>OY997272.1:58947801-59633801 GCA_963921465.1 Triticum timopheevii | reverse complement strand
AGGAAGTACCACTTTGGCATGTCCAAATAGTATCCATTTTCTACAGTGCTTTCCTATGACCAAATAACGATCCTCCACCAAATTCCAGCTCAATCCATTCATTATTTTGAGCCGAGCTTCAACATTCGTATTTATGTCCAGTGTGGTGGTTTGCAAAGCAAGTACCACCTAGGCTCCTCCTTTTGAGCTGAAAATTTGTGAAGACGGTCTTCTTAGTAACTGATCATCCTCAGCCAAAACTCACGCCCATTAGCCATGTACATTTCCCGTACCACTAATCAAACACTTGGCTGCTAATTCATGTTTGAGCATCGATCGGTCTCCTCGCGAGAATCTTATGTTGTAATTTTCTTACTAGCACCAACCTAGGAAGTGCCCAACCCACTAGACATGCCTAGGCCACCCAGAACACATGGCAACGCCACGGTCACGAGGTGACCATGCGGCGGGCATGCGAGTTTACGCGCTCTAGAGTTGGGGCCCTCGGCCACCGCCCAAACCTCGACGTATCGCCACCAAACCATGTATTTATGATTAAATAGGTCCTTATGTAACTAGAAATGATTTTTGGAAAAAATAAATAGCAAACTATGAGGCAGCTGCAGTTCAAATTTGACCCGCTTCCAACTGAATCGGCAGAAATTTGTCTTTTTCACGAGAGGTGGATCAAAATTTTTTACACCCAACCATTTTGTCAATTGTGCATTAAAATGGACTAGTATTTTATAAAAATGATTTGGTCCAATTTTGCAACAATTATTTGGTAGTTCCTTCACAAAAAAACCTCCTTTCGGGCACTCGAAAAATGGAAAATGGTTTTTTCGTCCAACGAAAATGAAAACTTCCTTAGCCAACATTGTTTGCCATTCCAATATGCACCCTTGTGCACAATATGAGATTATTTGAACAAATTATGCCATGAATGTGGCCATAAGATTGATCATTTGGCTTGAAAGCCATGAATCTTTAGAGATGATAGCTCATTTCTGAGAACACTTTTTTTAAAATAATTGTTGTATGACAAGTTTGTTATTTTTCCTGGGAACTTGGCGACATATAATGACACAATGCGAAGGTTTCCCAATTTTTTGATTTTTTTTTGAATTTTTTATGCCCGTTTCAGAATGCGGTCAAAACGGCGGGAATGACCGTTCCTAACTAGTGGTTGAATGTTGGAATTTTCTTGGTGTTTCTCTAATTAAATAGATACTTATGTACCTAGAAATGATTTTTGGAAAAAATAAATAGCAAACTATGAGGCAGCTGCAATTCAAATTTGACCCGCTTCCAGCTGAATCGGCAGAAATTTGTCTTTTTCACGAGAGGTGGATCAAAACTTTTTACACCCAACCATTTTGTCAATTGTGCATTAAATATGGCCTAGTATTTTAGAAAAATGATTTGGTCTAATTTTGCAACAATTATTTGGGAGGTCCTTCACAAAAAAACCTCCTTTTGGGCACTCGAAAAATGGAAAATGGTTTTTTCATCCAACGAAAATGAAAACTTCCTTAGGCAACATTGTTTGCCATCCCAAAATGCACCCTTGTGTACAATATGAGATCATTTGAACAAACTATGCCATGGATGTGGCCATAAGATTGATCATTTGGCTTGAAAGCCATTGATCTCCACACGTGATAGCTCGTATCTGAGAACAATTTTTTAAAATAATTGCCGTATTACAAGTTTGTTATTTTTCCTGGGAACTTGGCCACATATAATGACACAATGCGAAGGTTTCCCAATTTTTGATTTTTTTTTGAATTTTTTATGCCCGTTTCAAAATGCGGTCAAAACGGCGGGAATGACCGTTCCTTGCTAGTGGTTGAATCTTGGAATTTTTTTGGTGTTTCTATGATTAAATAGATACTTATGTACCTATAAATGATTTTTGGAAAAAATAAAGAGCAAACTACAAGGCAGCTACAGTTCAAATTTGATCCGCTTCCAACTAAATAGACGGAAATTTGTCTTTTTCACAAGAGGTGGATCAAAACTTTTTACACCCAACCATTTTGTCAATTGTGCATTAAATATGGCCTAGTATTTTAGAAAAATGATTTGGTCCAATTTTGCAACAAATATATGGTAGGATCTTCACAAAAAAAACTCATTTCGGGCACTCGGAAAATGGAAAATGTATTTTCCGTGCAAAGAAAATGAAAACTCCCTTAGGCAACATTGTTTGGAATTCCAAGATGCACCCTTGTGCACAATATGAGATCATTTGAACAAACTATGCCAAGAATGTGGCCATAAGATTGATCATTTGGCTTGAAAGCCATGAATCTTCACGCATGATACCTCATTTCTGAGAACACTTTTTTAAAATAATTGCCTATTGCAATTTTGTTATTTTTCCTGGTAACTTGGCCACATATAATGATACAATGCGAGGGTTTCCCAATTATTTGATTTTTTTTGAATTTTTTATGCCCGTTGCAAAATGCGGTCAAAACGGCGGGAAGGACCGTTCCTAGCTAGTGGTTGAATCTTGGAATTTTTTTGGTGTTTCTCTGATTAAATAGATACTTATCTACCTAGAAATGATTTTTGGAAAAAATAAAGAGCAAACTACAAGGCAGCTACAGTTCAAATTTGACCCACTTCCAGCTGAATCAGCGGGAATTTGTCTTTTTCACCAGAGGTGGATCAAATCTTTTGACACCCAACCATTTGGTCAATTGTGGATTAAATATGGTCTAGTATTTTATAAAATTGATTCGGTCCAATTTTACAACAATTATTTGGTAGATTCTTCACAAAAAAACTCATTTTGGGCGCTCAAAAAATGGAAAATGATTTTTTCGTCAAAAGAAAATGAAAACTTCCTTAAACAACATTGTTTGTCATTCAAATACGCACCATTTCTTTCTTGTCACATATGATGACACAATGCGAAGGTTTTTCATCTCGAGGAGGTGCTAGAACTGGCGAATGCTACAACTAAAGAACGTAGGGGTGATGCCGGCGGTGAGGCGGTAAACTGCGGTTGTGCGCGACAGCGCAACGACGGGAGGATCAACGGTGTGTTCTATCTATGGGAGAACAGGGAAGGTGGGGAAGAAAGTATAAAGTGGGAGGTGAATCAAATGGTTAGAGATGAAAAAATCATAGGGTCACGAGGCGATCGACCGAAATTTAGGCCGATTGACCGGCACCTATCAGCCGCCTTTTGGAAAATGGCGTGATCCAAATTTGCAACACAGATTTGTAGGAATTTAAAAAACCCGGAGATTTTTTAGTCCAAATTTTGGATATTCGAGCGTGAGACAGCCGGCCAATGAGAAGCGAGGAACCACCTCCACGCAGATCACCAAGCTGCACACGATCTAAGCCGTCCACCACGCACCCATCCAACGGTGGATCTTCTAAAATACCAAAACCCTAATCCACCTACCCACCCACCCTTTCTTTCTCCAGATCGGATCAAGGCCGCCCCACCTACTCTCCCTCGTCTCCGCCATCCCCATCCACCACCACCGCCACCATCCCGATCCACCACCGCCGCCACCAACCCCATCCACCACCGCTGCCCCCACCCACCGACGACCTCGTCTCCGTCACCCCCCTCATCTCGTCTTCATGGCACGACCATGGCATCCCCCTCCTCCTTCTCTGCTAGGGTTAGGATTTCTGCCTAACCGTCCCTCGATCTGGCAGCTGTCGGCTGCTCCGGTCGCTTCGCTGCTCCTCCTCCACGCCCACCTCGTCCGCGTCCTCCCGCCGATGGTGGCGATCTCCGCGCGGACCACCCTGGCACTGACGGAGTGCACGGCGCGCCCCAGCTCAGACATGAGCCTCGGGCGGTCGATGCAGCACACCGATGCCCTGACGCGCTTGGCGTCCCAGCGCTCCTCCTCCACGCCCACCTCGTCGCTCTCCCCCGGCACGGCCACGTCCGCCACCATGCAGCCGTTCGCATCTTCCCGCAGCACCCACACGTGCCGCACCACCTCGCCGAGCTCACCTGGGAGGCTGATGGGAGGAGGCTGCGCGGCATGGCGAGGTGGGTGTTGATGCGCTGCCACTGCTTGCGCTCCGCCTCGCTGTGGCTCCACCACCGGTCGAACCTTCCCCTCTGTGGCCGCTGCGGCGCCGTCCTCCCGAGATCCCGACCATGGTGAGCCTCCCCCTCATGCCTCTCCCCCTACCCCCTCCAGATTTCTCTCTTAATTTCTGTGTCTCTCTGTAGGTACCCCGAACGCGAGGGTGGAGCGTTGACCGGAGTTAGGAGATGTGGTTGGACAAGCGCGACGAGGATTGGCAGTAGGTCAGCAGACACCGCTCCTGCTATATATGATAAGCTGCTGCCAATGTTTGTTTGTTTGCATTGCTTGTCACTCTGCTTGCATGCTCTGGATGAGATTGAGATGAATGAGGCAACTTGGTATGAGACTGGATGCTACATTCAGACGCCAACAGCCATTAGCTAGCGCCAACCAAATCAACCATATTATGATGTATGGCTTCAGTATCATGTTGTGCACTGTAACAATAGTCTCCAGCTTCATCTAGCTATCTACTGTATCTAGTAGGAGTACATTTGAACACCAACCAACAGCCGTAAGCAGCAGTAACCAAATCAATCAATCAATCAATCTAAAGGAGGCATCATATCCAATAGTTGCTGCCTGTAGATGTGCTTGTTGTGGTGTCATGTGCTTCTCCTGAACCTGTTTTACGCTTAGCTGATTAAACGTGCAATTTTTTTTAGTATTTTGGTCTGACGGCTTCAACGTTTCTTTTTTTGGCTCAAGTGCTTAACTGATGAGCTTATGTTGAACTTTAGTTTCCTCTTGTCCGAGATGTGCATGTCTTTGGCTCATGTGTGGATAGTAATTTATCAATGAGCTCGAGACCATAACAGTGTAGACTGGCGCTGGTTTTGTTTAATCTGGATAGTGTTGTGTTTAAGACTGTTAGTCCAGGGTCTGTGTAGTTGTAGAATGGAGCTATTTGATGTCAGAACATTTCATTTGCAAGGTCAAATTTATACTCTCTGTATGCTGATCAGTTTGTTACTTAATGTTCGTGCAGTATCGGCGACAACAAGAAGGCTTGGAAGACCGAACACTGTAGGTATGTGCGGTCGCTGCCAAGCTTTCTGATATTATTAGCCTACCAGATAATTTCTGATATTGCCTTTTGGTGATTACAGGGCACTGAAGATAAAGCTTACAGAAAGAAATAAAGATGGCCATATTCTCACATACTCCTGGATTTCATTTACATCAACTTCTCAAGAGAGGAGTACTCCTTTTTAGTAGTCTCATCTCAGTTTAAAGTAAATTAAATGAAAGTAGTACTCCTTTTCAGTTGTCTCAGTTTAAAGTAAATGAAAGGAGTACTTGCTCCCTGTACTACTACTACTTATTTTTAGCTGTTTAGTACTACTCTGTAGATCTGTGATACTAGTGTAGTCGCTTGTATAATTTTGTTTATTAGTGTAACCTGAGCCATGGAGTAGTACCCTGTTTGCATATGTGTGATTATGTGTGTTCTGTAGTCTCTAGCCCCAGTACATGTGAACTATATGTTGTGGTGTAAATCATTTTCATTCTATCTTATAAACATGTTTCTTCAATAGCTATTTCTGTTCAAGTCTTGTTGTCACTGATGTTAGCATTTAGTTTGTCTCAAGTAAAAAAAATACTGAAAATACAGTGTACAAATCAGCCCAAATATGTGAGCCTCGGTTCTGAAAACTAAAGAGTTCATATATTGGTAGATAGACTGTGATTTAGGATATGCTAAACAGAAAGCTTTATAAGATGGAACTCTCAGTATCATGACTTCACTTTGTCCTTTAATTTAATATGGTTAGAACTACCATGGTTTTTTAAGTAGTTGGGGCATTAAGAAACAGTATGCTGGATGTTTGGCCTTGCATCCGTCCTTCCATGAATTCATGCTTGTGCATTGCTAGTTATTGCTTTTTTTGCAGGTATTCTTCTTCCTCGATCTGGTGCAGTAGCAGCAATTCAAGGTCATTGTCATGGAGCAGCAGCCATATATTTTTCTTCTTATTCTTCCCTGAGATGACATGAGATGAGGTTTGTTTTCCTCAAGGTCAAGGTGCAGCAGCTCGATTTGATTTGATGTGATTGGATTCAGTTTCCTCATGCCTCTCTGTTTGCATTGCAGGCTCTGTTGGTCGGTCTTCAATTCTTCATGCTGCTGCTGCTACTGCTACATGAGGACCCTCTTCAATTCTGCATCCGTTGCGGCCGCCGCAGCTTCCACCTCTACCCGGCCGCATCCGCAAGTGTAAGCTCCCCCCTCCCTCCTTCCTAGATCTCTAGGTCTGTTGTTGTCATGCGCCATGTTCTTGATGTTGCGCGACCTCATGTGGATGCCACGAACGGCGCTGCTCCTGTGTGAAGATTTGATTCGCCGCATTAGTATGCGGTTGTTGTCTCGCCGTGGTTGTTCAAATTGAGATGTACCCAGTTGATTCGTCATCTCGGGTCATAAATTTTTCTGCATTCCCTGTTGTTGTAGCTTGTTGGATGCATAGTTTGATCTCCCAATGGGAATTATTGGTGAATGGTGATGTCTATGGTCACGAGAATGGTGATGTAGTAGCTGGTATGCTTGATGCGTGTATGTCCATCTCTTTACTGTTTTGCTAGAACCATAAATCCTGATGCGCATGATGATCATGGTCTGGTTTGTTAGATCTATTCTGCTGGTGCTTAAAATTTGACATGCCTGGATTCTAAAACAAATTTTACAGCATTCTATGTTGTAGCCAAACACTTGCTCTTTATTTTATATTAAAACCATGGTATTGTGTACCTGCCAACTACGAGTAAATTACTGCAGTTTTTAATACTTTGGTTTTTTTGATACTTTGCTATTAGATTTATTTTATTTTGTCCCTAAACATTTTGTTCTACAATGTGCAGATGCTGGCATTTCATTCAGGACAAAGAAGTTGGATGAAGCATAGTTTTACCTCATTGAGCTAGTTCTGGGAGTCACGAACTCCTTGTAGCAGAACTTGTACGTGTGCTAGTTCTGGGAGCTGATCCTATTTGTGTGTTATATGATGTAGCAGAACTTGTAGGGCTCCTGTGATAGACTTGGGCTGATACACTTGGGCTGTATGTGTGTTATCTAATTGTAAACTTGATGTTGATCACATTTTTATGTATGTTATATGATGTAGTAGATTGCTTCCTACTGTTATTTGAAATATTGTGTCTGTTTTCTGTATTTGCATATTGAAATATGAAAGAACATGACCTTGACAGTAGGGTCTCACAAACTAGAACGTCACATTTGGGACCCAATTACCAGAATTTGACAATTGGCATGCGTTAAAAAAAGGAGAAACAAAGGCTACGGCCCAAAAATAAAAAGGCTATAATGTTGGGCTAGGCCCATGAAATCGACCAAAAATTGACATGAAAAAAAATATAGAAAGGCTGAATTAATGGGCTCGGCCCATGTAAAACGCTGAATCGGACCGGGCTGATTCTTGTGCCACATCAGCTTGCCACGCTGGATGCCTACGTGGCCTAGGGAGGTTGTTAGTGACCAAAACGCCACAGTAGGAATATTTTGGTCGTAAACGTCTTTGACCATTCCAGAAGAAAGGTCGCTATAGTCAGTTTACGACGGCCAACTTTTGACCTTCTGTTTTTGGTCACAAAAAGGTCATAAATGGAAATTTGTGACCTTTCAGTGACCAATAGTGGTGGTCATAAGTTGACATATTTCTTGTAGTAGCAACATTTGCCAGAGTCCTCATGAAGAAATCATGGAAGTTGACAGGAACGCCATGAATGATGTTGAAAAGCATATTCTTCATGATGCCAACGACATCTTCATCATTTGAGTCATGGCCTTTGATCGGACTCATTGTCTTCGTCAGAATTCGATAGACAGTTCGAGGCACATAGAGTAATTCCTTGACGAGGAATTTGGTTCGAGGGGCCTGCCCAGGCTTCAAAGGCTTCATGGGCACTTGCATATAGTGATTTGTCAGTTCAGGATCATTGTAGATGCAACGTGCACTGTCATGGGGAGGATCGAGAGGAAGGACACGAAGCAATTCAGTTGCCGGTGCCTTGTAGTGAGTGTTTTCAGTCATCCAATCTAACACCCATGAGTTGACATCTTCAGCGTCTCCAGTGATATGCAGTGTAGCGTAGAACTGAAGAATGAGTTCTTCATTCCAATCGCAAATGTCAGTGCAGAAATTCAGTAATCCTGCATCATGAAGAACACTGAGGACTGGCTCGAAGCATGGCAGAGATTCCATATCCACGTGAGGAATATGTTCATGATCGAAGATTTTGTCTTTGTCAAACAGCACTGAGGAATAGAAGTTGGCTTGACTAGCAGTCCAGAAACGCCTCTTCCTTATGCGAGCAGAGTCATAGGGGTTGTAGTCAGTGAAGAATACATGCTCGGAAAAGAAGTCTTCAGCCTTGAACTTCTGTTTGCTTGAGAACGGATTCTTTGGCTTAGGCAGAGGGATGTCAGTGAGTTGCATCACCACCTCAGGAATCGCGAGCTCAGGTTCTTCAGGCTAAGGAATTTCTGGTTCCTCTTCTTGTGCAACCTTATGATCAGCAGCAGCAGGTTCTTCAGCACTAGCGGCTGGAATATCTTCATGAACAGAGGGAGTGGGTTGAGTTTCTTCAGAGCCCAGTTGAACAGTTGTTGCAGGGGACTGAGGAATCTGTTGGATAGGTGTGAATAGAGGAGTATTGGGATGCTGACTTTCCCAAAAGTCATCATTCATCACAGGTGTGGTGCATCCAATATCCACATCTTCATCTTCAATTTCCTCAACACCAGCCTCTTCAGCTGTGAACTGAGGCATAGGTGAGGAAATGACTGTCGTTGAAGGGATTGCGTCCACTTCTATTTCTTCATCAATCTGCTCTGACGAAGCAGCAGAATGGTTTTCTTCATCAGATCCGCTTGGGATCTTGTAGTCTTCTCCAAAAGGAACAATTTCCTTTGATGACATGGATGAAAATGGAACAGCATCAACTGGATTTTCAAGTGAGCTGGTCATTGGCTTCATTTCCTGGCAGCCGAAGAATTTGACGCAGCTGATGCCTTCCTTTTCTTCACTGCAGCTCGCTCTGCAGCCTTGGTCTTCTTCAACTCATAGGCAGAAGAAAGAATTGCGGTTGGTGTAGGCGCGGGAGGAGCTGAGGAATGTGGTTGATTTTCATCAGGCGCAACTGATGCAGTTGCCCTGATCTCTTCAGTTTCTTCAGGCGCACCACTAGTGGGTGCCCTGGCAATTTCTTCAGCGGCTGGAATGGAGTCATCAGCCTTGGAACTAGCATTTTCTTCAGCAGGCTGAAAGTCATCAGCGGTGCTGGCATGTTCTTCAGCAGGCTGAGCAGAGTCTGCAGCCTGAAGATTTTCTAGTTGCGATGGGGCTGCAACATCTGTGATTTTCTTTGTCAGGTTGACGAATCTCACTTTGGCTCCTTGCCAATCAGCATAGTAGGCATCAAAGTCTTTGCTGAGGGCTTGAATTTCAGACTAAGCCTTGAGAAGTTCCTCAGGTGTCATTCTGACAACGTTTTTCTTCAGGAGCTTCTCCTTTCTGTATTGTGCTTTCTTGATCTCTCTTGCCTTTTCAAACTTCCATTTCTCCTGAGTGATGAAATGGGTCAGCATGTGACTTTGACCAGGAGTCAGATGAAAATCAGGCATTGGGGTGTTTGGATCCTTGTGCCAGAGGTCAATGTAGTCGAGGATTTTCCTCGGATCCAAAAGCAGTGGCACAGATGTGCCTTTGGCTCTAGCGGCCTTCACCTGTCTGTCTCTGATGATTTCTGCAAGTTCATCATCAGAAGCTTCATCATCAGAGGGCACATGGAATGCGACCTGTTTCTTCCTTGGACTTGGCCGAGGACCGCGTCCAGCTGTTGCTTTAGTCTTCAACAGTGTGGGGCCTGATGAGGACATTGGTGCAGCTGAGGAACTTGCTGAGATACCAGAGGCAATCGAGAAACCCGTAGTCCTTTGACATGTAGCCAAATGCATAGGGGCTGAGGACTTTGATGGAGCTGCTGAGGACTTTGGTGGAGCAGTAGCAGTCTGAGGAATTTGCCGTGAGGGCATAGCTGAGGAACTTGGCCGTGAGGGCGCTGTTGGTGAAGCACTTGGCTTACGAGCAGGCTTCTTTGGCATTGATTTCCTCGGTTTGACCGAGGTCTCAACAGCAGTAGCGGCGGCAGAATCCTCATTGAATTTCTTCACTGCCTCCTTGGCTTGTCTTGCCAATTTAGCTTGGCGCCTAGCCCATTCTTCAGGAAAGTCCTCACCACTCTTGATGCTTGTGGGATCAGCTACTTGGCCAGGTGCCAATGGAGCTCATGGGCATGGAGGATTGAGGGCGAATTTCTTCATGTACTTTGGAGTCACATATCTGTACTCCCTCCATTCTCTTGCCCATCTCCGTTCAATCCTCTAAATGCGCACCTTGCGCTGATTTTTGTTCTCTTTGCCGAACTTGGCTTCATCAGGTGTGCAATAGTCCTTATAAATGTCATCAGGGATCTCGAAAGCAGTCATGACCTCAGGCTTCTTTCCTCCTTTCTGCGGTCTCTTTCCTTCTGCCATATTCTTCAGATGAGGAATTTGAACAATTGAACACTCTGAAGAAGTATGCAATTTTTCTTCAAGGAACGCTGCAAATGAGTTAAGTTGATGAGAACCTAGTGATTCAGCAGCGGACATGAGTACCTGTGAACAGAATGTAGGTGCGAGGAATTTTGGAGAGGTCATATGCGTTCTCAGAAGGTTTTTCGAAAAGACAAGTTTTGAGGAATTTGACCAGTTGAGCCTTGAGGAATTTCACTAAGCGTTCTTTGTCTTAAGTTCCAGAGTTGTACAGATCGAAAATCCACACAATTGAGGAATCTTGAAGAAAATGATTGCTTAGAGAAATGGATCAAGAACATACAATGTGTGAGGTGTTCATATGTGTGAAGATTTGAAGAATAAACACCTTTGAAGATTTTTAGGAAAGCTTGAGAATCAAAGTGAGTAATAAAAGTAACTTTTAATTACCCGAAGTGAAGAACACGACGAACTAAGATGAACAGATGTGAAGTTCGTCAGGTTAGATCTCCCACGCCCTAACTTAGCAGAGGAAGACAACTACGGCGGCGGCGGAGTGAAGATTTCCGCAACCGGCGCGAGTACGACGGCGACGAGGTCGAGGCAGCGAAGCTCTTCCTCACCGGCGACGATGGAGTAGCAGCGGCGCTAGGGTTTGAGGAGCTCGAGCGAGAGAGAGAGCGGTCGAGCGGAGTAAATGAAGTGAGGAAGGGGAGAGGGGTATTTATAGCCACGGTGAAAAACTGTTCGCCCAAAGATTTTGGGACGAACATGCCCCAGCCCTTTCTCCTTCACGCGACATGTGTCACCCACGTACTGTGTAGATGAGATCGTGTAAGATCATGGGTGAATATAATAATGCATCGTGGGATGCGGAACGGTTTGAGCGGCAAAACCGAAAATCTGGATAAGATTTGTTTTAAGGTTTCGTTCGCAATTTCTTCAGCTGACAAGGACACAGTGAAGACTGTGAACGAGTTTCAAATAGAACGCACATGAAGAATTTGTGAATAGATTGGGTTGAGTATAGCATAGAGGGGAAAGGGTCCGATCACATTCACTTAGCAGAAAAACGCAACATGAAGAAATAGCCATAAGTGAATGCTGTAGAGGACATAAACTCATATATATATATATATATATATATATATATATATATATATATATATATATATATATAGCCAATGAAGAAAAATGACGGAAACAGTGAAGATTTTGTAAAGTTGAAGAATTTGAAAAACTGAAGAATTTCAAAAACTGAGAAAAAAACTCAAATTGAAGATTTTCAACTTTTTGTGGTGGCGTGACCCACCGTATAAGAATGATGATTTCAGACACCGCGTACAATTGTTGTAGGGTTCTGAGAATCAAATTCTTCATTAATTTCTTCACACTTAGAGTGTTATTCTTCATTGATTGAAGAAAAACGTTTCTTCATGTGTTGCACATCTAAGTCATCAATTTTTCATAAGTGTTAGGATGTGTGTCCTTTTCAAAGAACATTCAAAGATTGTAAGATATTTAGCTCACACCGCAACTTGCTAAATCTCTTCTCATCCAAGGGCTTAGTGAAGATATCAGCTAGCTGTTCTTCAGTCTTCACATGCTCGATGGAGATGTCGCCCTTTAACACATGATCACGAAGAAAATGATGACGAATCTGAATGTGCTTTGTCTTCGAGTGCTGAACTGGGTTGTGAGCAATCTTGATGGCACTCTCATTGTCGCAGAGGAGAGGCACATTCTTCACGTTGACGCCATAGTCCTTGAGGGTTTGCTTCATCCAAAGCAGTTGAGCACAGCAAGAGCCAGCAGCAATGTATTCAGCTTCAGCAGTAGACAGTGATACGCAGTTCTGTTTCTTCGAGGACCAACAGACCAAAGATCGTCCGAGGAAATGACAAGTGCCAGATGTTGACTTGCGATCCACACGATCACCAGCATAGTCAGAGTCAGAATATCCAATGAGATCAAAAGCAGAGCCCTTGGGGTACCATAATCCTAGTGTTGGTGTGTGAGCTAGATATCGAAGAATATGCTTCACAGCCTTATGGTGTGATTCCTTCGGTGCAGCTTGAAATCGGGCACACATGCAAACACTAAGCATTATGTCTGGCCTAGATGAACATAAGTACAATAGAGAACCAATCATGGAGCGGTATACCTTGTGATCGAAGTCAATACCATTTTCATCAGTGCATAGATGGCCATTTGTGGGCATAGGAATTTTGACGCCTTTGCAATCTTGCATGCCGAATTTCCTCAGTACATCTTTGAGGTATTTCTCCTGAGATATGAATATGCCATTGCGCTGCTGACGAATTTGAAGACCTAAGAAGAATTTCAACTCTCCCATCATAGACATTTGATATTCTTCACTCGTCATATAGGCAAATTCATCACTATAACATTGGTCAGTACAGCCAAAGATAATATCATCAACATATATTTGGCACACAAACAGTTCACCATCATAAGATTTAGTAAAGAGAGTAGGGTCGAGTGAACCGGGTGTGAAGCCATTCTTCACGAAGAATTCCTTCAATGTATCATACCACGCCCGAGGGGCTTGCTTGAGGCCATAGAGGGCCTTATTAAGTCTGAAGACTTTGTCAGGATTCTTTGGATCTTCAAAACCTGGGGGTTGAGCAACATATACTTCTTCCTCAAGCTTACCATTGAGGAATGCAATTTTCACATCCATTTGATATAAGATGATATCATGATGGTTAGCATAAGCAAGTAATATGCGAATAGCCTCAAGTCTAGCAACAGGTGCAAAAGTTTCATCGAAATCAATTCCTTCAACCTGTGTGTAGCCTTGAGCTACTAGTCGTGCCTTATTCCTCACCACAAGGCCATTTTCATCTTGCTTGTTGCGGTAGATCCACTTTGTGCCAATGATATTATGCTTGCGAGGATCTGGGCGATTGACCAGTTCCCAGACATTGTTAAGCTCGAACTGATGTAATTCTTCTTGCATAGCCTGAATCCACTCCGGCTCCAGAAATGATTCATCTACCTTAGTGGGCTCTGTGATAGCGACAAAAGCATAGTGCCCACAAAAGTTAGATAAATGTGAAGCTTTTGAGCGTGTGAGAGGACCTGGTGCGCTAATGTCATCGATGATCTTCTCCACTTGCACTTCTTTTGCCACGCGAGGATGAGCTGGTTGTCGCTGAGGAATTTGATCAACATTTTCTTCAGCACCATTTTCCTCAGCATTTTCTTCAGGTGCATCAGCTCGACATTCTTCATGAACTGGTATGAATTCTTCAGCAGATTCTTCAGTAGGAATGACATCCTCAGTTGCCTTGAACTTGATGGAATCCTCAGGTGCTGGTTCATCTAACACAGAAGGTAGGTGCTCTCTTTGCGAGCCATTAGTTTCATCGAACCACACATCTACAGTGTCAACACTCTTGTGAAGAACAATGTTGAAGACTCTGTAGGTGTGCGAGTCCTTTCCGTAACCAAGCATAAAACCTTCATGTGCTTTTGGTGCAAATTTAGAGTTGTGGTGAGGATCTCTAATCCAACATTTAGCACCGAAGACTTTGAAATAACTCACATTGGGTTTCTTGTCAGTGAGGAGTTCATAGGCCGTCTTCTTGAAGAATTTGTGAAGATATACTCTGTTGATGATGTGGCACACAGTGTCAATTGCATCAATCCAAAAACGCTGAGGCGTTTTGTATTCATCAAGCATAGTGCGAGCCATCTCAACAAGAGTTCTGTTCTTGCGCTCCATGACGCCATTTTGCTGAGGAGTGTATGGGGCAGATAACTCATGAGTAATACCAAGTTCATCAAGATAATCATCAAGACCAGAATTCTTGAACCCAGTTCCATTGTCACTTCTGATGTGCTTGATCTTCACACCAAAGTTGGTTGAAGCCCTCGAGGAAAATCGTTTGAAGACTTCCTGCACTTCATGTTTGTAAGTAACAATGTGTACCCATGTATATCGAGAATAATCATCAACAATGACAAATCCATATAGAGATGCATCATTAGTGACTGCTGAGTAATGATTAGGTCCGAAAAGGTCCATGTGAAGCAATTCGAATGGACGAGTAGTGGTCATGATAGTCTTCGCTGGATGCTTGGCCTTGGTCATTTTTCCAGCTTCACAGGCTCCTCATAAGTGATCCTTGAGGAATTTGACATTCTCAATGCCAATGACATGCTTCTTCTTCGCAAGCGTGTGCAAATTCCTCATGCCTGCGTGACCAAGTCGTCGATGCCATAGCCAGCCTTCTGAAGCTTTTGCAAGTACGCACACGGCTGGTTGTGGTCCTGTAGAGAAATCAACAATATACAAATCTCCTCTCCTAAAGCCTTCGAAGACTTTGGACTTGTCAGCTTCCATAATCACAATGCAGCGATACTTGCCAAAGACAACAACCATATCAAGATCACAAAGCATTGAGACTGACATGAGATTGTATCCTAAGGACTCAACAAGCATGACTTTGTCCATGTGTTTATCCTTAGAGATTGCAACCTTACCAAGACCCAATACCTGACTTTTGCCTTTGTCAGCAAAGATGATATGCTTCAGATGTGACGGTGATAAGGGAGCATCCATCAATAGATTCTTGTCACCAGTCATGTGATTCATACATCCACTATCGAGGACCCATTCAGTAGTTTTGGGTTGATCATCCTGCAGATGAATTAGTGTAGCTTACAATCTCATATGCTTCATCAGTGAAGAATATGATATCAAGTTGATCAGATGAATTTCATCAAGCAGTAAACAGATATAGTAGTATGAGGACGTGTGAAATGAAAGTTCATTTCATCATGATTCGCCTGTGTCCTTTCAGGCATTTTCGTCAGGTCCCCAGCAAATTCTTCAGACGTTAAAGCACGTCTGGAGACCTGACCCTGCAGAAGAGATTAGTTCTTTTTCTTCACCACCCACATCTGGAGGGGTGGCAAAGAGTTCATCACTCTGCGAGCACCATATGAGAAAGGTGGCAAAGATGCCAAACCATTTCGTTTCACATAAGAGGGGTTAGGGTAAGCATATGAATAAGTAGAGAAATTCTTCGAGGACTTATGAACATAATGGTTTGAAGAATAATGCACATATTCATATCCCTTAGCTCTACCCTGCGAGACAGAGTTGTTAGCACGATGATAATCATATGAGGACTTTGATCCTTTTGAGGAATTTGATCCATGTGAGGAATTTGGTCCGTATGAGGACTTGGATCCATATGAAGAATTTGGTCCATATGAAGAATTTGATCTGGGGTTCCTGTTCTTCACAGGTGGTGTCATGAGGACATTCACCTGAAGACTTTCAACATAACTTTTGGGAACCCAGATTTTCTTCATAGGGGAACCGTTCCTGCAGTTAGTGCCAACATATCTAGCAAATACTTCACCATTCTGATTTTTGAACAGTTTATAGTTGGAGTCAAATGACTCATCAAAAGAATGAGGAGATTCACATGTAAAGCCAGATAAGTTAGATGGATCAACTGGAGGTCCCTTTGCAGCAACCCATGAGGTTTTGGGGTACTGCTCAGGCTTCCAGTATGTTCCATCAGCATTGAGTTTCCTCTCAAAGGCAATACCCTCTTTCCTAGGGTTTCTGTTAAGGATCTGCTTTTTAAGCACATCACATAGAGTCTGATGCCCTTTGAGACTTTTGTACATGCCTGTCATGTACAATTCCTTCAGCCCTGCATTGTCAGTGATACTAGCAATGTCCTCATATGAGGAATGAGTGATAGCAGAGGCAGGTGAAGAATTTGTAACAGTTGAAGCATTTGAACATTCAGGTGAAGAATTAGCAGATTCACGTTCAATGCACTTTAAGCATGGAGGAACAAATTCTTCCCGAGAAGCGCTGATTTGTTGAGCTAGTAATGAATTGCGCTCCTTCTGAAGATCTTCATAACACACTCTTAGCTTTTCAAGATCTTCCTTTCTTTGAAGAGATTCAGAAGAAAGCTTCTCGTGATCTTGTTTTCCTTGAAGGAATTCATAAGAAAGTTTCTCATGATCAGATAAGAGAGTGTTATGATTACCTTGAAGGTTATCAAACCTAGACTGAAGTCTCTGAAGATTTTCAGTCAGGGCTTTAGTGCGACCCATTTCTTCACCCAACATATCATCACTTTTATCTAGCATGTTTTGAACCTTTTCAAAAGCCCATTGTTGTTTTACAGCAATCTTAGCAAGTTTAGAGTAGCTGGGCTTGAGATCCTCATCAGATTCATTCTCACTAGATTCAGAGGAGTTGTATTTGAGTACCTTTGCACCTTTCGCCATGAAGCAATAGGTGGGAGCGTAGCCATCATTATCTTCATCAGGCTTGTCGGTGGGGTCAGTTTCTTTAGTGTTGAAGATGGACTTGCTGACGAAAGCAGTAGCAAAGGCCAAACTCGCCACACCAGATTCGGATTCTTCAGACGCCTCCTCTTCCTCATTTTCCTCAGATTCAGCTTCAGAGTCCATTTCCTTGCCAATGAATGCCCGAGCCTTCTTGGAGCTGCTCTTCTTGTGAGATGAAGACTTCGAGGATTTTGATGACGAAGATTTTGACGATTTCTTCTTCTTCTTTGCATCATCAGAACTGTAATCCTTGTATTTCTTCTTCATTTCCTTTTCCCACTGAGGACAATCTTGAATATAGTGACCAGGTTTCTTGCATTTGTGGCACAACCTTCTCTTATAGTCACTGGATGAGGAATCACTGCTTCTTGAGGATTTTCCAAAGCGACCACGTCTTGAGAACTTCTGGAATTTCTTCACGAGCAGTGCTAGCTCCTGGCTCAATTCTTCAGGATCACCAAAGCTACTACCAGAATCCTCACATTCAGAGTCAGACACAGCCTTGGCCTTCAGGGCACGTGGTTTGCCATAGCTTGAACCATAGAGATCTCTCTTTTCAGCAAGCTGGAACTCGTGAGTATTTAGCCTTTCGAGGATATCGGCAGGATCAAGAGACTTGTAGTCAGCCCGTTCTTGTATCATCAGTCCCAGAGTATCAAATGAGGAATCAATCGATCTCAACAGTTCTTCACCACTTCATGGTCAGTGATGTCAGTGGCACCGAGGGCTTGAAGCTCATTTGAGATGTCAGTGAGGCGATCAAAGGTTTGTTGGACATTTTCATTGTCGAGTCTTTTGAAGCGGTTGAAGAGATTCCGAAGAACATCAACTCGAGAGTCACGCTGAGTTGAGACTCCTTCATTCACTTTGGACAGCCTATCCCAGATAAGCTTAGCAGTTTCCAAAGCACTCACTCTTCCATACTGTCCTTTACTCAGATGGCCACATATGATATTCTTTGCTTGAGAATCGAGTTGCTTGAATCTCTTCACATCGGTAGCGTTCAGTGAGGGTGAGACAGAGGGAACACCATTTTCCACAACATACCAGAGATCATTGTCAATTGCCTCAAGATGCATTCGCATCTTGTTCTTCCAGTAGGGGTAGTCCGTCCCATCAAAGGTAGGACACCCAGCCGAGACCTTGATCATACCTGCGGTCGACATAACTAAAACTCCAAGCGGTTAAACCAAAATCACACAGAACAAGGGAGTACCTCGCTCTGATACCAATTGAAAGTATGTTATATCGACTAGAGGGGGGGGTGAATAGGCGATTTTTATGAATTCTTCACTGAGGAATTTGCTGGTGAGGAAATTCCTTAGCGAAGAACTACTTGCAGCAGAATAAGTACTCAGAAGTAAACATAACAGAATACAAGCATGGTCATCATGATGAAATGAAGACTAGCACAGAGTACAGAAAGTGTAATCACAGGATAACACAAGATGAAGACAAACAGACTGAAGAAATTGAACTGAGGAAATTGAGAAAGTCTTCAGTCAAAGTCTTCAAGCACAGATATGAACAAACACTCAACACAGTAATGAGGAAATGAAAGGGTTGAGGAAATAGAACCAGTTAGTTGGTCAAGACAATGATTTGGTAAACCAGTTCCAACTGCTATCTCAGTTGTACGTCTGGTTGGAGCGGCTGAGTATTTAAACTCGAGGACACGCAGTCTCAGACACCCAGACACTGAGCACCCAGCTCAGGACACCCAGTCCTCACCGTATTCTCCTTGAACTAAGGCCACGCAGACCTCGTCCAATCACTCGTGGTAAGTCTTCAGGTGACTTCCAAACCTTCACAGACTTGGTCACTCGGTGATCCACAATTCCTCTTGGATGCTCTAGGCCTTGACGCCTAACCGTCTGGAAGAAGCACAGTCTTCAAAGGTAACAAGCGTCGGATCCACGCAGGATCAATTTCTTCAGTGATGCTCAATCACTTTGGGTTTGTGGGGGTTTGGTTTTGGGATTTCCTCACTTGATGATTTTCGCTCAAAGTCCTCGGAGGATGGGTTGCTCTCAAATGACAAGTGTCTAGTTCTCTCGGAGCAGCCAACCAACTAGTGGTTGTAGGGGGGCGGCTATTTATAGCCTAGGGAGCAGCCCGACATGATAAGACATAAATGCCCTTCAATGATATGACCGTTAGGTGGATAGGATATTTTGGGACAGCTGGCGCGCAGCACATCAACGGTCGGAAATTTGACTCTCAAATTCCTCAGGGCTATCATGTTCCTCACTGTGTAGGCAATTCGCACTGGCGAATTCCTAACTCCTCAGTTAGAACAAATTCCTCAGTGACCAGAAGAACTTCGTCTCTGTCACTGAAGAAAGTGACTGAACTGTATGATATTTCCAATGGCTTCACTCGAAGGGATTGGTACGTGTAGGATTTTGAGTTGAGCATCACATGGAAATTTTTCCTTAGTATTTCCTCGACCCCCTTTAACAGTACGGTGTTTGCTATGACTCAAGAAAGAGAAAATGAAACTACGAAAACAAAAGTCTTCACGCTTCATGTTCCTCAAATGAATACCAAGTCTTCAAGGTCACACCAATTTCTTCACTTTCAAAGTCTTCAAAAAGTCTTCAGAATATCAAAGTCTTCAGTCGAAGAACTTCATTTTTAGGGGTCGACTTTCTCTGTAAATATCAAAACTCCTCATAGACTTATAGACCTGTGTACACTCACAAACGCATTAGTCCCTTAACCTATAAGTCTTCAATACACCAAAATCACTAAGGGGCACTAGATGCACTTACAAGTTCCCGCACCGACGTCGATGATGCCTATCCCGCATCCTCGTCGTCGACTCGGTGGTGGAGGCCTGCTATGTCCGGGACTGGGCTCCGCCAGGCTGGTATTGGGAGGTGCTACCTTCCGGGGGACGTAGGTTGGTGAGGAGGCAGCCCGTTGTTGACCCGATCCTTGTTTGGTGGCGGTCGCGTGGGCCAGTGACGGTGCCGAGGTTTCCGGACACCGCGGAGGTGGTACGTCATCGTGTCAGCGAGGAGGACGAGCACCTCCGTCGCTACATGGTTGCATTGGAGGGCAGGTTCGACAATACCTAGCAGGTTCTTCAGGGATCTCACTGGAGCTATGGTTCCTTATCTTTGGGTGTCCACCGCCCGCGATGATACCCGTCGGGCGCTACAGTTCTAGCTGTGTTAGCGATGCTATATGTATGATAGTATTCCAGGAGTATTAGTGATAATATTCGACGATGTACGGACAGAAGAGATGATGTACTTTTCGTTATAATTGAATGCATGCTAATTTGAATACTACTTTATTTTATGATTTGGTTTTGCTTATTGAATGCTCATATTGGAAAAGTACTCCTACTTTGAATGCTAAAATTGAAGAGCACTCTATGCAGAAATCTAGGAGCCCCCTCCATCATCCACGCCGTCGTGGGGGTGGCTTCTCCTTCATTCCCGTGTGCTAGACAATTTGGTGTAATAATGCAGTCGGGAATGAAAGGAGGAGCTATACCATCACCGGTAGTCAACCCGTGATTAATAATAATGATCTAATTTAGTTTTTTTAGTACATATACTTAATTGTACAAGTTTAATATTTGAATTATGAACATAGGCCGGAAATGTCGTACTCGGACGACGAAAACCGCCCGGCGGAGTGCGACTGGTGCCACGACGACCGAGGTATGTGCGACAGGTTCCTTGAGCTGGACGAAGATCGGCGCTTCAGCATTAAGCTCGAGGAGATCTTCGATGTTCATACGGTACGCAACGACGACAGTAGTTTTTTTCATAATTAAGCACGACTTCAACTATTTTAACGTGTATTTTTATCTTTTCCAATTCGACTAGCTTATCCCATGCTATGCAAGACGCTATGTCTTGGAGAGGATGGGTTTTGAAGACCATGAAAGTATGGAAACCAAAAAAATGCACCTAAGGACCCATCATGGTGTGGATTTTGAAGTAAAGTTGTACAATGCTGAGGGTGTAACCCATTTTGGTTGCAAAAATTGGGAAGCACTTTGCAAGATGTATGGTTTTGATGAGGGTATGCTTGTCACCATCGATCTTGGTGATCCTACAATCGAGCAAGACAATATGGACATTTGGGTCCTTGTGGATACACTTCCAATTCTTCCCCCATGTGAGCTTCTCAAACATAGTTATTAAGTAATTTATATTGTTTATTTCAAAATAGTTGACAGCTTATTTCCATTGAGAGCTTATTTTCATTCTTTAAAGAATGTGCGGAAGATTGTAGACAAAACCCACTACACCAATGGCTCCGACTTAACTTATAAGGAGAAAAATCATCTGATCGCATTTTGTACTGATCTTGAGAATTACAATATCTACAATCGAACTCCTCAACATTATGGTTAATATGTGCCACTAGTGCACGTGTTGAACTACGGTAACTACCATGGAGATACCCTGGTAAGATTTTTTACTATTACGACATCCGTGCATCTTTTTGCATACTTCTAAAACTAGTACATCATTGCTAACTACGAAGTTATTACTATGTTTTTCAACAGATAATCCCGAATGATTGTGTGCCTCATCTGATGTATACGCACGGTCGCCTTGATGTTTTGAACATACAACCAGGTCGTCCTACAAATCTCAACTGTCCATACTGGATTTCTAAAAGAAGTGGAGACATGACAATCAAAGAATGGAAGAAATGTATGGACAGTCGTAAGGAGCTTCTTGGAAGCAAAAGGAAGCGAAGCGCAAGAATTGGAGACAGGATGATCTCCATTCTTCATAATGGAGAGTCGGGGTCTATATTGTTTTATGCTATTTTACCTTAAGGGTGTTTAGATCCTACCTGATACTGATGATCATGTGCTAAGAACAATTATGTAGGGTTGGGTTCAATGACTATGAGGATGATGATTGTATGACCTGTTATTAATAACGAGTAGAAGTTGTATGATGAGGCATGATTAGTAGGACTTGTTATTATATATGATGATGTATGATGCAAGCATGCATTAGTTATTATATATCAGCGGGTGAAATGAACATAGCAGTAGCGTTGGGAAACCAAGGACGAAGATATAAGAGAGGACACTTCTCTCTATTAGCTAGCTAATAACAACCTAAATTAACCCCCAAAACCCCTAAACCAGCCACTTTTTTTTAAAAGAAAAACCTGAGCTCCAGCCAGCTGCTGACGCGTAGAAGCCTTTTGGTCCCGGTTCATGTCACCAACCGGGACCAAAGGCCCCCTTGCCTAGGCTGCCAGCAGTGGCCACGTGGAGGCCCATCTATCCTGGTTCGTGTAAGAACCGGGACTAAAGGGGGAGGGCATTAGTACCAACCTTTTTGTCCCGGTTTTTAAACCGGGACAAAAGGCCCTTATAAACTGGGACAAATGCCCTGTTTTCAACTAGTGAGAGGAAGATATTGACGCGCTCGGACTCAAGCTTGGCAAGCAGTGGCCACGAATTCAACTAAGCCGGCCATACCCGTCTTCCCTCCCATTTTCTACGCAGGCATGTGGTGGAGGACGAGCCACGTCCAAATGGTCAAGCCAGCCTAGTTGTGGATCTGTCCTAGTCCAGCGACCCAGCGACACCACCTGGCCCAATTTGCTGGCGCTTCCGGTCCATTAATAAGGGACAAATGATAATTTTGCTCTGGCACACTGGATTCCTCTACCAGAGCGATCATTTAATTTTAGTCAAAGCAGTGTTATCAACCATTTCAATTTTTCACTCAATGTCCCTTGACCCTCTGCCATGGGTGTTCAAGGCCATTGACAAAATCCATAGAGCATTTCTTTGGAAAAGGCACTGATGTGTTAAAAGTCAGCCACTGCTTGGTGAGTTGGAAGCAAGTTTGTTTTCTTAAAGCGAATGGGAGGAATCTCAAAAAAAAAGAGGGGGGGGGGGGGGACTACACATTTTGCACCAGAAGATCATGAACTCTGCCCTTTGGTGGTGGTGGGCTTGGAAGGCACGTACATCAAATCATCGTGCGTGGGGCATCTTGCTAAACCCTTTGAAAAATCTTGAAAGACGTTTACTCAACGTTGCACTCGCGTTGAGTTTGGTAATTGGAATATATGTTTATTTTGGACCGATAGATGGATCAATGGCATCATAGTAGAAGATATCACGCCAGAAGTTTTCAGTTCCGTGCCTCCTGTCTTCAGGGAGAGAAGAACAATAGCAGAAGCAATGATCAGTGTAGTATGGATTAAGAACATAAAGGGGAAAATAAATATTCACATTTTTCATCAGGTTTTAACCTTATGGGATGTGATTTCTGAAGTTCAAATCATACAAGGTGCTAAAGATAAATAGAACTGGTCATGGAGTCCTCAAGGTACCTACTTGGCGAAATTTGTTTATAAAATGCGCTTTGTTACATCAGTTATGTGTAGTATTGTCTGCACCATTTGGAAGGCTTGGGCTCCTCTAAAAGGCAAACTCTTTCTTTGGCCGTCAGCAGGTGTGTCTAGACAACGGACGGTCTCGCTCAGCATGATTTGCCTCATAAATGCTACATGTTGTTTCTGCAACATTGCACGGGAATCAGCTCATCATCTCTTCATGGGTTGAAGTGTAGTGACAATCATTTTTGTAATAACTGAAAATAAATATGTGATAATAATTAATTTAATTGGATCATTGTATTGTGATTATTTGTTGAACTATCAAGATTAAAAAAATGTACAAAACATTCTGTTGCTAGATTCTAAGATAACTGGGCAATGTGGCATAAACAGCAAACGGATAGACATTAAACCAACGAGGGTAGTGTTAAAATGCTGGGTAACCTGACTTGGGTAAGGTCAACCCAATCCCACTGCTTTTCCTTAGTCGATAGTGTCAAGTGTCAATGGGTGTCTCGCTCTCCCACATCAACTGCACGCTATAAATAGCCTTTCGACCACATAGAGCATCTCGCCCCACCATAAAATTCTCCACCCTAGTTTTTTAGGGGATTATCCACCCTAGTTGATAGCACCCCGAGGACGGCAACCGATGGGAGAAGAATAGGAGAGATTTGGAAACAAGGAGGTTAGAGCTCAAAATTGGCCGAGGAGGAACCGCTTTAAGGCAAGACTGTTGCATATTAGTCTTCTCTCTTAACTGAACTCTTAATATATGTTAATAAATTAATGGGACAATTACATTTGAGCCCCTAGTTGTGTCACACCGGTGTGTTTTGCTCCAAAATTCAAAAAACCCTCATTTCTGTCCAAGCTCGTTTACTCCTCTTATGCTTTTGCCCTTTGACCGTTTGACCGCAACTTTGAAAACTACATACCGAATTCATACTAACTCGGAAAAATGCAAATAAGATACCAAAATGATTGGAAAAACATCACCTATATATGCATGTCAAAAACTGTAATTGTCCCTAAATTAATTGATTAGTAGCATAATATTTTCACACATGAAGATGAGTTATGACTTAGTATTATGACTGCGAAAACAGTTGCGGGACGTAGAAATTTCAAAAAAAATCCTACACACACGCAAGATCATGGTGATGCATAGCAACGAGAGGGGAGGGTGTAGTCCACGTACCCTCTTAGACCGAAAGCGGAAGCGTTATGACAACGCGGTTGATGTAGCCGTACGTATTCACGATCGACCGATCATAGTACCGAAAGTACGGCACCTCTGTGATCTGCACACATTCGGCTCGGTGACGTCCCACAAACTCACGATCCAGCAGAGTGTCGAGGGAGAGCTTCGCAGCACGGCAACGTGATGACGGTGATGATGAAGCTACCGGCGCAGGGCTACACCCAAGCACTGCAACGATATGACCGAGGTGGATTATGGCGGAAGGGGTACCACACACGGTTAAGAGATCAATGATCAACTTGTGTTTCTATGGGGTGCCCCCCTCCCCCGTATATAAAGGAGAGGAGGAGGGGGGAGGGCCAGTTCTCTATGGCGCGCCCTGGAGGAGTCCTACTCCCACCTGGAGTAGGATCCCCCTTCCCTAGTTGGACTAGGAGAGAAGGAAGGGGGAGAGAGGGGGGAAGGAAAGGGGGGCGTCGCCCCCCCTTCCTAGTCCAATTCAGACCAGAGGGGGAGGAGGCGCGCGGCCTGCCCTAGCCTCTCCTCTCTCTCTCCACTAAAGCCCATTAGGGCCCATATACTCCCCTGGGGGTTCCGGTAACCCCCCGGTACTCCGGTATATGCCCGAACTCTCTCGAAACCTTTCCGATGTCCAAATATAGTCATTCAATATATCAATTTTTATGTCTCGACCATTTCGAGACTCCTCGTCATGTCCGTGATCATATCCGGGACTCCGAACTACCTTCGGTACATCAAAACACATAAACTCATAATACCGATCATCACTGAACATTAAGCGTGCAGACCCTACGGGTTCGAGAACTATGTAGACATGACCGAGACACGTCTCCGGTCAACAACCAATAGCGGAACCTAGATGCTCATATTGGCTCCCACATATTCTACAAAGATCTTTATCGGTCAAACCGCATAACAACATTTACGTTGTTCCCTTTGTCATCGGTATGTTACTTGCCCGAGATTCGGTCGTCGGTATCTCAATACCTAGTTCAATCTCGTTACCGGCAAGTCTCTTTACTCATTCTGTAATGCATCATCCCGCAACTAACACATTAGTCACATTGCTTGCAAGGCTTATAGTGATGTGCATTACCGAGAGGGCCCAGAGATACCTCTCCGACAATCGAAGTGACAAATCCTAATCTCAATCTATGCCAACTCAACAAGTACCATCAAAGACACCTATAGAGCACCTTTATAATCACCCAGTTGCGTTGTGACGTTTGGTAGCACACAAAGTGTTCCTCAGGTATTTGGGAGTTTCATAATCTCATAGTCATAGGAACATGTATAAGTCATGAAGAAAGCAATAGCAATATACTAAACGATCAAGTGCTAAGCTAACGGAATGGGTCAAGCCAATCACATCATTCTCTAATGATGTGGTCCCGTTAATCAAATGACAACTCATGTCTATGGCTAGGAAACTTAACAATCTTTGATGCAATGAGCTAGTCAAGTAGAGGCATACTAGTGACACTCTATTTGTCTATGTATTCACACATGTACTAAGTTTCCGGTTAACACAATTCTAGCATGAATAATAAACATTTATCATGATATAAGGAAATTGATGTCTACTACGCAACCTTCTTCTTGTAGACGTTGTTGGGCCTGCAAGTGCACAGGTTTGTAGGACAGTAGCAAATTTCCCTCAAGTGGATGACCTAAGGTTTATCAATCCGTGGGAGGCATAGGATGAAGATGGTCTCTCTCAAGCAACCCTGCAACCAAATAACAAAGAGTATCTTGTGTCCCCAACACACCCAATACAATGGTAAATTGTATAGTTGCACTAGTTCGGCGAAGAGACGGTGATACAAGTGCAATATGGATAGTAGATATAGGTTTTTGTAATCTGAAAATATAAAAACAGCAAGGTAACTAATGATAAACGTGAGCGTAAACGGTATTGCAACGATAGGAAACAAGGCCTAGGGTTCATACTTTCACTAGTGCAAGTTCTCTCAACTATAATAACATAGATAGATCATATAACAATCCCTCAACATGCAACAAAGAGTCACTCCAAAGCCACTAATAGCGGAGAACAAACGTAGAGATTATGGTAGGGTACGAAACCACCTCAAAGTTATTCTTTCCAATCAATCCGGTGGGCTATTCCTATAAGTGTCACAAACAGCCCGAGAGTTCGTACTAGAATAACACCTTAAGATACAAATCAACCAAAACCCTAATGTCACCTAGATACTCCATTGTTACCTCAAGTATCCGTGGTCATGATTATACGATATGCATCACACAATCTCAGATTTATCCAACCAACATAAAAGTACTTCAAAGAGTTCCCCAAAGTTTCTACCGGAGAGTCAAGAACGTGTGCCAACCCCTATGCATAGGTTCATGGGCGGAACCCGCAAGTTGGTCACCAAAACATACATCAAGTGGCACATGATATCCCATTGTCACCACAGATAAACACGGCAAGACATACATCAAGTGTTCTCGTAAAAGACTCAATCCGATAAGATAACTTCAAAGGGGAAACTCAATTCATCACAAGAGAGTAGAGGGGGAAAACATCATAAGATCCAACTACAATAGCAAAGCTCGGGATACATCAAGATCGTGCCATAGAGGAACACGAGAGAGAGAGAGAGAGATCAAACACATAGCTACTGGTACATACCCTCAGCCCCGAGGGTGAACTACTCCCTCCTCGTCATGGATAGCGCCGGGATGATTAAGATGGCCACCGGTGATGGGATCCCCCTCCGGCAGGGTGCCGGAATAGGGTCCCGACTGGTTTTTGGTGGCTACAGAGGCTTGCGGCGGCGGAACTCCCAATCTATCTTCTGTTCTGGAAGTTTTAGGGTACGACGGTATATATGGGTGAAAGGAGTACGTCGGTGGAGCTACGGGGGCCCCACGAGGCAGGGGGCGCGCTCGGGGGGGGGGGGGCGCCCCCCACCCTCGTGAGCACCTCCCGTATCTTCTGACGTGGGGTCCAAGTCCATCAGGTGGGTTTCTTTCCAAAAATAAATTCTCCAGTTGAATTCGTTCCGTTTTGACTCCGTCTGATATTCCTTTTCCTCGAAACACTGAAATAGACATAAAACAGCAAATCTGGGCTGGGCCTCCGGTTAATAGGTTAGTCCCAAAAATAATATAAAAGTGGAAAATAAAGCCTAATATTGCCTAAAACAGTAGATAATATAGCATGGAGCAATCAAAAATTATAGATACGTTGGAGACGTATCAAGCATCCCCAAGCTTAATTCCTGCTCGTCCTCAAGTAGGTAAATGATAAAAAGATAATTTTTGATGCGGAGTGCTACTTGGCATAATTTCAATGTAATTCTTTTTACTTGTGATATGGATATTCAGATCCGAAAGATTCAAGATAAAAGTTCATATTGACATAAAAATAATAATACTTCAAGCATACTAGCAAAGCAATCATGTCTTCTCAAAATAGCATGGCAAAAGAAAGTTCATCCCTACAAAATCATATAGTTAGGCTATGCTTCATTTTCGTCACACAAAGATGTTCCCAACTTCTATACCCCCGATGACAAGCCAAGCAATTGTTTCATACTTAAATAATCTCAAACTTTTTCAACCTTCACACAATACATGAGCTAGAGCCATGGATATAGCACTATGGGTGGAATAGAATATGATGATGGGGATTGTGTGGAGAAGACAAAAAAGAAGAAAGTCTCACATTGACGAGGCTAATCAACGGGCTATGGAGATGCCCATCAATTGATGCCAACATGAGGAGTAGGGATAGCCATGCAACGGATGCACTAGATCTATAAGTATATGAAAGCTCTACAAAAGAAACTAAGTGGGTGTGCATCCAACTTGCTTGCTCACGAAGACCTAGGGCATTTTTAGGAAGCCCATCATTGGAATATACAAGCCAAGTTCTATAATGAAAAATTCCCACTAGTATATGAAAGTGACAAAATGAGAGACTCTCTATCATGAAGATCTTGGTGCTACTTTGAAGCACAAGTGTGGTAAAAGGATAGTAGCATTGTCCCTTCTCTCTTTTTCTCTCATTTTTTTGGTCCTTTCTTTTTTTTGGCCTTGCTCTTCTTTTTTTTCCGTCCGGAGTCTCATCCCGACTTATGGGGGAATCATAGTCTCCATCATCCTTTCCTCACTTGGGACAATGCTCTAATAATGATGATCATCACACTTTTATTTTTCTTACAACTCAACAATTACAACTCGAAACTTAGAACAAAATATGACTCTATATGAATGCCTCCGGCGGTGTACCGGGATGGTGCAATGAATCAAGAGTGACATGTATGGAAAATAATGGCAATATGACAAAAGTAATGTATGTCATAATAATGGTGATGGAAGTTGCATGGCAATATATCTCGGAATGGCTATGGGAATGCCATGATAGGTAGGTATGGTGGTTGTTTTGAGGAAGATATAAGGAGGTTTATGTGTGAAAGAGCGTATCATATCACGGGGTTTGGATGCACTGGCGAAGTTTGCACCAACTCTCAAGGTGAGAAAGGGCAATGCACGGTACCGAAGAGGCTAGCAAATGCGGAAAGGTAAAAGTGCGTGTAATCCATGGACTCAACATTAGTCAAAAGAACTCATATACTTACTGCAAAAATTTAGAAGCCATCAAAAATCAAGAACTACGCGCATGCTCCTAGGGGGATAGATTGGTAGGAAAAGACCATCGCTCGTCCCCGACCGCCACTCATAAGGATGCACAAGCCAGGTACACTTCATGTTTCAAATTTGTTACACAACTTTAACCATACGTGCATGCTACGGGACTTGCAAACTTCAACACAAGTATTTCTCAAATTCACAATTATCAACTAGCACGACTTTGATATTATCACCTCCATATCTCAAAACAATTATCAAGCATCAAACTTATCTTAGTATTTAATTCACTCAAAAAGAAAGTTTCACATATCTTGAATACTAAGTATATTAACATTAAGAAAATTACCATGCTATTAACGACTCTCAAAATAATCTAAGTGAAGCATGAGAGTTCAACTATTTCTCCAAAATAAAACTACCACCATGCTCTAAAAGATATAAGTGAAGCACTAGAGCAACAACAAACTACTCCGAAAGATATAAGTGAAGATCAATGAGTAGTCGAATAATTATACAACTATGTGAAGACTCTCCCATTTAATAATTTCAGATCTTGGTATTGTATCCAAACAGCAAGCAAAACTAAAGAAAATAGAATGACGCTCCAAGCAAAACACATATCATGTGATGAATAAAAATATAGCTCCAAGTAAAGTTACCGATGAACGAAGACGAAAGAGGGGATGCCTTCCGGGGCATCCCCAAGCTTAGGCTCTTGGTTATCCTTGAATATTACCTTGGGGTGCCTTGGGAATCCCCAATCTTAGGCTCTTGCCACTCCTTATTCCATAGTCCATCGAATCATTACCCAAAACTTGAAAACTTCACAACACAAAACATAACAGAAAACTCGTGAGCTCCGTTAGCGAAAGAAAACAAAACACCACTTCAAGGTACTGTAATGAACTCATTCTTTATTTATATTGGTGTTAAACATACTGTATTCCAACTTCTATATGGTTTATAAACTACTTTACTAGCTATAGATTCATCAAAATAAGCAAACAACACAATGAAAACAGAATCTGTCAAAAACAGAACAGTCTGTAGTAATCTGTAACTAACGCAAACTTCTGGAACTCCAAAAATTCTAAAATAAATTGGTGGACCTGAGTAATTTGTCTAGTAATCATATGCAAAAATAATCAACTAAATATCACTCTCCAGCAAAAAGTTATAGCTAATCTCATGAGCACTAAAGTTTCTGTTTTTTACAGCATGATCATAAAGACTTCACCCAAGTCTTCCCAAAGGTTCTACTTGGCATAGACACTAATTAAACATAAAACCACATCTAAACAGAAGCTAGATGGCTTATTTATTAATAAACAGATCCAAAAAGCAAGAAACTAAAATAAAATTGGGTTGCCTACCAACAAGCGCTATCGTTTAACGCCCCTAGCTAGGCATTATGATTTCAATGATGCTCACATAAAAGATAAGAATTGAAACATAAAGAGAGCATCATGAAGAATATGACTAGCACATTTAAGTCTAATCCACTTCCTATGCATAGGGATTTTGTGAGCAAACAACTTATGGGAACAAGAATCAACTTGCATAGGAAGGTAAAACAAGCATAACTTCAAGATTTTAAGCACATAGAGAGGAAACTTGATATTATTGCAATTCCTACAAGCATATATTCCTCCCTCATAATAATTTTCAGTAGCATCATGAATGAATTCAACAATATAACCAGCCCCTAAAGCATTCTTTTCATGATCTACTAGCATAGAAATTTTATTACTCTCCACATAAGCAAATTTCTTCTCGTCCATAATAGTGGGAGCAAACTCAACAAAATAACTATCATGTCATTGGAAATTAAGATCAAGATGACAAGTTTCATGGTTATCATTATTCTTTAAAGCATACATGACATCACAATAATCATCATAGATAGGAGGCATGCTTTCATCATAGTAAATTTGCTCATCAAAGCTTGGGGGACAAAAAATATCATCCTCATCAAACAAAGCTTCCCCAAGCTTGTGGCTTTGCATATCATTAGCATCATGGATATTCAAGGAATTCATACTAACAACATTGCAATCATGCTCATCATTCACATATTTCATGCCAAGCATTCTATGTAATTCTTCTTCTAGAACTTTGGCACAATTTTCCTTTCCATCATTCTCACGAAAGACATTAAAAAGATGAAGCGTATGAGACAAACTCAATTCGATTTTTTTTGTAGTTTTCTTCTATAGACTAACTAGTGATAAAACAAGAAACAAAAAGATTCGATTGCAAGATCTAAAGATATGCCTTCACTTACCTAGCCTCCCCGGCAACGGCGCCAGAAAAGAGTTTGATGTCTACTACGCAACCTTCTTCTTGTAGACGTTGTTGGGCCTGCAAGTGCACATGTTTGTAGGACAGTAGCAAATTTCCCTCAAGTGGATGACCTAAGGTTTATCAATCCGTGGGAGGTGTAGGATGAAGATGGTCTCTCTCAAGCAACCCCGCAACCAAATAACAAAGAGTCTCTTGTGTCCCCAACACACCCAATACAATGGTAAATTGTATAGGTGCACTAGTTCAGCGAAGAGATGGTGATACAAGTGCAATATGGATAGTAGATATAGGTTTTTGTAATCTGAAAATATAAAAACAGCAAGGTAACTAATGATAAACATGAGCATAAACGGTATTGCAATGATAGGAAACAAGGCCTAGGGTTCATACTTTCACTAGTGCAAGTTCTCTCAACAATAATAACATAGATAGATCATATAATAATCCCTCAACATGCAACAAAGAGTCACTCCAAAGCCACAAATAGCGGAGAACAAAGGTAGAGATTATGGTAGGGTATGAAACCACCTCAAAGTTATTCTCTCCAATCAATCCGGTGGGCTATTCCTATAAGTGTCACAAACAGCCCTAGAGTTTGTACTAGAATAACACCTTAAGATACAAATCAACCAAAACCCTAATGTCACCTAGATACTTCATTGTCACCTCAAGTATCCATGGGCATGATTATACGATATGCATTACACAATCTTAGATATATCCAACCAACATAAAAGTACTTCAAAGAGTGCCCGAAAGTTTCTACAAGAGAGTCAAGAACGTGTGCCAACCCCTATGCATAGGTTCATGGCTGGAACTCGCAAGTTGGTCACCAAAACATACATCAAGTGGCACATGATATCCCATTGTCACCACAGATAAACACGGCAAGAAATACATCAAGTGTTCTCATAAAAGACTCAATCCGATAAGATAACTTCAAAGGGGAAACTCAATTCATCACAAGAGAGTAGAGGGGGAAAAACATCATAAGATCCAACTACAATAGCAAAGCTCGGGATACATCAAGATCGTTCCATAGAGGAACACGAGAGAGAACACGAGAGAGAGATCAAACACATAGCTACTGGTACATACCCTCAGCCCCGAGGGTGAACTACTCCCTCCTCATCATGGATAGTGTCGGGATGATGAAGATGGCCACCGGTGATGGGATCCCCCTTCGGCAGGGTGCCGGAACAGGGTCCCGATTGGTTTTTGGTGGCTACAGAGGCTTGCGGTGGCGGAACTCCCGATCTATCTTCTGTTCTGGAAGTTTTAGGGTACGACGGTATATATGGGTGAAAGGAGTACGTCGGTGGAGCTACGGGGGCCCCACGAGGCAGGGGGTGCGCCGGGGGGGGGGCGCACCCCCCACCCTCGTGAGCACCTCCCGTATCTTCTGACGTGGGGTCCAAGTCCATTAGGTGGGTTTCCTTCCAAAAATAACTTCTCTAGTTGATTCGTTCCGTTTCGACTCCGTCTTATATTCCTTTTCCTCGAAACACTGAAATAGGCATAAAACAGCAAATCTGGGCTGGGCCTCCGGTTAATAGGTTAGTGCCAAAAATAATATAAAAGTGGAAAATAAAGCCCAATATTGCCTAAAACAGTAGATAATATAGCATGGAGCAATCGAAAATTATAGATATGTTGGAGACGTATCAGAAATATAAATAACAACTTTATTATTGCCTCCAGGGCATATTTCCTTCAGTCTCCCACTTGCACTTGAGTCAGTAATCTAGATTACACAGTAATGATTCTAACACCCATGGAGTCTTGGTGCTGATCATGTTTTGCTCGTGAGAGAGGCTTAGTCAACGGGTCTGCAACATTCAGATCCGTATGTATCTTGCAAATCTCTATGTATCCCTCCTTGGCTAGATCGCGGATGGAATTGAAGCGTCTCTTGATGTGCTTCATTCTCTTGTGAAATCTGGATTCCTTTGCCAAGGCAATTGCACCAGCATTGTCACAAAAGATTTTCATTGGACCCATTGCACTAGGTATGACACCTAGATCGGATATGAAGTCCTTCATCCATACTCCTTCATTTGTTGCTTCTGAAGCAGCTATGTACCCCGCTTCACACGTAGATCCCGCCACCACGCTTTGTTTAGAACTGCACCAACTGGCAGCTCCACTGTTCAATATAAATATGTATCCGTTTTGTGACTTAGAGTCACCCGGATCAATGTCAAAGCTTGCATCGACGTAACCATTTACGACGAGCTCTTTGTCACCTCCATAAACGAGAAACATATCCTTAGTCCTTTTCAGGTATTTCAGGATGTTCTTGACCGCTGTCCAGTGATCCACTCCTGGATTACTTTGGTACCTCCCTGCTAAACTGATAGGAAGGCACACATCAGGTCTGGTACACAGCATTGCATACATGATAGAGCCTATGGCTGAAGCATAGGGAACACCTTTATTTTCTCTCTATCTTCTGCAGTGGTCGGGCATTGAGTCAGACTCAACTTCACACCTTGTAACACAGGCAAGAACCCTTTCTTTGCTTGATCCATTTTGAACTTCTTCAAAACTTTGTCAAGGTATGTGCTATGTGAAAGCCCAATTAAGTGTCTTGATCTATCTCTATAGATCTTAATGCCCAATATATAAGCAGCTTCACCGAGGTCTTTCATTGAAAAACTCTTATTCAAGTATCCTTTTATGCTATCCAGAAATTCTATATAATTTCCAATCAACAATATGGCATCCATATATAATATTAGAAATGCTACAGAGCTCCCACTCACTTTCTTATAAATACAGGCTTCTCCAAAAGTCTGTATAAAACCATATGCTTTGATCACACTATCAAAATGTTTATTCCAACTCCGAGATGCTTGCACCATTCCATAAATGGATCGCTGGAGCTTGCACACTTTGTTAGCATCATTTGGAGAGATAAAAACTTTAGGTTGCATCATATACAACTCTTCTTCCAGAAATCCATTCAGGAATGCAGTCTTTACATCCATTCGTCAAATTTCATAATCATAAAATGCAGGAATTGCTAACATGATTCGGACGGACTTAAGCATCGCTACGGGTGAGAATGTCTCATCGTAGTCAACTCCTTGAACTTGTCTAAAACCTTTTGCAACAAGTCGAGCTTTGTAGACAGTAACATTACCGTCAGCGTTAGTATTCTTCTTGAAGATCCATTTATTCTTGATGGCTTGTCGATCATCGGGCAAGTCAACCAAAGTCCACACTTTGTTCTCATACATGGATCCCATCTCAGATTTCATGGCCTCATGCCATTTCGCGGAATCTGGGCTCATCATCGCTTCCTCATAGTTCGTAGGTTCATCATGGTCAAGTAACATGACCTCCAGAACAGGATTACCGTACCACTCTGGTGCGGATCTTACTCTGGTTGACCTACGAGGTTATGTAGTAACTTGATCTGAAGTTACATGATCATCATCATTAGCTTCCTCACTAATTGGTGTAGGAGTCACATGAACAGATTTCTGTGATGACCTACTTTCCAATAAGGCGCAGGTACAATTACCTCATCAGGTTCTACTTTCCTCCCACTCACTTCTTTCGAGAGAAACTCCTTCTCTAGAAAGGATCCATTCTTAGCAACGAATGCCTTGCCTTCGGATCTATGATAGAAGGTGTACCCAACAGTCTCCTTTGTGTATCCTATGAAGACATATTTCTCCGATTTGGGTTCAAGCTTATCAGGTTGAAGCTTTTTAACATAAGCATCGCAACCCCAAACTTTAAGAAACGACAACTTGGGTTTCTTGCCAAACCATAATTCATAAGGTGTCGTCTCAATGGATTTAGATGGTGCCCTATTTAACGTGAATGCAGCCGTCTCTAAAGCATAACCCCAAAACAATAGCGGTAATCAGTAAGAGACATTATAGATCGCACCATATCTAGTAAAGTGCGATTACGACGTTTGGACACACCATTACGCTGTGGTGTTCTGGGTGGCGTGAGTTGCGAAACTATTCCGCATTGTTTCAAATGAAGACCAAACTCGTAACTCAAATATTCTCCTCCACGATCAGATCGTAGAAACTTTATTTTCTTGTTACGATGTTTTTCCACTTCACTCTGAAATTCTTTGAACTTTTTGAATGTTTCAGACTTATGTTTCCTCAAGTATATATAGCCATATTTTCTCAAATCATCTGTGAAGGTGAGAAAATAACGATACCCGTCGCGAGCCTCAACATTCATCGGACCACATACATCAGTATGTATGATTTCCAACAAATCTGTTGCTCGCTCCATTGTTCTGGAGACGGAGTTTTAGTCATCTTGCCCATGAGGCATGGTTCGCAAGTACCAATTGATTCATAATCAAGTGATTCCAAAAGTCCATCAGAATGTAGTTTCTTCATGCGCTTTACACCAATATGACCCAAACGGTAGTGCCACAAATAGGTTGCACTATCATTATCAACTCTGCATCTTCTGGCTTCAATATTATGAATATGTGTATCACTACTATCGAGATTCAACAAAAATAGACCACTCTTCAAGGGTGCATGACCATAAAAGATATTACTCATATAAATAGAACAACCATTATTCTCAGATTTAAATGAATAACTGTATCGCATCAAACAAGATCCAGATATAATGTTCATGCTCAACGCTGGCATAAAATAACAATTATTCAGGTCTAAAACTAATCCCGAAAGTAGATGTAGAGGTAGAGTGTGATACATCTCCGTCGTATCTATAATTTTTGATTGTTCCATGCCAATATTCTACAACTTGCATATAATTTTGGCAACTTTTTATACTATTTTTGGGAATAACATATTGATCCAGTGCCCAATGCCAGTTCCTGTTTGTTGCATGTTTTATGTTTTGCAGAAAACCCATGTCAAACGGAGTCCAAACGGGATAAAAACGGACGAAGAATTATTTTGGAATATTTATGATTTTTGGGAAGTAAAATCAACGCGAGACGGTGCCCGAGGGGGCCAGGAGATAGGGGCGCGCCCCAGGGAGGTAGGCGCGCCCTGGACTCTTCTGGGCGCCTCGTAAGGTGGTTGACGCTCTTATTTTGCCGCAAGAAAGCTAATTTTAGGACAAAAATCTGGGCGAAAGATTCACCCCAATCGGAGTTACGGATCTCCGGATATAAAAGAAACGGTGAAGGGGCAGAATTTGAGAACGCAGAAACAGAGAGTTAGATCCAATCTGGGAGGGGCTCTTGCCCCTCCCAAGCCATGGGAGCCAAGGACCAGAGGGGAAACCCTTCTCCCATCTAGGGAGAAGGTCAAGGAAGAAGAAGAAGAAGGGGGGCTCTCTCCCCCTTGCTTCCGAAGGCGCCGGAACGCCGTCGGGGGCCATCATCATCACCGTGATCTTCACCAACGGGGTGGTCGGTCGGCCGTATCGTGCGCTGGTGATCAAGGTATGTATGCTTCTTCCTCTAATCGGGGGAGCAACTTGCGTCTTGGGTAGCTTTTGGAGGGGCGTTCGAGTTTATACTCTTCGGCTGCGAGGACCTCGGTCCATCGATCGGCCAGCAGGTCCTGATCAGCTTGAAGCTGCTGCTGCTTTTTCTTTAGGCTATTTGCCGTGGCGATAAGCCTGCGTTTAAAACTCTCTTGTTCGACGGGATCCTCAGGCACGACGAATTCGTCGTCGTTGAGGCTTGCCTCGTCTTCGGAGGGAGGTGTGTAGTTATATTCCTCGACCTCTTCGTCTGCCGCCCTCTCGTGGGGGCTTGCTTCTGCATCCTCCTGCGCTGAGTCTTGCTGGAGGGGATTGTCTTCGGCACTCTCTGGGGTATTATTATCTCCTGTGCCGGAATCTCCATTCTTGCTGTGGCGGGATTTAGAGCGGCGCTGCTGACGTCAGCGCTTGGGCTGTTTCTTTAAGGAATCTGCCTCCGCTGCTTCTTCGCCGTCCCCGTCTTTTGGAGTGTCCACCATGTATATGTCGTATGACGAGGTGGTCTTCCAGTGCCCTGTAGGCGCTGGTTCCTGTTCTTCTCCGGCATCGTCGTCCATAGCGTTGATGTCTTCGGAGTCGTAGTCAAGCATGTCAGTTAGATCGTCGACAGTGGCTACAAAGTGGGTGGTGGGTGGGCTCTGAATTTCTTCGTCGTCCGTATCCCAACCATCCTGGCCATAATCCGGCCAGGACTCTCCTGATAGCGAGAGATGCTTTAGCGAATTTAGGATGTCACCAAAGGGTGAGTGTTGGAAGATGTCCGCGGCGGTGAATTCCATAACCGGCGTCCAATCAGATTCGATTGGTAGGGGCGTGGGAGGTCCGGAGTCTGGCAAGGAGTCCGGCACCTCAGAACCACGAGTTTCGCGAGGGACAAGGTTAGTGTTCGGCTCCATCGCTGTGGAAGTTGAAGCCCTTGAGGTGGTGTCCATCCACCGGTCCTCGATCTGGGCGATCGGCTCCAGACTAAGGGCCGAAGCGGATTCGTGTGCGGCCACCAAGGCACTGTTCGGCGGCAGAGCTAGATCATGCCCATCGCAACAGTGCGGCGCGCTTGGCTTTGGCTCGAGCCCGTCGAAGATCAAGTCCCCGCGGATGTCGGCTGTGAAGTTTAGGCTTCCGAATCTGACCTGATGGCCAGGGGCGTAGCTTTCGATCTGCTCCAGATGGCCAAGTGAATTAGCCCGCAGTGCGAAGCCGCCGAATACGAAGATCTGTTTGGGGAGAAAAGTCTCACCCTGGACTGCATTGTTGATTGAAGATGCCATCGAGCCTATCGGCGACGACACAGAGGAACTCTCAATGAAAGCACCAATGTCGGTGTCAAAACCGGCGGATCTCGGGTAGGGGGTCCCGAACTGTGCGTCTAGGCGGATGGTAACAGGAGACAAGGGACACGATGTTTTACCCAGGTTCGGGCCCTCTTGATGGAGGTAAAACCCTATGTCCTGCTTGATTAATATTGATGATATGGGTAGTACAAGAGTGGATCTACCACGAGATCAAGGAGGCTAAACCCTAAAGCTAGCCTATGGTATGATTGTTGTGATGTATGTTGTGTCCTACGGACTAAAGACCTCCGGTTTATATAGACACCAGAGGAGGCTAGGGTTACACAGAGTCGGTTACAATGGTAGGAGATCTACATATCCGTATTGCCAAGCTTGCCTTCCACGCCAAGGAAAATCCCATCCGGACACGGGACGGAGTCTTCAATCTTGTATCTTGGTAGTCTTGGAGTCTGGCGGACGATGATAGTCCGGCTGTCCGGACACCCCCTAATCCAGGACTCCCTCAGTTATCAAGACCTTTTTCTGGCGCCGTTGCCAGGGAGTCATAGCGTGGGGTGAATATTCTCGTGTGTGCTTGTTTGCTTTATCACTAAGTAATTCTTATTTGTTGTTCTAAGTTGTTCTCTATCTTTAGTTATGGATATGGAACACGAAATACCAAAAAAATTAGGTGTACTTGCTACTCATGGAGATGGGGTAACTCCTAAAACCCTCGATTCTCATTATGTGAGAGATATTATGTACTACTTTGATAATCCTGAGAAAACCCCATTCAACTTTATAATGGGAGACACGTTGGATCAACATGAATACTTTAGGGATTATCGCTTTACACAAAAAGGGAAACTATTATGGGATCAAATTAATATGTTGCGTTGGTATGCTCGTCAACTATGCTTGAGATATGATATTATTTGTTTCTCTAGGATGAAGGCTCCACACCTTCCCTTTTCATGCAAATTGAATGATAATGAAACCTTAGCTTCTTATGCTAATGGTATATATGATTACTATGATGTTGAACAAATAGAAGAATTTGTTGCTTTTCAGGATACTTATGAAATCGAATCTTTGTTTGAAAAGTATGAAGCTTTTGATGATGATGTTTATAGGCCTGAAAATTTTGCTATACTTAGATATTTCTATGAAAATTATGAATACAATTACAATATTAACGCTTTTATTGAGAAAGTCTCCGCTGTCCAAGAAGAGACTGATATTTTGCAGGAAGCTATGGAAGAAGAAATTGATGAAACTGTGAGCTCATTGGATGAAAAAGATGATGAGGAGAGCGAAGAACAAAAGGAGAAAGAGCGGATTGATCACCCGTGCCCACCTTCTAATGAGAGTAACTCTTCAACTCATACATTGTTTAATTCCCTTCGTGCGTACCGAAGGATGATTACTATGATGATTGCTATGATCCCATTGATTATCTTAAAATATCCCTTTTTGATGATGCTTGCTATGCTTGTGGCCAAGATGCCAATATGAATTATGCTTATGGAGATGAACTTGCTATAGTTCCTTATATTAAACATGAAATTATTGCTATTGCACCCACGCATGATATTCCTATTATCTTTTTGAATTCTCCAAACTACACTATATCAGAGAAATTTGCGCTTAGTAAGGATTATATTGATGGGTTGCCTTTCACCATTGCGTACGATGATTTTGATGAATGTAATATGCATGTACTTGCTGCCCCTACTTGCAATTATTATGAGAGAGGAACTACATCTTTGCCTCTTTATGTTTCCAACACGATAGAATTGCAAGAAACTGCTTATACTATGCATTGGCCTTTACTTGGTGTGCATGAATTGTTCTTTTATGACATGCCGATGCATAGGAAGAGAGTTAGACTTCGTTGTTGCTTGATATATGTTACTTTGTGCTCACTACTAAATTACAAATCATTGTTCATTAAAATTGGCTTTGATATACCTTGGGATCCGGGTGGATTCATTACTTGAGCACTAACTGCCTAGCTTAATGGCTTTAAAGAAAGCGCTGCCAGGGAGACAACCCGGAAGTTTTAGAGAGTCATTTATTTCTATTGAGTGCTTTTATATAGTTTAAAAACTCAAAAATAAAGAGGGGAACCTAAAGACTTTTCAAAAACGAAAGTGAAAGTAAGAAAGACAAGCATTGTTGAAGTGGGAGAGCTCCTTGAACTTTGTTCATGCTCACGGAAACTTTGTGAATCTTGATTACAGAAACTTTTCATCAAAAATAATTATCGCCTTGTACAATTCCATTGTATTATAAAAATAATGTGGCAAGGTTTGCCTTTAGGATGTTTACAATGCTTGTTGGTTCGTACGGTGCAGGACAGAAACTTTGGCTGTAGTGTGCGATTTTACATTTTTAACTAGAACGTCAATTGGTTCTAATTCTTTTTGCACTGTATTTATATACAACTTGTTTATTTGTCCTAATTTTGGTAGAATTGTTGGGGTAACAGAGGTATGGTGGATGTCCATATTTCTACAAACTGTTCTGTTTTTGACAGATTCTGTTTTTGATGCATAGTTTGCTTGTTTTGATATCTATCAATTTATATCAGTGGATTTAAGCCATGAAAAAGTTATATTATAGTAGACACAATGCAAAAACAAAATATGAATTGTTTTGCAACAGTACTTAGAGTGGTGATTTGCTTTATTATACTAACGGATCTTACCGAGTTTCTGTTGATGTTTTGTGTGGATGAAGTGTCTAATCGAGGATGTCTCGATATGAGGAAAAGGAAGAGAGGCAAGAGCTCGAGCTTGGGGATGCCCGAGGCACCCCAAGTAAATATTCAAGGAGACTCAAGCATCTAAGCTTGGGGATGCCCCGGAAGGCATCCCCTCTTTCTTCAACAAGTATTGGTATGTTTTCGTATTCGTTTCGTTCATGTGATATATGCGAATCTTGGAGCGTCTTTTGCATTTAGTTTTCACTTTTATTTTATGCACAATGCTGGTATGAGATAGTCCTTGGTTGATTTATAGAATGCTCATTGCACTTAACTTATATCTTTTGAGTATGGCTTCATAGAATGCTTCATGTGCTTCACTTATATCATTTGAAGTTTGAATTGCCTGTTTCTCTTCACATATAAAACCATCATTTGTAGCATGCTCTTTTGCTTCACTCATATTTGTTAGAGCGTGGGCATATCTTTTGTAGAAAGAATTAAACTCTCTTGCTTCACTTATATCAATTTAGAGAGATGACAGGAATTGGTCATTCACATGGTTAGTCATAAAATCCTACATAAACTTGTAGATCACTGAATATGATATGTTTGATTCCTTGCAATAGTTTTGCGATATAAAGGTGGTGATATTAGAGTCATGCTAGTGGGTGGTTGTGGATTAGTAGAAATACTTGTGTTGAGGTTTGTGATTCCCGTAGCATGCACGTATGGTGAACTGCTTTGTGATAAAGTTGGAGCACAATTTTATTTATTGATTGTGTCTTCCTTATGAATGGCGGTCGGGGACGAGCGATGGTCTTTTCCTACCAATCTAACCCCCTAGGAGCATGCGTGTAGTACTTTGTTTTCAATGGCTTGTCGATTTTTGCAATAAGTATATGAGTTCTTTATGACTAATGTTGAGTCCATGGATTATACGCACTCTCACCCCTCCATCATTGCTAGCCTCTTCGGTACCGTGCATTGCCCTTTCTCACCTCGAGAGTTGGTGCAAACTACGCCGGTGCATCCAAACCCCGTGATATGATACGCCCTTTCACACATAAGCCTCCTTATATCTTCCTCAAAACAACCACCATACCTACCTATCATGGCATTTGCATAGCCATTCCGAGATATATTGCCATGCAACTTCCATCATCATCATATACATGACTTGAGCATTCATTGTCATATTGCCTTGCATGATCGTAAGATAGCTAGCATGATGTTTTCATGGCTTGTCCGTTTTTTGATGTCATTGCTACGCTAGATCATTGCACAACCCGGTACACCGCCGGAGGCATTCATATAGAGTCACATCTTTGTTCTAGATATTGAGTTGTAAGTAAATAAAAGTGTGATGATCATCATTATTAGAACATTGCCGCAGTGAGGAAAGGATGATGGAGACTATGATTCCCCCACAAGTCGGGATGAGACTCCGGACTTTATGAAAAATAAAAGAGGCCAAAGAAGCCCAAATAAAAAAAGAGACCAAAGAAGCCCACCAAAAAAGGAAAAAAAGGGAAAATAAAAAAAATGAAATGAGAGAAAAAGAGAGCAGGGGCAATGTTACTATCCTTTTACCACACTTGTGCTTCAGAGTAGCACCATGTTCTTCATAGAGAGAGTCTCCTATGCTTTCACTTTCATATACCAGTGGGAATTTTCATTATAGAACTTCGCTTGTATATTCCGATGATGGGCTTCCTCAAATGCCCGAGGTCTTCATGAGCAAGCAAGTTGGATGCATACCCACTTAGTGTTCAGTTTGAGCTTTCATACACTTATAGCTCTAGTGCATCCGTTGCATGGCAATCCCTACTCCTCGCATTGACATCACTTGGTGGGCATTTCCATAGCCCGTTGATTAGCCGAGTTGATGTGAGACTTTCTCCCTTTTTGTCTTCTCCTCATAACCTCCACCATCATATTCTATTCCACCTATAGTGCTATATCCATGGCTCACGCTCATGTATTGCGTGAAGGTTGAAAAAGTTTGAGATTATTAAAGTATGAAACAATTTCTTGGCTTGTCATCGGGGGTGTGCATGATTAAATACTTTGTGTGATGAAGATAGAGCACCAGCCAGACTATATGATTTTGTAGGGATAACTTTATTTGGCCATGTTGTTTTGAAAAGACATGATTGCTTTATTGGTACGCTCGAAGTATTATTGTTTTTATGTCAAATGATAGACTATTGCTTTGAATCACTCGTGTCTTAATATTCATGCCATGATTAGATTACATGATCAAGATTATGCTAGGTAGTATTCCACATCAAAAATTATCTTTTTTATCATTTACCTACTCGAGGACGAGAAGGAATTAAGCTTGGGGACGCTGATACGTCTCCGTCGTATCTATAATTTTTGATTGTTCCACGCCAATATTCTACAACTTTCATATACATTTGGCAACTTTTTATACTATTTTTGGGACTAACATATTGATCCAGTGCCCAGTGCTAGTTCCTGTTTGTTGCATGTTTTATGTTTCGCGGAAAACCCATATCAAACGGAGTCCAAACGGGATAAAAACGGATGGAGAATTATTTTGGAATATTTATGATTTTTGGGAAGTAAAATCAACGCGAGACGGTGCCTGAGGGGGCCAGGAGATAGGGGGGCACCCTAGAATCTCCTGGGGGGCCCGTCAGGCGGTTGACGCTCTTCTTTTGCCGCAAGAAAGCTAATTTTATGACAAAAATCTGGGCAAAAGATTCACCCCAATCGGAGTTACAGATCTCCGGATATAAAAGAAACGGTGAAGGGGCAGAATCTGAGAACGCAGAAACAGAGAGATAGATCCAATCTCGGAGGGGCTCTCACCCCTCCCAAGCCATGGGAGTCAAGGGCCAGAGGGGAAACCCTTCTCCCGTCTAGGGAGAAGGTCAAGGAAGAAGAAGAAGAAGGGGGCTCTCTCCCCCTTGCTTCCGGTGGCGCCGAAACGCCACCGGGGGCCATCATCATCACTGCGATCTTCACCAACACCTCCGCCATCTTCCCCAACATCTCCATCACCTTCCCCCCCTCTATATATAGCGCTCCACTCTCCCGCAACCCGTTTTACCCTCTACTTGAACATGGTGCTTTATGCTTCATATTATGATCCAATGATGTGTTGCCATCCTATGATGTTTGAGTAGATTTTCGTTGTCCTATCGGTGACTGATGAATTGCTATGATTGGTTTGAGTTGCATGTTTTATTATTGGTGCTGTCCTATGGTGCTCTCTGTGTCGCGCAAGCGTGAGGGATCCCTGCTGTAGGGTTTGCAATATGTTCATGATTTTCTTATGGTGGGTGGCATGAGTGACAGAAGCATAGACCCGAGTAAGTAGGTTGTTTGCGTATGGGATAAAGGGGACTTGATACTTTAATGCTATGGTTGGGTTTTACCTTAATGATCTTTAGTAGTTACAGATGCTTCCTAGAGTTCCAATCATAAGTGCATATGATCCAAGTAGAGAAAGTATGTTAGCTTATGCCTCTCCCTCAAATAGAATTGCAATAGTGATTACCGGTCTAGTAACGTAGTCAATTGCTTAGGGACAATTTCACAACTCATACCACCACTTTTCCACACTCGCTATACTTACTTTATTGCATCTTTATCTAAACAGCCCCTGCCTTTTATTTACGGTTCTTTATTATCTTGCAAACCTATGCTATCACACCTACAAAGTACCTCTAGTTTCATACTTGTTCTAGGTAAAGCGAACGTCAAGCGTGCATAGAGTCGTATCAGTGGCCGATAGGACTTGAGAGAGTATTTGTTCTACCTTTAGCTCCTCGTTGGGTTCGACACTCTTACTTATCGAAAGAGGCTACAACTATCCCGTATACTTGCGGGTTATCAGCGTGCCGACGGCAATCACATCGACTTTGTAACCATTTCCCACGCGCATCACCACCTTGTCCTTAGCCAATCTTTGCTTAATCCGTAGTCCCTGTTTCGAGTTGCCAATATTAGCAACAGAACCAGTATCAAATACCCAGGTGCTACTGCGAGCATTAGTAAAGTACACATCAATAACATGTATATCACATATACCTTTGTTCACCTTGCCATCCTTCTTATCCGCCAAATACTTGGGGCAGTTCCGCTTCCAGTGACCAGTTCCTTTGTAGTAGAAGCACTCAGTCTTAGGCTTAGGTCTAGACTTGAGCTTCTTCACTTGAGCAGCAACTTGCTTGCCATTCTTCTTGAAGTTCCCCTTCTTCCCTTTACCCTTTTTCTTGAAACTGGTGGTCTTGTTGACCATCAACACTTGATGCTACTTCTTGATTTCTACCTCTGCAGCCTTTAGCATTGCGAAGAGCTCGGGATTGTCTTATTCATCCCTTGCATGTTATAGTTCATCACGAAGCTCTTGTAACTTGGTGGCAGTGATTGAAGAATTCTGTCAATGACACTATCATCAGGAAGATTAACTCCCAGTTAAATCAAGTGATTGTTATACCCAGACATTTTGAGTATATGCTCACTGACAGAATTATTCTCCTCCATCTTGCAGCTGTAGAACTTATTAGAGACTTCATTTCTCTCAATCCAGGCATTTGCTTGAAATATTAACTTCAACTCTTGGAACATATCATATGCTCCATGACGTTCAAAACGGCGTTGAAGTCTCGGTTCTAAGCCGTAAAGCATGGCACACTGAACTATCGAGTAGTCATCAGCTTTGCTCTGCTAGACGTTCATAACATCTGGCATTGCTCCTGCAGCGGGTTTGGCACCTAGCAGTGCTTCCAGGACATAATTCTTCTGTGCAGCAATGAGGATAGTCCTCAAGTTATGGACCCAGTCAGTGTAGTTGCTACCATCATCTTTCAACTTAGCTTTCTCTAGGAACGCATTAAAATTCAACGAAACAACACCACGGGCCATCTATCTACAACAACATAGACATGCAAAATACTATCAAGTACTAAGTTCATGATAAATTCAAGTTCAATTAATCATATTACTAAAGAACTACCACTTAGATAGACATCCCTCTAATCATCTAAGTGATCACGTGATCCATATCAACTAAATCATGTCCGATCATCATGTGAGATGGAGTAGTTTTCAATGGTGAACATCACTATGTTGATCATATCTACTATATGATTCACGATCGACCTTTCGGTCTCAGTTTCCGAGGCCATATCAGCATATGCTAGGCCCGTCAAGTTTAACCCGAGTATTCTGCATGTGCAAAACTGGCTTGCACCCGTTGTATGTGAACGTAGAGCTTATCACACCCGATCATCACGTGGTGTCTCGGCACGATGAACTTTCGCAACGGTGCATACTCAAGGAGAACACTTGTACCTTGAAATTTAGTGAGAGATCATCTTATAATGCTATCGTCGAACTACGCAAAATAAGATGCATAAAGGATAAACATCACATGCAATCAATATAAGTGATATGATATGGCCTTCATCATCTTGTGCCTTTGATCTCCATCTCCAAAGCACCGTCATGATCACCATTGTCACCAGCGCAACACCTTGATCTCCATCATAGCATCGTTGTCGTCTCGCCAACTATTGCTTCTATGACTATCGCTACCGCTTAGTGATAAAGTAAAACAATTACATGGCGATTGCATTTCATACAATAAAGCGACAACCATATGGCTCCTGCCAGTTGCCGATAACTTTGTTACAAAACATGATCATCTCATACAATACAATTTAGCATCATGTCTTGACCATATCATATCATAACATGCCCTGCAAAAACAAGTTAGACGTCCTCTACTTTGTTGTTGCAAGTTTTACGTGGCTGCTACGGGCTGAGCAAGAACTGTTCTTACCTACGCATCAAAACCACAACAATTTTTCGTCAAGTATGTGCTGTTTTAACCTTCAACAAGGACCGGGCGTAGCCACACTCGATTCAACTAAAGTTGGAGAAACTCACACCTGCCAGCCACCTGTGTGCGAAGCACGTCGGTAGAACCAGTCTCGCGGAAGCGTACGCGTAATGTCAGTCCGGGCCGCTTCATCCAACAATACCGCCGAATCAAAGTATGACATGCTGGTAAGCAGTATGACTATTATCGCCCACAACTCACTTGTGTTCTACTCATGCATATAACATCTATGCATAAACCTGGCTCGGATGCCACTATTGGGGAACGTAGTAATTTCAAAAAAATTCCTACGCACATGCAAGATCATGGTGATGCATATCAATGGGAGGGGAGAGTGTAGTCCACGTACCCTCGTAGACCGAAAGCGGAAGCATTATGACAACGCGGTTGATGTAGTCATACTTCTTCATGATCGACCGATCCTACTACCAAAAGTACGGCACCTCCGCGATCTGCACACATTCGGCTCGGTGACGTCCCACGAATTCACAATCTAGAAGAGTGTCGAGGGAGAGCTTCGTCAGCACGATGCGGTGATGACGGTGATGATGAATCTACCAGCGCAGGGCTTCGCCCAAGCACTGCAACGATATGACCGAGGTGGATTATGGTGGACGGGGGCACCGCACACGGCTAAGAGATCAATGATCACCTTGTGTGTCTATGGGGTGTCCCCTCTCCCGTATATAAAGCAGTGGATGAGGGGGGAGGGCCGGCCCTCTCTGGCGCGCCCTGGAGGAGTCCTACTCCCACCGGGAGTAGGATCCCCCCTTCCCTAGTTCGGCTAGGAGAGAAGGAAGGGGGAGAGGGGGGAAGGAAAGGGGGGCGCCGCCCCCTCCTAGTCCAAATCAAACCAGAGGGGGAGGGGGTGCGCGGCCTGCCCTGGCCTTTCCTCTCTCTCTCCACTAAAGCCCATTAGGGCCCATATACTCCCCAGGGGGTTTCGGTAACCCCCTGGTACTCCAGTATATGCCCGAACTCTCTCAACACCTTTTCGACGTCCAAACATAGTCATCCAATATATCGATCTTTATGTCTTGACCATTTTGAGACTCCTCGTCATGTCTGTGATCATATCCGGGACTCCGAACTACCTTCGATACATCAAAACACATAAACTCATAATATTGATCGTTACCGAACGTTAAGCATGCGGACCCTACGGGTTCGAGAACTATGTAGACATGACCGAGACACGTCTCGGGTCAATAACCAATAGCGGAACCTGTATGCTCATATTGGCCCACATATTCTACGAAGATCTTTATCGGTCAAACTGCATAACAACATACGTTGTTCCCTTTGTCATTGGTATGTTACTCGCCAGAGATTCGATCGTCGGTATCTCAATACCTAGTTCAATCTCGTTACCGGTAAGTCTCTTTACTCGTTCCGTGATACATCATCCCGCAACTAACTCACTAGTTGCATTGCTTGCAAGGCTTATAGTGATGTTCATTACCGAGAGGGCCCAGAGATACCTCTCCGACAATCGGAGTGACAGATCCTAATCTCGATCTATGCCAACCCAAAAAGTACCTTCGGAGACACCTGTAGAGCACCTTTATAATCACCCAGTTACGTTGTGACGTTTGGTAGCACACAAAGTGTTCCTACAGTATACGGGAGTTGCATAATCTCATAGTCATAGGAACATGTATAAGTCATGAAGAAAGCAATAGCAATATACTAAATGATCAAGTGCTAAGCTAACGGAATGGGTCAAGTCAATCACATCATTCTCTAATGGTGTGATCCCGTTAATCAAATGACAACTCATGTCTATGGCTAGGAAACTTAACCATCTTTGATTCAACGAGCTAGTCAAGTAGAGGCATACTAGTAACACTCTGTTTATCTATGTATTCACAAATGTACTAAGTTTCCGGTTAATACAATTCTAGAATGAATAATAAACATTTATCATGAGATAAGGAAATATAAACAACAACTTTATTATTACCTCTAGGGCATATTTCCTTCAAAAACCATCGGTGAATGTTTGATGGATTGATCAAACGAGTTATAATCTAACACCTTGAAGGAAAAGAAGGAGTACTTCGTGCACATGTACTCCTTCTTTTCCAACAAGTTCCATGAAGATTGGTGTCCAGCCTTAGCAAAATGAGCCCCAGTTTAGTATTTGGTAAACTTTATCGTGACACTCGCACCGTATTGAGTCGCTTTATTAAGGGCTTACAAACCCCTTGTATTTGTTCAGTATTGGAAAAACAAATACATTATCAAGAAACTAAATACAATACTATATTGTAACCCTAGCATTCAAATCACTGACTTCACAAACTAAATACAGTAGCAGTATACTAACCCTAACATCCAAATCAAGTAGCTTCACAAACTAAACTCAGTATCAGTATAGTAACCCTAGCATTCAAATTCATTATCCGACAAACTAAATTGAGTAGCAGAAACTAAATACCCTAACCTTAGTGAGGGAGTCCTGGACTAGGGGGTGTCCGGACAACCGGACTATCATCGTCCGCCGGACTCCAAGACTACGAAGATACAAGATTGAAGACTCCGTCCCGTGTCCGGATGGGACTTTCCTTGGCGTGGAAGGCAAGCTTGGCGATACGGATATGTAGATCTCCTACCATTGTAACCGACTCTGTGTAACCCTAGCCTCCTCCGGTGTCTATATAAACCGGAGGGCTTTAGTCCGTAGGATAACATACATTACAACAATCATACCATAGGCTAGCTTCTAGGGTTTAGCCTCCTTGATCTCGTGGTAGATCCACTCTTGTACTACCCATATCATCAATATTAATCAAGCAGGACGTAGGGTTTTACCTCCATCGAGAGGGCCCGAACTTGGGTAAAACATCGTGTCCCTCGTCTCCTATTACCATCCGCCTAGACGCACAGTTCGGGACCCCCTACCCGAGATCCGCCGGTTTTGACACCGACATTGGTGCTTTCATTGAGAGTTCCTCTGTGTCGTCACCGTAGGCTTGATGGCATCTTCAACCAACAACGCTGTCTAGGGTGAGACTTTTCTCCCCGTACAGATCTTCGTATTCGGCGGCTTTGCACTGCGGGCTAATTCGCTTGGCCATCTGGAGCAGATCGAAAGCTACGCCCCTGGCCGTCAGGTCAGATTCGGAAGCCTAAACTTCACGGCCGATGTCCACGGAGACTTGATCTTCGACGGACCCGAGCCACAGCCAAGCGCGCCGCACTGTTGCGATGGGCATGATCTAGCTCTGCCGCCGAACAGTACCTTGGTGGCCGCACACAAATCCGCTCCGGCCATTAGTCCGGAGCCGATCGCCCGGATAGAGGATCGGTGGATAGACACCGCCTCGGGGGCTTCAACTTCCACGGCGATGGAGCCGAACAATAATCTTGTCCCCCGTGAAATTTGTGATTCCGAGGTGTCGGACTCCTTGCCGGACTCCGAACCTCCCACGCCTCTGCCAATCGATTCGGATTGGGCGCCGGTTATGGAATTCACCGCCGCGGACATCTTCCAATGCTCGCCTTTTGACAACATCCTGAATTCACTAAAGCATCTCTCATTATCAGGAGAGCCCTGGCCGGACTATGGCCAGGATGGTTGGGATGCGGACGACGAAGAAATTCAGAGCCCACCCACCACCCACTTTGTAGCCACTGTCGACGATCTAACCAACATGCTAGACTACGACTCCGACGACATCGACACTATGGATGACGATGCCGGAGACGAACAAGAAACAGAGCCTATAAGGCACGGGAGGACCACCTCGTCATATGACATATACATGGTGGATACCCCAAAGGAGAGCGATGACGAGGACCAACGGGCTGCGGCAGAAGATAACCCCGCTGATAAACAACCAAAACGGCGACGCAGACGCCGCCCTAAGTCCCGCCTCGATGACAACAACGCTCCCAATAAGCCCGTAATACAGCAGGGCTCACAAGTGGACGACGAACATGCAGATAAGCAACCGTCCGAACATGATGAGTCAGATAATCAGTCCAGGCCCGGCGAAAACGACAGTCCGGACGACCTCATGCCGGACACGCCGCCGGAGAGCAAAAACCTTCGGAAAAGACTCGTCAACACTGCAAGAAGCCTGAAGAAGGAAAAGCGGAGGCTCAAAACAGCGGAAGACACACTCAGAATGAGATGGAGCAAAGTGCTCAAAACCGCAGATAAATACGGCAATGGCCACCCATCAAAGAGGTACCCGAAGCGTAAGCTGCTACCAGAATTCGACGAGGAGGCCATAGAGCCTCCACCATCAAAAAATAAAGAGGCTGCCTGGTTGGATAGACGGCCAGATGATAGGCCAAATTCTGACAGCGGCGCCACACATAAACCAACCAATGAACTTGGAAGGACAGATGGCCCAGCCAGGTCCATCTACGGGCCAAAGGAGAAGGCCCCAAGAAGCAAGGCAACACGTCAAGTGTCCGATGATAGCGGCACACACAAATACAGGGGCGCCGCACACCCACTATGTTTCACCGATGAGGTGCTGGACCATGAGTTCCCAACAGGATTTAAACCCATAAACATAGAGGCCTACGATGGAACAACAGACCCTGGAGTCTGGATAAAAGATTATATATTGCATATACACATGGCCAGAGGAGACGATCTCCACGCCATAAAATACCTACCCCTCAAGCTCAAAGGGCCAGCCCGTCATTGGCTTAAAAACCTCCCAGAAAACACTGTTGGAAGTTGGGAAGAGCTCGAGGACGCGTTTAGAGCAAATTTTCAAGGGACTTATGTCCGCCCTCCGGATGCAGATGATCTAAGTCATATAAATCAACAGCCCGGAGAGTCAGCACGGAAATTCTGGAACAGGTTCCTCACCAAAAAGAACCAAATAGTCGACTGTCCGGACGCCGAAGCCTTAGCAGCTTTCAAACACAATGTCCGAGACGAATGGCTTGCCAGGCACCTCGGCCAAGAAAAACCGAGGACAATGTCCGCACTAACAAGCCTCATGACCCGCTTCTGTGCAGGAGAGGATAGCTGGCTAGCTAGATGCAGCACCAGCGACCCAAGTACATCCGAGATAAGAGATGGAAACGGAAAATCATGGCGCAAAAAAGAGCAGCGCCGGAATAAAGAGAAAAGCCCAAAGAGCACGGCAGTCAACGCCGGATTCAAAAGCTCGCGGCCAAACAACAAAACACAGCCTCTTAAGGATGACAGCGATGAATTGTCCAGCTTAAACAAGATCTTGGGTCGGATATGTCAAATCCACAGTACCCCCGAAAGGCCTGCAAATCACACCCACAGGGATTGTTGGGTTTTTAAACAGTCCGGCCGACTAAACGCCGAACACAAGGGGCTCGACGCGTCAAGCGAAGAAGATAAACCCCACCAGCAGAGCTCCGGAAAACAAAAGACTTTCCCACAAGAGGTCAAAGCAGTAAACTCACTTCATGTGATAATGCGGAAAAATAGTGCGGCACTTCCTAAAAAGAGCCTCGCACAGTCCAACCCAGCAGACCATGGAGATTGGATATCAAAACCAATCACTTTCGACCACCTGGACTATTCCAGAAGCGTTCGAAGCGCGGGACGGACTGCTCTGATATTGAATCCCATAACCGACGGATTACAATTCACTAAAGTCCTAATGGACGGAGGCAGCGACTTAAACCTGCTGTATTCAAACACAATCCGTCAGATGGGGATAGACCCTACAAAAATTCGACACAGCCGCACTTCCTTCAAAGGAGTGACGCCAGGACCTTACGCCAAGTGCACAGGCTCCATATTACTAGAAGTCGTGTTCGGATCACCGAACAATTTTCGGCGCGAAAAACTAATTTTTCACATCATCCCATTTAAAAGTGGATACCAAGCACTATTGGGACGAAAGGCTTTTGTCCGTTTCAACGCCATACCGCATTACGCGTCTCTTACACTCAAGATGCCCGGTCCGCGTGGCATCATTTCAGTGCGAGGGTCACTCAAAGACCTCGGACTCGGATAGACGAGACCGGCTTCAGCAGACTAGGGGCTCCCTAGCCGCACACCTCTTCACAGGGGGCTGCGCGCACAAACAACCGCGGGTTCATACAAACCCCGCTTTACTTATTTATATTTCTTCTTTTACACATATATTTTTCGCACACATCGTTTTTAAACTGAGCGTTCCTCTCTTTTTACAGATGAACAACGTGCATTCCCGTCCAGGATAACGGCGCAACGGAGACACAGGCGCAGACGTGCAGTAGGGACCCGTTGCGAGGATTCTTTTCAGATTAAGACCCTGCGTAGACCTTTTTTAAATGTCTCTTGTTGTTATTCTCCCTTGGTTTCTTCCTATGGCCAAAGCGGAGCCTGACGTTTTGGCATCGGTCGCGTCGGAAGACCATGCCCGTACTTGGACACTAGGGGCTTAGGGCATTGTTCTGCCCATTATCATAAAGACCGAACACCTCAGGGAGTGTTCGGTGTCTCGAGTTAGGCATTATATGCATCAGCTCCGAATCATGTCTTTGGTCAAATGTTGGGTTTGCCCGGCTCCTGTGTTTTGCTGCCTTACGTTCCGTATCATCGGCTAACGCGGCACCAGGAGAACTACTGCGATTGTGCCCCAGCTCGGCTGGGCGAGCACCTCAGTAGAGAAAGCCGAAAACTGACTGTCATGATATAGTGAGAGACTGGTCAACCACTCGATCGACTACCGGAATGTTTAGAATTCCCCGCTTTGACGAAGGACCGTTTCCCGGTCAGGCACACACGCGCCCCGAACTCGGAGAAGTGCGGTGCCCCAAGGGGCTATATCGTAGCCCCACCCTCGAGCTCCACTGGCTTGAAAGTGATAAAACATTATAGTCCGGATTGCCTCGTTCGCTACGCTACCACCTCCTTAACAGGACCGAGACGTCGGATTAAGTGTGAAAACGCGCTATTTTTGCGAACACCCCCGCACCTTGTGCGTGGGGGCTGAAGCCGAAGACTGCAATCTTTCAGGTTATACAAGTGTATATGTAAACGGCCGCATAGGAGAAGTTTTACTACTTGGGACGCACAAGTATAAAAAGCGGTTATAGCATAATCATTGTTTTACAAGCTAAAATGTTCATTTGAACGTAACATTTTTTGAGCACTGCGACTCTATTACACGAGCGCCACGCATAACTTCCCCGAAATAGTGCTCGGCGGGGAGCCGGTCTTCATCCGAACCCTGGGCGGCAACAGCGGTGGCATCCATCTCTGTCCAATGCGCCTTGACGCGGGCAAGTGCCATCCGTGCGCCCTCGATGCAGGCCGACCGCTTCATCTCCTTGATATGCGGCACCGCCCCAAGGAATTGCTGCAGTAAGCCGAAGTAGCTCGTCGCCTTGGGCCTCTCTGGCCAGACATGAGCCACGATGTCAGTCATGGCAAGTCCGGACAACCTATTTAGCTCGGCCCATTCAGCCAACCGGTCGGTCAACGGAAGTGAGCGATCCGGACTATGGAATTGAGACCAAAATAGCTCTTCCGTCTTGTGATCCTTCTGGCTCCGGAAGTGCTCAACGGCATCAGCCGCACTTGCCGCTAAGTCCATATACGGATCCTCCGGACTCCACAGCCGATCAAATTGAGCATACTTTTGATCCATAAACCGGCAACGCAGCAGATAAGGCTTGCCAGCCACGATATCTCCGGCCTGGCGCAGCTCCTCCCTCATGGCCCGCATTGCAGAGCGGGCATCCTTGGCCTCAGCGGTGGCCTTCTTCAGGTCTTCCCGCTCCGATGAGCGCTCCTTTTCAAGAGCCTCATTGCGGTCGGCAGCATCCTTCACTTTTACGGCCAATTCGGCCACTTCTTCCCTGCTTAGGCAGTGAGCAACCTTTTCGGCTTTCAACTCCTCGGCCGCCCTCGAGGCAGCCGCGTCACTCCTTCGGGCTTGCTCCTTAGCTTCAGCAAGTTCGGCCCGAAGGCTCTCCACGGCAGCAGCACCGTCTGTACAACAGCATATAATTTATCAATAGGAGGGCTTTGACCCCATTAATAAAGCGACCATGGAGAACTCATTTACCTTGCGACTCGTCAAGTCGCCGGTTGACAAGTGCGATGTCCGCATCCGCCGTGTCAAGTTGCCGCATTAACTCGGCAACCCCACTAGTCCGGCTAGCCCTCGGACTATCCGCCACCTACATAGGAACAGCGACATTCATTTCTTGAGATTTCGATCCTCGGCACGCTGTCGTCTTCGACAACCTACCGAGTCTCAGGGGCTACTATCTATACAGAGCACACTTTTATGTGCAAAACTGTCAAAAATAGAAGGTGCGTCATTTACGCGTACCTCAAATCCCGCCAGCAAACTCATAGCGGCGTTACGCAATCCGCTCTCGGCGGACGAAATCCTTTCAATCACCATGTGCATCAACGCACGATGATCTTCTGAGATGGACGCCCTCTCAAGCAGATTCTTCAGTTCTCCCGGCCGGATACTAGCGGGCGCCGAACTCTCCGGCCCCTCCGGACTCGGGGATACCCTCCGTGACGATACTTCGGGCTCGTCTGCCTTATCTGATGGCGCAGCGGACGGGGGCGTTTCGCTCTCCATCATCTCCGGAAGAAGGTCCCCCGAAGACGAACTCATCTGCGAAGGCTGCAAATCTGAACTGCAAAATGAAAATTTCGGTCACCCACAGAAGCATAAATGGAGGTATTTTCTTACTGATGAAATTCCCTTTTCATACTCACGGCTCGCTAGAGGGCTGATTCTTTGGCAATGATTGTGCGTCCGGATTCTCCCCGGACGCCCGACCCCCCGGGGAAGATCTCTTCCCCCGTTTAGGGGCTTTGGCCTCCGGATCCTCGGAGGCGGTCCTCTTCTCCCCCTGGAAGGAGGGGTTCTTGATTCCCCCCTCTTCAGGCGCCCCTTTGGGCGAAATATTAGCTCCTCTGTTTTCCCCTTCGCTCCCTTCTGTGGGCGCAACCTCCAACATTCTGACCAGCACGGGCTCCAGTGCGGTCTCTGGGAGGGGGGCCGGACACCTTATCAGCCTTGATCGCGCCACCCACTCCTGTGAAGAGTAATGGGTCAGGAGGCGAACTCTAGAAAGGCAGACAAACAGAATGTCCGGACTTTGAGCTATTTACCTGAGTATCCGGGCGATTGCGGCTTAGGCCTGCGTCCTCGTCTAATTCCGGACACGCCACCTGCGGTCCGAAGAACAACTTGTACATCTCCACGGGTGTTGCACCCATAAAGTGTTGGAGAATCCGAGCTCCCTTCGGGTTGAACTCCCATAGACGGAGAGGCCAGCGTTTGCAGGGCAGAAGATGCCTGATTAGCATAACCTGCATCACCACGACCAGATTGATCTCCCTCGCTTGGAGGTCTCGAATCCGGCCCTGCAGTGAGGGCACGTCTTCGGATGGCCCCCAATTGAGCCCTTGGTTGACCCACGACATCAGTTGGCGTGGAGGTCCCGGGCGGAATGAAGGCGGCGGCTTTTGTTTGCTGCCCCTCGGAGCGGTGATATAGAACCACTCCTGCTGCCACAGTCCGAGTTCCTCTTGGAAGGAACCCTCGGGCCACGGGGCATCGGCCTTTTTGCTTATGACCGCCCCGCCGCACTCCGCTTGACGCCCCCCGATCATCTTCGGCTTCACATTGAAGGTCTTCAGCCACAGGCCGAAGTGGGGAGTGACGCGGAGGAAGGCTTCGCAGACGATAATGAATGCGGAGATATGGAGGATGGACCCCGGAGCCAAGTCGTGAAAATCCAGCCCGTAGTAGAACATGAGCCCTCTCACGAAGGGGTCCGTCGGGAAGCCTAAACCCCGACGGAGGTGGCATACGAAGACGACGTATTCGCCGGGCTCGAGGGCGGGCACGGCCTGCCCTTGGGCAGGCAACCTGTGCGAAACCTCGTAGGCCAGGTACTTGGCCTCACCTAACTTCAATATGTCCTCCTCCGTGATGGAGGAGGGCATCCACCGGCCCTGGAGGTCGGAGCCGGACATGGTTGAGGATCCGAAGCGCTCGAATCTGAGGCTCTGGGTGTTGGAACTAGGAGCGAGGAGGAGATTCGATGCGAGATTGAAGAACAAGAGCGAGCCTTGGTCCTCTTATAAAGGGGGGAAAATACCAAGAGCCGTCTCCGTGACCATTTTGGATTCCCCTTCGATAGAGGAGGCGTGGCGACAGGAACGGTTGGGTTACCCACACACGTATTGATGAGAATCCCGGGATAAGGGGAACACGATCTCTGCTTCGACAAGACGTGCCAAGGAAACCGCTTCGCTAAACGTGCTGAGGTGGTATAGTAAAAAACGATTCAAACAAAGGCTTGGTAGCGGTGTGATGTCACGCCGCACAGTATGTCAGCAGATTGAACTAGTGTACATTTTATTCTCTCTACGGTGGAATGTGGAATTTATTTTGCAGAGCCGGACACTATCCTGGTGTTCATGATCTTCTCTGGATTATTCAAGGGAGGAACCCGCCTTGCAATGCCGAACATTATGCGCGCTGGACTTATCGTTATTGAAGCCTGGTTCAGGGGCTACTAAGCGAGTCCTGGACTAGGGGGTGTCCGGACAGCCGGACTATCATCGTCCGCCGGACTCCAAGACTACGAAGATACAAGATTGAAGACTCCGTCCCGTGTCCGGATGGGACTTTCCTTGGCGTGGAAGGCAAGCTTGGCGATACGGATATGTAGATCTCCTACCATTGTAACCGACTCTGTGTAACCCTAGCCTCCTCCAGTGTCTATATAAACCGGAGGGCTTTAGTCCGTAGGACAACATACATTACAACAATCATACCATAGGCTAGCTTCTAGGGTTTAGCCTCCTTGATCTCGTGGTAGATCCACTCTTGTACTACCCATATCATCAATATTAATCAAGCAGGACGTAGGGTTTTACCTCCATCGAGGGGGTCCGAACCTGGGTAAAACATCGTGTCCCTCGTCTCCTGTTACCATCCGCCTAGACGCACAGTTCGGGACCCCCTACCCGAGATCCGCCGGTTTTGACACCGACACTTAGCTTTCAAATCCACTAACCCTCTAGCATTCAAACCCTAACCCTAGCATTCAAATCAGTCAAATATACTAACCCTATAGTGGGAGGAGAAAGGGAAGAAAGAGAAGAGATTTACCTTGCTGCTCCTAGACGCCTGATATAACCGTCGTCGCCGCCGCACAAACCTTGTGCATTCTGCACGACGGCGGTTTTGCCTTTGTCTGTGGTGTTTTTGAGCAATTACTTCATATTTACACCATCTAAAAATATACATAACGTTCCCATTTAGCTCAACGTTCATCTGTCTTCGTACAAAACACTGGCGATCTGGCCAAGGTGTATTGAAGAGGAGATTAGCGGCGAGAAAGCGCCGGGAGGTTCAAAGTTGGTGATCAGTAGCGGATCTTACGCCTGACCACATAAAAAATTCAAATAACCTACATTTAATCAAGAAATGCATTGGCTGACACACAATGCAATCTGATGGTGTGAGAGCACCTCTCGCTGGAGGACTCTTGTATTTTTTTTAGATTTTTTTATTTCATATCACGAATCAGTACAAAGAAGTTTGGCCCTTACAAGCACACTGAAACGCAAACACAAAGGACCATGAACACCTAGAGTATCCTAAGACAACCATAACACAAGAAAATCTCCGGAGCCCTATGTCATCATCCCTGAATCTTGAGAGAAGACCCCTGCAACAGAAGGATCTGCAACCAGTCGCAAGCAGGTCATCATCTTCGACCACGGTACAATTGCTGCCACGCTGCATCCTCCTTTCTTGACACCAGCGCTGAGAGGGCATGGACATCAATCCAACACACCTGCAACAGCCCTCGTCATCTTTGGCTTTGAGTACCGCGAAAAGTGTCCCTTCCAGAAGGAAGAGAACTCGAGTCATCCGACCGGTCTAGCACCGCGGCCGGGCCATCCGCCCGGACAAAGCAGGATCTCCCACCAGCATCAGCACAAAGGAAGGAGAAGAACAGCAGCAGCAAATCATACCAACAAGGAAGAAGAAGGGTTTTCATCTCCCTGCATCCATCGCCCATCTGGGGACCCAACCGGCCAGTGCCGATGGACCTCCAGCCACCAAATTAGCCCGCGACCTCGACGAGACCCGGGGATCCCCAACTCCGCTGGCTCCTAGATGAAGGCAAAAGCCTCGCTTGACCGCGAGCGGAGCCCGGAGAAACTTATTCAGACGTCTCCCTCAATCCTAACTCTACCACACACCCACCTAGAGAACAGACCCGAGGTTCCCCCTCCCTCCTGCCGCCGGAGCGGCCGACGAAAAGAGAGGGAACCGGCGGCGTCACCGGCGGCGCGCAAGGGAACCTTCGTCGCCTCCCTGATCACCTGTGCAATCCTACTTTTCTCTATCACATCTGCACATCCTGATTCTCATACCTTTCACACTACTTTCTTTTAGTAGGAGGGTGTGAAGTTATTTATTTCTTGTTCACGGGCATATATGTTAGTGTAAATAAAATAAAATAAAACATATAAATAAAGAGTAAGGTTCCCTGATCCACCGCTTATTTCGTCATTTACGTGTAGTGATTGATCTCAGTTTTTTTAAGGACGATATTGACCGGACCAATGAGACGCCCCCTCCCCCCCCCCCCCATGTAGGCACGCTAGCCATCTTACTAGTGTTTTGTACCCTATTTTAGGTCTCTCACTATCTTGCACATATCTCTTCCGCCCTCCCTTCCCCTCCCTTCCCGCCGCCCGCCGTGCGCCACTCCGGCGCCGGCGTCCACCACTCCGTGCCGACGGTCAATCCGACCCCGGCGGCCACCTCTCCTTCCTTCGTATGGCGGCTCGGGTGGTTCATGGCTGACAGTCCGGCCTCCGTCTCGTCGGCGTTCCCTAGGAGCACGGAGCGGCCGGTGGTCTCCGGCCTCGGGCTTTCGGAGAGCTCGGGTGCGGCGGCCTCCGCTGGAGCGGCGTCTGGGGAGGCGGAGAGCGCCCCCCGTCCGGAGGTGCCGTTCGTCATGCCTAGACCTTCAAGGCGTGAGCTCTGGCACCGGAGGCAGGCGGAGAGAGAGGGCGCTTCTCGTGCCGCTCCAGCTACCGCGCGGCGGGAGATCTCGCCGGATATGGACGGCAAGTGCTTCCGTTGCCTCAAGAAGGGGCACTTCAGGAACGACTGCACCAACCCCATGGTTTGCTTTCGGTGCGGTCAAGAAGGACATCCTTCCAGGGAGTGCAAGCGGCCGCGTAGCCCCTCGTCGGAGGACGATCTGCGGCGGCAGGCTTTGGCCAAGGTGGCGCGTCGCGAGCAAATCGCGCTGAGAGAAAGGGCCTCACTCGTCAGATCCCAAACCCCCCCCCCCCTCCCCCCCCCCCCCGCCTCCGCCTCCTCGCTCCAACAGGGACCGCGCGCCGGTGTGGCCTCGCCTTTCACCGCCCGGCAAGGACCGCGTGCTGGGGTGTCCTCGCCTCGCGCCGTCGGGATCACAGCGGGTGGATCCGGAGGAGGAGCCTGCAATGGGGGAGCTCTGCGTGGTCAGGCGGGGCCGGACGATGGCGGATTTGGCGCAGAGGCTGAGATTCGCCATGGTGGCCTATGCGGCCGGTGCACGCCACGATGTTGAGACGGAGTTCGTGCTTCAAGCCTTGGAGGAAGAGCTCGACATTCAGCCACAGTGGGTCTCAGCTCATCGATATCAGCCTGAGGATTTCCTTGTCTTCTTCGCTTCCGCTGAGATCAGGAACAGAGTGAGTTCGAGGCCGCCGCTCGAGCACCGTGGGGTTAAGCTGTTCTACAGGCAATGGACAAGGCAAGCGCAGGCCGTCAACTCCATCTTCAGCCAGAGAGTGTCGCTAGTGTTGGAAGGCATCCTGCCCCATGCTTGGGAGAGAGAGACAGCCGAGGACCTGCTGGGGTCGGCATGCCTGGTGGACACTATCGCGCCAGACACGATTTCAAGGAGAGATCTTTCCGCTTTTAGGCTCACTGCCTGGACGGCAAACTATGATAGCATTCCGACGCTCCGCTGGTTGGCGGTGCCCGAGCCAGGACTGGTGGCGCCATTGTTTGAGCCCACCATGCTGCAATACAAGGTGTTGATTCACATCAAGGAGATCAGGGACTTTGGAGAGTTCATGGAGCCGCCATGGTCGGTGCCGGTGTCCTCAGACAGTGGTCAGAGTGGCCTCCCCAGCCCCAATGGTGGCGGCAGCGCTGGTGGCGGGGGAGGCGCGGCCTTCCGTCCCCACTGGCAGTTCGGCACCAGGGATTTGCGCGGTGGAGGCGCCGCCGGTTCTTCCCGGAGTCGCGGTGGTGCGGGAGAGTCCCCGGCTACAACGCCGGCAACCGCGACCTGGGCACTGCCGCCCATGGAGCACAGATCGTGGGTTGCGTCAGCTGGTCAGACACTGCCTGTAAAGGAGAGAATCGCTGTCCGGCACTCCGCTTTTGACCGCTTGACTATGACAGCTGGACCAACGGTACGATCAACAGAGGGCATTTCAAATCAAGAGGTGGTTACTCCCGTGCCGGCAATGATTGGGACGCCTGGTGGTTCGCGTTCTAGGATTCTGCGGGGGGCCAGCCCATGCGGGTCCAGCCTCGTAGCCCAACTATCCTGAGGAGATCGGAGGGGCCACCCCTCCCCCGCGTCTCCCCCACGCGCTGTCACGAAGATTCTAGGGAGCACGTGGTTGGTGGGGTCCCGCCAAGCGGGCCGGGTCCCAACACCGAGTCATTGCCTCCAGGGGCCACGAGGCTAATTGTGTCGACCCGCGTGCCTGTTATTGGGGGGAACCAGATCGGTGGGGAGACCGCGATTCCGGACCGCGCCATGATTGCTTCGGATCTGGCGCCTGCCCCACCCAAGCAGCCAAGGGCCACCAATGATTGCGCGACCAGCGCGGAGCACGAGGTTCAGAGAGAGGAGGCCACACCAATCAATCCTGAGAGCCAGCCTGCGACTGCTAATGATTGCGAAACCAATGCGAGACACGAGGTTCAGAGAGAAGATTCTGCGCCAATCATCGACGAGAGGAGCCATGCAACTCCTGTTCACGGGGAGGTGTCTACGTGCAATGAGCCTGCCTGCATGCCTTGCACAGACCTAATTGTGATGAACGCATGCATGCCAGGAGGGGAGGGTGCCATGCTGGGTCCTGACCCGGCCGCAGATGAGGCCGCTGCCCTGGAGGGTATGACGCCTCCCGAAGCAATCACCTACTCCAAGCTCAAGGCGTTCTGCGTCAACATCGTCAAGAAGCTTGCCCCACCCCTGCTCAAGGAGATGCAAGCCTCCACGCTTCGCCCAGACATAGAGCCGTTCACGCCGAGACGCACTACGAGAGCCACGAAAAAGGCTGGGGGGAGCTGCCTCGTCAAAGGCCACCCCAGCTGAGAATGTGCTGCTTCGCGCGCTCGGCCTAGCGCCGCACGACCTGTAGGTGGATGAGCAAATGGTGGAGGACTTAAAAGGACTGTTCGACTCGCCGCTCAGAGAACAGCACATTCGAGTCATAGCCTCACTCTTTGGGAAGACCATGCCAATTGGTGGTGATTTTGGAGGGGCAAGCTCGACGGCCTTGGGAGTTCATTAGCGTTGAGCTTTGTCCAGAGGCTGTGGTTGCTAATTCTTCCATGGATTTTAGCCCATCGATCCTATGTTGGAACGTGAGAGGATTAAACAACCCAGCGAAGAGAGATGCAATTAGAGCGTTCGTTGCCACCGTGAGAGTGAATGTAATTTGTCTGCAAGAAACTAAGATGGAAGTCATTGACCGTTACACTGTGTTGCAATGCCTCGGGCCGGCCTTCGATGGATTTGCTTTTCTGCCCGTGGCAGATACGAGAGGTGGAGTTCTCATCGCTTGGGATTCGACTTGCATTGACATTGATCATTTCCACGCGAACACTGATTTCATTTCGGGGCGGGTTCTTACGAGACATGGGGCATCCTGGTGGATTTCCGTGGTCTATGGACCGCAGGGAAACACTAGGAAAACAGCCTTTCTGGAGGAGCTTCATGCAGCGCGAGCGCTCAGGCCTGGCCCGTGGATGATTCTTGGCGATTTTAACATGATTCTGCGTGCCTCGGAGAAGAATAACTCTAACCTGAACAGGAGCATGATAAGCAAGTTCCGCAGCTTCATTGACAAGATTGAACTCAAAGAAGTATACATGCATGGGAGGAGGTTCACTTGGTCGAACGAGAGAGACGTCCCTACCCTAACCAAGATTATAGGGTGCTGGTCTCCGTGGATTGGGACTTGGAGTATCCGGACTGTCTTTTGCAAGCGTTATCCTTGGGCGTTTCTGATCATGCTCCACTCCACCTGAGCACGGGAGCTCTCTTCTGTTCGAAAAAGAGATTCCGCTTTGAAAATTACTGGCTTAAGCTCGAAGGGTGCGACGATGCGATAAGAGAGGCATGGGTCTGTAGCGATATGATTGTGGATCCTTTCAAGCATCTCGACGCGCTCTTTAGAAACGCTGCAGAGTCCCTGCAGTCTTGGGGACAGAGAACGACTGGGAACATCAAGTTACTCATGGCTGTGGCAACTTATGTGATCTGCAGATTCGATAGGGCCCAGGAAGACCGCATTCTATCCGACCAGGAGCTCTGGCTGCGTCGTACTCTCAAGCTGGCTTTGCTGGGTATGGCTTCCCTTGAGCGGACCATCGAACGTCAGCGTTCCAGAATGAGGTGGGTTAAGGAAGGTGATGCTAACACGAAGTTATTCCAAGCTTTTGCAAACGGCCGGAGAACCAAAAACTTCATCCCGCGTATCAAGGTTGGAGACGAGATTCACATTGATCAAGACCGTATAACGGATGCTATCACTTCTGCCTTTATGGAGCTTTTGGGGAGAGAGCAGGCACGCGATTTCACTCTTGACCTGGATGCCCTCGGCTTGCACACTACGGATCTGCAGGAGCTCGAGGAAATCTTCACTGAAGAAGAGGTGTGGAAAATGATTAAGGAGATGCCGCCGGATCGGGCTCCTGGGCCGGATGGATTCACCGGTGCTTTCTACCAAAAAGCCTGGCCCATCATCAAGGGAGATATCATGGCTGGCTTCCTGAAACTGTATGTGGGAGATGGTCGGGGCTTCGCGAAATTAAACAGAGCTCTGATGGTGCTCATTCCCAAGAGAAGTGACGCGGAGGAAGTGGGAGATTATCGCCCGATCAGCTTGCCTCACAGCTTTGGCAAACTCTTCTCCAAAATGATGGCCATCAGAATGAGGAAAATGCTTCCGGAGCTAGTCAACATGAACCAGTCCGCCTTCATTTGTGGAAGAAGCTTACACGATAACTTCCTCCTAGTGAAGCAAATGGCGAGAAAATTGCATGCTCGTAGAACATCAACCGTCTTTCTGAAGCTTGACATATCACGGGCATTTGACACCATCTCTTGGCCTTTCCTATTTGAAGTTTTGAGAGCTAAGGGATTTGGAGAAAACTTCAGAAAGTGGGTTGTGATCTTGTTGCAGTCTGCGTCTTCGAGAGTTATTGTCAACGGGAATCAAGGTGTCAGGTTTGATCACGCTCGTGGGCTGCGCCAAGGAGATCCCAGCTCTCCGCTCCTCTTCGTCATGGCGATGGACGTCCTCTCGGCCTTAGTTTGCATGGCGGCAGCAGTTGGGGTTTTGTCCTCCTTCAACGGTGTGTTGGCTAGCCAGAGGCTCTCCCTTTTCGCCGATGACGTCGCGCTGTTCGTGCGCCCCACGGTGCCGGATCTCACATCCATTAAAGAAGTCTTATACCTCTTTGGACACGCTTCTGGCCTTCGAGTGAACTATCGCAAAACATCGGCAATTTTGATCCGGGGACAGCAAGGGGATCGAGGCAGAGTGCAGCAGCTATTAAACTGTCAAATGGGGCAGTTCCCCTGCAAATACTTAGTGCTGCAACTCAGCATTCACAAGCTCACCAAAGCGCACTTGCAGCCAATGCTTGATCAGGTCAAAAACTTCCTTCCAGCTTGGCAGCGTGGCATGATCCAGAGACCCGGGAGACTAGTGCTCGTTAACAGCATCATAGCAGCCCGCCCTATTCATCACTTGCTAGTAATGAAAGCACCCCAATGGGTTCTCGAAGAAGTGGACAAATGGATGCGTGCTTTTTTCTGGGCTGGGAAAGAGGAAATCAATGGCGGACAGTGCTTGGTTGCGTGGCATACTATCTGTAGGCCTAAGCCGTACGGTGGGCTGGGAGTGAAGAATCTGAGGACCCAAGGCCTGGCCATGCGCGTGCGCTGGGAGTGGCTCAGGAGGACAGATCCCTCAAGGCCTTGGCAAGGGTTAAATCTCATGGTGGACAAAGAAGCCAAAGTGGTGTTCGATAGTCTGGTCCACATCGAGGTTGGAGAGGGTAGCAAGATCTTCTTTTGGACGGATAGATGGATTCATGGGTTTTCGGCGAAAGATATCGCCCCTTTGATCGCCGGCATGGGGGACAAGCTCACGAAGAGGAAAAGAACGGTACAGGACGCGCTTCTTGACGACTCCTGGGTCAATGATATCGCAGGCGAGTTAACCTTCACAGCACACCTGCAGCTCATACACTTACAACATGCCTTGGCGACGATTCAAAGGAATGCTTCGGATGATGATGCGTTCTACTGGCCCTGGAGTGCCTTGGGTTCCTATAGCACTAAATCCACATATAGTATGCTTTGTCAGGGCATGACCCGGTTTGCCGCTGCCCAATGCATATGGAGATGTTGGGCGCCCCTCAAGTGCAAAATCTTTGCATGGCTTGCATCTCAGTATCGGTTATGGACTTCGGACCGACGTGTGAGGCATGGTCTCCAAGATACGACTTCTGCATGCTTCACATGCTTCCAAGAGGAGGACACAACAGACCATATCCTTGCTGGTTGCGTCTACGCGAGACAAGTTTGGGATGGCTGTTTCCGGCTGCTTCAAATCAACGTCCAAATTCCGAGCTTCGAAGATACTTTCATGGTGTGGTGGGACAAGGCGAGGAAGTTCTTCCATTGAAAGCTCAAGAGAGGTTTCGATTCGCTTGTCATCCTGACCGCGTGGCACTTATGGAAGCAGAGGAACGCGCGGGTGTTCAACCGCAATGACCAAGTCCGCTCGGAGACCAACCTTGTTCATCTCATTCACGACAAGATCAAGCTTTGGAAGAAGGCGGGTCTAGGAGTTGAGGGGTTAGATCCTTTCGTGAGAGAGTAGGCTTTTGTGTTTCTAGGAGTGAGCGTTCCTGTGGTAGGTTGCTCTGTCCAATCGCGGAGTCTTGTACAACTTTTTCTCCTCTTCTATAAAGATAAGGTACGCCTTTGGCGTACTCTCGAAAAAAAACTATCTTGCACATCATTTATGGGCCAGCCCCTCAATGCTTTGCTGCTCGTCCAAGCTACGCTAGCGGCCTTCTACATATCTCTATTGAAACGTATGGGCTTTTTTTAATAAAAAATAAAAATCTTATGTCAAATCAAATGTTTTTCATGGCAATTTATAGTGGCGTGAGGATGCCAAATTTTGGTTTGAAACACGGCAATTTCCTATCCTAAGAAAAAAAAAACAGAGGCGGATTTGCTGTGCTCGCCAACTAGACTTACCATCTTTGACACATATACTTTGTCATGAGAAATGCTTCGTTTGGCATGCCTAAAAATCTAACGTCCGTTGGATAAACGCATGAAACAACTCGCCACAGGAAGAGGAACACGGTTGTTTGGGCCGTGGACGATCTGGCCTCCTCGACCGTGACGCAAGGGATGACGCAAATCGGACGAAGAAAACGTGGCCGAAGGGGACACGCAAAGGTGACCATCGGGAAAAGTTGCTGCTAGACGTGAGGCCCTCCGTCTTTCCCCAACCGACAAGGCTATGTAGACAGCTACGTGATCCAATGCAAGCCGTCCATCACCCGAACCGACTCCGTCATCGACAATCCCGTCAACCGTCCCACCTTTTATATACGCCTTTCCGCTCGCCCGTCGCAGCCTCGTCTTTGTTTCGTCGCGACACAATCGTGAGGTGCCCCCTAATCTTGTTCCTGCTCTTCCTTTTCGATTTTCAAGTTAGAATCCAGGTTATTTCTGATTAGAGTAGGTATAATTTTGTGATTTCGTAGGTATATTATATGTTTCGCGTGGTCTGTTCTCTTTGATTCAGGATGTCTGAAGAGGTCATTCCTGTGACTTACGATTTGCCTCATCAGTACATGTCTATCCCTTAAGCCAAGTCCGTCTGAGATTTTCTGGCGATTCGCCTGTGATGGCCGAATCAGTCGTTGATGGGTCAGATTTTCTGGCAGTTCGCCTGTGATGGCTGTTCGCCTGTACATGGCTATCCCTTAAGCCAAGTTGCGTAGGTATAATTTTGCTTGTTAGCAAGGCTAGATCTAGATCCATACATGTTTGTCTCCTTTTTTTACTTTCACAAATTCCCTAATTCCTTTTCATGCATGAGCCAATATATTCTCTATATAAGTTAGACGATTTTCTGTACGCTGTTCAGATATCAACAGGTGGTGTCTTCTCTTTGATTCAGGATCTTGTGTCATCCGAAGAGGTGGTTCCTGTGGTGCCTCTCCAGTAGATGTCTATCCCTTGATCCAAGTTCGTCTGAGATTTTCTGGCGATCCGCTTGTGACACCTGAATCAGTTGATGCGCCAGATCCGTCAGTTTGTGTTGTATCCGTGCACGCCGGCGGTTCATGTTCATCGTCTGGTTGAAGAAGGCTCTTAGGTGCTTGCTGCTGTCCACAAGGTGCCCGAGGTCATCCGATTTATGGTTCATGTTCGTGGTTCCTTTTGCTGACCAGATGATGTTTTGCCCGTCTCCAAACATCACAGAAAGGTAATTGTGTTGGTAAGCTGATTGACGCGCATGTGTGTACGTGCGTGCCTATTGTATTATTACCTGTTGTATTACATTGGTAGCATAGGACGGCCTTTGCCATGTCGGGTGCGCTCGCTTGGCAGGCCACGAGACAATAAAAGGAATATTTTGCTGGTGTCCGCGGGGTGGAGATCGCACGGGAACTATCAATTTGTTCTATTTTGCCCGGGTTCTCCACCCTGCCATGGTGTCTCTGTCCTTCTCCTTTCATGTGTTGTTGATTCTGCGATATCCTCGTGGTACACAACGATCCTACATAGTAACAAATATATCGATAGGCCAGGGTGCCGCGATAACTACGTACTGAAGATCAATGATAACTGCATATGCTCAAGATCAATGATAACTACAAACCAAGGTACATCTAGCTTCTTCTATCAGGCAAGTTTGCATATCGCACGTCACCCCAACGCAAAACATAACCATGCTGAACAACCATATTTTGGTTTGATACAAGACTGCTCATACTTGTAAATCTTGTACTCTTGCACCGCGCCAACAAGATAGTATTGAGATACCCATGACATATCATTAGCATTCTTTTTCCATGCAATGTCTTCTGTTAGAAAAGAAAAGCGTTGTTAACTTTTTGCAGCACAAGTTTTTCAGTTTTTTGGTTACTCTGCATATTTTCGAAGATGGCCGTCTAGTTGATGAAGGCTCTCCGGTGCTTGCTGCTGTCCACATGGCGGGGGAGGGAATAGGTCATTGCTTCAGGTTGATCAAATCCAGATGATGTTCATGGTTCCTTTTGCTGACAAGATGATGCTTGCCTGTCTCCAAACATTGCAGTAAGGTAATTGTGTTGGTAAGCAGATTAATGCGCATGTGTTGTTTTACTTGATGTACTACATTGGTAGGTAGGACGGCCTTTGCCATGTCGGGTGCGCTCGCTTGGCAGGCCACGAGACAATAAAACATATATTTTGTTGGTGTCTGCGGGGTGGAGATCGCACGGGGAACTATCAATTTGTTCTATTTTGCCCGGGTTCTTCACCCTGCCATGGTGTCTCTGTCCTCCCCTGTGTCCCCAAGATCATCTCAAAATTGCAGCACGGTCCTACATAGCAAATGTATTGACAGGCCTGGGTGAAGATCAATGATATGTACAAACGAAGGTACATCTGACTGCTTCGATCGGGCAAGCATTTCGCTATTATCAATTTAAATTTGCATATGCACGTCATCCCAACTCATCGTTTACCCTTCGTCAATGAACAACCATATTTAGGCTTGATACGAGATCTATCATACGTGTAAATATTGTACTCTTGCACCCCAACAATACTGAAATACCCACGAGAGATCATCAGCATTCCTGTTCAATGTTACAATGTCTTCTTTTAGAAAAAAGCCGTTGTTAACTTTTTGCAGCACAGGCTTTTCCGAGAAGTTTTGGTTACTCTGCATATTTTCTATTGTACAATGTTATGAGCTTTGTACCTTTGGTCGTAATTCAATTATTTCCTGTTAATTCTCATCCTGTGTGCATAGGTGAGTTCATTTGTTCTACTACCTGGTGTACATATTTATTATATATCAGTTCTGTAAATACCATTGAAGGGCTTGGTTTCTCCTGTATATACTTGTCAGTCTTCCAAATTTGATGCCTTGTTAATGGCCGTGAGGACTCGAGCTTGTCCAGATGTTCTTCATCATACTTCCTCTCGGTGATCAGCTGGATTCCAGTTGAGGTTTACTGGATGTATAGCTTGTCATATCAGAAAAAATAATAATTATGAATGCCTTTTTTTGATCAGCAATGTCTATTCGGGAACAGCTGGTTTCACATTCCATGCTTGTACGTCTGGTTATGTGTAACCTTACATTTGCATGCAATTCCTAGCCATGCATATATGGCATCGTCCGAGGTACGCAGTCTTTGACTTGTTGTGCTGTAGCTTCCGTGTTTAGGTGTAGCAGTTGCTTCTCCAGCGAGGAAACCTGGTTAGTTAGGCAATTTGACCTCACTGGTTCCTGATTTGATTGCATTCTCTCCGTATTTACAGAATCTAGCATCATAAATGTTCTTTGTAGCTTAAAATATATGATTTTTTTTCTTTCAAAACTACTCCCTCCGTTCCTAAGTCTTTTTAGACATTTCAAATGAAATACAACATACAGATGTATGTGGACATATTTTAGAGTGTAGATTCACTCATTTTGCTCCGTATGTAGTCAGTTGATGGAATCTCTAGAAAGACTTATATTTTGAAACGGAGTAAATTATGATTCGCGATTCTATAAAAAAATGCACAATAATATCTCTAAATTTGGAAGTTGGGATCATTCCTTGCTAGTATTCTCATTTTTATGCTTTCATTTGTGATCAGCAAATTAAACTTTACAAGCAGGTTGTGGTATTAGTATTTTGTCAACTTACGATGTCTACAGATGGTTTGGTCCGATTATTTTGGTTAATATAAAATAATTAAATCATGGATCTTAAGCTCTGAACTGGAAAGAGCATTCTAGCAAATAAATTGCTGGGAATGATGGTTCGACTCCATCAAGATCCCTTTTTTTGGTTTTGGAGTACATTTTCAGTTATGTACTCCCAAGTTGATAATATACTCCAGTAAGGATTGATGAAAAATTAACAAACAACATCTCAGAATGTTCTAACTTTATTTTATTTCTTTATGGCCTGGTTGAGTTGGGACAAGATGAGACCTGCAAAGTACAAATGTGGGATTCGATTTTGCGACAGGATTGGATTTTGCGACATGAGGGCCTTCAACCAAGCTTTGCTAGTTTCTTGAGAACTTTTAGATATGAAACTTTGGGAGGGCTCTATGAGGAAACTTCCAAAAGAAAGCTTTCTAGTTGTCCTACGGTGGGCCTTGGTTCAATCTTGTCCCAATGTGGGCCTTGGTTCAATCATGATCTCTTACAAGAAGAAAATAATATCCAAATTTGATATTTCACAGAAACGAACCCTAGTTGCCTGATCTTCACGAATTGAAGGTGAATTCGAGGAGGAACACAAAAATAGTGACGAAGGACGAATAGAAGTTAAGGTAGGGCACGCTTTGGTCACTCGCCGCTGGCAACGCCGCAGGCGTTGATGTGCCGCCTTGCACCTTGCCTGCACCGGACAAACTAAGGTAGGGCGGCCACCGTTGACGACACTACTAGGAAAAGGCCTACTAATGGCGCACCGGTTTTGCCTACTAATGGCGCACTACCGATGCGCCATTAGTATCACGCCACTAGAATTTTTTACTAATGGCGCACCACTAGTACGCCATTAGTATCTGGTATGCTAATGGCGCACCAGGAAGTGCGCCATTAGTTTTGCCCACAGTGCGTCACTAGTGTCTGCTATACTAATGGCGCATCACATGGTAGTGCGCCATTAGTAACAAAATTTTTATTTTTTTTTTAATCTCAGGTCACTATTTCACCTATGAGATATCCAACACATATATATACAACAAGCATCCATATAACAATCATAGCCAACACACAAGTTCCATCATATATACATACATAGCCAACACACAAGTTCCATCATATATACATACATAGCCAACACATAGTTCCATCGTTACATATTACAAAAGTTTCACATTGTTCATCCAACACCGTTATCCATCAATTCACAAAAGTTTCACATTGATACAAAATAAAAACACAAATGGAAAAGAAGCACTCCATCCATGCAAGCTTCTGTGAATTAAATCAAATCTGCAAAATGATAAACAAAAAGTTAGAAGAAGAAAAAGAAGAAGACTAGAAGAATACTAGAAGAAGAAGAACACTAGAAGAAGAATAAGAAGAATTTTGGAAAAGAAGAAGAATAAGAAGAAGACTATAAGCTTATTATCTAAACTTGATCATTTTGTGCTAACATAAGTTATTTTGGAGCTAACCTATAGGAAACTAAGCATATAAGCTCTAAGTTAGTATATTAGAGCCAACTTAGGTAAAATGAAGCTAGCCTATGTCATTTTGGAAAAGAAGAAGAATAAGAAAAAGACTATAAGCTTATTATGTAAACTTGATCATTTTTTGCTAACATAAGTTATTTTGGAGCTAACCTATAGGAAACTAAGCATATAAGCTCTAAGTTAGCATATTAGAGCCAACTTAGGTAAAATGAAGCTAACCTATAGGAAACTAAGCATATTAGAGATAACATAGGTAACTAAGTATATATATATATATATATATATATATATAGCATTTTGGAGATCTGACATACCTGACAAAGTTCAGTTCTCATGCATTGTTCTTCTCCTTCTCCTTCCTCAGCCTGATGCGCCAAGAGCGGCGAGGCGGTGGAGGCAGTGGAGGCAGTGGGATGTAGTCTTCTACCACAATTGGCGTGGTCATGTCGCCCAGCTATGGGATCGCCGGCGCCACCACCGGTGCGTGGTCATTGTCAGGCACCACCACCATCGCGAGGCCACCTTCAGGCACGACCATCGCTAGGTCATCCTCAGCCACCTCCATCTCTTGCCCATGGTCAGCCACCACCATCTCTTGCCCATGGTCAGCCACCACCATCTCTTGCCCTTGGTCAGCCACCACCAGCGCTAGGTCATCTCAGCCTAATGCCCATTGTCATCCTGCAGCTCCTCATCCCCACTCTGCTCCTCTTCTCCCGCACTCCAGTCCGGATCATCCTTCTTGTTGTCTATGCTTCTGCCAGAATCGCTGCTGCTTTCGCTACAACCAGAATCGCTGCTGCTTTCGCTACAGCCATAGTCGCTGTTGCTTTGGCTGTAGCCAGTGTCGCTGTTGCTGCTCCCATTACCTGTCCAAATGCAACAATGACCGTTAACAATCGATGTGAGACAAAGCCAAATGTAGAGGAATAAGAAGAGGCAGAACGTACCGGCATCATCATCGTCAGTGTAGCGCATGCGACACATAGTCGCGTTGAACACCTTCACGATGAGCATGGTGGCGTCGTCGTCGTACCTGAAGAGAAGGAAGTACCCCAGCCGCATGTCGTAGGCACGGTAGAACTTCTCCCACCCACGAGACAAGTACATGTGGCCCTCCTTGATCACCAACTCCACATCCCACTGCCTGCAAAACCCGCTGGCGGCCTGTCGCAGCTTCACATTATTTGACAGATCTTCACCCATCAACATGTTCATAAAACTGTCAGGCAGCCTCTGCAGTTTGGGACAATGAGTGATGTAGCAAACAACAGATATCATAATGAGATGGGTGAAGGGGAGATCTCTCGTTTTATATACCTACGTCATGGATGATACTGAAGTCCCAAGTATGATAGTGAAGAACTCGGAAGCATCCAACTCGTACTGCGGTGTCGCAGAGCGGCAGTGGCTGCTTCCCGCCATCTCTGATAAGCAGCAGAAGAGACCAATTAGTACCCTTACAACAGATCATAAAACATGCATGATAACAGGCATTAGTCGCAAGTACCCCATATGTCCTATTTTTAGCAAAGTCATGCTAAAATTCACAGAAAATTTCAGCATGACCTTTGCTGAAAATAGGACATATGGAGTACCCGAATTTGCTGGAACGGAAGTTAATCGACATTCCGGCAAACTCAGGGGCCTCTCGGGGTACCTGCAATATCATTATCCCCGCGTAATGAAGTCGCCAATTGGTCATTTCAGAAGATCACAAGTAGCATCATCACAAGTAGCATCATCACAAGTACAACAACATCATCCTTCTTATCTGCCAAGTACCTGGGGCAGTTCCGCTTCCAGTGACCAGTTCCTTTGCAGTAGAAGCACTCATTCTCAGGCTTAGGTCCAGACTTGGGATTCTTCACTTGAGCAGCAACTTTCTTGCCGTTCTTCTTGAAGTTCCCCTTCTTCCCTTTACCCTTTTTCTTGAAACTGGTGGTCTTGTTGACCATCAACACTTGATGCTCCTTCTTGATTTCTACCTCCGCAACCTTTAGCATTGCGAAGAGCTCGGGAATTGTCTTATCCATCCCTTGCATGTTATAGTTCATCACAAAGCTCTTGTAGCTTGGTGGCAGTGATTGAAGAATTCTGTCAATGACACTATCATCAGGAAGATTAACTCCCAGTTGAATCAAGTGATTGTTATACCCAGAAATTTTGAGTATATGCTCACTGACAGAACTATTCTCCTCCATCTTGCAGCTATAGAACTTATAAGAGACTTCATATCTCACAATCCGGGCATTTGCTTAAAATACTAACTTCAACTCCTGGAACATCTCATATGCTCCATGACGTTCAAAACATCGTTGAAGTCCCGGTTCTAAGCCGTAAAGCATGGCACACTGAACTATCGAGTAGTCATCAGCTTTGCTCTGCTAGACGTTCATAACATCTAGCGTTGCTCCTGCAGCGGGTTTGGCACCTAGTGGTGCTTCCAGGACGTATCTGTGCAACAATGAGGATAATCCTCAAGTTACGGACCCAGTCTGTGTAATTGCTACCATCATCTTTCAACTTAGCTTTCTCTAGGAACGCATTAAAATTCAACGGACAACAACACGGGCCATCTATCTACAACAACATAGACATGCAAAATACTATCAGGTACTAAGTTCATGATAAATTAAAGTTCAATTAATCATATTACTAAAGAACTACCACTTAGATAGACATCCCTCTAATCATCTAAGTGATCACGTGATCCATATCAACTAAACCATGTCCGATCATCACGTGAGATGGAGTAGTTTTCAATGGTGAACATCACTATGTTGATCATATCTACTATATGATTCACGCTCGACCTTTCAGTCTCAGTGTTCCGAGGCCATATCTGCATATGCTAGGCTCGTCAAGTTTAACCCAAGTATTCTGCATGTGCAAAACTGGCTTGCACCCGTTGTATGTGAACGTAGAGCTTATCACACCCGATCATCACGTGGTGTCTCGGCACGACGAACTTTCACAACGGTGCATACTCAGGGAGAACACTTGTACCTTGAAATTTAGTGAGAGATCATCTTATAATACTACTGTCGAACTAAGCAAAATAAGATCCATAAAGGGTAAACATCACATGTAATCAATATAAGTGATATGATATGGCCATCATCATCTTGTGCCTTTGATCTCCATCTGCAAAGCACCGCCATGATCACCATCGTCACCGGCGCGACACCTTGATCTCCATCGTAGCATTGTTGTCATCTCGCCAACTATTGCTTCTACGACTATCACTACCGCTTAGTGGTAAAGTAAAACAATTACACGGCAATTGCATTTCATACAATAAAGCGACAACCACATGGCTCCTGCCAGTTGCCGATAACTTTGTTACAGAACATGATCATCTCATACAATAAAGTTTAGCATCATGTATTGACCATATCACATCATAACATGCCCTGCAAAAACAAGTTAGACGTCCTCTACTTTGTTGTTGCAAGTTTTACGTGGCTGCTACGGGCTGAGCAAGAACCATTCTTACCTACGCATCAAAACCACAACAATTTTTTGTCAAGTATGTGTTGTTTTAACCTTCAACAAGGACCGGGCATAGCCACACTCGATTCAACTAAAGTTGGAGAAACTGACACCCGCCAGCCACCTGTGTGCGAAGCACATCGGTAGAACCAGTCTCGCGTAAGCGTACGCATAATGTCGGTCCGGGCCGCTTCATCCAACAATACCGCGGAATCAAAGTATAACATGCTGGTAAGCAGTATGACTATTATCGCCCACAACTCACTTGTGTTCTACTCATGCATATAACATCTAAGCATAAACCTGGCTCGGATGCCACTGTTGGGGAACATAGTAATTTCAAAAAAATTCCTACGCACACGCAAGATCATGGTGATGCATAGCAATGGGAGAGGAGAGTGTAGTCCACGTACCCTCGTAGACCGAAAGCAGAAGCATTATGGCAATGCAGTTGATGTAGTCATACTTCATCACGATCGACCGATCCTAGTACCGAAAGTACGGCACCTCCGCGATCTGCACACTTTCGGCTCGGTGACGTTCCACGAATTCACGATCCAGCAAAGTGTCGAGGGAGAGCTTCATCGGCACGATGGCGTGATGACAGTGTTGATGAATCTACCAGCGCAGGGCTTCGCCCAAGCACTGCAACGATATGACCGAGGTGGATTATGGTGGAGGGGGGGCACCGCACACGGCTAAGAGATCAATGATCAACTTGTGTGTCTATGGGGTGCCCCCCTCTCCTGTATATAAAGGATTGGAGGAGGGGGAGGGCCGGCCCTCTATGGCGCGCCCTGGAGGAGTCCTACTCCCACCGGGACTAGGATCCCCCTTCCCTAGTTGGATTAGGAGAGAAGGAAGGGGGAGAGAGGGGGGAAAGAAAGGAGGGGTGCTGTTGGAAATATGCCCTAGAGGCAATAATAAATTAGTTATTATTATATTTCCTTGTTCATGATAATCCTTTATTACCCATGCTATAATTGTATTGATGGGAAACTCAGATACATGTATGGGTACATAGACAACACCATGTCCCTAGTAAGCCTCTAGTTAACTAGCTCGTTGATCAACAGATGGTTACGGTTTTCTGACCATGGACATTGGATGTCGTTGATAACGGGATCACATCATTAGAAGAATGATGTGATGGACAAGACCCAATCCTAAGCCTAGCACAAAGATCGTAGTTTGTATGCTAAAGCTTTTCTAATGTCATGTATCATTTCCTTAGACCATGAGATTGTGCAACTCCCGGATACCGTAGGAATGCTTTGGGTGTATCAAACGTCACAACGTAACTGGGTGGCTATAAAGGTGCACTACAGGTATCTCCGAAAGTGTCTGTTGGGTTGGCACGAATCGAGACTGGGATTTGTCACTCCGTGTGACGGAGAGGTATCTCTGGGCCCACTCGGTAGGACATCATCATAATGTGCACAATGTGATCAAAGAGTTGTTCACGGGATGATGTGTTACGGAACGAGTAAAGAGACTTGCCGGTAACGAGATTGAACAAGGTATCAGTATACCGACGATCGAATCTCGGGCAAGTACAATACCGCTAGACAAAGGGAATTGTATACGGGATTGATTGAGTCCTTGACATCGTGGTTAATCCGATGAGATCATCGTGGAACATGTGGGAGCCAACATGGATATCCAGATCCCGCTATTGGTTATTGACCGGAGAACGTCTCGGTCATGTCTACATGTCTCCCGAACCCATAGGGTCTACACACTTAAGGTTCGATGACGCTAGGGTTATAAAGGAAGTTTGTATGTGGTTACCGAATGATGTTCGGAGTCCCGGATGAGATCCCGGACATCACGAGGAGTTCCAGAATGGTCCGGAGGTAAAGATTTATATATGGGAGTTCTGTTTTGGTCACCGGAAAAGTTTCGGGTTTTATCGGTAACGTACCGGGACCACCGGGAGGGTCCCGGGGGTCCACCAAGTGGGGCCACCATCCCCGGAGGGCAGCATGGGCCAAGTGTGGGAGGGGACCAGCCCCTGGTGGGCTGGTGCGCCCCCCACAAGGGCCCAAGGCGCCTAGGGTTTGGGGAGGGGGCGCCCCACCTTGCTTGGGGGGCAAGTTTCCCCCTCTCCCCCCTTGGCCGCCCCCCTAGATGGGATCTAGGGCTGGCCACCGCCCCTAGGGTGTGGAAACCTAGGTGGGGGCGCAGCCCCCTCTCCCCCTATATATAGTGGAGGCATAGGAGCAGCCCAACACACGAAGTTCTTCTCCTGTTGGCGCAGCCCTACCTCTCTTTCTCCTCATATCTCGCGGTGCTTGGCGAAGCCCTGCTGGATCACCACGCTCCTCCACAACCACCATTCCGTTGTGCTGCTGCTGGATGGAGTCTTCCTCAACCTCTCCCTCTCTCCTTGCTGGATCAAGGCATGGGAGACGTCACCGGGCTGTACATGTGTTGAATGCGGAGGTGCCGTCCGTTCGGCACTAGGATCTCCGGTGATTTGGATCACGACGAGTACGACTCCTTCAACCCCGTTCTCTTGAACGCTTCCGCTTAGCGATGTACAAGGGTATGTAGATGCACTCTCCTTCCCCTCGTTGCTGGTTTCTCCATAGATAGATCTTGGTGACACGTAGGAAAATTTTGAATTTCTGCTACGTTACCCAAGAGTGGCATCATGAGCTAGGTCTATTGCGTAGATTCTTTGCACGAGTAGAACACAAAGTAGTTGTGGGCGTTGATTTTGTTCAATATGCTTACCGTTACTAGTCCAATCTTGATTCGGCGGCATTGTGGGATGAAGCGGCCCGGACCGACCTTACACGTACACTTACGTGAGACAGGTTCCACCGACTGACATGCACTTGTTGCATAAGGTGGCTAGCGGGTGCCAGTCTCTCCCACTTTAGTTGGATTGGATTCGATGAAAAGGGTCCTTATGAAGGGTAAATAGCAATTGACATATCACGTTGTGGTTTTTGCGTAGGTAAGAAAAGTTCTTGCTAGAAACCCATAGCAGCCACGTAAAACATGCAAACAACAATTAGAGGACGTCTAACTTGTTTTTGCAGGGTATGCTATGTGATGTGATATGGCCAAAAGAATGTGATGAATGATATGTGATGTATGAGATTGATCCTGTTCTTGTAATAGGAATCACGACTTGCATGTCGATGAGTATGACAACCAGCAGGAGCCATAGGAGTTGTCTTTATTTATTGTATGATCTGCGTGTCATTGAACAACACCATGTAATTACTTTACTTTAATGCTAACCGGTAGCCATAGTAGTAGAAGTAATAAGTTGGCGAGACAACTTCATGGAGACACGATGATGGAGATCATGGTGTCATGCCAGTGACGATGATGATCATGGAGCCCCGAAGATGGAGATCAAAAGGAGCAAAATGATATTGGCCATATCATGTCACTATTTGATTGCATGTGATGTTTATCATGTTTATACATCTTATTTGCTTAGAACGACGGTAGTAAATAAGATGATCCCTCATTAAAATTTAAAGAAAGTGTTTCCCCTAACTGTGCACCGTTGCGAAAGTTCGTCGTTTCGAAGCACCACGTGATGATCGGGTGTGATAGATTCTTATGTTCATATACAACGGGTGTAAGCCAGATTTACACACGTGAAACACTTAGGTTGACTTGACGAGCCTAGCATGTACAGACATGGCCTCGGAACACAAGAAACCGAAAGGTCGAGCATGAGTCGTATAGTAGATACGATCAACATGAAGATGTTCACCGATGATGACTAGTCCGTCTCACGTGATGATCGGACACGGCCTAGTTGACTCGGATCATGTAATCACTTAGATGACTAGAGGGATGTCTATCTGAGTGGGAGTTCATAAGATGAACTTAGTTATCCTGAACATAGTCAAAAGATCTTTGCAAATTATGTCGTAAGCTCGCGCTTTAGTTCCACTATTTAGATATGTTCCTAGAGAAAATATAGTTGAAAGTTGACAGTAGTGATTATGCGGACAGTAGAAAGCTTACGTTCTTAATGCACCGCTCAGTGTGCTGAACCCCAAACATCGTTTGTGGATGTTGCGAACATCGGACATACACGTTTTGATAACTACGTGATAGTTCAGTTAAACGGTTTAGAGTTGAGGCACCAAAGATGTTTTCGAAACGTTGCGGAACATATGAAATGTTTCGAGGGCTGGAATTGGGATTTCAGGCTCGTGCCCACGTCAAGAGGTATGAGACCTCCGATGATTTTCTTAGCCTGCAAACTAAGGGAGAAAAGCTCAATCGTTGAGCTTGTGCTCAGATTGTCTGAGTGCAACAATCACTTGAATCGAGTGGGAGTTGACCTTCCAGATGAGATAGTGATGTTTCTCCAAAGTCATTGCCACCAAGCTGCTAGAGCTTCGTGATGAACTATAACATATCAGGGATAGAAATGATGATCCTTGAGGTATTCGCGATGTTTGACACCGCGAAAGTAGAAATCAAGAAGGAGTATCAATTGTTGATGGTTGGTGAAACCACTAGCTTCAAGAAGGGCAAGGGCAAGAAGGGATACTTCATGAAACGGCAAATCAGCTGATGCTCTAGTGAAGAAACCCAAGGTTGAACCCAAACCTGAGACTAAGTGCTTCTGTAATAAGGGGAACAGCCACTGGAGCAAAATTACCCTAGATACTTGGTAGATAAGAAGGCTGGCAAGGTCGATAGAAGTATATTGGATATACATTATGTTAATGTGTACTTTACTTGTACTCCTAGTAGCACCAGGGTATTAGATATCGGTTCGGTTACTAAGTGTTAGTAACTCGAAATAAAAGAGCTACGGAATAAACGGAGACTAGCTAAAGGTGAGCTGACGATATGTGTTGGAAGTGTTTCCAAGTTTGATGTGATCAAACATCGCACGCTCCCTCTACCATCAAGATTAGTATTAAACCTGAATAATTGTCATTTGGTGTTTGCGTTGAGCATAGACATGATTGGATTATGTCTATCGCAATATGGTTATTCATTTAAGGAGAATAATGGTTACTATATTTATTTGAATAATACCTTCAATGGTCTTGCACCTAAAGGAATGGTTTATTGAATCTCGATCGTAGTGATACACATTTTCATGCCAAAAGATATAAGATAGTAATGATAGTACCACTTACTTGTGGCACTGCCATGTAAGTCATATTGGTATAAAACGCATGAAGAAGCTCCATATTGATGGATCTTTGGACTCACTCGTTTTTTGAAAAGTTTGAGACATGCGAACCATGTCTATTGGTGTATACGCATGAAGAAACTCCATGCAGATGGATCGTTTGGACTCACTTGATTTTGAATCACTTGAGATATGCAAATCGTACCACATGGGCCAGATGACTGAAAAGCCTCGTTTTCAGTAAGATGGAACAAGATAGCAACTTGTTGGAAGTAACACATTTTGATGTGTGCAGTCCAATGAGTGCTGAGGCATGCAGTGAATATCGTTATGTTCTTACTTCACAGATGATTCGAGTAGATGTTGAGTATATTTACTTGATGAAACACAAGTCTGAATTATTGAATGGTTCAAGTAATTTCAGAGTGAAGTTGAAGATCATCGTGGCAAGAGGATAAAATGTCTATGATATGATCATAGAGATGAGTATATGAGTTACGAGCTTTGGCACGCAATTAAGACATTGTGGAAATTGGTTCATAATTAATACCACCTGGAACACCATAGTTTGATGGTGTGTCCGAACATCATAGTTGCACCCTATTGGATATGGTGTGTACCATGATGTCTCTTATCGAATGACCACTATCGTTTATGGGTTAGGCATTAGAGACAACCACATTCACTTTAAATAGGGCACCACGTAATTCCATTGAGATGACACCGTATGAACTATGGTTTAGAGAAACCTAAGCTGTCATTTCTTAAAGGTTTGGGGCTGCGACGCTTATGTGAAAAAGTTTCAGGTTGATAAGCTCGAACCCAAAGCGGATAAAATGCATCTTCATAGGACACCCAAAAACAGTTGGGTGTACCTCCTAATTCAGATCAGAAAGCAATAGGGATTGTTTCTTGAATTGGGTCCTTTCTCGAGGAAAAGTTTGTCTCGAGAATTGAGTGGGAGGATGGTGGAGACTTGATATGGTTATTGAACCATCACTACAACTAGTGTGTAGCAGGGCACAGGAAGTTATTCCTCTGGCACCTACACCAATTGAAGTAGAAGCTTATGATAGTGATCATGAAACTTCGGATCAAGTCACTAACGTACCTCGTAGGGTGACAAGGATGCGTACTACTTCGGAGTGGTACAGTAATCCTGTCATGAAGGTCATGTTGCTAGACAACAATGAACCTACGAGCTATGGAGAAGCAATGGTGGGCCCAAATTCCGACAAATGGTTAGAAGCCATGAAATCCGAGATAGGATCCATGTATCAGAACAAAGCATGGACTTTGGTGGACTTGCCCGATGATCGGCAAGCCATTGAGATAAATGGATCTTTAAGAACAAGACGGACGTGGATGGTAATGTCACCATCTAGGAAGCTCGACTTGTGGCGAAGAGTTTTTCACAAGTTCAAGGAGTTGACTACGATGCGATTTTCTCATCCGTAGCGATGCTTAAGTCCGTCGGAATCATGTTAGCATTAGCTGCATTTATGAAATCTGGCAGATGGATGTCAAAACGAGTTTCCTTACCAGTCTTCATAAGGAAAGGTTGTATGTGATACAATCAGAAAGTTTTTGTCGATCCTAAGGATGCTAAAAGGTATGCTGGCTCCAGCGATCCTTCTAAGGACTGGAGTAAGCATCTCGGAGTTGGAATGTGCATTTTGATGAGATGATCAAAGATTTTGGGTTTATACAAAGTTTATGATAAACTTGTATTTCCAAAGAAGTGAGTGGGAGCACTATAGAATTTCTGATGAGTATATGTTGTTGATCAGAAATTATGTAGAATTTCTAAAAAGCATATACGGTTATTTGAAAAGTATTTTTCAAGGGAAAACCTGGATTAAGCTACTTGAACATTGAGCATCAAGATCTATGAGGATAGATCAAAACCGCTTAATGGTACTTTCAAATGAGCATATACCTTGACATGATCTTGAAGGTGTTCAAGATGGATCAGTCAAAGAAGGAGTTCTCGCCTGAGATGTAAGGTACGAAGTTAAGACTTAAAGCTCGACCACGGCAGAATAGAGAGAAAGGATGCAGGTCGTCCCCTATGCTTCAGACGTAGGCTCTATAGTATGCTATGCTGTGTACCGCACCGGAAGTGTGCCTTGCCATGAGTCAGTCAAGGGGTACAAGAATGATCCAGGAATGGATCATTGGATAGCGGTCAAAATTGTCCTTGGAGTAAATAAGGACATGTTTCTCGATTATGGAGGTGATAAAGAGTTCGGCATAAAGGGTTACGTCGATGCAAGCTTTAACACCTATCTGAGTGACTCTGAGTAGCAAACCGGATACGTATAGTGGAGCGACCATTTGGAATAGCTCCAAGTGGAGCGTGGAAGCAGCATTTACAGAATGACCTAGAGATTTGCGAAGTATATACGGATCTGAAAGTTGTAGACCCGTTGACTAGAACCTCTCTCACAAGCAAAACATGATCAAACCCCAGAACTCATTGAGTCTTAATCACATGATGATGTGAACTAGTTTAATGACACTAGTAAACTCTTGGATGTTGGTCACATGGTGACGTGACGTGTGAGTGTTAATCACATGGCGATGTGAACTAGATTATTGACTCTAGTGCAAGTGGGAGACTGTTGGAAATATGCCCTAGAGGCAATAATAAATTAGTTATTATTATATTTCCTTGTTCATGATAATCGTTTATTACCCATGCTATAATTGTATTGATAGGAAACTCAGATACATGTGTGGGTACATAGACAACACCATGTCCCTAGTAAGCCTCTAGTTAACTAGCTCGTTGATCAACAGATGGTTACGGTTTCCTGACCATCGACATTGGATGCCGTTGATAACGGGATCACATCATTAGAAGAATGATGTGATGGACAAGACCCAATCCTAAGCCTAGCACAAAGATCGTAGTTCATATACTAAAGCTTTTCTAATGTCAAGTATCATTTCCTTAGACCATGAGATTGTGCAACTCCCAGATACCGTAGGAATGCTTTGGGTGTATCAAACGTCACAACGTAACTGGGTGGCTATAAACGTGCACTACAGGTATCTCCGACAGTGTCTGTTGGGTTGGCACGAATCGAGACTGGGATTTGTCACTCCGTGTGACGGAGAGGTATCTCTGGGCCCACTCGGTAGGACATCATCATAATGTGCACAATGTGATCAAAGAGTTGATCTCGAGATGATGTGTTACGGAATGAGTTAAGAGACTTGCCGGTAACGAGATTGAACAAGGTATCAGTATACCGACGATCGAATCTCGGGCAAGTACAATACCGCTAGACAAAGGGAATTGTATACGGGATTGATTGAGTCCTTGACATCGTGGTTCATCCGATGAGATCATCGTGGAACATGTGGGAGCCAACATGGGTATCCAGATCCCGCTGTTGGTTATTGACCGGAGAACGTATCGGTCATGTCTACATGTCTCCCGAACCCGTAGGGTCTACACACTTAAGGTTCGATGACACTAGGGTTATAAAGGAAGTTTGTATGTGGTTACTAAATGATGGTCGGAGTCCCGGATGAGATCCCGGACGTCACGAGGAGTTCCAGAATGGTACGGAGGTAAAGATTTATATATGGGAAGTCCTATTTTGGTCACCGGAAAAGTTTCGGGTTTTATCGGTAACGTACCGGGACCACCGGGAGGGTCCCGGGGGTCCACCAAGTGGGGCCACCATCCCCGGAGGGCAGCATGGGCCAAGTGTGGGAGGGGACCAGCCCCTAGTGGGCTGGTGCGCCCCCCACAAGGGCCCAAGGCGCCTAGGGTTTGGGGAGGGGGCGCCCCACCTTGCTTGGGGAGCAAGTTTCCCCCTCTCCCCCCTTGGCCGCCCCCCTAGATGGGATCTAGGGCTGGCCACCGCCCCTAGGGTGTGGAAACCTAGGTGGGGGCGCAGCCCCCTCTCCCCCTATATATAGTGGAGGCATAGGAGCAGCCCAACACACGAAGTTCTTCTCCTGTTGGCGCAGCCCTACCTCTCTTTCTCCTCATATCTCGCGGTGCTTGGCGAAGCCCTGCTGGATCACCACGCTCCTCCACCACCACCACGCCGTTGTGCTGCTGCTGGATGGAGTCTTCCTCAACCTTTCCCTCTCTCCTTGCTGGATCAAGGCATGGGAGACGTCACCGGGCTGTACATGTGTTGAACGCGGAGGTGTCGTCCGTTCGGCACTAGGATCTCCGGTGATTTGGATCACGACGAGTACGACTCCTTCAACCCCGTTCTCTTGAACGCTTCCGCTTAGCGATCTACAAGGGCATGTAGATGCACTCTCCTTCCCCTCGTTGCTGGTTTCTCCATAGATAGATCTTGGTGACACGTAGGAAAATTTTGAATTTCTGCTACATTACCCAACAGGGGCCGCCCCCCTCCTAGTCCAATTCGGACCGGAGGGGGAGGGGCGTGTGGCCTGCCTTGGCCTTTCCTCTTTCTCTCTCCACTAAAGCCCATTAGGGCCCATATACTCCCTGGGCGGTTTCGGTAACCCCCTGGTACTCCGGTATATGCCCGAACTCTCTCGAAACCTTTTCAATGTCCAAACGTAGTCATCCAATATATCAATCTTTATGTCTTGATCATTTTTAGACTCCTCGTCATGTTCGTGATCATATCCGGGACTGTGAACTACCTTCGGTACATCAAAACACATAAACTCATAATACCGATCGTCACCGAACATTAAGCGTGCGGACCCTACGGGTTCGAGAACTATGTAGACATGACCGAGACACGTCTCCGGTCAATAACCAATAGCGGAACCTGGATGCTCATATCGGCTCCCACATATTCTACGAAGATCTTTATCGGTTAAACCGCATAACAACATACGTTGTTCCCTTTGTCATCGGTATGTTACTTGCCCCAGATTCGATCGTCGGTATCGCAATACCTAGTTCAATCTCGTTACCGGCAAGTCTTTTTACTCGTTCCGTGATACATCATCCCGCAACTAACTCATTAGTTGCATTGCTTGCAAGGCTTATAGTGATGTTCATTACCGAGAGGGCCCAAAGATACCTCTCCGACAATCGGAGTGACAAATCCTAATCTCGATCTATGCCAACCCAACAAGTACCTTCGGAGACACATGTAGAGCAGCTTTATAATCACCCAGTTACATGGTGACGTTTGGTAGCACACAAAGTGTTCGTCCGGTATTCGGGAGTTGCATAATCTCATAGTGATAGGAATATGTATAAGTCATGAAGAAAGCAATAGCAATATACTAAATGATCAAGTGCTAAGCTAACGGAATGGGCCAAGTCAATCACATCATTCTCTAATGGTGTGATCGCGTTAATCAAATGACAACTCATGTCTATGGCTAGGAAACTTAATCATCTTTGATTCAACGAGCTAGTCAAGTAGAGGCATACTAGTAACACCCTGTTTGTCTATGTATTCACACATGTACTAAGTTTCCGGTTAATACAATTCTAGCATGAATAATAAACATTTATCATGATATAAGGAAATATAAACAACAACTTTATTATTGCCTCTAGGGCATATTTCCTTCAAAAACCATCGGTGAATGTTTGATGGATTGATCAAACGAGTTATAATCTAACACCTTGAAGGAAAAGAAGGAGTACTTCGTGCACATGTACTCCTTCTTTTCCAACAAGTTCCATGAAGATTGGTGTCCAGCCTTAGCAAAATGAGCCCCAGTTTAGTCTTTCGTTGTAAACTTTATCGTGACACTCGCACCGTATTGAGTCGCTTTATTAAGGGCTTACAAACCCCTTGTATTTGTTCAGTATTAGAAAAACAAATACAGTATCAAGAAACTAAATACAATATTATATTGTAACCCTAGCATTCAAATCACTGACTTCACAAACTAAATACAGTAGCAGTATACTAACCCTAACATCCAAATCAAGTAGCTTCACAAACTAAACTCGGTATCAGTATAGTAACCCTAGCATTCAAATTCATTATCCGACAAACTAAATTGAGTAGCAGAAACTAAATACCCTAACCTTAGCTTTCAAACCCACTAACCCTCTAGCATTCAAACCCTAACCCTAGCATTCAAATCAATCAAACATACTAACCCTATACTGGGAGGAGAAAGGGAAGAAAGAGAAGAGATTTACCTTGCTGCTCCTAGACGCCTGATATAGCCGTCGTCGCCACCGCACAAACCTTGTGCATTCTACACAACGACGGTTTTGCCTTTGTCCGTGGTGTTTTTGAGCAATTACCTCATATCTACACCATCTAAAAATATACATAATGTTCCCATTTAGCTCAACGTTCGTCTGTTTCGTACACAAAACACTGGCGATTCGGCCAAGGTGTATTGAAGAGGAGATTAGCGGCGAGAAAGCGCCGGGAGGTTCAAAGCTGGTGATCAGTAGCGGATCTTACGCCTGACCACATAAAAAATTCAAATAAACCTACATTTAATCAAGAAATGCATTGACTGACACGCAATGCAATCTGATGGTGTGAGAGCACCTCTCGCTGGAAGACTCTTGAAAGTTTTTTTATCTCTATCACATCTGCACATCCTGATTCTCATACCTTTCACACTGATTTCTTTTAGTAGGAGAGTGTGAAGTTATTTATTTCTTGTTCACGGGCATATATGTTAGAGTAAATAAAATAAAATAAAATAAAATATATAAAAAAAGAGTAAGGTTCCCTGATCCACCGCTTATATCGTCATTTACGTGTAGTGAGTGATCTCAGTTTTTATGGGCCAGCCCTCAATGCTACACGTCCAAGCTACGCTAGCGGCCTTCTACGTATCTCCGTTGAAACGTATGGGCTTTTTTAATAAAAAATAAAGAACTTATGTCAAATCAAATGTTTTTCATGGCAAATTATAGTGGAGTGAGGATGCCAAATTTTGGTTTGAAACACGGCAATTTCCTATCCTAAGAAAAAAAACAGAGGCGGATTTGCTGTGCTCGCCAACTAGACTTACCATCTTTGACACATATACTTTGTCATGAGAAATGCTCGTTTGGCATGCCTAAAAATCTAACGTCCGTTGGATAAACGCATGTAACAACTCGCCACAGGAAGAGGACCAGGGTTGTTTGGGCCGTGGACAATCTGGCCCTCCTGGTGACGCAAGGGATGACGCAAATCAGACGAAGAAAACGTGGCCGAAAGGGACACGCAACGGTGAGCATCAGGAAAAGTTCGTGCTAGACGTGAGGTCCTCCGTCGTTCCCCAACCGACAAGGCTATGTAGACAGCTACGTGATCCAATGCAAGCCGTCCCGTCGTCACCCGAACCGACTCCGTCATCGACAATCCCATCAACCATCCCACCTTTTATATACGCCTTTCCCCTCGCCCGTCGCAGCCTCGTCTTTGTTTCGTCGCGACACAATCGTGAGGTGCCCGCTAATCTTGTTCCTGCTCTTCCTTTTCGATTTTCAAGTTAGAATCCAGGTTATTTCCGATTAGAGTAGGTGTAATTTTGTGATTTTGTAGGTATACTATATGTTTCGCGTGGTCTGTTCTCTTAAAGATCTCTTTGATTCAGGATGTCTGAAGAGGTCTGACGATTTGCCTCATCAGTACATGTCTATCCCTTAAGCCAAGTCCGTCTGAGATTTTCGGGCGATTCGCCTGTGATGGCCGAATCAGTCGTTGATGGGTCAGATTTTCTGGCGGTTCGCCTGTGATGGCGATTCGCCTGTACATGTATATCCCTTAAGCCAAGTTGCGTAGGTATAATTTTGCTTGTTAGCAACGCTAGATCTAGATCCATACATGTTTGTCTCCTTTGTTACTTTCACAAATTCCCTAGTTCCTTTTCATGCATGAGCCAATATATTCTCTATATAAGTTAGATGATTTTCTGTACGCTGTTCAGATATCAACAGGTGGTGTCTTCTCTTTGATTCAGGATCTTGTGTCATCCGAAGATGTGGTGCCTCTCCAGTAGATGTCTATCCCTTGATCCAAGTTCGTCTGAGATTTTCTGGCGATCTGCTTGTGACACCTGAATCAGTTGATGCGCCAGATCCGTCAGTTTATGTTGTATCCGGGCACGCCGACGGTTCATGTTCATCGTCTGGTTGAAGAAGGCTCTTAGGTGCTTGCTGCTGTCCACAAGGTACCCGAGGTCATCCGATTTATGGTTCACGTTCGTGGTTCCTTTTGCTGACCAGATGATGCTTTGCCCGTCTCCAAACATCACAGAAAGGTAATTGTGTTGGTAAGCTGATTGACGTGCATGTGTGTACGTGCGTGCCTATTGTATTTATTACCTGTTGTATTACATTGGTAGCATAGGACGGCCTTTGCCATGTCGGGTGCGCTCGCTTGGCAGGCCACGAGACAGTAAAAGGAATATTTTGCTGGTGTCCATGGGGTGGAGATCGCACAGGAACTATCAATTTGTTCTATTTTGCCCGGGTTCTCCACCCTGCCATGGTGTTTCTGTCCTTCTCCTTTCATGTGTTGTTGATTCTGTGATATCCTCGTGCTTCACCACGATCCTACATAGTACTCCCTCCGTAAACTAATATAAGAGCGTTTAGAATACTAAAGTAGTGATCTAAACGCTCTTATATTAGTTTACAGAGGGAGTAACAAATATATCGATAGGCCTGGGTGCCGCGATAACTACGTACTGAAGATCAATGATAACTGAATTCTGAAGATCAGTGACAACTACAAAACCAAGGTACATCTAGCTGCTTCTATCAGGCAAGCACTTCGTTATATCAATTTAAATTTGCATGTGAACGTCACCCCGACGCAAAACATAACCATACTGAACAACCACATTTTGGTTTGATACAAGATCGTTCATACCTGTAAATCTTGTGCTCTTGCACCGCGCCAGCACGATAGTACTGAAATACCCATGTGGTATCATTAGCATTCTTTTTCAATGCAACGTCTTCTGTTAGAAAAAAAGCGTTGTTAACTTTTTGCAGCATAAGCTTTTCCAGAATTTTTGGTTACTTTGCATATTTTCGTAGATGGTCGCCAAGTGGAAGAAGGCGCTCTCTGGTGCTTGCTGCTGCCCACAAGGCCCGGGATGGAACTGGTCATCCGATTTATACTTCATGTTTGCTGATCAAATCGAGATGACGTTCATGGTTCCTTTTGCTGATAAGATGATGCTTGCTTGTCCCCAAACATTACATAAAGGTAATTGTGTTGGTAAGCTGATTGATGCGCATGTGTGTACGTGCGTGTTGTATTTGCATTACTTGTTGTACTACATTGGTAGGGTAGGGCGGCCTTTGCCATGTCGGGTGCGCTCGCTGGCGGGCCATGAGACAACAAAAAGTATATTTTGTTGGTTTGCGGGGTGGAGATCGCACGGGAACTATCAATTTGTTCTATTTTGCCCGGGTTCTCCACCCTGCCATGGTGTCTCTGTCCTTCACATGTGTTGTTGATTCCCCAAGATCATCTTAAATTGCACCACAATCCTACATAAACAGGCCTGGGTGCGGCGATAACTACCTACTGAAGAGCAATGATAACTACAAACGAAGGTACATCTCACTGCTTCTATCGGGCAAAGCACTTCGCTATATCAATTTAAATTTGCATATGCACGTCATCCCAACTCAAAGCGTACATGGTGGTTTACCCTTCGTCAATGAACCATATTTTGGCTTGATACGAGATCTATCATGCATGTAAATATTGTACTCTTGCACCCCAACAATACTGAAATGCCCACGAGAGATCATCAGCATTCTTGTTCAATGTTACAATGTCTTCTTTTAGAAAAAAGCCGTTGTTAACTTTTTGCAGCACAGGCTTTTCCGAGAAGTTTTGGTTACTCTGCATATTTTCTATTGTACAATGTTATGAGCTTTGTACCTTTGGTCGTAATTCAATTATTTCCTGTTAATTCTCATCCTGTGTGCATAGGTGAGTTCATTTGTTCTACTACCTGGTGTACATATTTATTATATATCAGTTCTGTAAATACCATTGAAGGGCTTGGTTTCTCCTGTGTATACTTGTCAGTCTTCCAAATTTGATGCCTTGTTAATGGCCGTGAGGACTCGAGCTTGTCCAGATGTTCTTCATCATACTTCCTCTCGGTGATCAGCTGGATTCCAGTTGAGGTTTACTGGATGTATAGCTTGTCATATCAGAAAAAATAATAATTATGAATGCCTTTTTTTGATCAGCAATGTCTATTCGGGAACAGCTGGTTTCACATTCCATGCTTGTACGTCTGGTTATGTGTAACCTTACATTTGCATGCAATTCCTAGCCATGCATATATGGCATCGTCCGAGGTACGCAGTCTTTGACTTGTTGTGCTGTAGCTTCCGTGTTTAGGTGTAGCAGTTGCTTCTCCAGCGAGGAAACCTGGTTAGTTAGGCAATTTGAGCTCACTGGTTCCTGATTTGATTGCATTCTCTCCGTATTTACAGAATCTAGCATCATAAATGTTCTTTGTAGCTTAAAATATATGATTTTTTTCTTTCAAAACTATCTTAATAAATTATGATTCGCAATTCTATAAAAAAATGCACAATAATATCTCTAAATTTGGAAGTTGGGATCATTCTCATTTTTATGCTTTCATTTGTGATCAGCAAATTAAACTTTAGCAAGCAGGTTGTGGTATTAGTATTTTGTCAACTTACGATGTCTACAGATGGTTTGGTTCGATTATTTTGGTTAATATAAAATAAATAAATCAAGGATCTTAAGCTCTGAACTGGAAAGAGCATTCTAGCAAATAAATTGCTGGGAATGATGGTTCGACTCCATCAAGATCCTTTTTTTTTTGGTTTTGGAGTACATTTTCAGTTATGTACTCCCAAGTTGATAATATACTCCAGTAAGGATTGATGAAAATTTAACAAACAACATCTCAGAATGTTCTAACTTTATTTTTATTCTTTATGGCCTGGTTGAGTTGGGACAAGATGAGACCTGCAAAGTACAAATGTGGGATTCGATTTTGCGACAGGATTGGATTTTGCGACATGAGGGCCTTCAACCAAGCTTTGCTAGTTTCTTGAGAACTTTCATATATGAAACTTTGGGAGGGCTCTATGAGGAAACTTCCAAAAGAAAGCTTTCTAGTTGTCCTACGGTGGGCCTTGGTTCAATCTTGTCCCAATGTGGTCCTTGGTTCAATCATGATCTCTTACAAGAAGAAAATAATATCCAAATTTGATATTTCACAGAAACGAACCCTAGTTGCCCGATCTTCACGAATTGAAGGTGAATTTGAGGAGGAACACAAAAATAGTGACGAAGGACGAATAGAAGTTAAGGTAGGGCAGGCTTTGGTCACTCACCGTTGGCAACGCCGCAGGCGCTGATGTGCCGTCTTGCACCCTGCCTGCACCGGACAAACTAAGGTAGGGCAGCCACCATTGACGAAGAACACGGGGAAAACGTGGAGAAATCAAAGGGAGAACGTTCTATTGGACAAGATCCACATCAGGTACTCCTCAAATCACAAGCAATACTTGAGGTGCATCAAAATCTAAGAACAAGAGAAATAAAGATACAAGGGTAGTTCTTGAGAGGTAGTTCATCCAAATCTTTTGGAGAGAAGGGGCTTGATGATGCACTTGAGGAATCTTTCTCTAAAGAGGTCTTGATAACTATAGATGATTATTCTCCTAAGAGGTCTTGAATTCACTCATGTATCTACTCCTAAGGGCATTTCCAACTGGTTGTATGTTAGTCTTGGTGGTAAAATGTCCATGTCATCAACCAACAAGCTATCATACAACTACTCCAATAGGTTGTATCTAAGTTATGTAATAGATGGTGAGAAAATAAATGTGATTGCTCTCTATTTCACCTTGGAGCTTGTGCAAAGGTTGTTGGTTAATCTATATACAACTTTGCTCTCTCACACAGTTATTACATGCCACATCATCACTATGTCCTAGGTGGAAAATTTATCAACACCTATCTTACAATTGTTGGAGATGCCCTAAAAGGAATCCCACTAGGGAGGTAGATGAGCTAATTAGCTCTTTTTTTTCTATTTTTAGCTAACCCTAAAATTGAGAAGGGACGTCTATTTAGTGTTAGGGGTGAAAGGGATACATGGGTCGAAACCCTAGTTGTTGAGTGTAGGACATACGGTAGGTATAGGACTTTGCTTCTGGTGCCTGACACCGGATTTTGGGTACACATCAGATGTACGATTGGCATTCGAAATGTCCTGGCATGTCCAGTCTTCGGGCACTTCTGGTGGCTCATCTTTGCGTGGCACTGGATGTTTGGTGGTTCTCTACTTGATGCTTCTTCTGTCGCCGCTTCCAAGCTTCCTTCACGAATGGTGTAGATGTTCTCTTATGCTTGCATTCCTCGTCATCCATGAAGCTTCACTCAAACCTATACGTGCATGATGGAGGGTCAAGTAGTATACGATCCTTGAAGGGACAGAAAGACACGTGTAAAAGAGGAAATACACCTTTATATGTTTGAAGTAGAGGTTGCACGTGTCTCTTACAAAAGGGCTCTCGACATGGTGATTTCCATAGGACGCTCCGCGTCATGGATGGTTAGGTACATGATATGGATTGTCTTTTTCAATGCGGTAAAATAAAACGACATTATGTCTACTTTTCTTTACCATTCCAATTTTTTTAAATGGATAAGAGCCAACTAGTTTGATTTTCTATATCTCTAACCCACGAGCTTTCTTAATCTTATACATTTTCCCTTCCTTTTTCTTATAGTTATACATACAATTATATATGTATTATATGATCAACTTTCTATGGGGTGACATAGACATCCAAATAAGCAGTAGAACTGGGCGACCGGGTCCTGCACCCAGCCGGTCAGTATGTGACTGTTACATTGGCTGTGCGCCCGTTAGATTGCACGAGGGGTCGTTCGGTCTCTGTTTACGTCATCCACATGCTACGACATACGCAAGTGAGAGGAGAAAAATCCCCTCCCTGTCCTCGAGCACTAGATAGCTACATGTTTGTGGCTCCTCGTCCCGCACCCTCCTCCAATGAGCCTCCGGGAGCAGCCCACGGTCGCCTTTCGAGGAGCAGCTCGCGACTACAGCCTGCCATAGCTCATGGGCACTTGCCATGGTTACACCTTCCCGCGGGCTGGTTGCAGCTTCGCCGATGGAGGTTGCAACTTTTCCACTGCTTGGTCGCAGCTCCGCTGACGAGGGTTGCAACTTCTCCCATGGACGACGACATCACTGTGCCGCATCGTTCTGAGCACCGTGCCATGCTGGTTCTAACATGTCGTGTCACTGATCATAGCATGCCAATATGTTGGTTGCAACAAACTATTGCAGTACACGATCCCAACATTATCTCCGATTGCATCTTGCCGTAGCCGCCGTCATAGCGTTGCAACAACAACGGTGTCAGTTCCAGCATTCGAACATCGCGGTTATAGCTCACGACCAAGCCGAGTCCAGCAGCACCCATCATTGGATGCAGCTCTAGTGGAGCTAGTTACAACATCTTGCATTGGTCGCAACATCTCGGTCACCACCCTTGAAGCTCCCAGCATGGTCGGTTTCAGCGCTAGTAGAACATAGCCCGCTGGTTGCAACATCACTCTGATCGCCGAGCACCGTTGCAGGTGCCACACTTGCGACTAACTAAAGTACAATTTCCTTTGATAAAAGAGGATGAAATGGATCAACCGATTCAACTTAGCAACTCGTAACTTCAAGCACAACCATCCATCTCAACCCAAAGTCTCGGGTCGTCTGTGATCCAAACCCAAACTCTCCCCCGGTTTTGGATATATAGACAATGTCTGCTCTCAAACCAACCAAGACAACAACAAGTTCCTATCAAGCCATACAAACGCACCACCGCGCCACCGGTTGTCGCGTCACCACCCACCTGTAGCAACTGTTGGGGAACGTAGTAATTTCAAAAAAATTCCTACGCACACGCAAGATCATGGTGATGGCATAGCAACGAGAGGGGAGAGTGTTCGTCCACGTACCCTCGTAGACCGTAAGCGGAAGCGTTATGACAACGCGGTTGATATAGTCGTACGTCTTCACGATCCGACCGATCCAAGCACCGAACATACGGCACCTCCGAGTTTAGCACACGTTCAGCTCGATGACGATCTCCGGGCTCCGATCCAGCAAAGCTCCAAAGATGAGTTCCGTCAGCACGACGGTGTGGTGACGATGATGATGTTCTACCGGCGTAGGGCTTTGCCTAAACTCCGCGACGATATGACCGAGGTGGAATATGGTGGAAGGGGGCACCGCACACGGCTAAGGAACGATCCGTAGATCAACTTCTGTGTCTATGGGGTGCCCCCCCCCCCCCCCCGCCCCCGTATATAAAGGAGCCAGGGAGGAGGAGGCGGCCGGCCAAGGAGGGCGCGCCAAGGGGGGAGTCCTACTCCCACCGGGAGTAGGACTCCCTTCTTTCCTAGTTGGAATAGGAGAAGGGGGGAAAGAGGAGGAAGAGGGGAAGGAAAGGGGGGGCGCCGCCCCCCTTCCCTTGTCCTATTCGGACTAGGAAGGGGAGGGGCGCGCGGCCCCCTCCTGCCTCCTTCCCTCTTCTCCCTCGAGGCCCATGTAGGCCCAATAACCCCCCGGGGGGTTCCGGTAACCTCCCGGTACTCCGGTAAAATGCCGATTTCACCCGGAACAATTCCGATGTCCAAATATAGGCTTCCAATATATCGATCTTTATGTCTCGACCATTTCGAGACTCCTCGCCACGTCCGTGATCACATCCGGGACTCCGAACAAACTTCGGTACATCAAAACTTATAAACTCATAATAAAACTGTCATCGTAACGTTAAGCGTGCGGACCCTATGGGTTCGAGAACTATGTAGACATGACCTAGAACTATTCTCGGTCAATTACCAATAGCGGAACCTGGATGCCCATATTGGTTCCTACATATTCTACGAAGATCTTTATCGGTCAAACCGCATAACAACATACGTTGTTCCCTTTGTCATCGGTATGTTACTTGCCCGAGATTTGATCGTCGGTATCCAATACCTAGTTCAATCTCGTTACCGGCAAGTCTCTTTACTTGTTATGTAATGCATCATCCCGCAACCAACTCATTGGTCACATTGCTTGCAAGGCTTATAGTGATGTGCATTACCGAGAGGGCCCAGAGATACCTCTCCGACAATCGGAGTGACAAAACCTAATCTCGAAATACGCCAAATCAACATGTACCTTCAGAGACACCTGTAGTACTCCTTTATAATCACCCAGTTACGTTGTGACGTTTGATAGTACCCAAAGTGTTCCTCCGGTAAACGGGAGTTGCATAATTCTCATAGTTACAGGAACATGTATAAGTCATGAAGAAAGCAATAGCAGTATACTAAACGATCAAGTGCTAGGCTAACGGAATGGGTCATGTCAATCACATCATTCTCCTAATGATGTGATCCCGTTAATCAAATGACAACACATGTCTATGGTTAGGAAACATAACCATCTTTGATTAATGAGCTAGTCAAGTAGAGGCATACTAGTGACGTTATGTTTGTCTGTGTATTCACACATGTATCATGTTTCCGGTTAATACAATTCTAGCATGAATAATAAACATTTATCATGATATGAGGAAATAAATAATAACTTTATTATTGCCTCTAGGGCATATTTCTTTCAGTCTCCCACTTGCACTAGAGTCAATAATCTAGATTACATAGTAATGATTCGAACACCAATGGAGTCTTGGTGCTGATCATGTTTTGCTCGTGAGAGAGGCTTAGTCAACGGGTCTGCAACATTCAGATCCGTATGTATCTTGCAAATCTCTCTGTCTCCCACTTGGACTTGGTCCCGAATGGAATTGAAGCGTCTCTTGATGTGCTTGGTCCTCTTGTGAAATCTGGATTCCTTTGCCAAGGCAATTGCACCAGTATTGTCACATAAGATCTTCATTGGTCCCGATGCACTAGGTATGACACCTAGATCGGAAATGAACTCCTTCATCCAGACTCCTTCATTTGCTGCTTCAGAAGCAGCTATATACTCCGCTTCACATGTAGATCCTGCCACGACGCTTTGTTTAGAACTGCACCAACTTACAGCTCCACCGTTTAATAAGAACACGTATCCATTTTGCGATTTAGAATCGTCCGGATCAGTGTCAAAGCTTGCATCGACGTAACCATTTACGACTAGCTCTTTGTCACATCCATATACGAGAAACATATCCTTAGTCCTTTTCAGGTATTTCAGGATGTTCTTGACCGCTGTCCAGTGATCCACTCCTGGATTACTTTGGTACCTTCCTGCCAAGCTTATTGCTAAGCATACGCCAGGTCTGGTACACAGCATTGCATCCATGATAGAGCCTATGGCTGAAGCATAGGGAACATCTTTCATTTTCTCTCTATCTTCTGCTGTGGTCGAGCATTGAGTTTGACTCAACTTCACACCTTGAAGCACGGGCAAGAATCCTTTCTTTGCCTGATCCATTTTGAACTTTTTCAAAATTTTATCAAGGTATGTGCTTTGTGAAAGTCCTATTAAGCGTCTTGATCTATCTCTATAGATCTTGATGCCCAATATGTAAGCAGCTTCACTGAGGTCTTTCATTGAAAAACTTTTATTCAAGTATCCCTTTATGCTATCCAGAAATTTTATATCATTTCCAATTAACAATATGTCATCTACATATAATATCAGAAATGCTACAGAGCTCCCACTCACTTTCTTGTAAATACAGGCTTCTCCAAAAGTCTGTATAAAACCATATGCTTTGATCACACTATCAAAACATTTACTCCAACTCCGAGATGCTTGCACTAGTCCATAAATGGATCGCTGGAGCTTGCACACTTTGTTAGCACCTTTTGGATCAACAAAACCTTCTGGCTGCATCATATACAACTCTTCTTCCAGAAATCCATTCAAGAATGCAGTTTTGACATCCATTTGCCAAATTTCATAATCATGAAATGCAGCAATACTAACATGATTCAGACAGACTTAAGCATCGCTACGGGTGAGAAAGTCTCATCGTAGTCAACCCCTTGAACTTGTCGAAAACCTTTTGCAACAAGTCGAGCTTTATAGACAGTTACATTACCATCAGCGTCAGTCTTCTTCTTAAAGATCCATTTGTTCTCAATGGCTTGCTGATCATCGGGCAAGTCAAACAAAGTCCATACTTTGTTTTCATACATGGATCCCATCTCAGATTTCATGGCCTCTAGCCATTTTGCGGAATCTGGGCTCATCATCGCTTCCTCATAGTTCGTAGGTTCATCATGGTCAAGTAACATGACTTCCAGAATAGGATTACCGTACCACTCTGGTGCGGATCTTACTCTGGTAGACCTACGAGGTTCAGTAGAGACTTGATCTGAAGTTTCATGATCAATATCATTAGCTTCCTCACTAATTGGTGTAGTTGTCACAGGAACCGGTTCTTGTGATGAACTACTTTCCAATAAGGGAGTAGATACAGTTATCTCATCAAGTTCTACTTTCCTGCCACTCACTTCTTTCAAGAGAAACTCCTTCTCTAGAAAGGATCCGATTTTAGCAACGAAAATCTTGCCCTCAGATCTGTGATAGAAGGTGTACCCAATAGTCGCTTTTGGGTATCCTATGAAGACACATTTCTCCTCTTTGGGTCGAGCTTATCTGGTTGAAGTTTCTTCACATAAGCATCGCAGCCCCAAACTTTAAGAAACGACAACTTTGGTTTCTTGCCAAACCAAAGTTCATAAGGCGTCGTCTCAACGGATTTTGATGGTGCCCTATTTAACGTGAATGCGGCCGTCTCTAAAGCATAACCCCAAAACGATAGCGGTAGATCTGTAAGAGACATCATAGATCGCACCATATCAAGTAAAGTACGATTACGACGTTCGTGTTGGGGAACGTAGTAATTTCAAAAAAATTCCTACGCACACGCAAGATCATGGTGATGGCATAGCAACGAGAGGGGAGAGTGTATGTCCATGTACCCTCGTAGACCGTAAGCGGAAGCATTATGACAACGCGGTTGATGTAGTCGTACGTCTTCACGATCCGACCGATCCAAGTACCGAACGTACGGCACCTCCGAGTTCAGCACACGTTCAGCTCGATGACGATCTCCGGCCTCCGATCCAGCCGAGCTCCGGAGATGAGTTCCGTCAGCACGACGGCGTGGTGACGATGATGATGTTCTACCGGCGCAGAGCTTCGCCTAAACTCCGCGACGATATGACCGAGGTGGAATATGGTGGAGGGGGGCACCGCACACGGCTAAGGAACGATCCGTAGATCAACTTGTGTCTCTATGGGGTGCCCCCTGCCCCCGTATATAAAGGAGGGAGGGAGGAGGAGGCCGGCCCTAGGAGGGGCGCGCCATGGGGGGTCCTACTCCCACCGGGAGTAGTATTCCCCCTTTCCTAGTCCAACTAGGGGTCCTTCCATGTAGTAGGAGTAGGAGACAAGGAAGGGGAAGAGAGAAGGGAAGGAAGGAGGGGGTGCGGCCCCTCCCCCTAGTCCAATTCGGACTAGGCCTTGGGGGGGGGGGCGGCCTGTCCTAGGCAGCCCCTCTCTCTTTCCCGCAGTGCCCAATAAGGCCCAATACTTCTCTCCGGCGAATTCCCATAACTCTCCGGTACTCCGAAAAATACCCGAATCACTCGGAACCTTTCCGAACTCCGAATATAGTCGTCCAATATATCGATCTTTCCGTCTCGACCATTTCGAGACTCCTCGTCATGTCCCCGATCTCATCCGGGACTCCGAACTCCTTCGGTACATCAAAACTCATAACTCATAATATAACTGTCATCGAAACCTTAAGCGTGCGGACCCTACGGGTTCGAGAACTATGTAGACATGACCTAGAACTATTCTTGGTCAATAACCAATAGCGGGACCTGGATGCCCATATTGGTTCCTACATATTCTACGAAGATCTTTATCGGTCAAACCGCATAACAAGATACGTTGTTCCCTTTGTCATCGGTATGTTACTTGCCCGAGATTCGATCGTCGGTATCCAATACCTAGTTCAATCTCGTCACCGGCAAGTCTCTTTACTCGTTCTGTAATGCATCATCCCGTAACCAACTCATTGGTCACATTGCTTTCAAGGCTTATAATGATGTGCATTACCGAGAGGGCCCAGAGATACCTCTCCGACAATCGGAGTGACAAAACCTAATCTTGAAATACGCCAACTCAACATGTACCTTCGGAGACACCTGTAGTACTCCTTTATAATCACCCAGTTATGTTGTGACGTTTGGTAGTACCCAAAGTGTTCCTCCGGTAAACGGGAGTTGCATAATCTCATAGTTACAGGAACATGTATAAGTCATGAAGAAAGCAATAGCAACATACTAACCGATCAAGTGCTAAGCTAACGGAATGGGTCAAGTCAATCACATCATTCTCCTAATGATGTGATCCCGTTAATCAAATGACAACTCTTTTGTCCATGGCTAGGAAACATAACCATCTCTGATAAACGAGCTAGTCAAGTAGAGGCATACTAGTGACACTATGTTTGTCTATGTATTCACACATGTATTATGTTTCCGGTTAATACAATTCTAGCATGAATAATAAACATTTATCATGAAATAAGGAAATAAATAATAACTTTATTATTGCCTCTAGGGCATATTTCCTTCAGTCTCCCACTTGCACTAGAGTCAATAATCTAGTTCACATTGCCATGTGATTTAACACCAATATTCATATCTGTATATGCTTAACACCCATAGTTCACATCATCATGTGACCAACATCCAAAGGGTTTACTAGAGTCAATAATCTAGTTCACATCGCTATGTGATTAGCGCCCAAAGAGTACTAAGGTGTGATCATGTTTTGCTCGTGAGAGAAGCTTAGTCAACGGGTCTGTCACATTCAGAGCCGTATGTATTTTGCAAATATTTTATGTCCACAATGCTCTGCACGGAGCTACTCTAGCTAATTGCTCCCACTTTCAATATGTATCCAGGTTGAGACTTAGAGTCATCTGGATCAGTGTAAAAGTTTGCACTGATGTAACTTTTACAACAAACTCTTTTATCACCTCCATAATCGAGAAACATCTCCTTAGTCCTTACTAAGGATATTCTTGACCAATGTCCAGTGATCTACTCCTAGATCACTATTGTACTCCCTTGCAAAATTCAGAGCAAGGTATACAATAGGTCTGGTACATAGCATATCATACTTTATAGAACCTATGACTGAGGCATAGGGAATGACTTTTCATTCTCTTTCTATTTTTTGCTGTGGTCGGGATTTGAGTCTTACTCAATTTCATACCTTTGCAACACAGGCAAGAACTCTTTCTTTGACTGTTCCATTTTGAACTATTTCAAAATCTTGCCAAGGTATGTACTCATTGAAAATCTTATCAAGCGTCTTGATCTATCTCAATAGATCTTGATGCTCAATATGTAAGTAGCTTTTAATGAGGTCTTTTCTTTTTAAAGAACTCCTTTAAAACACTCTTTTATGCTTTGCAGAAAAATTCTACATCATTTCTGATCAACAATATGTCACTCACATATACTAATCAGAAAGGCTGTAGTGCTCCCACTCACTTTATTGTAAATACAGGCTTCATCGTAAGTCCATATAAAACTATATGCTTTGATCAACTTATCAAAGCGTACATTCCAACTCCGAGATGCTTGCACCAGTCCATAGATGGATCGCTGGAGCTTGCACATTTTGTTAGCACCTTTAGGATTGACAAAACCTTCTAGTTGCATCATATACGACTCTTCTTTAATAAATCCATTAAGGAATGCAGTTTTGACATCCATTTGCCAGATTTCATAAAATGTGGCAATTGCTAACATGATTCAGACAGACTTAAGCATCGATACGAGTGAGAAAATCTCATCGTATTCAACACCTTTGAACTTTGTTGAAAACCTTTTGCAACAAGTCGAGCTTAGTGGATAGTAACACTACTATCAGTGTCCATCTTCCTCTTGAAGATCCATTTATTTAACATGGCTTGCTGATCATCGAGCAAGTCAATCAAAGTCCATACTTTGTTCTCATACATGGATTATATCTCAGATTTTATGGCCTCGAGCCATTTCGCGGAATCTGGGCTCATCATTGCTTCCTCATAGTTCGTAGGTTCATCATGGTCTAGTAACATGACTTCCAGAACATGATTACTACACCACTCTGGTGTGGATCTTACTCTGGAAGACCTACGAGGTTCTGTAGTAACTTGATGTGAAGTTTCATGATCAATATCATTAGCTTCCTCACTAATTGGTGTATTTGTCACAGGAACTAATTTCTGTGATAAACTATTTTCCAATAAGGGAACAGGTACAGTTACCTCATCAAGTTCTACTTTCCTCCCACTCACTTCTTTCGAGAGAAACTCCTTCTCTGGAAAGGATCCATTTTAGCAACGAATATCTTGCCTTCGGATCTGTGATAGAAGGTGTACCCAACAATTTCCTTTGGGTATTCTATGAAGACGCACTTCTCTGATTTGGGTTCGAGCTTATCAGGATGAAACTTTTTCACATAAGTATCGCAGCCCCAAAATTTAAGAAACGACAACTTTTGGTTTCTCGCCAAACCACAGTTCATAAGGCGTCGTCTCAACGGATTTTGATGGTGCCCTATTTAAAGTGAATGTAGCTGTCTCTAATGCATAACGCCAAAATGATAGTGGTAAATCGGTAAGAAACATCATAGATCGCCCCATATCAAATAAAGTGTGGTTACGACGTTCAGACACACCATAACGTTGTGGTGTTCCAGGTGGCGTGAGCTGTGAAACTATTCCACATTGTTTTAATTGAAGACCAAACTCGTAACTCAAATATTCATCTCCATGATCAGATCGCAGAAACTTTATTTTCTTGTTACGATGATTTTCCACTTCACTCTGAAATTCTTTGAACCTTTCAACTATTTCAGACTTATGTTTCATCAAGTAGATATACCAATATCTGCTCAAATCATCTGTGAAGGTCAGAAAATAACGATACCCGCCGCGAGCCTCAACACTCATCGGATCGCATACATCAGTATGTATTATTTCCAATAAGTCAGTTGCTCGCTCCATTGTTCCGGAGAACGGAGTCTTAGTCATCTTGCCCATGAGGCATGGTTCGCAAGCATCAAGTGATTCATAATCAAGTGATTCCAAAATCCCATCAGCATGGAGTTTCTTCGTGCGCTTTACACCAATATGACCTAAACGGCAGTGCCACAAATAAGTTGCACTATCATTATTAACTTTGCATCTTTTGGCCTCAATATTATGAATATGTGTATTACTATGATCGAGATCCAACAAACCATTTTCGTTGGTGTGTATGACCATAGAAGGTTTTATTCATGTAAACAGAACAACAATTGTTCTCTAACTTAAATGAATAACCGTATTGCAATAAACATGATCAAATCATATTCATGCTCAACGCAAACACCAAATAACACTTATTTAGGTTCAACACAAATCCCGAAAGTATAGGAAGTGTGCGATGATGATCATATCAATCTTGGAACCACTTCCAACAAACATCGTCACTTCACCCTTAACTAGTCTCTGTTTATTCTGCAAATCCTGTTTCGAATTACTAATCTTAGCAACCGAACAAGTATCAAATACTCAGGGGCTACTATAAACACTAGTAAGGCACACATCAATAACCTGTATATCAAATATACACTTGTTCACTTTGCCATCCTTCTTACCCACCAAATATTCAGGGCATTTCCGCTTCCAGTGACCATTTCCTTTGCAGTGTAAGCACTCAGTTTCAGGCTTTGGTCCAGCTTTGGTCTTCTTCACGGGAGTGACAACTTGCTTGTCATTCCACTTGAAGTTCCCTTTCTTTCCCTTTGCCCTTTTCTTGAAACTAGTGATCTTGTTAACCATCAACACTTGATGCTCTTTCTTGATTTCTACCTTCGTTGATTTCAGCATCACGAAGAGCTTGGGAATCGTTTTCGTCATCCCTTGCATACTATAGTTCATCACGAAGTTCTAGTAACTTAGTGATGGTGACTAGAGAATTCTGTCAATCACTATCTTATCTGGAAGATTAACTCCCACTTGATTCAAGCGATTGAAATACCCAGACAATCTGAGCACATGCTCACTAGTTGACCGATTCTCCTCCATCTTTTAGCTATAGAACTTGTTGGAGACTTCATATCTCTCAACTCGGGGTATTTGCTTGAAATATTAACTTCAATTCCTGGAACATCTCATATGGTCCATGACGTTGAAAACATCTTTGAAGTCCCGATTCTAAGCCGTTAAGCATGGTGCACTAAACTATCAAGTAGTCATCATATTGAGCTAGCCAAACGTTCATAACGTCTACATCTGCTCTTGCAATAGGTCTGTCACCTAGTGGTGCATCAAGGACATAATTCTTCTGTGCAGCAATGAGGATAAACCTCAGATCACGGATCTAATCCGCATCATTGCTACTAACATTTTTCAACACAGTTTTCTCTAGGAACATATCAAAATAAACATATGAAAGCAACAACGCAAGCTATTGATCTACAACATAATTTGCAAAATACTACCTGGACTAAGTTCATGATAAATTAAAGTTAAATTAATCATATTACTTAAGAACTCCCACTTAGACAGACATCTCTCTAGTCATCTAAGTGATCACGTGATCCAAATCAACTAAACCATGACCGATCATCACGTGAGATGGAGTAGTTTTCAATGGTGAACATCACTATGTTGATCATATCTACTATATGATTCACGCTCGACCTTTCGGTCTCCGTGCTCCGAGGCCATATCTGCATATGCTAGGCTCATCAAGTTTAACCTGAGTATTCCGCGTGTGCAAAACTGGCTTGCACCCGTTGTAGATGGACGTAGAGCTTATCACACCCGATCATCACGTGGTGTTTGGGCACGACGAACTTTGGCAACGGTGCATACTCAGGGAGAACACTTCTTGATAATTAGTGAGAGATCATCTTAAAATGCTACCATCAATCAAAGCAAGAATAAGATGTATAACAGATAAACATCATATGCAATCAAAATATGTGACATGATATGTCCATGATCATCTTGCGCCTTTGATCTCCATCTCCAAAGTACTGTCATGATCTTTATCGTCACCGGCACGACACCATGATCTTCATCATCTTGATCTATATCAATGTGTCGTCACATGGTCGTCTCGTCAACTATTGCTCTTGCAACTATTGCTATCGCATAGCGATAAAGTAAAGCAATTATTTGGCACTTGCATCTTATGCAACAAAGAGACAACCATAGGGCTTTTGCCAGTTGCCGATAACTTCAACAAAACATGATCATCTCATACAAAAACTTATATCTCATCACGTCTTGACCATATCACATCACAACATGCCCTGCAAAAACAAGTTAGACGTTCTCTACTTTGTTGTTGCAAGTTTTACGTGGCTGCTACGGGCTTAAGCAAGAACCAATCTCACCTACGCATCAAAACCACAACGATAGTTTGTCAAATAGACTCCGTTTTAACCTTCACAAGGACCGGGCATAGTCACACTCGGTTCAACTAAAGTTGGAGAAACTGACACCCGCCAGCCACCTGTGTGCAAAGCACGGTGGTAAAACCAGTCTCGCGTAAGCGTACGCGTAATGTCGGTCCGGGCCGCTTCATCCAACAATACCGCTGAACCAAAGTATGACATGCTGGTAGGCAGTATGACTTATATCGTCCACAACTCACTTGTGTTCTACTCGTGCATATAACATCAACGCATAAAACCTAGGCTCGGATGCCACTGTTGGGGAACGTAGTAATTTCAAAAAAAATTCTACGCACACGCAAGATCATGGTGATGGCATAGCAACGAGAGGGGAGAGTGTATGTCCACGTACCCTCGTAGACCGTAAGCGGAAGCGTTATGACAACGCGGTTGATATAGTCGTACGTCTTCACGATCCGACCGATCCAAGTACCGAACGTACGGCACCTCCGAGTTCAGCACACGTTCAGCTCGATGACGATCTCCGGCCTCCGATCCAGCCGAGCTCCGGAGATGAGTTCCGTCAGCACGACGGCGTGGTGACGATGATGATGTTCTACCGGCGCAGAGCTTCGCCTAAACTCCGCGACAATATGACCGAGGTGAAATATGGTGGAGGGGGGCACCGCACACGGCTAAGGAACGATCCGTAGATCAACTTGTGTCTCTATGGGGTGCCCCCTGCCCCCGTATATAAAGGAGGGAGGGAGGAGGAGGCCGGCCCTAGGAGGGGCGCGCCATGGGGAGTCCTACTCCCACCGGGAGTAGGATTCCCCCTTTCCTAGTCCAACTAGGGGTCCTTCCATGTAGTAGGAGTAGGAGACAAGGAAGGGGAAGAGAGAAGGGAAGGAAGGAGGGGATGCGGCCCCTCCCCCTAGTCCAATTCGGACTAGGCCTTGGGGGGGCGCGCGGCCTGCCCTAGGCAGCCCCTCTCTCTTTCCCGCAGGGCCCAATAAGGTCCAATACTTCTCCCTGGCGAATTCCCGTAACTCTCCGGTACTCTGAAAAATACCCGAATCACTCGTAACCTTTCCGAACTCCGAATATAGTCGTCCAATATATCGATCTTTACGTCTCGGCCATTTCGAGACTCCTCGTCATGTCCCCGATCTCATCCGGGACTCCGAACTCCTTCGGTACATCAAAACTCATAAACTCATAATATAACTGTCATCGAAACCTTAAGCATGCGGACCCTACGGGTTCGAGAACTATGTAGACATGACCTAGAACTATTCTTGGTCAATAACCAATAGCGGGACCTGGATGCCCATATTGGTTCCTACATATTCTACGAAGATCTTTATCGGTCAAACCGCATAACAACATACGTTGTTCCCTTTGTCATCGGTATGTTACTTGCCCGAGATTCGATCGTCGGTATCCAATACCTAGTTCAATCTCGTCACCGGCAAGTCTCTTTACTCGTTCTGTAATGCATCATCACGTAACCAACTCATTGGTCACATTGCTTGCAAGGCTTATAATGATGTGCATTACCGAGAGGGCCCAGAGATACCTCTCCGACAATCGGAGTGACAAAACCTAATCTCGAAATACGCCAACTCAACATGTACCTTCGGAGACACCTGTAGTACTCCTTTATAATCACCCAGTTACGTTGTGACGTTTGGTAGTACCCAAAGTGTTCCTCCGGTAAACGGGAGTTGCATAATCTCATAGTTACAGGAACATGTATAAGTCATGAAGAAAGCAATAGCAACGTACTAACCGATCAAGTGCTAAGCTAACGGAATGGGTCAAGTCAATCACATCATTCTCCTAATGATGTGATCCCGTTAATCAAATGACAACTCTTTTGTCCATGGCTAGGAAACATAACCATCTCTGATAAACGAGCTAGTCAAGTAGAGGCATAGTAGTGACACTATGTTTGTCTATGTATTCACACATGTATTATGTTTCCGGTTAATACAATTCTAGCATGAATAATAAACATTTATCATGAAATAAGGAAATAAATAATAACTTTATTATTGCCTCTAGGGCATATTTCCTTCAGTTCGGACACACCATTTCGTTGTGGTGTTCCGGGTGGCGTGAGTTGCGAAAATATTCCGCATTGTTTCAAGTGTAGACCAAACTCATAACTCAAATATTCTCCTCCAGGATCAGATCGTAGAAACTTTATTTTCTTGTTACGATGATTTTCCACTTCACTCTGAAATTCTTTGAACTTTTCAAATGTTTCAGACTTGTGTTTCATTAAGTAGATATACCCACATCTGCTCAAATCATCTGTGAAGGTGAGAAAATAACAATACCCGACATGAGCCTCAACATTCATTAGACCACAAACATCAGTATGTATGATTTCCAACAAATCAGTTGCTCGCTCCATAGTTCCGGAGAACGGCGTTTTAGTCATCTTGCCCATAAGGCACGGTTCGCAAGTACCAAGTGATTCATAATCAAGTGATTCCAAAAGCCCATCAGTATGGAGTTTCTTCATGCGCTTTACACCGATATGACCTAAACGGCAGTGCCACAAATAAGTTGCACTATCGTTATCAACTCTGCATCTTTTGGTTTTAACAATATGAATATGTGTATCACTACTATCGAGATTCAATAAAAATAGACCACTCTTCAAGGGTGCATGACCATAAAAGATATTACTCATATAAATAGAACAACCATTATTCTCTGATTTAAATGAATAACCGTCTCGCATCAAACAAGATCCAGATATAATGTTCATGCTCAACGCTGGCACCAAATAACAATTATTTAGGTCTAAAACTAATCTCGATGGTAGATGTAGAGGTAGCGTGCCGACCGCGATCACATCGACTTTGGAACCATTTCCCACGCGCATCGTCACCTCGTCCTTAGCCAATCTTCGCTTAATCCATAGTCCCTGTTTCGAGTTGCAAATATTATCAACAGAACCAGTATCAAATACCCAGGTGCTACTGCAAGCTTTAGTAAGGTACACATCAATAACATGTATATCACATATACCTTATTTCACTTTGCCATCCTTCTTATCTGCCAAATACTTGGGGCAGTTCCGCTTCCAGTGTCCAGTCTGCTTGCAGTAGAAGCACTCAGTTTCAGGCTTAGGTCCAGACTTGGGTTTCTTCTCTTGAGCAGCAACTTGCTTGCCGTTCTTTTTGAAGTTCCCCTTCTTCTTCCCTTTGCCCTTCTTCTTGAAACTGGTGGTCTTGTTAACCATCAACACTTGATGCTCCTTCTTGATTTCTACCTCCGCAGCTTTTAGCATTGCGAAGAGCTCGGGAATAGTCTTGTTCATCCCTTGCATGTTATAGTTCATCACGAAGCTCTTGTAGCTTGGTGGCAGTGATTGGAGAATTCTATCAATGACACTATCATCAGGAAGATTAACTCCCAGTTAAATCAAGTGATTATTATACCCAGACATTTTGAGTATGTGTTCACTGATAGAACTATTCTCCTCCATCTTGCAGCTGTAGAACTTATTGGAGACTTCATATCTCTCAATCCGGGCATTTGCTTGAAATATTAACTTCAACTCCTGGAACATCTCATATGCTCCATGACATTCAAAACATCGTTGAAGACCCGGTTCTAAGCCGTAAAGCATGGCACACTGAACTATCGAGTAGTCATCAGCTTTGCTCTGCCAGACGTTCTTAACGTCGTCAGTTGCATCAGCAGCAGGCCTGGCACCCAGCGGTGCTTCCAGGACGTAACTTTTCTGTGCAACAATGAGGATAATCCTCAGGTTACGGACCCAGTCCGTGTAATTGCTACCATCATCTTTCAACTTTGCTTTCTCAGGGAACGCATTAAAATTCAACGGAACAACAGCACGAGCCATCTATCTACAAACAAACATAGACAAGCAAAATACTATCAGGTACTAAGTTCATGATAAATTTAAGTTCAATTAATCATATTACTTAAGAACTCCCACTTAGACAGACATCTCTCTAGTCATCTAAGTGATCACGTGATCCAAATTAACTAAACCATGTCCGATCATCACGTGAGATGGAGTAGTTTCAATGGTGAACATCACTATGTTGATCATATCTACTATATGATTCACGCTCGACCTTTCGGTCTCCGTGTTCCGAGGCCATATCTGTATATGCTAGGCTCGTGAAGTATGACCTGAATATTCCGCGTGTGCAACTGTTTTGCACCCGTTGTATTTGAACGTAGAGCCTATCACACCCGATCATCACGTGGTGTCTCAGCACGAAGAACTTTCGCAACAGTGCATACTCAGGGAGAACACTTCTTGATTATTTAGTGAGAGATCATCTTAAAATGATACCGTCAATCAAAGCAAGATAAGATGCATAAAGGATAAACATCACATGCAATCAATATAAGTGATATGATATGACCATCATCATCTTGTGCTTGTGATCTCCATCTCCGAAGCACCATCGTGATCACCATCGTCACCGGCGCGACACCTTGATCTCCATCGTAGCATCATTGTCGTTACGCCATCTATTGCTTCTACAACTATCGCTACCGCTTAGTGATAAAGTAAAGCAATTACAGGGCGTTTGCATTTCATACAATAAAGCGACAACCATATGGCTCCTGCCAGTTGCCGATAACTTCGGTTACAAAACATGATCATCTCATACAATAAAACATAGCATCACGTCTTGACCATATCACATTACAACATGCCCTGCAAAAACAAGTTAGACGTCCTCTACTTTGTTGTTGCAGATTTTACGTGGCTGCTACGGGCTTTAGCAAGAACCGTTCTTACCTACGCATCAAAACCACAACGATAGTTCGTCAAGTTGGTGTTGTTTTAACCTTCGCAAGGACCGGGCGTAGCCACACTCGATTCAGCTAAAGTGAGAGAGACAGACACCCGCCAGCCACCTTTAAGCACGAGTGCTCGTAACGGTGAAACCAGTCTCGCGTAAGCGTACGCGTAATGTCGGTCCGGGCCGCTTCATCTCACAATACCGGCGAACCAAAGTATGACATGCTGGTAAGCAGTATGACTTGTATCGCCCACAACTCACATGTGTTCTACTCGTGCATATAACATCAACGCATAAAACCTAGGCTTGGATGCCACTGTTGGGGAACGTAGTAATTTCAAAAAAATTCCTACGCACACGCAAGATCATGGTGATGGCATAGCAACGAGAGGGGAGAGTGTTCGTCCACGTACCCTCGTAGACCGTAAGCGGAAGCGTTATGACAACGCGGTTGATGTAGTCGTACGTCTTCACGATCCGACCGATCCAAGCACCGAACGTACGGCACCTCAGAGTTCAGCACACGTTCAGCTCGATCCAGCAAAGCTCCGAAGATGAGTTCCGTCAGCACGACGGCGTGGTGACGATGATGATGTTCTACCGGCGCAGGGCTTCGCCTAAACTCCGCGACGATATGACCGAGGTGGAATATGGTGGAAGGGGGCACCGCACACAGCTAAGGAACGATCCGTAGATCAACTTCTGTGTCTATGGGGTGCCCCCCCCGCCCCCGTATATAAAGGAGCCAGGGGGGAGGAGGCTGCCGGCCAAGGAGGGCGCGCCAAGGGGGAGTCCTACTCCCACCGGGAGTAGGACTCCCTTCTTTCCTAGTTGGAATAGGAGAAGGGGGGAAAGAGGAGGAAGAGGGGAAGGAAAGGGGGGGCACCGCCCCCTTCCTTTGTCCTATTCGGACTAGGAAGGGGAGGGTCGCGCGGCCCCCTCCTACCTCCTTCCCTCTTCTCCCTCGAGGCCCATGTAGGCCCAATAACCCCCCGGGGGGGTTCCGGTAACCTCCCAATACTCCGGCAAAATGCCGATTTCACCCGGAACGATTCTGATGTCCAAATATAGGCTTCCAATATATCGATCTTTATGTCTCGACCATTTTGAGACTCCTCGTCACGTCCGTGATCATATCCGAGACTCCGAACAAACTTCGGTACATCAAAACTTATAAACTCATAATAAAACTGTCATCGTAACGTTAAGCGTGCAGACCCTACGGGTTCGAGAACTATGTAGACATGACCTAGAACTATTCTCGGTCAATAACCAATAGCGGAACCTGGATGCCCATATTGGTTCCTACATATTCTATGAAGATCTTTATCGGTCAAACCGCATAACAACATACGTTGTTCCCTTTGTCATCCGTATGTTACTTGCCCAAGATTTGATCGTCGGTATCCAATACCTAGTTCAATCTTGTTACCGGCAAGTCTCTTTACTCGTTATGTAATGCATCATCCCGCAACCAACTCATTGGTCACATTTCTTGCAAGGCTTATAGTAATGTGCATTACTGAGAGGGCCCAGAGATACCTCTCCGACAATCGGAGTGACAAAACCTAATCTCGAAATACGCCAACTCAACATGTACCTTCGGAGACACCTGTAGTACTCCTTTATAATCACCCAGTTACGTTGTGACGTTTGATAGTACCCAAAGTGTTCCTCCGGTAAACGGGAGTTGCATAATTCTCATAGTTACAGGAACATGTATAAGTCATGAAGAAAGCAATAGCAGTATACTAAACGATCAAGTGCTAGGCTAACGGAATGGGTCATGTCAATCACATCATTCTCCTAATGATGTGATCCCGTTAATCAAATGACAACACATGTCTATGGTTAGGAAACATAACCATCTTTGATTAATGAGCTAGTCAAGTAGAGGCATACTAGTGACGTTATGTTTGTCTATGTATTCACACATGTATCATGTTTCCGGTTAATACAATTCTAGCATGAATAATAAACATTTATCATGATATGAGGAAATAAATAATAATTTTATTATTGCCTCTAGGGCATATTTCCTTCAGCAACATCGACGGCTAGAGGGCCTTTAGCAACACGTCGTGCCCAGGTAGGGGGGGGGGGGCATGGTGATCGCGGCATGACTCGCTGGTAGAAAGCACTCCCAGCTCCTTGCTACCCAATTCCTGCCCCTCTCCATTGCGGATTTGGCAGTTGTAGAGAAGAAACAGGAGGAGTGGTTTTCTCTTCCTGATCACTCACATCGACTATGGCACGCTAGGAGGAGGAGGGAGTCGGAAGACGGTGGCACGCGGGGCGGGGAAGGAGGAGTAGGATGTTGCGGCTGGGCCCAACGTCCGTCGCCTTTGACTTGGTCGCTGGGTAGGGTAGAATCGCTCTCAGGAAGAAAATGAATGGGTATATGGGATGAGATGGACCTAGGGAAGAGGGGCGAGAAAAATCTAGAGAAGGTCGCCCACGTGCGTGGGCCCCACATGTCGCTTGGCGTTCGTGTGAGCGACCCGTAAAGCACGGGACCGGTCGGCCAGAACAAATATTTTCCCTTTTATTTTGAACGAAACAATTCTTTAATACAATAAAAGAAACATTTCAGAATGAAAAAAGATGAAAGTTTTGTTCTTGATCATTTGTAACCCTTTCCTATTTATTTGTTTTGTCTAATGATTAATTAAGAGGGTTCATCGGAGAGCCTTTGGATCCCCACAGGACTCTCATGAGCACCAAAGAATGGCGTTTGTTGGATTTCCCGGACAGTTTATATGCACGCTTGCTTCGGGCAAAATACTATCCCGATGGGCAACTTTTGGATACTATATTTTCAGGAAATGCGTCGTTCGTATGAAAAGGCATAGAGCGTCCCCTAGACATTCATAAAAAAAAATCGTACAGAGAGCATGTATCTATCTCATTCTTTCTCTCAAAAATAAATAAATAAACAATTGCTTGTACTTTTTTTTCAGTGTTTCATTGCCTGTGTAGGGTTTTTTATGACATAGTGTAGGTTGTTTTAGGGGTGTGTAGGTTTTTTTTTATTTGAGAAGATGTAGGTTTTTTCTTTTGAGCGGGGTTGCCTTCTACTACTCGTGTAGTTTTTTTTTCAGCGTTTCATTGCCTGTGTAGGTTTTTTCTTTTTTAGGAGTAGGCTTTCTACTCGTTGTGGGCTTTCCTTCCAGTGGGCTTTCGATCTCACACCCATCCACCACCAGTCGCGCGAGCCCCTGTGTGTGATGGAGGAGGGCAGAGATGTCGCCGGCGGCGCCGCTGGACGACGAAAATCTGCTCGCCGAGATCCTCCTCCGCCTGCCCCCGCTGCCGTCTACCCTCCCCCGCGCCTCCCTCGTCTGCAAGCGCTGGCTCCTCCTCGTCTCCGACATCCGTTTTTTCCGCCGCTTCCGCCGCCGCCGCCGATGCAGCCCTCCCCTCCTCGGTTGCTTCGTCCCAGACCGGGGAGGCGTCTCCTACACACCTACCATGGATTCCCCCGACCGTATCCCAGCCGGGCGCTTCTCGTTGCAGCTCGACCACAGCTGCTACTCCAAGCTCCTCGGCTGCCGCCATGGCCTCCTGCTAATCGCCCCAGATCCGTGGAAGCAAGTCCTGGTATGTGACCCCGTCACCGTCGACCAGCACCACATTGCTTTCCCCCCAGGGTTCGAAGGGATTGCAAACTCGATCCACAGGGAGGTGCATCGTGCTGCCGGCGAGGTCCACCACTTTCAGGTGATCTTGGTAGGGTTTGTCGAAGACAATAAACAACAATGGGAGTGCTTGCATATGTTACTCCTCAGATACCGGCGTATGGGATAATCTCATCTCGGCAGTGATTCGATTCGATGCGTATACCACGAGAGGTATTTTTGCCGTGTGTTTTACGGGCATGTCGGCTCTGCTGGTTGGGAGTCCCCTTTACTGGCGTCTTGGTGGGTGTGTGGATGCAGTTCTCGAGTTTGATTTGGAGAGGCAGAGTCTAGCTGAGGTACAACTGCCAGTGGGTATGTCTGAAGAGGAGCTTCTCCAGTTGACGGTTATGCGGGCTGAGGGTGGTGGACTGGGTTTACTCTACATATCAGGCTTCACCGCCCAATTATGGAAGGGGAAGACCGACTGTGATGGTGCTGCATCATGGGGGATGGAAAGAACTATTGAACTGGACAAGCTGCTTTCCCTGAATCCGGAGAAGGAGAGAGTTCGCCCTTTGATAGAAGGGCTTGCCGAGTACAATAATGTGGTGTTCCTGACTACAGGTGATGGTGTCATCATGCTGCAGCTTGAGTCATTGCAATTCAAGAAATTTTATGAGATTAGCGACGGTTTTTATCATTATCCATTCGAAAGTGTCTATTCTGCAGGTAATAGCATGCCTTTACGTATACTTAGTGCTAGCTGTAGTGTTCTGCTGGATGCTTCTGTGGTGGTGTTTTATGTAATGGTTATGACCTGGAAAAATATTTGTTAGCGTTACCTAGTTTAGGAAGGCCTGATGCTGTTTTGATTATTCTGACATTATTATTATTTAGTGTCATTACTCTGTGTGGTATATGGAAACTAGCTTGAACTGATTAAAACATCAAAGACATAGCCCAATAAGTACATTTGGAAGCTTAAAAAGCCTACTTGTGTAATTCAATATTGTTACCGCTGCTAATCTTGCCAACAAGCCTACAGAAACTGAAAGCACATAAATGTGCGGTAGATAATGTTTGGTTGTTCCATAGGGAAAAAACCAGGAATTTTCTGAAGGGTTTGGTGCCATACTTGTAACCCATATGAAGGGAATAAAGTTTGCAAGAGGTTGGAACCACTGGAGATTTTCCTTTGGGATTGCATGCAAAGTAGACAATAGGAAAAGGTCCTATAGTTTCCAACTTTCCATTCCTGTGAGCTTCGCAGGATTTTTATTAGTAGAATCCTTCAATATTCCTTTAAACCGAAGAGGCCCTTAGTTGTTTTTCTGAATTTACAGATGTGAGTTTAACTAAATATCTTCAGTAAAGCCATCTCATATCTATTTCACTATTTGGCTTCCCTTATGAGTGTCATTGTTAGCTTCAGTGTTTGACTTCTTATGCTTGTAGGAACCAGCATTGGTAGTGGACATGATGGAGCTAAACTTTTGCACAATACATAAGATGATTGTCTGGGCAGATATGCTATTAAGATTTTTGGTTGAGCAGGTAAGCATATCTTTTGCATGTAAGTTGACGTATCTGAAATGTTTGATCGGAAAAATATATTGCTTTATTTTTACTAGCATTTCTCGATTACCAAATAGATTACTTTTGGTAGTGTGGGCTCTTCTCCCTCTAGCATCTTAGCTCACTTTGCCGCCTACTAACCGGGAAGTGAGATTGAGATCGCAGGAGATAAATAGGGACCGGAATAGTGACGAAGGTAGATCACAGAACGGGATTTTTCACTCATTCATTTTTTGCCGGGATTACTGTTGCAGCTTGCTCTTATAGACCAGACACACATGACACTTACAGCTGGGTCCCACTTCAACACACACTGCGCCATCAGTATTTGCTTCCCTATCTCGATGGCGTCCTAACGCCCTTTCTCTCTATTGTCTTCTCTGTTTTGGCTGTCTCACCACCTTCAGTTGTTACATTTGGTAGCTGCTTCAGTACATTGAGATCTTCTCAAGTTGCCAGTTCTTGAGGACTACCAGTCCGCTGGCAATTCCAAGTGATATACCACTGAACCAATTCGTTGCCAAAGTATTTAAATGCCAGCCTCGGACAGGGTCTGTTCACCACTGAAGATTAATCATAACATAAGGCTATAGTTTGAGCAATACCTTCTTGCCCACCTGAAAGGTTTTTGTCTGATCGATGTTTGTCAGTGCATTTTTGTTCTGTTCTGCGCAGCGGTCAGATGCTGCTTCAACCGGCCCAGTCCAGCTGCACTTGACATTCTGTTCTCCCTAGCTAGCCATGTATAATTGTATATATGTCCTCCGTTCCGAAAAAAGTATATATATCCTGTCTCTTGCAAATAATCTCTTTTTAATTAAATTTATTGCCGGAGCTTCCCCTACAGTTTCTGCTCAAATTTTTTGTTTTTATGCCATGAAGTGTAAAAATGATGGCGCGTATTTTGTATATTAGGAAGTACTGTATTAATTAATAAAATGATGTATGATCCCTTGCTTGAGGATTTTACATGATAAATTATAATAAATCTAACAAGGGACATGGATGTTCAACCACCTTGCATATTAATTCCATGTCTTAACTATTTTTTGGTGAGAGTATAAAATCCATGCAGGCCAAATCTGGAGCTTGTATATAGGTTTGAGAAATTTCTTATTGCAAAGTCTAACATAAATTTGTTGGCTGAACCTGGCCTAACTTACTATTGAATTTCGTTAATAACTCAGCACTGCGTGATGTATTTTGTTGTTGCATTTTTTCAATATTTTTATGATTTACCAAGTAAATTAAAATCCAAGTTCTAATGTTGCTCATGCTCAACTAGAAGTAGAACTCATGCTCCTTTCATCTTCATAATTATCCGTTTTATTATTCTCCTTTTTCTTGTTAGTTAGTATTATATTTTGTATCATCTTCATCATTACCAACCATTGGTAATAACAATATTAATATTTGATTTGTCCTCAAAAATCCTTCTGCAGGTCATTCCTTTGTATTTGCCTCCTGGTGACACTTCAACTGAAAGAACACTGTATATTGATGGTACTGCAGAGCGAATTGAAATAGCAAAGCAGCTTGAGTGAGGTTACCAGTGAGGTCAGCTTTCCTTCTCTTTTCACGCCACCTCCTAATTGCTGCAGCTATTTGTTATTTATCAGTATCAGGTGGGTTTAATTATCAATTTTTTATATGTTACTGTATTTTTTGTCTCGATTTATATTTCTCTACTTGACCTTCCTTTTCCATTGCTTCCTTTTGAAATTCTTCTCTTTAGTTATGATATACCCTATATTCTTGTCAAAGTACATGTCCAAAACATTATCTCAACGGGTTGCCTTGTAAAATAAGGTGGTCCATTGGTCATGGAGCAGCAGCAGTATGGCTTTGACATGATTGTATACTTTATATAATTATATTTGTAATTTGTGCAGTCTCTTTGTTATTAGCTGCTATGCTCTGTGTAGTCTCTCTGATGAAGATACTAGAAATATTTGAACAATCACAGTTAAATACTGGCAAATCCATACTTCCATAGGGAGGTTTATATACCCTATCACAACATCTTCACTACATATCATACCGGTGCTTGTGGTGTTATCCATATATCCCAGGCTATACTGTCTGTTGATCATTATCCTGACATAAGGCCAAATTAGTGTCAGTAACTAGTTCTGAGGGCTGCACACATCAATCCTGGAGGCAGATTTGTTACTACCTAGTGTTAATATACTTGATGCTGATGGATGAAAGATAAAATTATGAACTACTCCCTCTGTTTCCGCATAGAAGTCCCATGTGTACCATTGGAGTATACCATTAGAATATAATACATACATCCAGGAACATGCCTGGTCTTTCTATATCGAAACAGAAGGAACTAGTTTGTATTTGGATTGTATGATTGGATTTCATATACCTGGTCTTGTCCTGTCAAATTTACGTTTGCTATTTCTGTACATCTTTGGGGATAGTAGGTGCAAAATCTGCACACTTCAATGATGGATCGTGCACTATAGTAGCTGGTATTTAGGCTATTGATATTTTTGCTCACTCAGGGGATAATTCTTGATGCTTAATTTTCAGCCCATTCTATCTGTTGCTAACACCACCCTCTGAGAGCAACATGTAACAAATAAGAATGTTACTGTTTATTAACCGGGCAAGAAAGTTTGTATGTGCTATGTATAGTTTGGAAAGATTATGCAGGATATCTTGCATGAATCTATCTTTGGTTTTTTTGTATATATTTTCTCCCTTTGTTGACTTTTCAGGTTACCATGACCAAAGCTTCCTTAAAACTTTGCTTAAATATTTCCTTTGACATTCTTCTGTTCACCTATAATATATTTTTGGAGACTTGCTGAAAGAACTGCTGTTGTGTATGTTGTGTCATTTAGCAATATATAAGTAGATGTTGCACATAATTATGGATCACTCTGTCAGCATCCATTATTGCTGATTTGTCAACATCTACAAACTGCAAGGCAATCTTTTATTGCATATTCAATATATGCGTGTGTTTATCTAGCTGCCCAATCTTCATTAGCTCCCATAGTTTTGCACATGGTAGACGCTAGATGGGCATCACCAATGTTGCTTGAGAATCTTGCTCAGTGAGTTGATCCCTCCATTTTCTTGGTGGTTCTGGAATTTCTGTATATTACATTGCTTTGTTTTTGGATATGTTTTGTCTGGTTTGCACTTGTTCTGCATGGTACATTGTATGTTGTGTTCTATACATATTCTGATGTGCAAACTATATTTTTGCAGAATCATGCCAGAAATCCAACAGGGCTACCACCCTCCCGGTCCTCGGGCAAACTGGGGTGTGCCTGAGCACCAGCAACACAACAGCCTGTTTACATGCAGCCTGGAGCTTATCCTGGTGCACCACCATAGTATGGCCAGCAACCTTATGGCAGAGCAGCCCCCTGGCACTATAACCAACAGCAGCAACCCCAACAACAACAGTATGCCACTGGAACTGCTGCACCTGCCAATGCTAGCAGCTACAATTACAGCCAGTCTGCTACTCATGCTTCACAAGGGTATGGTGATTCTACGTACTCTCAGCAGAGTGGCGGGCAGCAAGCTTATGATTACTCTGGTTATCAGACCCAAGGGCTGTCTTACTTGCAGCAGCCTGGATATGATCAGCAGGACTATGGGGCATGATCAGCTGCGAACTCAACTCAGGGTGCTGGTACAGGTCAGCAAGCTTCAATTCCAGCCACTGGAGGCCAACCGGGTTATCCTAATCAACCACCTATACTACTGCTGCTGCATCAAGCTACATGACGCAAGGTTCTGCCCCTCAAACTGGATACGTTGTTCCACAGACACAGCCTGGCTATGTTATGCAGCCACCACCACAGTCCACGTATGGCCAGGATGCTTATGGGTAGCCTCCACATGCTCAGAAGCCGCCTTCATCTGCTCCGTATGGACAGGCACCACCTACTCAGGCTGGTTATGGGCAGTATGGATACAGTCAGCCAGGCTATGGTGCACCGCCGCCTTCCCCTGGTGCACCCACTTAGGACTGGACGCTCGAGCGAGCTTTTCAGCTCGGCTCGAAACTCGCTCTAGCTCGGCCTGACTCAGCTCGGCCTGACAAGAAAATAGGCCGAGCCGAGCTAGCAAATGTCGGCCCGTTCGAAGACCGAGCCGAGCCGGTTTTTGCTCGGTCCAGCTCGGTGGCTCGATTCGTAGCCCAATTATTATTTTTAGATAATTTTCGGCCCATTGCCTAGACATACCAGCCTACACAAGCAGCCCAAGCCCAGTATGAAGCACCCCGACTCGCACATGCCTCCCCTAGCGAGCGAATGCAGCCGCCCCTGCTTAGGGTTTCCGCCTTGCGGCGCCGCCGCTGTCCAGCCAGTGGCCACCACCCGACGTCGTCCTCCTCGCCGCACACGACGCTGGATGGCTCGCCGTCGACACCGACGGGGTATGTTCTTGTTCGCCGCTGCGCCAGACGCCGCCGTTCGTCGCTCCCGTGATTCCTAGTCGAGTATGCCACTGTCCCCGACAAGTTCAGGTATGACCTCCAGTCTACGCCCTCCTCTCCTGACGATGACCCCGGCAGCCGGCCACGCGGAGGAGACTTTGCACGCGCACACACGCGCCCACACTTCACCGGCGTCGGCCGGCGGCGCGCACGCACACTGCGGCCGCTCCCATGCACACTGGATATACACACCGGCACTCACTCACACGAGCCGCTCGGGCTGGACCGAGCAAGAGGCAAGACGAGCCGAGCCACTAGAAGTAGGCTCATTCGCCAACCGAGCCGAGCCGAGCCAGCTCGCTCACGGGCGAGCCAGAACCATTGAAGACTTTGCTGAGCGAGGCAAGCAACCTACTTTGATCATGTTGAACCCATATTTGAATTACACTTAGAATTCTTTTTCATGCATAAAGTATTGTTTACTAGTATTGCTATGTTAAGTAAATTTGCTAGGGTTTAGCTATGCCCCCTATGTGCTTGATATTGACACCCCTTTGACATTCTTATTAAGTAAATTAGCTAGGGTTTAGCTATGCTCTATGTGCTTGATATTGACACCCTCCTTTGACATTCTTAACACCCCTCCTTTATAATCATGTAGTGGTCACCAATAAATGTGCGTCATATGTGCAAGTTTAATAGTAATGCTTAGCCATGGTAGTCGCATGAATCATAGGACTTGGGAAAAATCTTTGTTACTCATAAATGTTTTACAAAAACCCAAGGGTGTCACTAATGCCCATGGGATGATTCTGAAAATAAGGTTTTACAAAATGGAGATGAAGTGGAGATTTAGTTAGGTGATTGTGATCTTGACGAGATAGTCAAAGACATTTGATGGATTATGAAAATTTATGTCTAGCAAATGAGAATGGTGGTTGGCGAATAAATGAATCTTCAATAAACTTGAAGCAATTTGGATTTAGTTAGGCGATTATGATCTTGAACCAAAAATTTTTGATGCATTTATTTACTTCATTGTGATCTTGAGGAGATAGTCAAAGATGTTCGGTGGATTAATTAATCTTTGCCAATTTGGATTTAGTCAGGTGATTGTGATATTGAACCGTATTTCATGATGGATTATGAGATTTTAGGTGGATTTAGTTACGTGATTGAATCTTAAGAAGATAGTCTAAAATGTTCGGTTGATTACGAGAGTTTAGGTATGGTAGATGGGATGGTGATTTATTGGTGGATAAATAGATCTTTAATTTCTTTTTGGAACATTTCGGGTTTGGTTAGGTGATTGTGATCTTAAACCAAATTTCACGGTAGATTATGAGGTTTTGGTTGGATTTAGTTAGGTGATTGTGATCTTAAACCAAATTTCACGGTAGATTATGAGGTTTTGGTTGGATTTAGTTAGGTGATTGTGATTTTGACGAGCTGGTAAAAGATGTTTGGTGGATTATGTGAATTTAGGCCTAGTAGGTGAGCATGATGGTAATTATATCGGTTAAGTTAATTTTTAATAAACTTGAGAAAATTTGGATTTAGTTAGGCGATTGTGCTCTTGAACCAAATTTCATGATGGATTACGAGATTTTAGATGGATTTAGTCAGTTGATTGTGATCTCGAGGAGATACTCAATGATATTAGATCAATTAATTAACCTTGAACAATTTGAATATAGTTAGGGTATTGTGATATTGAACCGAATTTCACGGTGATTTATGTGATTTTAGGTGGATTTAGTTAAGTTATTATGATCTTGAGAAGATGGTCAAAGATGTTTGGTGAATTTTAAGATTTTAGGTCTAGTACGTGAGCATGGTATGGTGACTTTACTGGTGGATAAACAAACCTTTAATTTAGGTTGAAACAATTTGAATTTAGTTAGATGATTGTGATCTCTTAAGCAAATTCACTGTGGATTTTGATGTTTGGGTTAGATTTAGTTAGGTGATTGTGTCCCGACGAGATAGTCAAAGATGTTCGATGGATTATGTGAGAATTTATGCCTAGTAAGTAAGTACGATGGTTACTATATTAGTGGATAAATGGATTTTAAGTAAATTTGGATTTAGTTGGCAATTGTGATCTTGAATCAAATTTTATGGTGAATTACAAGATTGTAAATGGACTTAACTAGTTGCTTGAGATCTTGAGGAGATGGTCCAAGATGTTCGGTGGATTAACTAATCTTTTTTTAACACAGTACAGACGCAATCGGTCATATAAAAGCGCATACACGCACACCCTATCCCTATGAGCACCTTGAGAGCCGACATCATCTTGATATTTTACAAAGTTACTGTAGACGCCTCATAGTCGACAGGAACAATTTCGATTTATTTTGGTGATTGTGATATTGAACCAAATTTGTTGGTGATTTATTTGATTTTAGGTGGATTTAATTAGGTGATTTTGCCTTGAGAAGATAGTCAAAATATTCGGTGGATTATGAGATTTTAAGTATGGTAAATGAACACGGTGATTATTATATTGGTAGATAAACATATATTAATTTAGTTTGGATCAGTTTGGATTTAGGTAGGTGATTGTGATCTTTTAATCAAATTTTATGATGGATTATGAGGTTTTGGTTGGATTTAGTTAGGTGATCGGGATCTTGACGAGCTAGTAAAAGATGTGTTTGGTAGATTATGTGAACTTAGGTCTGGTAGGTAAGCATGTTGGTTATTATATTGGTGGATAAATGGATTTTTAGTGAACTTGAAAAAAATTGGATTTAGTTAGGCGATTATGATCCTGAACCAAATTTTATGGTGGATTATCAGATTTTTGATGGATTAGTTAGTTGATTGTGATGTTGAGGAGATAGTCAAAGATGTTCGATGTATTAATCAATCTTGACCAATTTGGATATGATTAGGTGATTGTGATATTGAACTAAATTTCTCTGTGATTTATGAGATTTTAGTTGGATTTAGTTAGGTGATTGTGTCTTGAGAAGACAATCAAAGATGTTTGGTGGACTATGAGATTTTAGATCTAATAAATGAGCACGGTGATTATTATTGGTGGATAAACATATATTTAATTTAGTTTGGAACAATTTGAATTTAGTTAGGTGATTGTGATCTTTTAACCTAATTTTACAGTGGATTATAAGGTTTGGGTTGGATTTAGTTAGGCGATTGTGATTTTGACGAGCTAGTAAAAGATGTTCGATGGATTAAGTGAATTTAGGTCTAGTAGGTGAGCATGTTGATTAATATATTGGTGGATAGAGATGAGGGCCACACAAGTGACTCAAGGTGATGATGCCACTACTGAAAATAACTGGTAAACAAGGCAACAGAGGAGAGACTGGGGTAGTGGCAGTAGATGGGCTTTGATCCAACATCCCACGTGCATGTTCACTCTTCGTTCCATGCTGATCCGGCTTGGTGTCCTTGTCCTGTTTGTGGGTTTTGTGTCACGCACTTGATTAAGCATCCCACGTTCTCCTTAATGTGCGCCCTTAGCCTTGACGATAGGTAGCGCCGTGTTCTCGGGCACGTCCCGTGGGTAAAATTCAGGTATGCGTCGATTGTCTAAGCTCTTGCTCGCCATTGGTGGTGCTTGAGCGTGCGGTTATGGTGTCGCCCAGCAAGGGAATACGGGATGTGGGATCAAGACAGCACACATGGCAACCCGTCACCAGGCAACGGACGCCCGTCCGGACTTACAGGGAGCGAAGGTGGACACAAAGGTGGATGTTAAGCTCCATAGCAGTCTCAACAATGTGCTCATCAGTAAGAGCAGCACGAGCAAGAAGATCTTGGATACTCCTCTTAGGAAATAAAGAAGCCATTTGAGGTAGAAGAAGAAACCTCAATCTCAAGGAAGTAGTGACTTCTTTAATAAACATGGTGCAATTTGGATTTAGTTAGGCGATTGTTATCTTGAATAAATTTCATGGTGAATTATGAGTTGTTTTAATGGATTTAGTTGATTGTGATCGAGAGGAGATAGTCAAAGATGTTCGATCTATTAATTAATCTTAGCAATATGGATTTAGTTGGGTGTTTATGTCATTGAACCAAAGTTCTCTGTGATTTATGAGATTTTAGTTGGATTTAGTGAGGTGATTGTGTCCTGAGATGATAATCAAAGGCGTTCGTGGATTATGAGATTTTAGGTCTAGTAGATGAGCATGGTGATTATTATATTGGTGGATAAACAGATATTTAATTTATTTTGGAACAATTTGAATTTAGTCAGGTGATTGTGATCTTTTAACCTAATTTTACGGTGGATTATAAGGTTCTGGTTGGATTTAGTTAGGTGATTGTGATTTTGACGAGCTAGTAAAAGATGTTCGATGAATTATGTGAATTTAGGTCTAGTAGGTGAGCATGTTAATTATTATATTGGTGCATAAATGTGTCTTTAATAAATTTTGAACAATTTGCATTTAGTTAGGGTATTGTGATATTGAACAGAATTGCACGATAATTTATGTGAATTTAGGTGGATTTAGTTAAGTTATTATGATCTTGAGAAGATGGTCAAATATGTTTGGTGGATTTTAAGATTTTAGGTCTAGTACATGAGCATGGTGACTATTACACTGGTGGATAAACAGACCTTTAATTTAGTTTGGAACAATTTGAATTTAGTTAGATGATTGTGATCTTTTAAGCAAATTCTCTGTGTATTTTGATGTTTAGGGTTAGATTTAGTCATTGAGCACCGCTTAAGAAGAATGACAAGCGTGACCAAAAATCAGTTTGGTTTCATGCCTGGGAGGTCGACCATGGAAGCCATTTTCTTGGTACGACAACTTATGGAGAGATATAGGGAGCAAAAAAGGAATTGCATATGGTGTTCATTGACTTGGAGAAGGCCTATGATAAGATACGGCGGAATGTCATGTGGTGGGCCTTGGAGAAACACAAAGTCCCAGCAAAGTACATTACCCTCATCAAGGACATGTACGATAATGTTGTGACAAGTGTTCGAACAAGTGATGTCGACACTGATGACTTCCCGATTAAGATAGGACTGCATCAGGGGTCAGCTTTGAGCCCTTATATTTTTGCATTGGTGATGGATGAGGTCACAAGGGATATGCAAGGAGATATCCCATGATGTATGCTCTTTGCGGATGATGTGGTGCTAGTTGACAATAGTCCGACGAGCGTAAATAGGAAGTTAGAGTTATGAAGACAAACCTTGGAATCGAAAGGGTTTAGGCTTAGTAGAACTAAAACCGAGTACATGATGTGCGATTTCAGTACTACTAGGTGTGAGGAGGAGGTTAGCCTTGATGCCCAGGTGGTACCTTAGAAGGACACCTGTCGGTATTTGGGGTCAATGCTACAGGAGGATGGGGGTATTGATGAAGATGTGAACCATCGAATCAAAGCCAGATGAATGAAGTGGCGCCAAGCTTCTAGCATTCTTTGTGACAAGAGAGTGCCACAAAAGCTAAAAAGCAAGTTCTACAGGACGGCGGTTCGACCCGCAATGCTGTATGGCGCTGAGAGTTGGCCGACTAAAAGGCGACATGTTCAACAGTTAGGTGTGGCGGAGATGCGTATGTTGAGATGGATGTGTGGCCACACGAGGAAGAATCGAGTCCGGAATGATGATATACGAGATAAGAGTTGGGGTAGCACCAATTGAAGAGAAGCTTGTCCAACATCGTCTGAGATGGTTTGGGCATATTCAAAGCAGGCCTCCAAAAGCTCCAGTGCATAGCGGACGGCTAAAGCGTGCGAAGAATGTCAAGAGAGAGCGGGGTAGACCGAATTTGACATGGGAGGAGTCCGTTAAGAGAGACCTGAAGGATTGGAGTATCACCAAAGAGCTAGCTATGGACAGGTGTGCGTGGAAGCTTGCTATCCATGTGCCAGAGTCATGAGTTGGTTGCGAGATCTTTATGGGTTTCACCTCTAGCCTACTCCAACTTGTTTGGGACTAAAGGCTTTGTTGTTGTTGTATTGTGTCCTGACGAGATATTCAAAGATGTTCAATGGATTATGTGAGTATTTATGCTTAGTAAGTAAGGATGATGGTTATTATATTAGTGGATAAATGGATTTTTAGTAAACTTGGAGTAATTTAGATTTAGTTAGGGGATTGTGATCTTGAACCAAATTTCATGGTGAATTCCGAGATTTTAAATGGATTTAATTAGTTGCTTGAGATCTTAGAGATAGTCCAAGATGTTCGATGGATTAACTAATCTTTTTTTGAATACAATACAGACGCAAGCGCTCATATAAACGCGCTACACTCACCCATATGAATGCACACACGCATACTTTATCCCTATGAGCACCTTCGAGAGACTGAGCCGGCATATCATCTTGATATTTTACGAAGTTACTATAGACGTCTTGTAGTCAACGGGAACAATTTGGATTTAGTTCGGTGCTTGAGATATTGAACCAAATTTCTCGATGATTTATTTGATTTTAGTTGGATTCAGTTAGGTGATTGTATCTTGAGAAGATAGTCAAAATATTCGGTGGATTATGAGATTTTAGGTATGGTAAATGAACATGGTGATTAATATATTGATAGATAAACATATATTTAAATTAGTTTGGATCAGTTTGGAATTAGGTAGGTGATTGTGATCTTTTAATCAAATTTTACGGGGGATTATGAGGTTTTGGTTGGGTTTAGTTAGGCGATTGGGATCTTGACGAGCTAGTAAAAGATGTTTGGTAGATTATGTGAACTTAGGTCTGGTAGGTGAGCATGTTGGTTATTATATTGGTGGATAAATGGATTTTAAGTGAACTTGAAAAAATTGGATTTAGTTAGGCGATTGTGATCTTGAATCAAATTTTATGGTGGATTATTAGATTTTTGATGGATTAGTAAGTTGATTGTGATGTTGAGGAGATAGTCAAAGATGTTCGATGTATTAATTAATCTTGACCAATTTGGATATGGTTAGGTGATTGTGATATTGAACTAAATTTCTCTGTGATTATGAGATTTTAGTTGGATTTCGTTAGGTGATTGTGTTTTGAGAAGATAATCGAAGATGTTTGGTGGATTATTAGATTTTAGATCTAATAAATGAGCATGGTGATTATTATTGGTGGATAAACATATATTTAATTTAGTTTGGGACAATTTGGATTTAGATTGGTGATTGTGATATTTTAACCTAATTTAAAGTGGATTATAAGGTTTGGATTGGATTTAGTCAGGTAATATTGTGATATTTTAACCTAATTTAAAGTGGATTATAAGGTTTGGGTTGGATGTAGTTAGGTGATTGTGATTTTGACGAGAGTAAAAGATGTTCGATGGACTAAGTGAATTTAGGTCTAGTAGGTGAGCATGTTGATTAATATATTGGTGGATAGAGATGAGGGCCACACAAGTGACTCAAGGTGATGATGCCACTACTGAAACTAACTGGCAAACAAGGCAACAGAGGAGAGACTGGGGTAGTGGCAGCAGATGGACTTTGATCCAGCATCCCACATGCCTGTTCACTCTTTGTTCCCCGTTGATCCGGCTTGGTGTCCTTGTCCTGTTTGCGGATTTTGTGTTACGCACTTGATTAAGCATCCCACGTTCTCCTAATGTGCGCCCTTGGCCTTGACGATAGGTAGCGCCGTGTTCTCGGGCACGTCCCGTGGGTAAAATTCTGGTATGCGTCGATTGTCTAAGCTCTTGCTCACCATTGGTGGTGCTTGAGCGTGCGGTTATGGTGTCGCCCAGCAAGGGAACACGGGATGTGAGATCAAGACAGCACACATGGCAACCCGCCACGAGGCAACGTACGCCCGTTCGGACTTACAGGGAGCGAAGGTGGACGCAAAGGTGGATGTTGAGCTCCATAGAAGTGTGCTAATCAGTAAGAACATCACGAGCAAGAAGATCCTGGATACTCCTCTTAGGAAATAAAGAAGCCATTAGAGGTAGAAGAAGAAACCTCAATCTCAAGGAAGTAGTGACTTCTTTAATAAGCATGGTGCAATTTGGATTTAGTTAGGTGATTGTTATCTTGAACAAATTTCATGGTGAATTACGAGATTTTTCAATGGATTTAGTTGATTGTGATCCTGAGGAGATAGTTAAAGATGTTCGGTGTATTAATTAATCTTGAACAATATGGATTTAGTTGGGTGATTGTGTCATTGAACCAAAGTTCTATGTGATTTATGAGATTTTAGTTGGATTTAGTTAGGTAATTGTGTCTTGAGATGATAATCTAAATTGTTCGTGGATTATGAGATTTTAGGCCTAGTAAATGAGCATGGTGATTATTATATTGGTGGATGAACAGATATTTAATTTATTTTGGAACAATTTGGATATAGCCAGGTGATTGTGATCTTTTAACCTAATTTTATGGTGGATTATGAGATTTTTGATGGATTAGTTGATTGTGATCTTGAGAAGATAGTCAAAGATGTTTGGCGAATTAATTAATCTTGAACACTTTGAGTTTAGTTAGGTGGTTGTGATACTCAACCGAATTTCACGCTGGATTATGAGGTTTTAGGTGGATTTAGTTAGATGATTGTGTCTTAAGAATATAGTCAAAGATGTTTGCTGGACTATGAGATTTTAGGTTTAGTAGAAGAGAATGGTGATTATTATATTGGTGGATAAACATATCTTTAATTTAGTTTGGGACAATTTTGATTTAGTTAGGTGATTGTATTTTGAGATGATAATCAAAGATGTTTTGTGGATTATGAGATTTTAGGTTTAGTAGATGAGCATGGTGATTACTATATTCATGGATGAACAGATATTTAATTTAGTTTGAAACAATTTGGATTTAGTTAGCTGATTGTGATCTTTTGACCAAATTTTACGGTGGATTATGAGGTTTTGGTTGGATTTTAGTTAGGTGATTGTGATCTTTACGAGCTAGTAAAGATGTTCGGTAGATTATGCGAATTTAGATCTAGTAAGTGAGCTTGTTGGTTATTATATTGGTGGATAAATATTTTTTTAATAAACTTGAATTTTTTTGGATTTAGTTAGGCGATTGTGATCTTGAACCAAATTTTATGTTGGATTATAAGATTTTTAATGGATTAGTTAGTTGATTGTGATCTTGAGGAGATAGTCAAAGATGTCCGGTGTATTAAATAATCTTGAACAATTTGGATTTGGTTAGGTGATTGTGATATTGAACCAATTTTCTCTGTGATTTATGAGATTTTAGTTGGATTTAGTTAGGTGATTATGTCTTGAGAAGATAGTCAAAGATGTTTGGTGGACTATGAGATTTTTGGTCTAATAGATGAGCATGGCATTACTCCCTCCGTCCTAGAATAAGTGTCTTAAGCTTAGTACAACTTTGTATTAAAGTTAATACAAAATTGAGACACTTACTTTAGGACAGAGAGGGAGTATTATATTGGTGCATAAATGGATCTTTAATCAACCAAGGTTCCTTATCTTGCTGTTTTTTAAAGTCAAACAACTGATAATGAAGTTTATCAACATGTAATAAAGGGTATACATGTTTTCTCATACTCATGTAGTCCGTTCATTCCTAAACTATATGTTCTTTTGTTAAAACCTTGAAATATTAAGATGTTAGGGTAAATAAATTCCTTCAGAATTAATAACAGAAAAAGTTTTGCTATGCAATAAGATACAGTTGTATGCAAAAAATAATCTTGTCTTATATAGTTATATATCAAAACTATGGATTTTCTATGCACTTCCTGCAATCATTAATGTTCATCGTCTTTGTTGGGATTTTGTTTGGCACCTGCGGCAACGCGCTGTTGGGCACGACGGACGCTGCCAGGTCTGCGTCGACATCGTGCTGGCCTCTGCATGATGAACTACATGGTAAAGTTATATATCAAAACTATGGATTTTCTATGCACTTCCTGCAATCATTAATGTTCATCGTCTTTGTTGGGATTTTGTTTGGCACCTGCGGCAATGCGCTGTCGGGCACGACGGACGCTGCCATGTCCGCGTCGACATCGTGCTGGCCTCTGCATGATGAACTACACGGTAAAGTTCAGCTGAAGTTCCTCTGTTTTCTTCTACTACAAGAGTTCTGACGATTTGTACTACTTGGCTGCAAACTTATGCCGTTTGCATCACCATACGGATAGTGGTAAGAATGCAGCAGCAACTCCAATAGTAGGTAATCATGACAGTATTTCAATGCAGCAGCAAATCCAATAGTAGGTAGTCATGACAGTATTTCACCACCGCTAATCTTGCTGTCTTTTATAGTTGCAGGTTTGTTCTTCTGGCATTATTCATGGTTCTCATCATAGCCATACTGAATGATAGAAGTGGCATCTCTGAATTTATCATATGAATTATGATTTTATGAGCTTGCCTGGCTACTGACCTTCTGTGTGGGAAGGGCATCCTTTTACCAGAACTATGGATTTTAATATGCTCCATTTCCTTCAGGTCTTTTATTGCTACATCCTTGATTTATCTGAGTCCATTGGGGTTGCTCATGAATTACAGAATTTAGGCTTACAGTAGGATGAACTCCCTTGAGAATCAATAATAGAAAAGTTTTGGTTAAGAGCAATTTCCAACGCCAGAGAGAAAATTTACTTCACTGGTTAATAGGAATCCATCTCACGTTTTCTTATGTTGTGCCTTTCTCAAAGTAAAAAAAAGCATAAGTCGGAGAGAGAAATTACTTTACTAGTTAAGACAACTAATTTGCATACAATGGCAGCAATGCACAAGCAGTGCCAGTGTTAGCGTGTACTTATTTCAGAGATGATTGGAGTAAGCAGCCACCATCTAATCGAATCACAATTAATAGACTAGTAGGCAAAGATATTGGAGGGCTACTTTCAGATCAATTCATGACTATACGTATGGTATGAGCTATTCCTATCGCCGCGAACTTGTTGAACACGGCAATACTGGTGAACAAAAAGCACAAGTGTGTGTGCAGTGCGAGCTTAGAAAGCCGGTTAATCATTCAGCGTTATGCATGGTATTCAGTCATGATTGTCAAGTGTCAAGTTCGGTTTTAAAAGCTGAACCCTCAAGTGTTAAGTTTAGGTAACAGGGGCTGTGGAGTAACTGTAGCTCGTTCAAATCCTGAATGTCAAGCTCAGAATATGATACTCAATTATCATGACAAAATTTACTACTTTGGAATGTGTGGGTGCGCTGGTTTTCGACTAGTTGATCTAATCATCTTGAATTGACAGGTTTTCTGAATATACTCGCAAGTCGCAACCATGGCCTTACAGTGCTACATGCCTCTGCTGAAGCCCCAACTGGCCCAAGTCTCGGTTAACCCTTCCATTAACACGATACAGATTCCAGGTTTGCTTTGCCTCGCACGAATATGCTCGTTCCATGACATCTCGCTGGAATATACACTGGATAACATGTGTTGATGTGTGGATACACTGGCTAGCGATTAGTTATTCTAATACTCTTCTGATAATTGTCTTCTCTGAATATACACGAAATAATGGCATTATAGTGTCAGTGCTCTGCCCCTCTGCTGAAGCCCTAACTGGTCCAAGTCTCGGCAGCCCTTCTCTAAATCGATGCAGATTGCAGGTTTGCCTCGCACCAATATGCTCCTTGCATAAGCTAGTTATCTGTGGCCATATTTCATTTTTATCCTACTTGCATCCTGCCTGATGACTTTTTTTGGTGCCACCAATTTTAGTGTATGTTCGAGGAGTAGCAGATTTTCCAGATCTTTTTTTTTGTGTCGTTGCTTCATCAAATGGAAATTTAAGTAACGGGATATTCGTCAAATGGAAATTTAAACCAGTTTATGATTTGGTAAGGAATCTATATATATTAGTGTGTGTTGTTATGTTGAGCTCTAAATAACGGGGAGCACACAAAATTACATTCAATCCAAATAGGGCTGGTGGTTGCTTCTGTATTCTGTAGTTCTGTATGTTGTATTCAAATAAACTGTTTCTTTTTGGGTGTTCATTTTCGTGTTAATAATGGTGATTGTTACTCATTTGGAACCATCATGTAAACCTAGCTGGACTTGGTTAAACTATAATTTTCCATGTTTCAAAATACTATACGGTTTAGTACTTTGTTCCAAGAGTCTTTCTTCTGAAAATGGATTTTTTTCCCCAGTATTCTCCTAAATCTTTTTGGTGTCTTGATGTGATCTGATCATCAGAATGCATGAACTGTAGTGAATTCTTGTAAGAAAGCATTTGAATGTTGCTTGTCCTGATCTAATTATCTGCAAGCCACAGGTTATGCAACTGCACTTGCAATGGTAGCAGGAACGACCTTTGCTTGGGCGACCTTCTCTGTTATGATATTGTTGTCTAAAGTTAAAAAACCTGAATCTGCTCCATGGTTTTGTTATGTTGGATGTGCCCCAAGAAGCTTCTTTCTTTTGACTTTTGTTGTCAATATATTCTGTGGATGCTCCTCATACCCATTATGAAGTTTGGCAAATATCAATTCTCTGGATGTTCTTTATAACTACGGCGAAAGTTCAAATGTTAGCATAGCTAATAAGTTGTGTGTTCGGCAATGACACAATGCACAGGTCAAGTGTTAGTTTTCTGAAACTATTGTACTGTGAACTGATGCTAACTTCCTCACTTTTATTTGTAGTTTGGCCAACGTTCCTGGTGTCGATGTGGAGGAAAAGACCTTAGCAGGACTATTGACCGTCGCCTTGCAACTCAATTTCTTTAGAAGTGTAGTCAAATTATTTGTGTTCTGAATTTTTGTTCTTTTATGTGCCTGTGGGGTCTTGCTTGAACCATTGTTATGTCCTGAACATGGTAAGCAGTTGCATTGGCGTGTCAATTTCTGTTCCTGTTTTCCTGCAAAATAATATTAATCTGTTCTTGTTTCTCTGGAGCATCGATGATCGATCGTATAGACAGTTTCGGAGACCGCACATCACCTTGACCTCATGATCTGATGGCTGTCCTGCCGAACTCTCTGCGCGCTCGAGCTCGATCATGGGCTATCCTCTTGTGAGTTGTGATGGCCCCTTCAATGCGTCCCCCCAACGGTAACCCGACCGGCATTCAACCGGGAGGAAGGGATGGCGTTCAACTCTGGGCTACGCCTTAAAAAACAAACTCCGGGCTATGCGGGGCAGCGACCATGGACGGGGCTCCAGGTTGAGGAGGCAGAAACATGGCGCTCGGCAAATCAAATCACGTCAGGCAAGCGTGCCGCCCGGCTTTTCCCTCACCGTCGGCCATCCTGGCCTGCTGCCACTATGCGCCACGGCACGTCACGTTTAAATGAGTGGAGACATTGTGCCGCGTCGCACCAGACAAGAGGTGTACGCTGCGGACGCGTCCGCAAGTTTTGATTGCTTGCTATGGCTGGCGGACACATGCGGACGTCCGCATCTTCATGTTTAGCTGATTTTGCCTAATGCTAGGTACAATATGCTAGCTTTGTATATATCCTTTGCGGCGCTAGCTATACACGTTCAGGTTTCATTGTGAATTTTGTTCCGAACACAAAAGCTCAACCTCATGTACACATACAGGCTCATGAGGACGTACACATTCAGATTATGTAGACACTCGGGCCTAATTGGTAATACAAAAGGAGCATGTTCATTCAAAAATTCATTTTGGCAAAAACAGACCTCATTGGGCCATCACCATAAAAAATCAACAACATATAAGAACCAAAGGCCCGAGTGAGGGCCAACTCGCAGTGTGCAACATTTTTTCTTGAGGCATAATTATACGATTCACCGACACTCATATGCACCACTTTGGGGAACTTGTGAAATTTAATAAGGGTGAAGTATAGTCAGCTTTTAAAAAAACTTTTGATAATATGGCCGTCCGGATCGGAAAATGCCCTGATGAACCTGATATAAAAAATTCCGAAAAGTGTTTTTAGCAATTCATGAATAAAATGGTCACATTTTTTTGAGTTGGAAAATGGAAACATTTTTAGATGACCATATAGCCCACCTCTGCAATCTGCATATCACTAATGAACCTTTTGAGTTTTTTGAAGACTAGTGAATTTGGAATAGTTCTTTTTACAGTCATCGTGGGCTTCAGTGGTCCTTTTTCTGAAAGTGGGCCGGGCTTACTTCACTGTCCAGCCTAGTTTTATAGTCCCTCAGCCAGTCAGCCTGCTCGATTCATTTGGAGTCCACCACACACGTCCCCAATCAGTGAGTGTCTGTCAGACATGACCAGCCCCCGCCGCCGCCCCCTCTTCCGCCGCCGCTCGTCGGCGGCGGCGCCCTTGGACGACGACGACCTGCTCCCCGAGATCCTCCTCCGCCTCCCGCCGCTCCCGTCCTCCCTACCCCGCGCCTCCGCCGTCTGCAAGCGATGGCGCTGCCTCGCTTCCGATCCAGCCTTCTCCCGCCGCTTCCGCCTCCACCACCGCCGCAACCCTCCACTACTCGGCTACTTCCGCGCAGGTATTCCCGAGCTCTGCTTCCAAGCCACCATGGCCGCCCCCAATCGCGTTCCGTTCGGGCGCCTCTCCTTGAAGTTTAACTCCTACGTCCGAGTACTCGGGCGCCGCCATGGCCTCGTATTAATCTTGGAATGGCCCCAACTCTTGGTGTGTGACCCCGTCACCGGCCACCAGCACCGCCTAGCCTATCCCCCGGAGTTCGATCCAGACAACTCTTTGATCAATGGGGCGGTGCTCCGCTCTGCTGCCGGTGCCGGAGACGTCCACTTCCAGGTCGTTTTGGTAGGGTCAGATTATGAAAAAAAGTTGCTCGCCTGTGTTTACTCGTCAGAGACTGGAGTGTGGGGCACTCTAATCTCAACACCAATTCCATCCGGGAACTCCCTTTGCACCAGGGTTTGTTGGGAGCACGCTGTGCTAGTTGGGGATTCCCTTTACTGGATACTTGCTGGTACTACTTTGTTCAATCTCCTTGAATTCGATTTGAAGACGGAGAGCCTAGCGGTGTTACCGCTGCCGGCGGATAAGTCTTATGATGCAGCACTCATGAATTGTCCTGAAGGGCGCTTCACTGTCATGCGGGCAGAGGGTGGTGGGCTGGGTTTACTATCTGTGTCAGGCTTCACCGCCCAAATATGGAAGAGGAAGACTGATTTTGATGGTGCTACATCATGGGGGATTGGAGCAACTGTTGAACTGGACAAGCGCCTCTCCATGGATTCAGAGGATTACTTAGACATAGAAGGGTACGCCGAGGACAATAATTTGGTGTTCCTGTGGACTGGTAGGAGCCTCTTCACGGTCAAGCTTGAGCCATTGCAGTGCAACAAACTTTTCGACACTAACAATCGGGCTTGCTATTATCCATTTGAAGCTGTCTATGCTACAGGCAATAACATGCCTTTATGCTGTCGGTATAAAAAATCAAGTTACTTTTTGATAATTGGTCTATGGAATGCCTTTCGCATCCTTTCATGTTAGGCTAGCAATTTTAAGTAGTGTCGTATCAATTATTCTTTTGCTGCTTGATGATCTATTCAATAGGAGTACATACCAATTTTATTCTGTAGTGTTCTCTCCCAATGGTTGTATGGTAACAAAACCAAGTTACTTTTTGATAATTGGTCTATGGAATGCCTTCCGCATCCTTTCATGTTAGGCTAGCAATTTTAACTAGTGTCGTATCAGTTATTCTTTTGCTGCTTGATGATCTATTCAATACATACCAATTTTATTCTGTAGTGTTCTCTCCCAATGGTTGTATGGTAACAAAACCAAGTTACTTTTTGATAATTGGTCTATGGAATGCCTTCCGCATCCTTTCATGTTAGGCTAGCAATTTTAACTAGTGTCGTATCAGTTATTCTTTTGCTGCTTGATGATCTATTCAATACATACCAATTTTATTCTGTAGTGTTCTCTCCCAATGGTTGTATGGTAACAAAACCAAGTTACTTTTTGATAATTGGTCTATGGAATGCCTTCCGCATCCTTTCATGTTAGGCTAGCAATTTTAACTAGTGTCGTATCAGTTATTCTTTTGCTGCTTGATGATCTATTCAATACATACCAATTTTATTCTGTAGTGTTCTCTCCCAATGGTTGTATGGTAACAAAACCAAGTTACTTTTTGATAATTGGTCTATGGAATGCCTTCCGCATCCTTTCATGTTAGGCTAGCAATTTTAACTAGTGTCGTATCAGTTATTCTTTTGCTGCTTGATGATCTATTCAATACATACCAATTTTATTCTGTAGTGTTCTCTCCCAATGGTTGTATGGTAACAAAACCAAGTTACTTTTTGATAATTGGTCTATGGAATGCCTTCCGCATCCTTTCATGTTAGGCTAGCAATTTTGACTAGTGTCGTATCAGTTATTCTTTTGCTGCTTGATGATCTATTCAATACATACCAATTTTATTCTGTAGTGTTCTCTCCCAATGGTTGTATGGTAACAACCAAGTTACTTTTTGATAATTGGTCTATGGAATGCCTTCCGCATCCTTTCATGTTAGGCTAGCAATTTTAAGTAGTGTCGTATCAGTTATTCTTTTGCTGCTTGATGATCTATTTTTTTTTTTTGAAAACGAAAGGGGCTCATGCCACCTTTATATTTCAAAACAGGCCGAAGCCTGGAGCCTGAAAGGCATACAAATACATGTTTTGTGGGGTGCACTTTAGTGCAAGGCCACAAAAAGAAACTAAAACTGAAAGGGGGCTGTTGGAGCAGAAGCAGTAGAAAAGAGAAAACCGACCGCAAAGGTCCGAACCAGGCTACATTACTAGTAGATCGCCCCAATACATGAGGTCCTCCTTGTCTTGCACCTTCTTGGCTCTGTGAGACCAAAGACGGATCATATCTGCAGCATGAAATCGTGTATATGCATCTGTCCAAGACCGTGAGTTGAAAACACGATCGTTGCGGCCATGCCAAAGGGATGTGGCACAGGCGGCAAAGGCAACACTCCATTTGCGTTTGTGTTGAAGTTGAGAAGCAGCCTGTCGGACGAAGGAGAGGATGTCAGTCGCCCTGCTAGCTAGCATAGCAAGTTGGAGGTGCTGCAAGAGAGAGGAAGCAGCCCGACAGTGTAGCAAAATGTGATTAATCGACTCCAGGGCGGGGCAAATATCACAGCCAGAGTCATTGGTGACGGCAGCCCAGTTCTTCCTTAACATGTTGTCTTTGGTATTTAGACGGCCCCAGAAAGCTAGCCAGAGGAAAGTTTTGTGCTTCAAAGGGATCAGGGCGTCCCAGATCAAGTCTTGGAAATCGCATGAAACCCCCCGGAAGGTCAAAAGTCTGTAGAAGTATCCCGTGCCCAGATGTTTATCAGAGATTGTTGGCAGGCGGACATCTTCAGCTGACCCCTCCGGAGCGAGCGTATCAAGTAACTGGTGCAGAAGAACGAGCTCGCGCTCCGCAGAACGGGAGAGGTTTGGGTGAAGCTGTACTGACCAGTTGCCATCGGAGTATTGCGAGGACATGGAGCAGAAACGGTTCCTGGCGAAGGAGTACAAGACAGGCAGCAGCAAGTAGAGCCTGCCTTCTTCGACCCAAAGATCATGCCAGAAGGAAACGAATCGCCCCGACCCGAGGATGCAGCGGGAGGAGTTGATGACGATGGGGAGACAGTCCTTGAAGCCACGCCACAGAGCGGTATCCCTCCCAGAAGGCCCAGAAGGCAAATTAGGCTGACAGTGTTGCAAGGCCAACCATTGGTAACACGGGATGTCAGAGTGCTGGAGCACTTTGGAGAGGAACTTGCAGAGCATGGCCTGATTGTGAGCTTGTAGGTTTCTCACCCCCAGACCTCCGTTCTGGCGATGCAGAATCACTTTGTCCCAAGCCACAAGGCATTGTCCTCCTTTCACTTTGTTCTTTCCTTGCCAAAGGAATGCTCGTAGCAAGCTCTCCAAGGAACTGATGGACTCCTTAGGCCATGGGAAACATGACATGAAGTATGTAGGAATGCCAGCTAGCACAGAGTTGATGAGGGTTAGCCTTCCACCTAGAGAGAGGAAGGTGGCCCACCAGCCTGACAGTCGACGATCCACTTTGTGAATAACAGGTAGCAGCATCCCATGTGTGATCTTGTTGAGAGACAGAGGCAGGCCGAGGTACGTGCAGGGTGTGGAGGAGATGGGGCAACCAAGCAGACTAGCAATCTCATCCGCAATGCCTGGATCCACAGCAACCGGCAGTAGAGTGCTTTTATGGAAATTTATAGTCAAACCCGAAAAGGCAGAGAAGGAGTTGAGGATGTCCTTGACAACCGCGGCCTGCTGCATGTCTCCCTTGAAGATGATCAAGGTGTCGTCCGCGTACTGCAACACATGAAAGAAAATATCTGCGCCGAGGGGGTGTTGCAGAGACCCGTTTTGGAAATGCAGACAGCATAATCTTTGTAAAACATCTGCCACCAACAGAAAGAGGTAGGGTGACAACGAGTCACCCTGCCTGAACCCTCGCTTGGCATGGATAGGCGGGCCCAGCTCTCCATTGATCATGACCCTGGAGCTGGCAGAGGATAGTAGGTTGTGGACCCACAGTATCCATAGACGTGGAAAACCCCGTGCTTCCATGACCTGTTTGAGGCAGTCCCAGCTGACACTATCAAAGGCTTTGTGGAAATCAAGCTTCAGAGCGACCACAGGCAGCTTTCTCTTGTGAGCACACTGAATTAACTCCGCAGCCAACGCAAAATTTTCGACGATGGATCGCCCTTTCAGAAACCCAGACTGCAAGGAGTGCACTAACTCAGGTATCCGCTTCTGCAAACGATTGGTCATCACCTTCGAGGCCATCTTTGGTATGCTATGAACTAGGGAAATGGGCCTGTAATCTTTTATTTCCAAGGGCGTGTCCTTTTTAGGCAGTAAGGTGATATAAGCAGTATTGATCCCTTCAAGGTTAACACTGTTGCTGTGCAGATCCTCAAAGAACCTCAGAAGATCCTCTTTAAGCAGATTCTTGAACGCTTTGTAAAACTCATTGGTAAAACCATCTGGTCCTGGGCTCCTGTTATTAGGTGCTTTGTTGATAGCCTCGACGATCTCTGCCCATGTGAACGGGGCAACAAGCTCAGAAAGGTCCGTGGCCGGGAACAGGGAGCTGATGTTAACAGTCGGCAAGGAGGGAGTTGATTGCCCCAAGACAGCTGCAAAAAACTCGCTAGCAATGCGAAGTTTTTGATCATTCTGATAGTATTCGAGACCATTGTGTAGCAGGACCTTGATCTTGTTGCGACGCGCTTGGCAATTGGCGGCAGCGTGAAAAAATTTGCAGTTTTCGTCGCCGGAGACACACCACCTTATTTTAGCCCGACGACGCCATACCGCAGCTTGCCAAAGGATCAGCTGTTCTGTCTTGGCCGACGCTGCTTCCCGGAGGACAGTTTCGAGGCAGGACAATTCTATCCATTCCTCAACCGCGTTGAGGAAACAAACTACATGCTTGTTGTTATCAATGAGCACCCGGAGATTGGGTTTGTGCCGATTCCAGTGCCGCAGAGCAGCCCGTAGCCTCCGCATCTTGCTGTTGATGCGTGTGGCCGAAGAAGAGGTGGGCCGCAGGCCTCTACACCAGCAACTGACAATGATATCCCTGGATTCGGCCATATCCAACCAATCTCCATTCGGAAGAGCTTGCTTTTAGGGGTGTCGGCAGTGAACTGGAGTAGGATCGGGGCATGGTTGGAGGTGGTGTATGGCGGGCAGGAGGCCGCGGTCTGCAGGAAGTTGAGGCCCCAAGCTGCATTAACAAGCACTCGATCAAGGCGCACCAGAGTTGGAGAGCTGCGTTTGTTGGACCAGGTGAAGAGCTTATTGTCAATGGGTATGTCATCCAAGCCATGATCTCTGATCCAAGCATTGAACTGCTCCATGATATTCCAACAGATCCGACCCTTTGATTTCTCATGGGAGAAGCGATACATGTTGAAATCCCCCAAAACTGCCCAGGGTGTGTCAGTGTCAGCTGCCACTTCAGAGATTGCTTCAAAGAAAGCAGATCGCTCGGAGCTCAGACAGGGTGCATACACAACAGACAACAGGAACTGGCAGTTGGACACAGCAGAGACCATTTTGAGCGTAACGTGGTATTTGTGTTCCTTGACGACATGTCCAACAACCTTGGATGAATCCCAAGCAACCAGAATACCCCCAGAGGTGCCCTCGGAGAGTGTGACAGCATGATCCATAAGCCTGGGTGGAAGGAAGGATCTCAACTTGAAGGGGGTGATCGAAGCCAGCTTCGTTTCCTGCAAACATACGACACTAGGGCAGCAAGAAGTTATGGTGTCCCGAACAAGCGTACACTTGTCATCGTCACCGAGACCGCGTACATTCCAGTTTAGAATCTTCATAAATAAACATGGTGCATGCAGCCCAGGAGACTAAGAAGATGAAGAACACAGGAGGAGCATGTATGGCAACAAAAATGAAAGTTCTCGATAGAATTAAGACTGACACGATACATAACCAGTTTGCAGAAAGAGAGATACAAAATGATAGCTACTACAAGCATGACAGACTCATAAACTGACAGGAGAGGAACAAAGACCAACAGGGAGCACACCATCACTACGGTCGTCAGGGGCGACCACCGTAATCCATAACGAGAGGGGGAACTAAACATGGGGAGAGGGGAGGACGCGCACAGAGGAAGCAGAGGAGGCACTGGACGCAGGGGAGGCAGGAGCCTTGCCCGGAGTAGCAGAGCTTGCGCGTGCCATGGCTTGGTCGAGGATAGCGGAGGCGTTGAGATCGCAACCTTGTGCAATCAGCTTGAGCTTGCTCCTGGTGAGGGGGGATGGAGCTGCAGAAAGCGGTAGCTCGAGGAGGCTCGCCACAGCCACCGCCTTGGCCCGCGTCTTCTTGCGCCGAGAGGAGGCCCCAGCCCGTGTCGGATCAGCAGAGTGGATCACAGCAGCAACACACAAACGAAGAGGAGGAAATAGTGGCGACGGCAGGAGGACTGCTGCTCTTGCCTACCCAACTACAGGAGTTACAAGTCTACAATTGCCGTGAGCTGAGAATAGTCCCCAATTCTGGTTCAGGGGGCGGCAACAACGAAGCAGCAGGAGGTCTCCAGCGTCTACGCTCCCTCCGCCAAGTGATCGCAGATGGTTGCCCAAATTGCTTTCCTCCTATTCGGGCTCCTCGTCTTGTTTCCCTTTCCCGACCTCCCTTGAAACACTCGAACTAGTCAACGTTGAACAAGTCAATTTGGACCTCACAAACCTATCCAACCTGAAAGTACTCCATCTTGGCCACATGGAGGACCTCACAAAACTAAGCGTCAGCCGTTCCTCAAAACTACATACCTTGAGCATACGAGTTTTGGCAGAGTCCATCTGCAGCCTGCTCTCTACCTCCCTCACCAGTCCTTCTATCTTAGCAAAGAGGTGGAGCCCATCACAGGAGAGGCCCTAGTGCTTCTCACCTCCCTCCGAGAGCTCGGATTTTATTCCTGCCACAAATTGCAGTTCCTCCCTGCAGGTCTACATACACTTGACAGCATCAAGCAATTATCTATTCGTTCATGCCCATCCCTCCGGTCGCTGCCCAAGGACGGCCTCCCTAGTTCTTTGCAGAAATTAGATATCTCCGGATGTTCCATGAAATCATTGCCCAAGGACAGCCTCCCGAGTTCTCTGCAGCAATTAGAGATCTCCCGTTGTTATCAGCTCGAATTGCTTCCCACTTTTTCTGACGGACTCCCAACTTCTCTGTGGAAATTAAAGATTGAGGATTGTCCTGCCATCAAATCGGTGCCCAAGGACGCCCTCCCGAGTTCTCTGCAGGAATTAGGCATCATGAGTTGTCCTGAAATCAAATCGCTCCCAAGGACGGGCTCCCCAAATCCTTGCGAGTACTAGATGTGGTCAGTTACGGCAACAGCGAGCAGCTTAAAAGGCAGTGCCGCAGGTTAATAGGGACAATTCCAATAATCTTCGCCTGACGAATCCTTCCAAGGTAAAAAACACGTCCTTATCCTCTTCACATTCTTATAGTTCCTACTCAACAGTTCCCTTTGCTTTTGCTATTAACCTCGTTAGCTTCGAAATCATTCAGTTTTTTTTGTTTGGTTCTTAAGAATTACTGACGTCTCATCTGAACTGAATAACCCACTTATTTTAATCTTCTGTGCAGGGCTCTCTTTTTTCTCCTTGATTGGTTCATCATCAGCCCTCGTAGAAGTCTCTCTGTATACAAAGTGTAGTTCGTTCTCAGGCTCTCATCAGTTTTTGCTAGTGCAAGCACCAAGATTCAGTCTGTATCATCCATCATGTCCGTAATCATCCCACAACCCCAATAACACTTCCATGCCCTGCTTCGAAATTTATTTTACAATACCCCTTTATTCATATTTTTTTTGTTTGGTTCTTAGGAATTACTGTCGTTTCATCTGAACTGAATAACTCACTTGTTTTAATCTTCTGTGCAGGGCTCTCTTTTTGTTTTTTACATCATCAGCCTCGTAGAAGTCTCTGTATGCAAAGTGTAGTTCGTTCTCAGGCTCTCATCAGTTTTTGCCACTGCAAGCACCATGTGCGTAATCATCCCATAACTCCCGTAACAATTTCATGTCCTGCTTCGAAATTTATATTCTACAGTAGCCATTTCCCCTTCATGTGAACAACGAAGTTAACCGTTCACATCTTGTCCCTAACTAACGTTGCATCTTTCTCTCACCATCTACTCTTGCAGGATTTTATCTTCTTTTCGGTGCAGCAAGTTTCTTTCTTCTGACCAATCCAAGGTAAACAAAACACTCCTTTCTTCTGTACTACTCACTCCTAGTACCTACACATGAATTCCCTTTGCCTTCTCTAACCTCATAAACATCAAAGCCATTTACCTTTTGTTTGGTTTACGTCAATTGTTGTTGTTTCATCTGAATATACCACATCTTTTTAATACTCTGTGCAGGGTCTGCTTTTCGCCTTTTCTGTTTGTAAATCTTCTACCCTGGTTGAATTCTCTCCGTATCCAAGCACACTCCTCTGACACTCAGTTGCCACTGCGAGCACGAATTGTATCTTGTATCCTGTGTATGATCTGGTTAGTGCATGCCTCATCAACCCATAATCCAATAGTTCGATTTACTGTCTTGCAATTTAATCTGCAGTATGTTAATCCACCCTTTCCTAGCCACTTCCCCTTCATGTAAGCACATACTAATACTTCCATGTTTGTTTCTGTCCCCAATTGACCTTGCTTCCTCCTGATCCATACAAGGGAAAACATTTTTTCGGTTTTGTTTGCCCAATTACTAAGAAACGAGTTTTCTGAATAACCCACTGGTTTTAATACTGCAGTGCTCTACCTTGGAGTTGCACATTTCTGAGCCCTTCGAGGACTCACAGTTCTCACATGGGGGTTTTGTGGCTTGCTCTCCCTGTACATAAAATCTGGTCAGTATGTACACTTGACATCCAGACCATCTTTTTGGTCAGTATGTACATACTGCATAATCTGAACAATGCTCTGTTTCCATTTATTGTGCATGACTCTATCCTGGAATTATCCATTTTTGTATACTTGTCGGATTTCTACAAGCATTATAGATCTGGTAAGTGCATATATGTAAAATGAAACTTTAAGACTGCTCTTGCATATAGTAAAGATACTTTGATGATTAGAAAATAAAAATAATCATTTCTTAGTTGTGCCAAGTGAACTTTTTAAGATTAAATGTCGCACCAATCTGAAAAAGTTGCTGTATGTATTAATCTTGTCTCTACTAAAGCAATTGAAACATTGTATATTTCTCGGAACCAAACTATGGGAAAGCCTGCGAATTCTCTTAATCCAAGGAAGTGTATCCTAGGACTTTATAAGATTGCAACACGTTGAGCTCTGTTTTTCTATCTTCATACTAAGGTCTGGCTTTCTTTTGAACCAGATTTAGGAGCTCTGCAAATCTCACTACAAGGAAATGGATCATAATTCACAACAACAACATGAAGTGAAGTCTCACAAATTCATCATGTGACATTTTGAAGTTGTGTTGAATCTCGTAAAAAAATTCTCAAGTTTTCTCAATATAGGAATGGTTATGGGAACCACCAGCTGCTGGTAAGTACCTACTTCTGCACACAGAAAAGATAGGTCCATTTCTGTCTATGGAATACTTGTGCAATTTTGATCAGCCAACACTAAATTTGGATGTCACTTGTCCAGATGATTTATAAGCTGCAAAGCTGTTTACGTGCAAACTAACTTCACTTACTAACAGGTGATGCATTGTAAGTGCCTTACTCTGGTTGATCTGTTCCATAATCAATTTAAATGTACAATCAGAAGCTAATGTTATGACATTACCCTGGTGTATTTAGATCAATCTCGGTAAAAGGTGCGGTCCTGCCGGATCAGGCAGACCTGGTTCTCCTGATAAGCAAGTTGTCATGACATGATTAAGTTCAGTCCAGCTGAAGAAATGCTATCGTGGAGATCTCAATCTGTATCTTCCATTCCGTCCATAATCTGGTCAGTACATGCATAATCATACTGTACTTCAATAGTTTTATGCATCGTTCAGAAATTTCAATCTACAGTATGTTCATTGACACCTTGATGTTTCCATGCTTGTATCTATCCCAAATTAACCTTGCTTTTTTCTGATCTCACGCACGGAAAACTGTGTTTGAGTTTATTTTGCCTCATTGCTGCTTAAGGCCCTGTTTGGTAGCAAAGTATTTTCTAAGTTTTCTGTGAATACTACAGTTTTTTAGATTATCGTAGTTTTATTTACAATGAGCTGTTTGATTGCCCCTAAAAACTGTGGTTTTAATACTACAATATCGGCAAAACTGCAGTTTTTTCTCTGCATAAAAAAAAGAACCCAACACCTCTTTTTTTAAAACTGAGCAACCGAAAAGAACAATGCAATGCGTCTAGCTTGGCTGTGCGGTTGTAGTTCGTGCAGCTTTATGACATGTTGAAGTTGCTGCCGGCTACGCCATGCTGCCGGGTGCCCTCTTTGCCTCTTTGGTAACCTACAAGCCCTGAGCGTAGGTGTTCAGTGGAGGTCACTTTGTGCTAGCTTCCGTTCTTATGCATCCAGATGGCAACGGCTAGCTAGCTAGAAAAATGGCTGCTCTATTGCCGTGTACATGGCCGGTCTTAGTCTGGTCAGTTGGGGCATGCAACTACGCTGGTAAACTGAATTGTTCGCTAGCTAGCATTTTTTCGTCGCTGCACCAAACAGGTTCTCAGTATCGCAAATACTCTGAAATATTATGTTGTGTCAAAACCACGGTATTTGATACCTACAGGATAAGTTACTGTAGTTTTTTGATACTTTGGTTTTTACAATACTTTACTATCAAACATAGACTGAACAGTTCTCTGTTTCCATTCACTGTGCAGGACTCTGTCTTGAAAGTAGTACATTTTTCTACCCTAGTAGGATTCAGTCCACCCATGCATGATGCATTGTTCTCACATGTCGGTCTTGTGTTATCCTCTTCAGGTACATAAATCTGGTAAATACATTTGATCTTTATGTTTAAACTCTTAGTCTGTTCCCAACCATCTGATCTTTCAGTAAGAAATCCAATTAGCCTCATGACATATCAGATATTCAGATATAGGCACTGAAACGAATTTAATATTCAGCTTTTTTTCTTTGGAAATTACTTTCCCTAAAGCATTAATTGAAGATTTCTTCTCCACAACACTTATCTTCTCACAACTTGATAAATCAGTTAATGGCATTTCAGTGTGTGTGTTTTTTTTTGTTCCTGGAAGAAATTTGTGGTGTTCTCACAATTCTATCTTCTATGCAGGTGTTCTTATCTTCGCTCTGCTATGCTTCAAAATAGTTCATTTAAAGCTTCGTGGTCACTCATGAAGACATGGTGGTGTACTTGCTAGTTCAGAACTAAATGTGCTATCGTAGATGGTTTTCAAGTTTACTAAGCTTCCACAACCTTTTCATAGAGTTAACATTTTCAGGTTTGCATTTCATCATGACAAGATGTTCTCCAAGCCAATCATCCTTTTATCTCATGTTGCTAGCCTCATCGGTACTTGGCATTGCATTTCCTACATTGGGATATAGCATACTCCGCCAGTACATCCGGACCCCTTTTGGAGTTTCTCACTAAGAAAAGAGCGAGATATGTGATTTAAGAAACCAAGGTTGATAGAACAGTTGAATCAACCATGAGAGAAAAAAATAAAAAAAATAAAAGGCCAAAAGGCAAAAATAGCAAAAAAAATGAAAGAGAGAGAGAGAAACTCCCGTTAAGCCACTTCAGTTTTCCAATGAGTCCACTATATCTGCCTATCATAGCATCTCCTCATTTGCTATTCCAAGTAGTGGATTCCTTTGCCATGCACATTTATATTTTGCTTTGTACATCTTTAAAGGAGGCATATTAGTCATCATGTTTAGTACTTGTTGAACTTCACCAACCATTTTATGTCTCACTTTTATTTTTCATATATAAGAGCTTTTGTCGGCACCTCTCAATATTTTGTAGGGAAAAAAAGAAAGAAAATAAAACAGAAAGAAAAAGGAAAAGAAAAAGGAAAAGGAAAAGGAAAAAAGAATGAAAAAAGAGATAAAACAAAAGAAGTAAAGTAGAATAAGAGAGGTGCCATGTTTTCTCTCTACCAAACTCTTAGTCTTCATTTATGGCGAGATGAGTCTTATTACTTAGGCTTATCATATATCACTTTTCTTACCACCCATTATTCATCATGTAGAGTTTGGCACTCATAGCTAATTTTGTCCATCTTAGTGGGATGGCTTATTGCATATGCTTACTAGGACTTCATATCACTTCATATCCATTGTGCATACCTTGGCAAATCCCTACTTCCCATGCAACGTCGAAACCGAGGACATCACACATGCCTTGGGGTCACTCTGCATTATATGGGCCTATCTTTTCCTTGTCGAGTCACTCCCATCCTTTCACATCATTTTCTAATGATTGGAAACACGAGGCATCTTGGTTCATGGTGACTGCTTGCTTGACTATGTGATCCGTGCTTCCCAAGGCATGAATTGGTTTGTACTACTGAAAACTCACTCTTGGTTTTGCAATTTAGGTATGGACTTATCAATTAATTGCAATGTTGTTTCTGTTTGAGTAGGGAGCTCAATGTGGGTTGAATCCTTGGAATGATCTTGCAAGAAAGACTTTTTTTTATATCAATCTTGCAAGAAAGACTTTGTATCATGAAGCATCCCTGTTAGTACTAGAGCTACGGTTTTGAAGGGACACTCAGGAGTCAACTTTCTCAAGGTTAGTCAAATGCTTATTTAAGTTTATATTGGTTTATACTGCTCCATGTCTTTTTTCATTTGAGATGCTCTTTTAACCTAATTTTGGTGAAAAGTTAACGTTTCCCCTAATGATGTGCTGAAGCTAGTGTAGGCATATGGGCTGACTAAATTACTGACTAGGTGTTTGTGCAAATGCAGATCCACGATGCTGATCACTTGACCATTCCCCCCTGCCGCATGAGCTGTGAGGAGGGCAAGACATCAAGGCCAATGGTGCCGCTTGACGATGAAAATCTACTCTCCAAGACTCTCCTCGGCCTCCCCCCGTACCTATCGTCTGCAAGTGTTGGCGTTGCATCATATCTGGCATCTACTTTTTCTGCCGCTTTCGAGCACACCACCGCCCCAAACCTGCCCTCCTTAGTTGCTTCGTCAGAGACCTATGAGGCTTCTCCTATACACCTATCATGGAGGCCCCAGAGCATGTCCCTGCCGGGCGGGGCTCACGGCCCCTGGATCCCCGACACAGTCGACACTGATCACTTGGTTGGTTCCAGTGGACAACCAAAAGTTTCCCTGGAAATGCCAAGGAGATTCACTCAATGAACCACTTGCAGAAGAACCATTGAAATTTTACGCTGTGGTGTGACAATGCGTCCTGAATTGCACCTCGCTAGTAGCCTGAGTTGCTATTTCGTGGAGCGTCTGAAGCTTGAAGTTTTCCTTGTGTTTATATAATTATTATGATCTGGAAAACGAATTCCTTGCAGTGTCTGGCTTAGTTTACTTTATGTCACAAGTTCTGCTTTTGTAGCAAAGATTGACAAATTCTTTGCATAACAATTGAACTATATATCATTGTTGCCTCTATGAGGCCATCATATTTCAAATGATTTGGTGAGGTAGATGGTTCATCATTTGCCTCTATTGTGAGAAGATGGAACACATAATTGAGAACATGCTAATAGAGAAATTGAATGTGTGCTACAACACCACAAATTACTTACTGATAATCTCTGTTTCCATTGCTGTTATCGCCAACAATGCTGAGATGATTCAGCTTTGGTGTTTTTGGTAGAATTTCCCTATGGCGAAGCTATTTTTTATTGTTTGAATCATAAGAAGTTGTGAGGTTGCATAATGTGAAGCAAAATAGATAGTAGCTTACAGTTCTTAGTAGCAGCAGTGCAGCAACACGACACAGATAACTTGAGTTCAGATTATTTATTGACTGACAGATGTTCCAGCATCGAAGCATAGACCGAAATAAAATAATGACATAATCGCTTGAATCGAACAAGATAACAAGATTTAAAGTTTTGCACCACCACACTCCAACTCATCTGAGAGAAGGAAGTTTTTTTCCAAGGGTCCATACTCTAAAAACTGCAGGTTAGCAAATAATGTAGCACGAGATTACCATCATACTCTCCAGGTTTATGAAGAGAAGTAGTACTCACACACCTTTATGATGTGGAATTATCAACGGTGATGGAATTTTTATACATTGAGGCCACTCATTTCTTGAATTAATTCTGAGATTAAAGTAAAGCAACCAGCAAACAGTTAAATTCAGCAAGGAACTAGGGAAACAAAGAAAGCACTGACTGAACCTATTTTCATACCATCCTCTAGTTTGGTCAACTGTTATGTATCATCATTTACAGGAGCTGATCGCCGCATCCAATCCTGAGTACAAATGAGTGCTTGGACCATGAACGGTGTAAGTGAGCTCCTAAATTCGTCGAGGATACATCCACCGGCACTTAAGGCGAATTGGGGGGCAACTGTAGATATCAGGACATCCAAGACATCATGAGCTAAGCATGATAACACCCGAAATCTAGAAGAATTGACCTTGTTCCACCACTCGAGAATATCAAATTTGGTGGTGTCTGTACTTGGCAAGATATTTTTCAAGCTCAGACTTGGTCGGACTGATTGCAGAGTTGTTCATTCTCATCCTCTTCGCAATTAAGGACTTCAGCCTGCTTGTGCCTTGCGCTTCAGATTTTTGTGTCACATTTGATATCATTTCCTTTTTCTCACTTGAAGCATACATCTTACCATACTCCTTAAACAGGTTGTCAAGTGTTTTACTCAATCCTTTTCCAAACTTCTTCCCCTTTGACCTCACCAAACATCTCAAGAGTAGCTAATCTTGTGTAATCTGACAACTTGTAGCTCGGATCAAGAGCAACAACCACAAAGATCAAAATGTTGAAGATTTTGTGATCGCACAATATACTAGTTGTACTTAGTTACCATCCATTCAGCCATTTCCTTCCACAAAGCATGGGTACTCTCACACCACTCTATCAACAAGATATAAACATCAGCCATTTCATGGAAAAAAATGTGATATGTGCAATTATTAGAGGGAAACAAAGACAGCAAGGTCATTAAAATGCTCAAGAAACTCTGACATCATCCTCGCATATTCCTAGTCTACAGCTTCAGGAACTCCCGGTGCTTTCTCACTATGTAACTCAATTGCAAAGTAAGGGTCAATATGGCCATACCTATTGAACGCCTTCTCATATGTGGCTATTGCGGCCGCTAAGCCATTTAGTAGCAACTGTGCATGCGCATATTCAGCAGGAATAGAGGGGATTTTCATCAGCATGAAAACAAGGGAATTTCAGCAGGAAAACAGAGTATATAACCAGTTCACAAACAAGGGGAGCATCAACCAGCATGGCATGGTCCAGATCTGTTGCTAGTGGTACTGAAGATTGAAGAGTGGAGATTAACATGGCATGGTGCATCAACTAGCATGGCATATGAAGATTGACATGGCGACCTACATGGCGCGAATCGGCGTGGAGAGCCCCCTCGACCTACATGGCGTGAATCGGAGTTCACGTCCATTCGCACAGGACGCGCCCGACTGGGCCGGCCCATTGGAGTTGAACTGTGTTGGTCGAAACATGCGCAAAAACATAATGGTCCTTTCTAGGATTCGAACCATAGACCTACTGCGTGTGCACGAATCTGACTAACTAGTCCACCTACTCAATGCGGTTGACATAAGAAGCACACCAAATCTAAAGAACTAAATTTAGCGGCGTAAACTGAACATTACTTAAAAAATTGTAAACAATGTTCGAAACTTCGAACACTTAAGTTACAAATAACTTTTAACAAACCCAAACAATTTAAAAAAAATTCTCATCAACTTTCAGAACTATGAATAAATTTTCAAATTCCTGAACATTTTTTGAATACGTGAATGGTATTCGAATTTGTAAACAAAACACGAAAAATGGCGCATCATTAAAAATCTAAATGATTTATTTAAAACACGAACATTTTTTTAATTTTTATAACATGTTTTGAAAACGTGAATATTTTTTATTTGGGAAACAAATTTGAAAACAGGAAAAAAATTTAAATTTAGGGCAAAATAATTTAACTGAGAACAATTGAAAAGTACTTAAAAATTTTGAAAATGCGAAAATGTTTTATATACGTGAACAAAAAATTGAAATGGATTGTATTTCTAAACCTTAGGACATTTTTCGAAAATGTGAATGTTTTTCAAATTGGTGAACAAAATTTGAAAACGGGCACAACTTTCGAAATCCAGAACAAAATTGTGAAACTGAGAACAATTAGGAAATCCCAAATTTTGAAATAGGAACTTTTTTACAACTCTCGAACAAAAATAATAAACACGAACAATTTTTGAAAACATGAACATTTTTTAGACTCCCAAAAAAAATTAAAAATAGGAACTAATTTTGGAAGTAGGAACATTTTCTGAAACTCCAAAAAGAATCAAAACGCAAATAATTTTTGAAAACGTGAACACTTCTTGAAAACTCTGCAACAATTTCTGAAACTCCTGTACAAAATTTTGAAAACATGATTTTTTATTGAAAAGAAGTATTTTTTTGAATTTTGAGAAAAAGCATTTTTGGAAAACTTGGATTTCTTGAAAATTTTGCAACTTTTGAAAAAACGAGAAAAAAATGAAAAATAATAAAGCAAAAAGAAACAGAAACAGAAAAAAAGAAAAGGAAAAGGAAAAAGAAGCAGAAAAAAATTAGAAAACAAAAGGCCGGTTCAGAAACCTTCTAGAAGGTTCCCTAAACCGGCAAAAACTAGCTCGAATCATCTAGAAGGTTCCCGAAAACCGTTCACGAGAAAGCTGCGTGTAATGATATACACGGCCGGCCCAATTGCTCGATAGGTCGACATTTTTTTTAGGGTCAAAGCAAATTGCTTTATTACGCAACCAGGTTAGGCATTTTGCCTAAAACAAGACCCGCCACATACCGCGGTACATTGACTTCCCATATGGTGGGTTCATTCACATTACATTCATATCCTAACTTTGCGAGCTCGTGCGCAGCACCGTTGGCTTCCCGCCTACATGCAATAACATCACACTTTGAGAACCAAAGCCTCATTTGGATCTTCAGGTCGTCCAGGGCCGTGGCATATGCTGAGAAGCTTGGTTCTCTCTGCGTGAGGGCCGCCTAGAGAAGCTGTGAGTCAGTCTCAATGCAGATCCGGATCGCCCCCAGATGGGCGGCCAGCTCCACGGCGCCCTCAGCCGCACGTAGTTCTGCTGCGAAAGCGTCATGTACATGCTCATTCCTCCCTGCCATGCAAGCAACTGCGTCTCCATTGAGGTCCCGGGCAATCACTCCCCATGCAGACTGAGAGTTTCCTGGGATGTGGGCACCATCAATGTTAAACTTCAGTACGTCAGCTTCAGGCGCCTGCCATTTTGTCTTCCCCTTTGGAGTATGCCGCTCCTTCTTCCCCACAACTTCCCAGTATTCCTTGGTGGCTAGCTTAGTCCGGTGCACTATCTCCTCTGGCTGGGTTCTGCCTTCATTCTTCCTGACTCGTTTCCTCTCATTCCACCACTCCCACCAAAAGTACAAAATCAGCACTCTATCCTCCATTTCCAGTGACCACATGTGGTCCATGACAGCTTCCACTGAGTTGTATCGCTCCATCTCCAGCTGGACAGCTTCCTTCCCCATCGCTCTCCACACCTCTTTCACTGCCTTGCACCGTAAAAATAGGTGGCCACCATCCTCTACGTTCCTCGCACAAAAGAGACAGCGAGTGTCCTCAATGTCCATTCCTCTGTTCTCTAAGTTGGCGCGTGTGGCAAGCGAGTTATGGGTCAGTCGCCATGTGAACATTCTGATTTTACTCTGGCACGACATCTTCCATATCCGGCTCCAGTACGTATTCTCGCAAGCATCAAGTGAGCCATGTATCTCTCCACTCCGGCCTGCCTCTAAACCACTCGCTATCTCCTGCACCTTTACCTGCAGTTTATATGCCTGTTTTACCGAGTGTAGGCCCTTCTCATCATAGTGCCAAGCGATGAAGTCCTACATGCCTTTCCGCAGAGGAATCCCAAGTATCAGGTTGGCATCTTCAGGGACAAAAATATCCCGTACTAGTTGTTCATCCCACTTCCCATTAATGGGGCTTATAAGTTCATGGACCATGTTGAGCAGGACCCCGCTCCTCGGCGTCTGCACTCGCCTTGTCCAGGCCTTTGGCAGCCACGGGTCATCCCAGATATTGACTTGCTGACCATCACCAATACGCCATATGTAGCCGTGCTTGACCAGCTCAAGTCCATGAAGTAAGCTTCTCCATGTGTAAGAGATGCCGTCCTTTGGTGCTGCATTCAGTATATTGCCGTCAGGGTAAAACTTGGCCTTCAGTACTTGGGCACACAAGCTCTCAGGCCTTTGGATCAGCCGCCAAATCTGCCTCGACAGCATCGCTATATTGAAGGAGTGTATGTCCCTGAATCCTAGGCCTCCAAGCGCCTTGGATTTCGTCAGTTTCGGCCACCCCATCCAGTGCAGTTTAGACTCATTATCCTGCTGGCTCCACCAAAATATTGCAACTAGCGAGCTTATCTCATCACAGAAAGTCTTTGTGAGGTAGAAACAAGACATGGCATATGTCGGGATGGCTTGCGCCACGGCCTTAACCAACACTTCCTTGCCCACCTTATCTAGGAGCCGCTCCTTCCATCCCTACATCCGTCGCCAAACTGCATCCTTTATATATGCGAAGACTTGCTTGCGTGACTGTCCCACATACACTGGTAGTCCCAAGTAGCATTCATTCCAGGTTTCGCATGCAATGCCTACAGCTCTCTTCACCTCCTCTTTCTGCTCTGTCCGTGTATTTGCACTGAACATAACAGCACTCTTCTCCTTATTTATGCACTGACCCGAGCATTCCTCATATAGGTCCAGGATCCGCTTCAGTTCATTCGCCTCATTACTGTTCGCTTTGATCATTAGGACCGAGTCGTCAGCGAAGAAGAGATGGGAAATGGCAGGAGCCCCTTGGCATACACGGACATCACCCAGCCTCCCTTCTCTCTCCGCAGCCTGCAGCAGCGCTGACAAACCCTCTGCACAGATGACAAACAGATACGGCGAAAGAGGATCCCCTTGCCGTAAGCCCCGGGTAGGCATGAACTGCTCCGTGAGGCTGCCATTAACCTTAACTTGGTAACGTACAGTGGTGACACATCTCATTATCAGCCCGACCCACGCATCACAAAAGCCCAGCCTCTCCATCATCGCCTTGAGGAAGCTCCATTCGACCCGGTCATACGCTTTGCTCATGTCAGGCTTGATTGCTGCAAAGCCCTCCTTACCTTTCCTCTAATTCAGCAACATGTGTGTAAGCTCGTATGCAACAAGGACGTTGTCCGTGATCAATCGGCCAGGCACAAACGCACTTTGGTTATCTGAGATCACCTCGGGCAGGATTAATTTTAAACGGTTGGCTAACACCTTGGAGACAATCTTGTATAGAACATTACACAAGCTTATAGGCCTCAAGTCCTTGACTCTGCTGGATTCTTCACCTTCGGCAACAAGACCACATATGTATCATTCCACCCTACCGGCATTTGTCCGCCATTCAGCACACGTAGCACCTCCTCGACAATCCTTTCTCCCATCATGCCCTAGTGTTTTTTATACACTAGAGATGGCATACCATCAGGTCCCGGTGCCTTCAAATCTCCGATATGATCAAGGGCTGCTTTTATCTCTTCTTGCATGAACAACTTCATAAGGCACTCATTCATTTGCGGTGTGACCCGCTTCTAAACATGTTGTGTCAATTCCTCAACCCTGCTGCTATGTTTGGAAGTGAACAAATCCTGAAAAAATGAACACACATAGTTAGTCATCTCGGGTCCCTCCGCCACCACCGAGCCATCCTCTCTCCTCAAGTCCTTGATCTTATTATTTTTCTTCCTTGTTGTAGCACGCTTATGCAAAAATTTAGTGTTCCTCCCCCATTCCTTCAGCCACCAGACATGTGCTCTTTGCCTCCACTTTATGTGAACTAGCTCCTCCAATCGTGCTACCTCCCCTCTCCACCGCGCCTCCTCCTTTACTTTCTCCTCTGAGATCCCACGCCATCTCCATTTCTCAAGTTCACAGTTTGCCTTCCTTAACCTCGCTCCTAGCTCGCCCACAACTTCCTTATTCCACTTCGTCAGCCTTCTAGCAACTCCCTCCAGCGCCCTTGACACCTCTCCTGTCCCTTCCGTCCAACTATCCTCCCACGCCTTCTTAATAACTTCATCGTATCCGTCCTCCTGCATCCATCGGGCCTCAAACCGAAAGGCTGTATCGTGTGTCCCCGCTTCTGTAGCTCCGTGTTCCATAGACACCACCACCGGCCTGTGATCAGAGTGCCTTGGGTCACCATTAACCACCCGGAACTTAGGAAACTGAATGCACCATCCATCATTTGCCACTGCCCGGTCCAGTCTCTCACATATGTAGGTTGTGCTCTCTTCACTATGATTGCGCCATGTAAACATGTCTCCCTCAAAACCTATATCCTGTAGTTCGCAGAAAGATAGAGCCTCTCGGAAACGGTCCATATAAGCTTGGGCTCGCGGTACCCCTCCCACCTTTTCATCGTTGCTCAATATCTCATTGAAGCCTCCAAGACAGAGCCACGCCCTACCCTCTTGGTGTTGCTGCTTGAGTGTGCGTAGTACCCTCCAGGTTTCCACCTTCCTCTCCCATTGTGACTCTCCATACACCCCAGTAAGCCTCCAGACCCCCTTCTCATCCATAACATCTGCATCTATGTGCCTCCTCCCCATCGATCTTAGTGTGACATCCACCCCTCTCCTCCAAAACAGCGCCACCCCCCTACTCCTTCCCTCCGGGTTCCAAGCCACCATGCTAGCAAGCCCTAGCTTCCACCGTAGCCAATCCATCTCCTCCTCCGCCAATCGAGTCTCAGCCAAGAACATAATATCGGGATCCTCCTTTCTCCCAAGCTCTAGGAGTGCACGAACTGCCGGGCCGTTCCCTAGCCCCCGGCAGTTCCAGCTTACTATTTTCATTGCTCCCGGCGGGGCTGCTCCTGCAGCCCGGCCGATGTGTTATTGCTGTCGTTCCCGACAAGGTTCTCCTCAATAACCTGCTCCTCCGTCCTTCGCTCCCTCTTTGCTGTTCTGTTATCCTCTTCCTCCACCTCCTCCTCTTCACATGATCTCTTCCTACTTCCTCCTGCTCCATATTGAGACCCCCGTCCTTCATCCTCCCTCCTTATTCTCTCCCTCCTCCTGAACTTTCCTGGCAACCTGCCCTTACCTTCATTGCCACCTTTATTTTTCGGGGTCCCTACTAGCTTCCCACCCTTCCTCTTCTCTTCCTCATCCTCGATCCTCCCCAGCACATCAATCTCCATGGCCCCAACCGCCTTCCCTACCTCACCCTTCTCCTTGATCACCAAAGGATTAGCCGTGGCCTCGCCCTGGTGTGCATCTATGGCTTTGTCGCTGAAGGTGATCTTCCTTGCAGTGCCCTCCTTCCCTCCCGTCATTTTTGCCTTATTCGGACTTGTCACTTCCGTACCCTTCTCCACGTCACCCCCTCCTCCTGACCTGCTTCCATCCTTCCTCCATGAACGGTTGTCGCTGCCCGACCGAGATGAAGGCCGCCCAAAGCCATATGCACGACTACCACTGCTTCCATGCGAAGAGCTCCTCCATATCCCATCCGGTGCCCCGCCCCTTCTCGTGCCCATGTCTGCCTTCAACCATTTGCCAAACTGCGCCCTCTCCCCTTTCTTCAGCTTGATCGAGCAGTCCCGATTGAGGTGTCCCAGCATCCCGCAAATGTAATATAAGTCGGGAAGATACTCATACTCAAAACGGCACCATGGGTCCTCCTCTTCATCTGTCTTGTTCTTCTCTGCTTCCTTATTCATCGCCACCCGGTTATCTTCCTCCTCACTTCCCTCCTAATCTTGTTTTGTATCAAGCCTAAAGCCCCTCATCAATGGTTTCCCAATCTGGATGCGCACCTTCACTCTGAGGTATTTCCCAATGGCCCTTCCATCCGCACCGGTGTCAGTTTCTACGAATTCTCCCACCATGTTCCCGATCCTCTCTCCAGTGTACTCATCCATATCACCAAGTGGCAGCCCATACACCCTGATCCAGATCGGTATTTCTTTAAACTCATAGTCGTCGATCCGCTTCCTTGGTACGAACTCCTCCATCACCACCAAGTCATTGTCGAACATCCACGGGCCATTGTCCAAAGCTTTCCTCTTCTCCCTCTCCTGATTGAAGGTGAACAAGAATATATTGTCACCCAGATCCTTGCATTCCACCCCGCGGATGGGGCTCCACACCTTTCCCAGCGAGTTGCAGATTGCATCTGGGTGCGCCGCCCTCTCCGCCATGACCTTCCCGATTGCCTGGATCTCAGTCTGCTTTCCTTTTCCCTCCACAATCCTCCTTATCTTCATCCCTTTCCTCTCCTCCTCCGACAGCCTCAGGTTCTCCAGCATCCCCGCCATCTTCTCCATCTCCACGGACTCTGATCACGACTAGGGTTTTGGTGGTTTACGATCGCACGCCCCTAGTGCGCGCGAAAGGCTTATGTGGAATGGTTGACTTGGTTGTGCGAAGCCCCAACTGTATGACGCAAACAACGGCACATAGGGAGTTCCCCGCTAAGCCGCCGCTGAGAGAGAAGGGAATGGAAAATTTGGGCCAAGCTGTTTGGGCCTCTCTATTTCGGCCCATTTAAGCAAAATCACAGGCTTTCCAGCGACATATTCACCCATTAGGAATGGACCTCCTCCTATTGGGTGCGCATCTGCGCGCCCCTTCTAGGCCGGCGCATGTGCGGGCCGGGACGCCGCCTGAATTTTTTTCCTTCTTTTGCTTTTCCCTTTTTAAAAATATTTCGGGATATCAAAAAGTTCTAAATTTCAAAAAAAAAGTAGAGAATTTTGAATTAATAATCATGTACTCAAACAAATTTTCATGGTTTAAAAAAATCAGGAATTCCAAAAATGTTCAGGGATTAAAAGTTCACGAATTTGTACAAAATGTTCATGAATTTCAAAAATGTTCACAATTTCAAAAAATGTTCATGAATTTAGAATATTGTCAGAATTTACAAAAAAGTTTTTGAATTACAAAACTGTTCATGATTCAAAAAATGTTCAAAATTTCAAAACAATGTTCAAGTATTCGAAAACATGTTCAAAATTTAATAGAATGTTCATGAATTAAAAAATGTTTACGACCTTGAATTTTTATGTGAATTTAATAAAATGTTTATGATTTAAAAAAATCAAGGTATAAAAATGTTCATGATTTAATAGAATATTAACGAACTTTTATAAAAATTCACGAGTTATAAAGAAAATGATCATGAATTTTGATAATATTTATCATTTCAGAAAATTCAAAATTTCAAGAAATATTCCAGATTTTAGAAGATGTTTGCAAAGTGTAAAAACAATAAGTAAAATGAAAAAGAAAAATGAAATAAAGCAGAAAAAGGAACAAAAAGAAAAACAAAAAAACAAAAGAAAAATAGAAAAAGGACATCGCTAACGCCCACACGTGTGGTGGGAGCTGAACCCGCCCACACGGCCTATAATATACAGACTACGTCATGTCACCGCATGCATGCATGTGGAAATCTTTTTGAATTTTCAGTTTTTAAAATGTTTTATCTCTTAAATGAAAAATCCGATTGAAGATCCGTTTTCACCATTAAATCCGTCGCGACGAGATCTTCAAAACTAGATCTCATATCAATAAATTTCGATGAAATTTTTTTGGGTTAAAAGTTGCCATGTCTATAGCACATGAATTGCCATGATGTTTACACTAAAGTTCCCATGTTATGTTTCAGCTATTTTCTTCTATATTAAAAATTAATTTTGACATATTATAAAATTGAGAATAAAGAAACTGGACTTGACATGCACCATAAACTAAAATTGCTATGATACATGCACTTAAAATTGCCATGGTTCATGCAAAAAAAAAATTCATAGTCGAAGTACAGGAATTGTCATCATCAAAAACTAAAATTGCCATGATCTACAAACTAAAACTGCCACATGGCAACTTTAGTTTAAGCACCATGGCAACTACAGTGTAAACATCATGGCAACTTTTGGGCAAAAAAAATTCTCGTCGAAACATATCAACATGGGGTCTAGTTTTGAAAATCTCGTCGAGGCGGATTTAATGGTGAAAACGGATTTTTAATTCGCTTTTTTAATTAGGAGATAAAACATTTTAAGCCAAAAACCAAAAAGATTTCTGCTGATGTCATCTGTTCATACGTGGCAAAATGAGTGGTGATGGAGGTGTGTGGGCGATGTGCAGATGCCCACATGTGTGGGCGTTAGTTTTTCCATAGAAAAAAAGGTTGGGGGTGAAACCCAGAAAATGGCCTCGCCCATATAAACACTAGTGCGAGGGGGGGAGGGGGGTACGCACGCGAAATAGGAGCCACCGTTTTGATTGCCTCGAAAGAAAAAAAACGGAAATGTTAACGCCCACACGTGGGCGTTCATCATCTCGACCACTCGCAAGCATCACCGTTGGGTACTTTGTACACGAATCTTGGCACAATCCGGTCGTTTTTCTGCGCCACGTAGGACGAGGCGCGTGTGCGGTGTGTGAGACAGTTCGCCCACACGTTGGTTGCCCTCCCGCGGTCAGCGGTTGCCACTCGGGGGCGTGCGGTGGAACTGCTATGCGCCCGCACGCCACGCGCCGACCACGGTTGACGTCAAACACGTCGCACACCTCTGCCCCCTCTCCCTCACGGTTCCATTTACTCACCCCCGCACCGCAGTTACTGGCACAACCCACTCGCATTTCAAACCATTGGAGGAGAAGGCGAGGGGAGAAGGCGACGGCGGAGGCGGAAGAATCGACGGTGTTCGCGACCGTCGGTGGTGCTCGCCGGAACGGAGCGGCTTCGCCGGAGCACCTGCGGGTTGAAGGTAATGCTCGCTACAACTCTCGCAATCCCTTCCTGCATTTTCCCCCCTTCCCTCCCTGTTCGATTCCTCGATCGAGATTCATAGAGATTCAGGCGATTCAGCGATGCGTCGGCGTTCCCACCGGTGGCAAAGTCGTCTACTAGCCGTTTTTGCTGGCACTGGGCAGTTTCGTCGCCGCCGCAGCGGCGGCCTCGTCGGTGTGGTTATGCCTGTCCGGAGGCACGCACTAGTCTTGCCTTTGGATTGGGCAGGTTTCTGCCGGTTTGTTTGATGTGCATTGGTTCGAATTGGTGTTTGCAATCAGTTCGGTGGAGAACTTTGAGGTTGAATTTGAAGTCACTGTAGTTGTCATTGAACCCTAGATCTAGTTAGTTGGGTTTTGAAACTGTAGTATGAGGCAAACTTGGTAGTTTGATTAACTATCATGATTGTATGGCAACTAACTTCCTGAACAAATGTGATAGTTGCCACAAATGTGTTTTCCCATGCGGCAACAAACTTACTGAAATGACTGTGATAGTTGCCACAAATAAGCTTTCCCATGTGGCAACTATTTTATTGAATGACTGTGATAGTTGCCACACACATGCTCTTCCATGTGGCAACTAATTTGCTGAATTACTGTGATAGTAGCCACAAACATGCTTTTTCATTGTGGCAACTAATTTTTTTGAATGATTTGTGATAGTTACCACACGGTGTGAATGGTAAAGTGTAGTAAATCGGTAGTCAATGAAGTTTCAGCAGCCAACTGCACTGGACGGCAACTAATGTGCACATCAAGTGTGCCTGTTGCCACTTGGATAGTATATTCATGTGGCAATTAGAATGTGAACACATTGTCTGTTGCCATACTGCAGATAGGACAATGTGGTAAATTGGTTGCATAATATGGCAACCAAATTTGCATATCAATTGTGTCAGATGCCATACATATGCTTTGCATGTGGCAAGTTTTTGGCTGACCACATCATGTGTGTTGCCATGTTACAGTCAGTACAATGTGGCAAATTCATTGTACTATAGACGCAATTTTTTTGTTTTGCCACAATGACTTTGTGATATCTGAACACACTGTGGCAATTTTCAGGTTCTTGATTAGATGTGGTTTCATCGTTTTTTTGTAGTATGTGTTGCATTTCAGCACGGCAATTTCACCCTAGCACATTTCTGTCGCTGAACATGTGGCATTTGATTGGTGTATTTTTAGGACAGTGCGTGAGCTGCCACATCTTAGTTTTTGTGATGTGGAGGATTTGTGACTTTCTATCGTACTATCTTGGGCTAACATGGGAACTTCAACGTTTTTGTTTTCAAGTGCATTTACCATCTGTACACTTTTTTTTACTTGATAATGCAACCAACGTGCTTACTTGCCACGTTTATGTTTTCGACAATCATAGGAGGGGTGTCTGTGTGTTCATGTTATATTTTTGCATTCACTAGTTGACATTTTCTGTTAGGTGGCAACTGCTTACCTCTTGCATTTACATTTCCACCATGACAATTTGGTCTGTTCCTATCTCAGTAGAATGGCTCGTGGTGATCATCAAAATGATGATGATGATTTCATGGATCCACCACAGCGTAATCGGGCAACTGGATGGAGAAAAGAGGATGATGAGGTAACTGTCCACACATCCCCCCTCCTCCTGCTTTATGTTACTGGTTGGCACCTCGAGCTTGCAGTCGTCTGTCATGAACTAAAATTTCATGACATTGCAAAACATGGCAACAACTGATCACTTTTTGTCTGTTTTTTGCAGAAGAAGAAACGTATTCGCAACAGAGCCTCCCAAGAACGACTGACTGCGTTGACTGACAAATTCACCGACGATCGGATGGGAGCTGCTGCTGAGATGGGTATGCAGGCCCTGATGGATGTCCGGTGCATGAACCTTGTCAACCCTGTATGCGACTGGCTTGGTGAGATCTACGACCCCGCCTCCAGGGAATTCGTGATTCCGGGACGTGGAAGACTACCGTTGAACGAGGAATCCATGTTCTGCACTTTGGGTGTGCCTCGTGGACATATCAAAGTCCCGTACGAGGTCAATAATGAGATCGAGGAAGCGCTGTTCCCTCGTTTGTTTCCTGTGTTGGAATCCATGCGGAACATGTCTGCACTGGCAGATTCGCTGCAGGCCATGACGAGGCATGGAGATGTTTTCAAGATGAAGCTACTCATGTACCTCATCTCAGCTGTTTTTGTGCCAACCACTTCTCTTCGCCCAAGCAACAAATGCTTCCCCATCCCGGTGAATGATCCATCTTTACTACTTTATTTTCCTTCAATCTTTTGGCTCCGATGTCATGTGTAAAGCTAGTGACTACCAGTGTTTTCGATGTTTTTTCCATTTGATTTCTGATGCGGCAACCTTTTTGTCCTGAAATTTTGTGTGGTGCAGGCGGATCTGAAAAATGTGAAGAACATGAATTTGTGTAAGTTTATTGCCGACTTCCTGCACGATGCATTCTCAAGCAAGATGTACCAAAAGGGTTGTCAACTGCATTTAATGATATTTTTTTACCAGTTCTTTCTGTGAACACCGTTTTTAGCACACTTTTATTCATGCATGGCGACCTGATCATAACAAGATGGCAACTGCCATAATGACAATATGGCAACTGCCATCATATTAGTATGGCAACTGTTATCACACTATGATGGCAACTGCCATCATGGCAATATGGCAACTGTCATCACACTATGATGGCAACTAGCACATACAGAAGGCAACTTGTTCTTTTTTTCTATTCTTTTCATGCACATCAACTTGATTATCATGGGAACATAGATTATCCTATTTTTTTACTACAAAGTACCCATGATGGCAACTGATATTTCTTTCTTTGTAAAATTGTTTTAAATCAGCTCATGTACGTCGACTGTCTTGATCTGTCCACCGTGGATTTCACTGGGACAGGAGGCCCGCCGCCTACGCACAAATTTGCTGTTTCTGCGTGGACTATCAACGCTGTCAAGGCTGTGCTTGCCGCAGACAGGGTAACTGGTACCAAATATGGAAAACTGCAGGTTAGTTCTGGTTTCTCTCTCCACACGGCATGCTTACAAATTTGACATGAGGCAACCGTCCGTGGTTCATAAGGGATGACTACCTTTTGTTATCCATGGCTGTGTGCGTATTGTATCCATGTTTCACTCCACATGGGAACTCTTTCATTCGTGTTGAAACTTACCTTCTCTCTCTTACATCCTTGCTATTTTTTTGTTTTTTCTAGCTGATGGCCAAGCATGCTATAGACTACAGCGTGTTTGGGGGGCCTCAAAACTTTGGAAAGTGGATGGACGTGCACTCAGCTCCGTCTTGCCCTACTGAGGTAATCAAAATATCTACATCTATGGTTTGTCGTGGATTATTTTTTGATGTCGCGCAAGTGACTGCAATATGGGTGGTTATTGATGCTTCTTGTTTCGTGCACAGGCGAGGGCACCTGTTGAGCATCTAATTGGGCAGTTTGCATCCGGAATGACCGGCTTGCTCGGGAAGTTGGTTGATGGGTGGACGTCCCTCAGTGGCTCTGACAGCGACGCAGTTGCGAGGCAGTTCACTTCATTTGTCCCAGAACGTACACATCGGCCAATCGGTTGTCGTGGCCGGTATGATTACAACAGTTCCCGAGAGCCCGGTGACACACAAGATGAACTAGATGGAGACGCTGGCCTCAGCAAGGATGACGATGATGACATGGAGAATGTGCAACAGGACACCGATGATGATGAACATGCTGAAGTTCGTGCAGGTGGTAACAAGGGCAAGGATGCAACAGATGTCCCCCCACCGGAGAAAGTCAAAGAACATACGGCTGCGAGAGGTGAGGGGGTGTTGCCATCAAGGAGGGGGAGGGCTCCAGAGGATGTTGGGCAGGGTTCTCCTGGCAAGAGGTCTAGGACCGATCCCGTAGCTTCTAGGAGGAGGTTCGACTTTAATTTTAGTTTTTTTCTTTGTCTATTTTCTTGGAACAGACTCATCCCTTTTTTGCACTTGTTTTTGTCAAGTGCGGCAATGAGTTTGATGTCTGACAATTGCCACCTTTTTTCCTCCATCTCATACGTGCAGCGAGCAGACCGCTGGTGGACGAGCAGTTACGAAGAAATAGGCGCCAACGCCAACCCGTATTTCTGCTCGGTTGAACAAAGGTGCCCCATTGCCGGTGACACCCCTTCCACTAGGTCATCTCATTGTACGACGACGACCAACACCGGGGATCCTGTCGTGTTGCCAGACCTGAGGAAGCCAGTCAAGAAGTAGGTTTTTCCATGTGCTTTCATTAACATAGTGCTATTTTTTCTTGATTTTCCAATGCATCTGTTCAGCTTGTCACATGGTCTTCTATCATCGTCCCCCATGTGGCAACTGCTATTTTTCCAAATGATTTCTTCCTTCATTTTTAAGTGTATGGCAACTCCTATTGGTTTTTACATGGCAACTGGTATCTAGGCCAAATGGCAACTCTTACTGTACCTAATGGCAACTGCCATATTTATCGTTGGCTTGTGTGCTCATCCATTACCTAGGTTTGAAATTGCATTCATGGCAGATTAGACATTTTTATCATTCTTCAAGTTGGCTAATATGGCAACTACTGCTGGATTTTGTATGGCAACTGCCAACTATGTCACACGGCAACTCATGTTCCCCTTACATGGCAACTACCTGCTTTTCAACTTGTTTTTCATTTTTGTTAACATTTCTGATGCAGGTGTCAAGCCGGGCACGAGTGACGCAGGTGAACGTCCAAAGCAGAGTGCGCCTTTACCCGCAGTGGAAATCCCCAGCTTAAATCTGCGCACTTCCAAGCTCCCAGTCAATGTGGGTGTCCCATACAGCCCAAACAAGAAGATTGTCAAGAAAGCTGCGGCTGATACCGCTGACAACACGCCCCGCCCTACAAATAAGCCCGATCATTCTGCAGCGGCCGATTCAGATATGTTTGTTGATCTTTCACCCTTGGATTCTGCCCCGCAAGTTGTTCGTGGTCCGACCAGTAGGCATGAGAGGCACCCAATGGCCTTCACCCCACCGAGCTTCTGTCTTGGCATCAGTCAAGATGAACCAGTGGTGCCAGATCCTATGCCAGTTGCATTTGCTTTCCCGGGAGGCATGCCCGCAATGATGGCGCAGCCAATGGTCGAGGGCAGGAAGGCTGTCAAGTTCGCAGAGCCGATAGTTCAAGGTACATTTATCATGTGATTATATCATTTTCTTGTATACCATTTTCATGGGCAACTGATATGTGATGACATGGCAACTGGATTTGATGCACCATGTCACCTACATTATTTTTGCTACCATGCTGCATTTCACATTTTGAGCAACCACACGGCAACTAAAGTTGATTCAACATGGTAACTGTAGTTGCTGTCACATGGCAAATACAGTGCATTACACATGGCAACTAGAGCTGCTGCACTATATCACCTGTACTTTTTTGTTTCCATGCTGCATTTTTTCCACTCGGCAAGCACATGGCAAGTGTAGTTAGCACAACATGGCAACTGTAGTTGCTGTGACATGGCAACTACAGTCCAACCATATGGCAACTACAGTGCAACTACATGGCAACTACAGTTGCCACAACATGGCCACTGTAGTTGCACCACACATGGCAACTCCCCACTTTTTTGTACATACATCTCACATCATGCACCCTATCTTCTCACAAGGCATCTGTTTTTGATTTCTACGTATCCTAATCCACTTTTTTTATCCTTGCAGCCACCCCTGAGGAGATTTCACCGTCACTTGATGAAGCTTACGGCAGGATCGAGGAGGCAGCATTGCAGAGGAGGTCCTCACGAGGGCAAGGCCAATCAAGTTCCAACGTGCCTGCAGATACGGTATCTGAGGATACCATCAGGAGTGCCACCCCTGGTTCTGTGAGGCAGCAGAGGGTAGTTCACCCACCTCCCGCGGAAGACTACGAGCCTGAATTCAGGGCCACTAAGGAACAGACCCAGCTGTACGATATTGTCAAGCGTTTTGGAAATGCGAGGTCTAGCAGCAAGCACATGAAGGAGCTGAAAGCGTAAATGACCACACCCCTATAATCTCTCATTTTGCTTTGTTCCTTTTTTACCATTCATCTTCTCTTTGTACTTTCTATACATGATCCGCTTACGTTTTACTTCTTTCATTTTTTTACTTAGTAGGCATGATTCTTTCATGTTATATCGTTTTTATACAGCTCATGTTTGGACAGAACCAAGGTCATTCAATGCGAAGCAACGTACGCCGACCTAGGTGATCTTGCCGAGTCCGTGAGGCCAAACGGTAAAATGTCGACGAATGTAGTTACATGCGGGATTGACTACATCAACAATCATATGGATGTGTGTGCCGACAAAACAATCATGCATTATAGTGTGACCTGCAAAATATGGGATGGTGACTTCCACCACAGAATACTGAGGAAGAATTTTGCACAACACGGTGAATTCAAGCTCACACTGAAGAAATATGTGAGTGTTCCTTCCCTGTTTGCACTTTTTTTCACATGGTATGGTTTTTTTCCATCTTCTGCACTCTATTTATGTGGCAGATGTTTCATGTGGCAATAGCTGCTGTGCAACCTAACTTTTTTTGCATCCCGTGCAAACTATGTGGCAACTTCATATAAAAATACACGGCAAATTTTGTTCATACATGGATGGCAACTTTCTTTCAGCTACCCCCACCCATAACCAAACATTCTACGTGATTCTACTTTTTTTGTCCCTCTGTGGTTCTTCATGTGAGCTCTGCTTCTCATTTCCCTCACTTTTAAATGCAGGTCATGTTCCCCATGTTCCAGGAGCTTGCACCACATGACCAACACGACAAGTGTGGTCACCACTATGCGATCTGTCTTGACCTGAAGAACCAATATTTTGAGGTGCTTGATTCAATTCGTTCGGCAGCTGATGCAGACCTTACTACGCATGCTGAATTCTTCATCAACAACCTCAAAGAGACATGGAACCGTCACTACGAACACTCAAAGGTCCAGATCAGACATTTTCCGGTTGAGTACATGGCAACTACGAAGCAAGGGAACACGTAATTTCCTACCCCCATCCTCCATGTGCCATTTTACATCAATCCAACCCCTCTTTTGTTGTTACATCTGAATTGAAGTCTATCACTGCTATGTATGTCCTTTTTTGTGAGTTCACATGACTCTTTTTATTGTGCAGGACGGACTGTGGCTTTCACACGTTGGAATACTTTGCAAAGTGGGAAGGTAGACTTGTCCCCGCCGTCACAGCTGCAACGATCGTTGAGCTCCGGAAAATCTACACGTGGAACTGGTTGACGAATGAAGATTTCAACAAGCGGTCTGGAGCACGCGAGTTTGTGGAGGAAGCTGTCAAGAAAGTCATCAAGAGGTACAAGTGATCACGCGGCGATACACACCGGACGCATACCTTACATTCTGTTGCTGAGGAATGTAAGGTACTATCTCTTTTGTTCTCGTCAAAAACTATGTTCGTGTGCTATGTTATGACTGCAACCCCGCGCAGCCTAGTATGTAGTGGTGGTGTGTGAGCGACATTTGAATAGTTTCTGTAATATATGTGTGGATGTGAACCTACTTAGGCGTGACAACAGATATGTTTTTATGTTTATCATTATTACTATGGTTTCATCGTTTGTAGCACCCGTTTTGCTGTTTCGAATGCGTCACGATGTTTTAAAACATGGCAAATGTAGTTCATCAAACATGGTTAGTGAAAGTCATCGTCGTTGTTCATTTGGACGTTTTGCTTCTTCTTTTTCATCACTAACTTCACCGGCTAGCATGGTAGGTTGATCATGTAGCCACAACCTTTGCTGCGGTTTATGCACGTTACGCTTTTTCTAACTTGTTTCCCATATATTGCACACAACACAATATGTGTCACTAAACCGCGTCGAATTGTTATGGAAATATATGTGATGCAGAGTCATTAAAAATACCATGGCCTATTTTCAGTACAGCTAACATGGCAGATCCAGTACAAACAATACGGCAGATCCATCATAATTAACATGGCAGAACCAACATAACTAACATGGCAGATCCAGTACAACTAACATGGCGGATACAGTGCAACTAGCATGGCATATTTTCAGTATAAAATAGAACGGCATATTTTTAGTATAAAATAGCATGGCATATTTTTAGTATAAAATAGCATGGCAGATTAACTACACATAACATGGCAGATTAAGTACCCATAACATGGCAGATTAAGTACCCATAACATGGCAACTACATTTATCCATTCAATGCATTTTCCTTCAACTTTTGAAGCCCCTCAAGAGTCATTATCCCAAATTAAAAAAAATTCACAACATCTAGGGTACAAAACAAAATGTCCACAAGGACCATGTCACAGTGCCCCAACTTTTGCTTATGGATTGCCCGTCCCTTTCTTCGTTTTCTTGTTTTTTGCTTGAATCTCCAATCCCGATTTGTACCTTATCTCTCTTGGACGACCCTTTGTGATGGAATGGGGTGGGTTCCTGACCTGGGTTTGTGTGCTTGCTATTCCAGATCCTATCTCAGAGTTTTCAGATGATGGCCCCGTGGATGAAGGCACACTTGATGTGCGGGGGAACCGGTGTAAGGCTTCCTCAGCTTTCCTCTTCTTGATCTCATCAAGATCTCTTTTCAGGGCCTTCCTATGTTTTTCTGCGACTCTCGCTGTCTCATCACTCTTGCATGCTTCATCAATTAGCTCAGCATAGTACTTTGTCAGCACAACGTGCCTCACGGCTTCCATGGTTGCCTCAGGTCTCTCGTCATGCACAGCCAGAACTACGTTTAAACGCGTCGTCAGCGTCCCAAGTCCATCGCCGCCTTATGAAATGGTGGGGCATCCGTGTCACAGCGTTTATGTCTATTACTTTTAGTATGTGACAGCACACAACGCCGTCCCATTCAAACTTGCAGCATTGGCAGTAGTATTCGCCTTGTCCTATTGAGGCTTTCACGAAGTAGTTCCTTCCTTTGTCCGGGTCTTCAGGTTCTGAATCCGACATGCCCAAAATAGAACACACCTTGAACATATGTTCGTCCACCTGGAAAGCCGTGAACATGCTGGCACGTTTTATTTTTTCCTGGAATCTGCAAGTTTTGTGTGTTTTCTGTTAAACTATCGTGCGATCTTTTTTTGTAGCACCTCATGTTGTCATGGAAATAGAAATACATTTTTGTTTGAACATGGCAAACATAGTATACTGAACATGGCAAACATAGTACACTGAACATGGCAAACATAGTACACTGAACATGGTAACTGCAGTAAACTAGACAAGGCAACTGTATTGCATTTTCAACTGGCCATTGTCATTTCCACACCAACATTCCTCACTGGAAGCCCTTTGCATAAAACATGGCAGTTGCATTTTTATTGAACATGGCATCTACAGTTGAGTAAACATGGCAATTGCATTTTTCAACAAACATGGAAGTTTGCATTTTTAGTAAACATGGCAACTGCATTTCATCATATGTATCTAGAATATAACATTTTTCAGTTGACATTGGCATTTGCATACCAACATGCCCCAATGGCAGTACAGTGCATTAAACATGGCAAATGGACTTCATTGAACATGGAAAATGCATCTAAGCAAGCATGGCAAACAAAATTTTCATTGAACATGGCAACTGCAGCTGAGTAAGCATGGCAAACAGTATTTCATTAAACATGTCAAACAGAATTTTCATTGAACATGGCAACTGCAGCTGAGTAAGCATGACAAACAGTATTTCATTAAACATGGCAACTGCATATCATGGCAACTGCATTGCACTCTATAAGGCACCTACTGCCTTAGTGCTTTTTGTGCAAATAAGACTGTAACGCAACTGACTTACTTGTTAAAGATCTTGTTTGTGTATATCTTGCTCATTTGTCTCTCCATCGGTAAATACGTTAGCAATTTCGGCTGCTTTAGCACGGTGGTAGCTTCTTGCTGTAGCTCAGATCCCAGAATTTTTTGTTGCAAAGTGTGTACTTCTTGGCAAACTGTAGCAATGAGTTGCCAGTGCTCACGTACCGCTTCAAAACAGCATTGAACCCCTCGCTGTGCTGCGTAGTCTGCAGAAAGGGGAAGAAGCACTGCATGAAGTAGGCCAGCACCCAGTACATTCGCTTCTCCCACAGGTTAGCAAGCGTCTCGTTTTCTTGGACTTGATATGTTTCAATCATGGCCATCCGACTCATTTCAAGCTCCTCCACCGTCAAGCTGTGGTCCACGCACAGCTCGAACGCCTTGTGCAGCTCTGGACGGTCAGCAAAGAACGGTCCTAGCATCTCTTCAGCCTTTTTTATAATGTGCCACCTGCACTGCCTGTGCACTGCCAATGAAAATACCTCCTCTATGCCTGCACGCATGCTAAAATCCTGGTCTGTTATTATGTTCATCGGAGCAAGTCCATCTATGCACTCCAAGAAGGTCTTGAACAGCCAAACATACCCATCCGTGTCTTTGTTCCGAACGAGCCCGCAGCCGAACTGCAATGACTGATTGTGGTTATTTATTCCTATGAACGGAGCACATGACATCTTGTACATATAAGTCAGATACGTCGCGTCGAATGAAATGCAATCTCAGAAATGTTTGTAGGCTCTTCTTGCAGCACCATCCACCCAATACATGTTCCTAACACGGTCCTCATCGTCCAACCTTATCCTGTAGAAGAAATCTAGATCTTCCTTCGCTTTCTCATCGAAGTAGGCCATTGTGGCCTCTGTGTCAGCTAGCTTGCTCTCTCTACGGTACTTGGCCTGTAGGTTTGTGACGGCATGCTACTTAGTTTCCCCTTTTTGCTGTGGATGAGTGATAGTATCTGGACCATTCTTGATGGACCGACGTTACAATCATGTAGCAGCTTTACGAATTGCCTTTCGACTGGGGTGAACCCTCTGTGGGCAGTCAGAAATTTGACCAGATTGAACTTCTTTATGAGTTTGTGGTTGTGCTCGTCAAAATATTCAGTGACCACATACTGTATTCCATCTACGTTTAGCTTACACCGGACAGGGCAATCCGTCTTGAGAATGATCCCTCTCTTTCGTTCCGGAACGACAGACGCAACACCTTTCCCTTTCCTGTTCCTTCGTGCCTTGTGGCACCTCATCTCACCTCTGCTGTACTCGTTACTTTTCTTAATTTTCCTATGGTATTCGGTGTTGACGGCAAACCCATGAAACTTTGCATATGTTTGGTAGAATTCCTTTGCTTCTGCAAACGATTCAAATCTCTGCCCAACGTACGGTGGCTGAGGTACCATGATATCTGGTTGCCCATCATCTTCATCCCCTTGTGCCTCGTCGTCAGTTTCATCATTTACTTCAGTATCGGCGGCAGTTTCATCGATTAGAGTGTTGCCAGTGCTTGCATTCAAAGGGGTGGCTGTGGGAATTGCTGGAATGATTGCCATTTCCGACACTGACTCGGCATTATTTGCGGCATGATTGTCTGCTGGCTGGGGGAACGCGTCTTCTATGTGCTCAGAGCTCCCCGTAGTAGATGCGCCCGCGCTGCTGTTCACTATAGTTGTAGGCCCTGTAATGGAAAAAACAGGTACGAGAGTAAGATTTTTTTGTTTGAATAACATGTTTATCGCAACGGATGACATCAATGTCGAGTGATTTGGCATTACATCATTCGAACAACAAGATGTTAGTTTGCGCGTGGACATGGGTGAAAAATGTAGCTGTCCAATCATGGCAGCTACAGTTCAACAAACATGACAACTATTGTTTGCCAATGGACGACAACAAGCTCCTTTTTTTAGTATGAAAACTTGGGTTATATATGCATGGCAGCTGCAGTCCTGCATACATGGCAAACACTGCTACCAACAAATGGCAACCACTGTGTTCTAGCAACAAAACTACTGCATTATAAGATTGATCTCACTAGGCGAAATGCGTTCAACCATTAGTGATGAACACATGCTTTTAGCAGTTGGCAATTTTTCAAAGACAATACATGACTCATTTACACGCAACCACTTGTCAGCGTTTTATGCTTGGTTTTTGTCCACCATCACTGCTTCAATTCTTTTTTTCGGCACGTGCTTTTTTTTGCCACAAAAACAAATGTAGTGCTATTTTGTGGTTCAGTTTTTTCCTTACCTTGTTGTGCTGCATGTGACCATCTTGTGTGGTCTGTGACACCAAAATGACGTGCTCCACCTGCAATTTGTGAAGCTTGCCACGAGACGTTTGCTGGGTTACCACCACGGTAATAACCTGTAAGCATAGTAGTAGTTGGTCAATTCATGGCAAATGCAGTTTGTGCTAGCACGACAACTGTAGTTGCCCCTGATGTGGCAACTGCAGTTTTCCTGGCATGGCAATTGTAGTTGCACTGGTATGGCAACTGTAGTTGTTCCTCCATGGCAACTGCAGTTGCCCCTGATGTGGCAACTGTAGTTGTCCTGGCATGGCAACTGTAGTTGCACTGGCATGACAACTGCAGTTGTTCCTCCATGGCAAATGCAGTTGTCCAGGGATGGCAACAACAGTTGTCCAGGAATGACAACTACAGTTATTTATCCATGGCAATTGTAGATATCCAGTTATGGCAATTGCAGTTGCCAACTATGCCCCTTTTGCTAATTGAGCATCCGCAACTTCACTTTTTTATGAACTCACCTGTGTATGACGTCGATGGCAGGTACATGGGTGCTGCCTGATGCCACGTGCTGCATGAAGGCTCTGTGTTTTCACCCGTGATAACTCGTGAGTCCTTTTTGCCATTTTTTTGCATGTTCAGTTTTCATGTCCAGACCAGCATGTGCTATTTTTTCGTATGCATTACCTTGATTAGTCATATTAGCTAGTTGAAGTTGGCTGCCCGTACATTTGTCAGTGTTAGCGCCTTGTGACTGAAGTTGCCACGGGGGTCCCCTGAGAGTGTTTTGGTCATAAGAACCTGCGAAAAAATGACAGTGCATGACATAAGTAGAATGTCATCTTCATCGTTGCGAAGATGGCAACTGTTCTCTTCTTTTCGTTATCACACATCATATACCAATGCCTGCATACTGTTCTAGTAGTGGCAGCAACGGACCTGCAGAAATGAGTTGACTGTACTCTGATGCATCCCAAGGGGGCATTTCTGGCCTTTGAGAACCCCAAGTATCAGCGCCATCTTCGTGATTCATTCTTTCCGTGTCTCGCTTGTTTCCAATGTGTTCTCAATCACTGCATGAAGAAGAACACATCAACAATCCACAAGAATTGTATTCTTCTGCTGTTTGCACGTAGAAGGTAGGGATGGCAATCAACAGGTCAACTAGGTGGCAGTTACTAACAACGAAAGGTGGCAACTGTGGTTATACACAAGTGGCAATTAATTTTTTCCACCCCCTTTATTCCAAAATTGTCCTTCCTCTCTTTTTTTAGGGATTCCTACTCATCCATTTTCATACCCAACTACTTGCGTCAATCAAACTAGGAACTTAAGTTAATCTCAAATGTAGTACATGGCAGATCTGGTGTATTCTGCCTGGCAATTTGCGAAGATACACTGAACCATGCAGTGTTCTACCCCTATAGCATGGATCCAGTACAAGATCGGGGAGATTTTCAGCCTGAAGGATGAGAAGGATGAGATCGGGAGATTTTCACCTGATTTTAGCTGATCGTCTCTGAAGGGCTGGGTTGGAGTGGGGGGCTGGGGGTGGGGAGGGTTGGGGTGTGGTTTGCGGTGGGAGTGCCCTACGGATCTGCTGTGGTTGCCATGGCAACCAGAGAAGGCCGGCGACGGAGGTAGGGGTTCGAGAGGTGGGGGACGATGGCGGCAGTCGAGAGAGGCGGTCGATCGGAGGCCGGGAACGGCTGGGTCGTGTGGGCAGCGGGTCGTCTGGCCCGGACGGGGCAGTGCGGGCGGGGTTGCCACACACCGAACGTGCGGGCTGTGCAATTGCACGCCCGGACGCGGTCGTGCGGGCGGGTTCCTGTTCACGCCACACGAGGCGTGTGGGCGGGTTCGTATCCATGCCACACGTGTGGCAGTTATCGCGACCCAAAAAAAAGCAACTATGCCATCTTGCGTCGCGGTTGTACCCTTCAAGGTATTTCACGCATATGTGGCCATCGCATCGGCGGGAGCCTCCCGAGCAGCTATTGTGCCGCGGTTGTTGCACTTTCATGGGTGATTTATAGATGTTTGATTGGAGTTCCATTTTGTGCATACATAAGTGATAAGAATTGTTTGGTCTCCACCGTCTCTAAGTCAGCACACTTATTGAATTGAGTAGTTCTAGATGGAGAATTCGGATAAAACGGACAGCAGCACAGACGCTGCACTGAGATATCCAACTCTCTTAGTCTGTCTGAATTTATCAAAAGTTTATGACATGGGCTGCACATCCTATATACTCCCACCGTCCCAAAATAAGTGTCTTAATCTTAATACAACTCAAAATAAGTGTCTCAACTTAGTACTAACTCTAATACAAAGTTGTGCTAAGTTTAAGACACTTATTTTGAGACGGAGGGAGTACATTGGTTTATCGACTTGACTACGGTTTGGCGCCCAGCCGTCGCGATCATGGATTCCCTCCAAGTAGGGAGGCGATGTGTGATCCTGTCCACCAAAGGCTAGAGTGATTGCGATTGCACTCGATGGCTTGCTGATATCAAATGGGGCAATGGGGTTGCGAGGTACCTGACCGGGAAAGGAGCCAGCTGACACTCCATCACCGATGCAGCCTGCCACTAGGGCCATCTCGTCAGAAGACTCAGAACAACCTCTGGCCGACACCGAACACTTAGGGCTCGTTTGGTGGACAGGGGAAACTCCGGGATCCCTGCCCTATCCCCGGAAAGAAAAGGCATGCGGTATAGTCACCCGGGGAGTTCTGCTAGTCGATTTGGTTGTGGCTCGTAGCTGGGAAATCTTGGCCCACCTCCGTTGAATCCCTGGGAAGGAAAACAACTGGTCCCGACTCGTGGGACGAGTTCCCCGTCTCTCTCGCTCGCTTCTATTCGCAAACGCTGCCGCCGCTCTCCTCGGCTCCGTTCTTGCCCACACCGCTCTCCTCACCATTTTCTCCTCCCAAATGGTGAAGCGAATTTTCCACGGGGTTTCTATTTTCCTATGAATATTCCACCCAGGGCAACTCTTTCCAGGGAACATCTCGCCTTGCGGCCAAACAAGGCCTTAGTGAAGTTGGTGACTTGGTGTGCAACCACTGCCGACGCGTGCCTAATGAGCACTAACAAGATATGAACAGTCCAGGGCAGAGGGCACCCAACCTGGGCGACAACCTGACGTCCAGGACCTTCACGACCATCTTTGTGAAGATCCTTCAGGGTGGAGGCATCCGATCGCTTGGGCCAAAAGATCAAATTCGGCCCCTTAAACTTGCGCCCACAGAGTTTGTGCAGCTCGGCGAAGGCAGCCACATAGTCCCCCGGTCTCCCCTGGCTTCTCCTGTCAGCCGGTTTTTATCTGGACGGTCCAAGCTTTACGCGGCTAAGAAATCCTGCGCCGTATCCATTGCTTGCTGAAACATGACTCAGAATGTTTCATATTCAGTCCAACACAGGTTCAGGCTTCCTGCCGGCCCTTCTCTTCTCACGTTTAAACCCAAGTTCAGTTAAATCAAGGCGACTCGATCGATGGCTTGACTTGAGATGCACCATGATTGCGCTCCACACCCATCTGTAGCCAGCACATTTTCGTTAACAAATGACCCAAGTATACGCTACATAGGACTAAAGACTAGTACTAGTGGGTTTTATTTACGTTGGCTCAACTTATCCTGCTTATCTATATCTATATCTATATCTATATCTATACTCTATACCTACTATTAAATGGAATAGGTATTCTTGGTTTGGTTTGGTCCATAGTAATACTTTTATATAGCCCAAATTTCCGTCCGTCTTTTTATATAGGCTTTTCGTACATATAGCCCAATTTTCCGTCCGTCTTTTTATATAGTCTTTTTTGAATGTCAAAGCCTACAGAAGCCTTTGGGGCACCTTCCCACTGCGCACGCACTCCTCATGGCCGCCGTCTTGACGACCATCTTCGCCGGCACGCTACTGTCGGCGATGGCCGAGATACAGGACACCTGCTGGTCGTGGCGGGGCCGGAGCCGGACCACGCCGCTCCAGTTGCTCCTCAGCTTCCCGCCGGTGACCCGATTGTCGTGGCGCGTCTTCTTCTTGTCCTACGCGGCCTACTACCTCTCACGGTACCTCCACGCGGCCAGCTGCGTGTTCGCGGTGCTGCGGCACCGGCGTAGCGCGGCCACCCAGGTGTTCGCGCATGCGACGTCTGTCGCCATGGCGTCGTCAGGGGAGTGTTTGGTGGAGGCCGGTTTCCGAGCGGCACACTGGAGCTTTGCGGGGCCACATGCTGCACAGAAGTTTTGGTCGGCGGCGAAGATGAGTCTCCCGTAGTTCCTAGCAGCGAGGTGGCCGCCAAGTTCTGACAAGTAGCAGCCAGCGTACGGCCATAATGATCCCTTGCCTGAACGCGTGGGCAACACCGGCCCTCTCCCAGTCTCCCCTATGCAGAATCTATCACAAGATGTAGGCCTCAAGGAGATCCCGCATCGAGTTTGGTTCAAGCGGAAGCAGGTGACAATACAGACAAGATACGTAGCATTTTTTCAGTACTGAACAATCTACCTCTGCTGTTTGGTGGGTGGACTCAAGTATATGGTTCAGGCTTCCGTTCATTCCAACCCCGACGTTGTCTCAACTCTACGGGATCTCACATCGATGTAGCTTAGTCCACGCCGTAGCATGCAGCTATGGTTCTCCGTTGCCGGGTCGTTGGTGTTCTTGTGGACGTTCCGTGATGGGCGTTTTGGTAGATAGAAAATGGCATTTGCTCCGTAGCGAAGCACACGTCTAATAGATATTTTCTTAAATTGATTACATGACAATCTTTATGTCCCGTAGCAACGCACGGGCATATGTGCTAGTCTTATTCATATCACTATACGGACATAACTTTGTCATTACTCTGTACTGTACCTCAGAAAACAGATGGAAGGTAGCGCACATTAGCTGTGATTGTATGGACAAGGGCATCTAGGGAAGGTGTATGCAGCTGTGGCTTCTCCTACTGGTCGATCTAGTATTTCATAGTGTAAGCACAACTTGTGCATTATTAACAACTAATCTTGGTGCTCGCAACCAGGTCTTTCAGATCAAGATTCAAGAGAGCTTAATATAATGCATTCATGTTCGAGCAACATGAGAGGGCATTTGAACAGATCTAGATGCCAAGATGATTTGACAAATGCAACTTGCTGGTACCGAGTCTCGCAGTCTCTCTTAAAAGCTGAAATTCCTTGTTTGTGTAGTTATAATACACTCCAAAAACTCGTTGTTGATATAAAAAATATTACCTCCGTTCCAAATTACTTATCTTAAATTTGTCTACATATGGATGTCTTTAACACTAAAATGTGGCTACGTACATCCTTGTCTACACAAAGTTAAGACATGTACACTAGTGCAGAACCGGGCATTAGCACCGGTTCGTAAGGCTCTATAGTGCCGGTTACATAACCGGCACTAATTTGTGGTCACTAAAGGCCCCCTCCCCCCTTTAGTACCGGTTCAGCACGAACCGGTGCTAAAGGGCAACCACGTGGCACGAGCCAGCTCCGGGGACCTGGAGCCCTTTAGTACCGGTTGGTAAGACCAACCGGTACTATAAGGTTTGGGGGGTTTTTAGTTTTATGATTTCTTTTTCATTACTACACATTGTACACGTTATGCATATATATATATATATATATATAGAATTTCTAGTAGAACCAATCATGCATATATATATCACATCAATGTCTCACAAATTAAACCACCATATTAATTAATTCACACATACACACATGTATAGCTATATACAATTTCTTCTACATATGAATGTTGCCTTCGGAGCCAGTGGCATTAGCCTAATTGGTGCCTTCGGAGCACGATGACAATTGAAAGTGGTTTTCATGGGGCGGTAGCGGGTAATAGAATTCTCCATTCGGATTTATGACCTGGTCGAGCAAAAATCCCGCTATTTCCTCTTGAAGTGCTTCTACGCACTCCGTTTCTATGAGCTTCTCCCGCACCTTTTTGAACTGTTAAGAAGGAGATCAATATGCATGTGTATTAGTTGTGTGACTAGCTAGATATCGATAATGGTGTAAAAATTGTGAATAGTGTTCTGACAAGCGTACCCATTGCTGTCTTTGAGATCTGCTCCTTTCGGACGCCATCATGCGAATGTTCTCGCAAACGCAGAATGCACACAGATCAGTCCTCTGCGCCTGCTTCAGGGCCTTTACGAGAATGGAATTTGATCAGATAAAAATTAATCAAGCATGATAATTAAAGAGATGGCAGCTAGCTAGCTAGCTAGTACTACTTAATTACTTACCTTGGGTTGAAACCATTGAAGCTTTTGTTTCCATTCACCTTCCGTGACGCTGATGAATCTTGCCCAAGCCCTGCCCGCCGACAAAGAAAATGAATAAAGGGGTTATTAAATAGTTCATATCATGAAATGACGAACTAAATAGGCCGAGATATATAGTTAATAATGATTAAAATTACCTGTTGACTATCCGATACAAGATGTTAAAGTCGGTGTTTTTTTAGATTAGTGAGTCCAGTAATTCAACTGTTCCGGCGTCAACTTTAATGATACACAAGACCCAGTGAAATCTGCATGCACACACGTTTACATGTCTTAATTAAGCAGGCATATGTAAGCAAAAACATGTAGCTAGCTAGTAGGCAAAAACAGAGAATTTGTAGTACAAGACAGTGTGACTCACCCAAAGTGGTAAGGAAGTAGTATATCTTCATTGTATTTGAGGCGCTTCAAGAACTCTAGCATGCTGTCCTCTACTTTCTTTGCATGATGTTCATTTATCTTCCATGTGTATTCATTAACGGTGTTTGGGTCAATGAACCCAATGCCAAAGCGTCCACCTTTTCTCATTTCATATATCTTCATCCTGCATAATACCACAGAAAAGAATATAGTGAGGATAATTACAGGTAATGATTGATCAAAAGGATCACTACAGCTAGCTTGAGACTTAAATTATAGAAAGAAATCACTTACAGACAATAGCAACTGACGATAGATTTGTCGAGTGCATCTTGATTGTATAACTGAAACAGTTCTGAATTCTCAACGGACCCAGCTTTCTCATGGTAGTAATGGTCTTGCTTGACATTCACCATGAGGGACACTCGCTCTGAAATCTTGGTAATGTTCATGTACCATTGATGCAATTCATACATTCTCGTTGGAAGGTTCTTGACCTTGTCTGGCGCGACCAAAGGTTGGCCCCGGACATATTTCCGTTTTACTTCATCCTCTCTAAGCAAAGGCATGGGCTCGATCTCGAGGAGTTGTCCAACAGTGATGTTGAGAACTTCAGCCTGCATTATATGCTCCTCCGTTATTACCACATTGCCCACCTCGGGAACATGCATTGTTTGCCCACAATAATATTGGGGGCGCGTACTGTCACCTGTTGTTGGCACAACAAGCGAGGGGATCGATTGCGCCGCCTGTTCTCCCAGCTGGGGAATGGTTTTCCCGCATTTTTTGGCAGCTGCTTCTTGTTTGCTCGATCCTGATGTAGACGTGCTCGCCTCCCTTTGTAGACGTGCTCGATTTAACTTCCTGATGTGGCGCTCATAGTCTGTGTCAACAGGCTTGGAAGCTGGTGGTTGAGCCATACGAATGAAGTGGTCAATCGTTTCCTCAGGCACTTTCTCCCTTGGAGGCGGTGGCGGTTTCGGTGCAAAATGGGCTTCCACCTCGGCCTTCGATATGGCTGTGATTTCCTCCTCGGACCTGTCATAAGACCTCTGCGGAAGAGGCTTGAGGCTTGGACCATATTTATATCGCTTGCCTCCGCCTGTACTTCCTGTACTACCTCGACTCGTACCGCTACGCACCATAGCTGCGGGGTGTCTCTTCTGCGATTGCTGAGGCGGCGGAGACGGCTGACGGGACTGAGTTGGACGAGGAGGAGTGGCCTGAGGTTGTGCCGGACTTCGAGGAGGAGTGGACGTCTGACGCTGTGGCGGACTTGGAGGAGGAGGATTGTCCTGACACTTTGCCGGACTTGGAGGAGGAGGATTGTCCTGACACTTTGCTGGACTTGGAGGAGCGGGAGTCTGCTGACTCGGTGGCGGACTTCGACGAGGACTCGGGTGACGCGGTGTCGGTGGCCTTGGAAAGATGATGCAATCCTTTTTCCATAGGATGATATGATGTTTGGCCTCTCCGAGAAAGCGCTCGCCGTCACCTCCAGCAATGTCAAGCTGTAGCCTCGAATATGGTGGGTCCACCACCTCATCAACTAAGACACGAGCATAGCCCGCTGGAATCGGGTTGCAATGGAAGGTTGCCTCGGGGGGATTTGTGAAAGCACAGCCGTCCGCCACCTTCATGGATATGTTCTTCATTTTGACGTGTAGCTCGCAGTTAGTGTTCTCCGTGATGTCATCCACGGGGTATCTACCCAGCATTGCGTCGTCCGGGACGGAACCCACGCTGCTTCTCGGCATGGATGGGCCGGTGCTATCCAATGCTGGATCATCCGCTAGCTGCTGCAGCTGCTGAGACCCCCTTTGATGGGTAAGTGAGTCGATCTGCTCCTGCTGCCGCTGGAATTTGACTGCCAATTCCGCTTGACTTGCTTCTAGGCCTTGAAGGCGTTCATAGTCCCGCTTCCTCTGCTCCTCCTCCATCTTCCTCTTCTTCTCCTCCGCAATCTTCTTTCTCGCATGGGTTCTGTAGTCGTTGTTCCAGTCTGAAAACCCCTCATACCACGGCATAGCGCCCTTGCCTCGTGTTCTTCCCGGGTGTTCAGGATTTCCCAGGGCACACGTAAGCTCATCGTTCTCTCTGTTGGGCTGGAACACCCCCGTTCGTGCCTCTTCTATTGCAACAAGTATCGCATCGTCGGCTCCCTTCAGACTTGCCCTCGTCGAAACATTGCCTGTCTCCCGGTCCAACTCCCCCCATGCGCATAGAACCAAGTCCTGACCCTGGGGGGCCAGCTCTTAGTAGCCGGAGTGACACCTGCATCCTCCATCTCTTTCTCAGACTTATCCCACTTAGGCATTGCCACCGCATAGCCACCTGGCCCCAGCTTATGGAACTTATCCTTTTTTTCGGCATTCTTCTTGCTTATTCTCGACCGTTCCTTAACTAATTCCGAATCCTTGAATTTCACGAAATCGTCCCAATGATCACGTTGGTTCTCCAGTGTTCCCTTGAATACTGGAGTCTTCCTTCCTCCGTTGACGTACTTGTTCCATTCACCATTCTTGTAGTTCTTGAATGCAGTCGCCATCATCCTAAGAGCAGCCTCTTTGACTTTCTGGACATCTGCTTCTGTGAAATGATCTGGTAGGGTGAAATGTTCCATGAGAGTATCCCAAAGCAGATCTTTTTGATTCTTGTCGACATAAGTAACATCTGGACGTGGCTTTGCTGGCGCTCTCCATTCTTGAAGTTTGATCGGGAGTTGGTCCTTCACAAGAACTCCGCACTGACGAACGAACTTGTCCGCAATCTTCTTAGGCGCTAATGGTTTGCCAGTAGGGCCGCATGCCTCGATATTGTACTTTACACCCGGCTTCAACTTTTTGTTCGGGCCTCGTTTCGTCCTTTTTGCCTGAAGATTTGCTCGATCCGGATGGCTGAAAGAACAAAGATCGATTCGTTAATATATCTTCAAGTCATTTAAAACATGTGATGATCACCAGATGCCTGCTTATATAAATATATATACCTCGTCGGTGTTTGTTGTTTCAGGATCAACATGTTCTTCGTCATCGTCATAATCATAGTTCATGACTTCGTCGCGATCGAATATCATATCACCCTCTCCGGTGTTGTTTAGAAATTCGGAGCCGTCATAATCTTCTTCATTCTGATTATCATCTGCCCCGCGTATCATATCGAACATGGTCTGTTCTCCCTCTCTGTCGGTATTGTCTGCCATAGCTTTTGTTTAACTAATCCAAAAGAAATATAAAACAATTTAGTATTCAAATCTCGAATAATAGATATAATCTCGAATACATCGTCCAGAATAATAGATATAATCTCAAATACATCGTCTCGAATAATATATAATATTGAATAGTACATCACTGGCTATTAGCTAATAAAGATCGAATACTATAGAAGAATCTAGGACACTCGCGGTTCCTCCAGCGCGGGCGGTGGACACCCAAAGAGAAGGAACCCTCATAGGATCATAGCTGAAGTGAGATCCCCGAAGATACTGCCACGTATTGGAGAACCTGCCGCCCTCTAACGCAACCATGTAGCGATGGACGTGCTCGTCCTCCTCCCTGGCACGGTGACGTACCACCTCCGGCGGGGCCGGGTCCCTCCGCACCGAAACTGGCCCACGCGAACGCCACCAAACGAGATCAGGGTCGACGACGGGACCCGCGGTCGGGTTCCTCGTCAAGCGGCGCGCCCCTCCAAGCAGCACCTCCCAGTGCCAGCCCGGCGGAGCCCAGTCCCGGACATGGGTCGGCTGGACGTCGTCGCGGATGGGTCGACGGCAAGGATGCGGGCCGGGCATCGTCGAGAACAAATACTAGCTATATGCCCGCAAAAAGTAACATTTTTTTAATGATTGGATTTTGATAAGTAAAATTTCTAACATTTCTATATAACTAACATTTCTATAACATTTCTAACAATGCTATATATAACTAACATTTCTATAACATTTCTAATATTTTTATAACTAAAAAACAGACAAAATTATAACATTTCTATATATATAACTAACATTTTTATAACTATTTCTATAACTAAAAAACAGAAAAATTTCTAACAATTCTAACTTTTTTATAACTATTTCTATAACTAAAAAACAGAAAAATTTCTAACAATTTCTAACATTTCTAACAATTCAAACAATTCTAACATTTCTAACTATTTCTAAAAAACAGAAAAATGTCTAACAATTTCTTAAAAACAGAAAAATCTATAACTAAAAATGTATGTGTGTGTGCGCGCTCACCGGCCGGCGAGGCGAGAGGCGACGGGGGGCGCGCGGCGACGGGGACGGCGACGGGCGCGGCAACGACGGGGACGAGGACGTACGGGCCGGGGCAGCGACGATGGGGATGGGGACGTACGGGCCGGGGCGGCGACGACGACGGGGACGGTGACGACGCGGCCGGGACGGGGCGGCGGTGACGACGGGGACGGGACGACGGGGCGGCGACGACAGGGACGGGGCGGCGACGGGGGCGGCGACGGGCCGGGGCGGCGTCGAGGGATATGGAGACGGCGGGGGCGGCGGGCGACGGTGCAGAGGAGAAGAAGCAGAGGGAGAGATGAGAAACTGACGAAATTTCGAAGTGTTTTCTTATATAGAAGGCACCTTTAGTACCGGTTGGAGCCACCAACCGGTACTAAAGGTCTGTTTGGGCTAGGCCAAGCGGCGGGAAGCCACCCCCTTTAGTACCGGGTGGTGGCACAAACCGGTACTAAAGCCCCCCCCCCCCTTTAGTACCGGTTGGAGCCACGACCCGGTACTAAAGGGTGTGCGCTGCCAGGCGAGGGGCGCAGAAGTTTAGTCCCACCTCGCTAGTTTAGGAGCGTCAGTACCAGTTTATAAGCCCCGGCGCGGGCACTGCATTGAACTCCTCTCAATAGCAGGCCTTCTGGGCCTACCTCTCCTACTCTGCCTGTGGGCCTACTAGGCTTGCGGGCCTGCATCCTGGCCCAACTACAGGTTGGGTTTCTAGTCGTATGCAGGCCGCTACGGCGCAGTAGGCGGGCTTTTTTATTTTCTTATTTTTTTTTGATTTATTTATTTTTGTTTTATTTATTTTTGAGTTTTTTTGCTGTATTTAGAGTTTCTTTGTGAATATTTTTGCTTTAGGTACAAAAAATTACAAACTTTCTGTTAGTGCCGGTAGATTTCAAATTTGAATAGTTTAAATTTTGAATTATTTGAAATTTGTGTGAATCACTAGTTTGTGAATAACTTAACTTTGAAAAAAGTTTTTTCAATGATTCTTTTTTCTTATGTTTAATATTAGTGTGTTTTATCATTATATTCAATTTAGTAATGCTTAGGTTATTTAAAAAATGAAATGCCTTTGTAACAGTTCAGTTTTCGTCGGAAACCCTGATACTTCGAAAGAGATTGTCCATTTTGTACACGAAGTGCATCCAGTTTTTGCCGTAACCCTCTCTACTTTCTTGCACATGCTATTTGTATGAAATTATGATACCATGCCAACTTTCAACCTTTTCTGAGTTCATTTGAATTGCTTTTCAATTTCAGGGTCATTTAGCTAGCTGGAAAAAAATCAGTAAATGCATGAAAAGAATTTGTTTGCACATAAAATTTCTTCGCGTTTCAAATGCCAAAACACATAACTACCCTAACTATTACAGACATTCCCTCCTGGGTGTGAAACACAGAAGAAAGTGATGATAGTGAAGCCGATCACATCCCAGATCTTTGGGTGTGAAACTTTTTCTTCGCGTGTGTCCCTTTGCGCCATAACCATGGAAAATCTTCATCATTTAACGGGATGCTCGGGTCAATATTCACTGTGAATGGAGCAATTTCATCAAACTTTTCATAATCTTCTGACTTGTCTGTCTTGTCATCCACTCCCACGATGTTTCTCTTCCCAGAAAGAACTATGTGCCGCTTTGGCTCATCGTACGATGCATTCGCTTCCTTATCTTTTCTTTTTCTTCGCTTGGTAGACATGTCCTTCACATAGAAAACCTGTGCCACATCATTAGCTGGGACGAATGGTTCGTCTGCATATGCAAGATTGTTGAGATCCACTGTTGTCATTCCGTACTGCAGGTCTTCCGTTACCCCGCCTCGTGTCATATTGACCCATTTGCACCGAAACAAAGGGACCTTTAAACCACGTCGATAGTCAAGTTCCCATATGTCCTGTATATAACCATAATATGTTTCCTTTCCCGTCTTGGTTTCTGCATCAAAGCGGACACGACTGTTTTGGCTGGTGCTCTTCTTATCTTGGGCGATCGTGTAAAATGTATTACCATTTATCTCGTACCCTTTGAAAGTCATTATATTCGAAGATGGTAACTGGGACAGCAAGTACAGGTCATCTTCAATAGAGGTGTCATGCATGGTACGTGTCTGCAACCAGTTGGCGAAACTCCTGGTTTGTTCACGTGTAGTCCACCCATCAGACCGCTCCGGGTGTTTGGAGCATAGCAAATTCTTGTGTTCATCCATATACGGAGCCACCAAGGTGGAATTCTGTAGAACTGTGTAGTGTGCTTCAGTGAGAGAATGTCCGTCCATACATATTATTTGTTCCCCTACTAGAGTGCCTTTTCCATCCAGTCTGCCCTTATGCCACGATTCAGGAACACCAATCGGCTTAAGGTCAGGAATAAAGTCAATACAAAACTCAATGACCTCCTCATTTTGATGGCTCTTGGAGATGCTTCCTTCTGGCCTAGCACGGTTATGAACATATTTCTTTAAGACTCCCATGAACCTCTCAAAGGGGAACATATTGTGTAGAAATACAGGACCCAAAATGTTAATCTCTTCACATAGGTGAACTAGGACGTGCGTCATGATGTAGAAGAAGGATGGTGGGAACATCAACTCGAAACTGACAAGACATTGCACCAAATCATTCTGTAACCTTGGTATGATTTCTGGATCGATTACCTTCTGAGAGATTGCATTGAGAAATGCACATAGCTTCACAATGGCTAATCGAACGTTTTCCGGTAGAAGCCCCCTCAATGCAACCGGAAGCAGTTGCGTCATAATCACGTGGCAGTCATGAGACTTTAGGTTTTGGAACTTTTTCTCTGCCATGTTTATTATTCCCTTTATATTCGACGAGAAGCCAGACGGTACCTTAATACTGAGCAGGCATTCAAAGAAGATTTCCTTCTCTTCTTTGGTAAGAGCGTAGCTTGCATGACCCTGATGTATGTCGTCTTCTCCGTGCATACGTTACTGGTCCTCCCGTGCCTCAGGTGTATCTTTTGTCTTCCCATACACGCCCAAGAAGCCAAGCAGGGTCATGCAAAGATTCTTCGTCATGTGCATCACGTTGATTGCGGAGTGGACCTCTAGGTCTTTCCAATATGGCAGGTCCCAAAATATAGATTTCTTCTTCCACATGGGTGCGCGTCCGTCCGCGTCCTTCGGAACAGGTTGTCTGCTAGGACCCTTTCCAAATATCACCTTCAAATTCTTGACCATATCATGTACATCAGCATCAGTACGGTGGCGAGGCTTCGTCCGGTGATCCGCCTCACCTTTGAAATGCTTGCCTTTCTTTCTTACGGGATGCCTGCTCGGAAGAAATCGATGATGTCCCAGGTACACATTCTTCTTACAACTATTCAAATATATGCTGTCGGTATCATCCAAACATTGCGTGCATCCGCGGTATCCCTTGTTTGTCTGTCCTGAAAGGTTACTGAGAGCAGGCCAATCATTGATGGTCACGAACAGCAACGCCTTGAGGTCAAATTCTTCCCCCATGTGCTCATCCCACGCACGTACACCTGTTCCATTCCACAGTTGTAAGAGTTCTTCAACTAATGGCCTTAGGTACACATCAATGTCGTTGCCGGGTTGCTTAGGGCCTTGGATGAGCACTGGCATCATAATGAACTTTTGCTTCATGCACAACCAAGGAGGAAGGTTATACAAACATAGAGTCACAGGCCAGGTGCTATGGTTGCTGCTCTGCTCCCCAAAAGGATTAATGCCATCTGCGCTTAGACCAAACCATACGCTCCTTGCGTCATCTGGAAACTCCTTCCTGTACTTTCTTTCGATTTTTCTCCACTGCGACCCGTCAGCGGGTACTCTCAACTTTCCGTCTTTCTTACGGTCTTCTCTGTGCCATCGCATCGCCTTGGCATGCTCTTTGTTTTGGAACAGAAGTTTCAACCGTGGTATTATAGGAGAATACCACATCACCTTGGCAGGAATCTTCTTCCTGGGGTGCTCGCCCTCGACATCACCAGGCTCATCGCGGCTGATCTTATAGCGCAATGCACCACATACCGGGCAAGCGTTCAAATCCTCGTACTCACCGTGGTAGAGGATGCAATCATTAGGGCATGCATGTATCTTCTGCACCTCTAACCCTAGAGGGCAGACAGCCTTCTTTGCTTCGTACGTACTCTCGGGCAATTCATTGTCCTTTGGAAGCATATCCTTTATCATTACCAGCAACTTTCCAAATCCCTTGTCAGATACACCATTCTCTGCCTTCCATTGCAGCAATTCCAGTGTGGTGCCCAGCTTTTTCTTGTCACCTACGCAATTCAGGTACAACAATTTTTTGTGATCCTCTAATATGCACTGCAACTTCTTCTTCTCCAAATCACTTGCGCAGTTTCTCTTTGCATCGGCAATGGCCCGACCTAGATCATCAACGGGCTCATCTGATGCCTCTTCTTCAGCTTCTTCCCGCATTGCCTGCTCAGCTTCTTCCCGCATTACTGGCTCAGCTTCTTCCCCCATTGTTGTATCATCGTATTCAGGGAACCCATGGCCAGGATAGCTGTCGTCGTCCTCTTCTTCTTCATTGTCTTCCATCATAACCCCTCTTTCTCCGTGCTTGGTCCAAACATTATAGTGGGGCATGAAACCGGACTCAAACAGGTGGACGTGAATGGTTCTTGACGTAGAGTAATTGCGACCATTCTTACAGACAGCACATGGACAAGGCATAAAACCATCCGCCCGCTTGTTTGCCTCAGCCGCAAGCAGAAAAGTATGCACGCCCTCAACGAACTGGGGAGAGCATCGGTCATCGTACATCCATTGCCGGCTCATCTTCATTACACAACACCGAATAGACCAAATTAATACAAGTTCATACAACACTTAAATGCAACAAACAAATAACTCTCTAACTAAAGCATTTAAATGCAACAACAAATGCGATCAAGATCGCAACTAAGGTAACAATTGATCCAACAGCATAATGATACCAAGCCTCATTATCGATGGCATATTTTCTAATCTTTCTATTCTTCAAGCGCATTTTCTCCATCTTGATCTTGTGATCATCGACGACATCGGCAACATGCAACTCCAATTCCATCTTCTCCCCCTCAATTCTTTTTAATTTTTCTTTCAAGTACTCGTTTTCTCTTTCAACTAAATTTAACCTCTCGACAATAGGGTCGGTTGGAATTTCCGGTTCACATACCTCCTAGATAAAAATATCTATGTCAACTTGATGGGCATAATTTGTCATAAACACGAAATGCAACTAATAGTTTTAAAAGAGAATATACCACATCCGAATCATAACAAGGACGAGGGCCGACGGGGATGGATATCAAAACCATGGCACTATGTATAACAAACAACGTACGGGTAAGATAATTACTACATGATTAACTATATATCCAAATCACACAAACATCAATTTTTTATATAAAATTTCATGAACAAGAGGCTCACCACAAGGTGGTGCCGGTGACGGGATGGTGCGGGCGATCGACGGTGGTTACGACGAAGATTTAGAAGGCACTAAGTAAACCACACCTACATATGCAAACTAAGTGTTATTTTTGACCTCAAATTGCATATAAATCAAATACTAGCACATATATATATTTCCTCCCAAATTACTAAACTCACAAATTAGTAACTATACAAAGCATGAGAAGAGCTAATCTGGCAATGAGAGTTGAAAGGACAAAGTTGCTAACCTTTGTGATCATTTGAATGGATGGGGGCCTTCAAATCTTGACAAATTTTGGGCAAAATTTGTGAGGAGCTCGAGGGGAAAGGGGAAGAATAGAGGAGAAGTGAGGGGAAAGGGGAAGAACAGAGTGGCTCGGGTGGACGAAGGGTTTATGTACGTCGACCTATAGTATCGGTTCGTGGCACGAACCGGTACTAAAGGTGCTGGAGGGGGCCCATACTGACAACATCCTGCCACCACCCTCATTAGTACCGGTTCGTGGCACGAACCGGTGCTAAAGGTTAGCCACGAACCGGTACTAATGAGAGCGGCCCGGCTAGCCGTTGGAACTGGCACTAATGTATACATTAGTGCCGGCTCTAATACAAACCGGCACTAATGTGCTGCACGTTTGACCCTTTTTCTACTAGTGGTAATTCGGAACGGAGGGAGCTCTTTGCTGGATCAATATAGCTACATATCTCATAGTGTAAGCACAACTTGTAACTTACCCCCTTCATTTCTAAGTATAACCCTTTTTAGAGATTTAATATGGACTGCATAAGAACATATTTTAGAGAGCAGATTTACTCATTTTGCTTTGTATGTGGTACATATTGAAATCTCTAAAAATACATATATTCAGGAACGGAAGGATTAGATATTAACAACTAGGTGCTCACAATCAGGCTTTTCAGATCAAGAGAGGTTAGTATAATCTCTCCCTCTCTCTCTCTCTCTCTCTCTCTCTCTCATGCGTGTGTTCGCGCGTGTATTTATTTTTCAAAAACACTTACTTCTGGCCACCGGCCTTGTGTAAAGAGTAAAAAAACCCAAAGCTTTCATCTTTGAAAAGCTAGTTCTGAAAAATAAAACTAACAGTCATGGTTTTATGTTACATAATTGCTGACGGCACCAATTACAAGGTGAAATGATCTTTACACATCCTAGAACAGATGTTTCTCAGGAAGCTTCTTCAGAAGTGTCCAAGAGAGACTAGATACTAATGTGCAAGTGTGAAACCGCCAGGCGCGTACGGAAGGTATAGCATCCAATAGAGGAACTTTCTCAAGCAGAGTTGGCATCAAGTATATTCATTTCCAACCTAATGATGCTTGTAGTATTACATTTATCTTAGCTATGAGTTATTACAGGCTGGTTATGCGACATGTACACATTAGTAGTACAAGAACAACTTGTATATCGTTATAATATATTCCATGGCTGCGTATAATTCACTTGGTTTGCGAGACTTGCAGAAGCTGGTCACATCTCAATCATCATAATTTCGTTTTGCTAAAACACTCACGTCCTTTGGTCTTATTATCAGCATATCCTGTAACCAACCTTTAGGCTAGAAATATGGGGTTATTAATTTGGAAATAGAATATAGCAACCATAGTTTTTTTAGATAGCATATATCTATTACAAAGGGAGCATACATCTACTACAAAGATTGTGGTCAAGCAATCAAAGATAGGGGAGAGAGTAAAAGAGTTTTTTTTAGGTAAATAACCAAACCTATGTGAACATCCATGCGCAAGGTAAAAAAAAGGACTAAAAGTTGTGTGGCTCCTAGTAGGGTCAGTCTTCGTATAAAAAACCTCTCCTTTAAATTAGGGCTCTTTTCTGGAATATGCGGGGTTTTAGCGCTAGGGGGCGCCGAAATCAACTTAGGGACTATGTCTGTGATGCACATATTGATTTAATTTGTCTTCAGGAGACTATCAAAGCTTCCATAAATGACAATGAATTGTCCTAGCTCAATACCGGGTGTTGATCGTTTTGTTCGGAAGCGGTTACCTCTAGGCACTCTGGTGGCAATCTTTTTGACTTTATTAGTTTTGTGTGTGGGGATTTCTTTGCTGGTATGGTCCTTTCTCAACGGCCTATTAATAAGTCGTTGTTGTTTACGACCGTGCCGATCATCGTTACCTCAAATCTTCTTAGATGAGCTTGTACTTATGGTTTCTTCTTCTAACTTCCCACTTCTTATTGGGGGCGATTTTAACCTTCTTCAGTCTCCTGGTGATAAAAACAATACCCTTTTTTGGACCAGGGCTAGTGCATTCAATGATTCATTAACAATATGGCTCTTCATGAGCTCCATCGGGTTGGTGCCCATTCACGTGTTAGGGGTTTTGAAGGGTTTAGGGGTTTCATATTGTGTTAGCTATAGCTATTACATAAAGAGAGAAGTGACCGCCTCTCTTTCTCCGTGCTTGGTCGACGGTAGCTACTACATATAGAGAGAACTCGACCCTAGCTAGTAAGAAAATGAAGGAACCATTAATTACCCAACATCATGACCATGAACATATATAGAGAGAAGTGACCTCTCTTTCTCGTGCTTGGTTGAACAACAAGTTTACGCATATCTATCCGACGCTATTACATATATACAATATAAAATCCTTGACATCATCGACCACCAAAATCCCATTGAATTTCCGTATGATATTCTCCCTTTTCATTTATGGCATGGTCAAGAAAGAATCCCGCCAATTCCTCTTGAATTGCTCATATGCGATCACGTGGTAGGAGTTCATCCCGCATCTGCCAAATCTAATTTAAAGAAAGGGGTGAATACATGTATATGAATGAAACTCAACACAATTGATGGTAATAAAATAAAATTGTGAATATTGTTTACGTACTTCATATTGTTTGTCAGAGTAGCCCCGCTTAGAGGTCGAGTGGCGTATGAACTCGCAAACATAGTATCGACATAAATAATTCCCGCCTTCTTGCCACAAGCACTTTACGAGAAATATAGTTCAATCAAACTGATAATCAAGCATGATAAATGGATTGACGAAAGTAGAATCAATGAGAGATGCGCGGAACTAGCTAGTACCACTTACTCTAGGTTCTATAAATCACAGCTCCTTCTGCAGACCCGGAACCATTCCGGTGAACTTTTTCCAAACCCTGCCATGGAAAGAAAATGATTACTTGATATCAGGAAATGAACGGAAGTTGCCGATATGGTGCGATAATGATTGAACTTATTTCTGGAGCATTGCAGTCATGTCCGCATACTTCTGGGGATCTTTACGTCTTGAGTCTAAGACAACTACTACTCCCCCATCAAGCTTAATCTCTAGCAGAATAAAGTAGAACATGCGCACGCATAACTCATCAATTACATTACTTAACCTCGAGTAAGCGAAACCGAATATGCACAAGACAGTAACACTCACTTGAAGTTGTAAGGAAATAGTATTTTCCCTTTGTTTTGATGTCGAAGGAATGATTGTAGCAAGTTTTGCTCAGTATCTTCAACTCTGTTTTGAACTGACCATTCATTTACAGTATTTGGGCTAATGAACCCAATGTCATATATTTGTCCTTTTTTTCATTCGGCGATCTTCAATCTGCATAATATAGTGAGGATAATTATATATACATGCAATGAATGAGCTGAGCTATAGAGACTTAATTACAGAAGTAATACTTACAGACAGTAGCAAGTCATGAGTTGTTTGTCGAGGGCGTCTTGATTGAATAACTGAAATAATTCCACAAATTCAATAGGCATCACCTAAACTCCAATGAGGTCGTGCTCATCTTTAATCCTCAGCAATATACTGTCGGTCCTAGACTTCCTGTTGGTTTCCATGTACCAGTCAATCTTCGCATCAACATTGTTAGAGGAGGATGATCAGGTTTGACGAGAGGCTTCCCGTGCTCGTATCTAAAGATCTGTACTACCTCTGATGTTTCAAAATGTGCATCATCGCCCACGTAATCACCAATATTGATACCGGGCACTAGCCCCGGATGATTAGCAACGATATCGCTAGACACCTCAAGCGGGGGCACGATTGCTTCTCCTATTCACCGAGCTTGAGAATTGTTGTCCCACTTCTTCATTTTGCGTCTCTTGCAGCACTGGAAGTACTTCCCGACTGCCGTGCTTCATCATATGTCCTTTCAATACAGCGGTCATAGTTGGATTGCGGTGGAGGCGGGGGTGGTCGCTTAATGGCATCCAGAGTGCGCTTCACTTTCACGGATCTGCCGTTTCCTTCAGAGGTGTCCGTTTCCGTGCAAAATGGGCCTGCACTTCGGCTTCAACGATTTCATTGGTTTCCTCGTCAATCCTCTCATATGGTAACTTTGGAAGAGGCTTCAGGCTTGGACCAAATATGTATTTCTTCCCGCCTCTTGTACTGCTATCCGCCGGAGCGGCGACGTCTCTCTTCCATCGTTTCTTACGCGGCGGAGTCCGCTGACACGCCGGAGGAGGCGGAGGAGGAGCCGGAGTGCTCTGACGCGCCGGAGGAGGCGGAGTGCCCTGACGCGTCGGAGGAGGCGGAGTGCCTTGACGCACCGGAGCAGGTGGAGGAGGAGGCAGAGTGCCCTTACTTGCCAGAGGAGTGATACGTCTCCAACGTATCTATAATTTTTGATTGCTCCATGCTATATTATCTATTGTTTTGGACTATATTGGGCTTTATTTTCCACTTTTATATTACTTTTGGGACTAACCTATTAACCGGAGGCCCAGCCCAGAATTGCTGTTTTTTTTCCTATTTCAGTGTTTCGAAGAAACGGAATATCAAACGGGGTCCAAACGGAATGAAATCTTCGGGAACATGATTTTCTCATCGGATAAGACTCAGGAGACTTGGACCCTCCTTCAAGAAAGCTCTGAGGCGGCCATGAGGGTGGAGGGCGCCCTCCTAGGGCGCCCTGCCTCATGGGACCCTCGAGGCTCCACCAACGTACTTCTTCCTCCTATATATACCTACGTACCCCCGTCAGATCAGATACGGAGCCAAAAACCTAATTCCACCGCCGCAACTTTCTGTATCCACGAGATCCCATCTTGGGGCCTGTTCCGGAGCTCCACCGGAAGGGGATTCCACCACGGAGGGCTTTTACATCAACATCATAGCCTCTCCGATGAAGTGTGAGTAGTTTACCTCAGACGTTCGGGTCCATAGTTAGTAGCTAGATGACTTCTTCTCTCTTTTTGGATCTCAATACAATGTTCTCCCCCTCTCTCGTGGAGATCTATTCGATGTAATCTTCTTTTTGCGGTGTGTTTGTTGAGACCGATGAATTGTGGGTTTATGATTAAGATTATCTATGAGCAATATTTGAATCTTTTCTGAATTCTTTTATGTATGATTGAGTTATCTTTGCAAGTCTCTTCGAATTATCCGTTTGGTTTGGCCAACTAGACTGGTAGTTCTTGCAATGGGAGGAGTGCTTAGCTTCGGGTTCATTCTTGCGGTGTCTGTCGGTGTCAAAACCGGCGGATCTCGGGTAGGGGTTCCCGAACTGTGCGTCTAGGCGGATGGTAACAGGAGACAAGGGACACGATGTTTTTACCCAGGTTCGGGCCCTCTCGATGGAGGTAAAACCCTACTCCTGCTTGATTGATATTGATGATATGGGTAGTACAAGAGTGGATCTCCCACGAGATCAAGGAGGCTAAACCCTAGAGGCTAGCCTATGGTATGATTGTTGTTATTGTTGTTGTCCTACGGACTAAAACCCTCCGGTTTATATAGACACCGGAGAGGGTTAGGGTTACACCGAGTCGGTTACAATGGTAGGAGATCTACATATCCGTATTGCCAAGCTTGCCTTCCACACCAAGGAAAGTCCCATCCGGACACGGGACGAAGTCTTCAATCTTGTATCTTCATAGTCTTGGAGTCCGGCCGATGATGATAGTTCGGCTATCCGGACACCCCCTAGTCCAGGACTCCCACAGTAGCCCCTGAACCAGGCTTCAATGACGACGAGTCCGGCGCGCATATTGTCTTCGGCATTGCAAGGCGGGTTCCTCCTCCGAATAATTCATAGAAGACTGTGAACACCAGGATAGTGTCCGGCTCCACAAAATAAATTCCACATATAACCGTAGAGAGAATAATATTTACACAAGATCAATCTGCTGACGTATTATGTGGCGAGACGTCACACCACAGCCAAGCCTCTTCGTTTTTCATTATACCACCTCAGCGCGTTTAGCGAAGCAGTTTCCTTGGCACGTCTTGTCAAAGAAGAGATCGTGTTCCCCTTATTCCGGGATTCCCATCAATACGGACGTGGGTAACCCAACCGCACCATTGATTGCGGCGCTTGGGAGATAAGCGAGTTTTACCAGGCCGGTGGGGGACGCATAGTTTTGTCCGCCCATATATAAGGGGATAAGGATCCACCTCTTTTACCTATGCCTTCTTCCTCCTTTGCTTATCCATCTCCGCGCACTCGAGCTCCAGCGCCCAAGTCCGCACATCTCACTTCGACCCTCTCCAGCCATGTCCGGAGCGGGAGGCAAGTGGCTGGCCTCCTCCGTCACGGAGGGGCACATCGAGAAGCTGCGCGGCGCCGGATATTTGTCCAGCGACATCGCGCATCGGCTGCCCGTCAAGGGGCAGCTCATCCCCACCCCCAGGCCTCATGAGCGGGTGGTATTCCTTCCCCATTTCCTCCACGGACTGGGCTTTCCTCTTCATCCCTTTGTCCGGGGGCTCATGTATTACTACAGCCTGGATTTCCACGATCTGGCCCCAAATTTCATCCTCAATATCTCGGTGTTTATCGTCGTGTGCGAGGCCTTCCTCTGCCTCCCGCCCCACTTCTGCTTGTGGCTAAAGACCTTCAATGTCAAGCCGAAGGTTGTGAAGGGCAGCCAAGCAGAGTGCCGAGGCGCCATGGTGGGCAAAATGCCCAACGTCACCTGGCTCGAGGGTGCCTTCGTGGAATCCATCAAAGGGTGGCAATCGGGGTGGTTCTACGTCATCGAGCCGCGCAACCCTAAATGGGCAGCGGCCCCCGAATTTAGATCTGGTGCCCTCATGCAGCTCACCTCCTAGAAAGAGAAGGGCTTGCTTTGGGGTAGTTCGGAGGAGCTGACCGGACTCCAGTCCTGTCTCCAGACCCTGGTGAACAAGAAGCTCAAGCTTGTCAACGTGATCCAGGTCATGCTCATCCGCCGGATTCTCCCCTGCCAGCAACGGGACTTCAAGTTGTGGGAGTTTGATCCAGCACAGCACTAGACCTTGAGCGGGCTCTTCGATACTACATACGAAGATGCCTGGAGGGTGCTGTTCAAGGGCGCCGAAGCTCCCGCATCCGCTACAGAAGATCGCGGATTCAGCACGCAGCGCCCGGCCGATGAGGTAAGCTACGTCTTCCTTTATGGGACACCTGCTTTTCATAGTTTGACTCTATGCGGGATCTAAACTCTCGATGCCTTTAACAGGACTGGAAGAAGACGTCCGGACAAGTGAACTGTCCGGCTCCCCTTCCAGAAGACCCAGCGGACACCCGTTTGACGGGGCTGTTGGTTCCGGCACTCTACGAGGTGCCAGAGAGGAAGGCCAAGAAGACGGCCGCGGGAACCCGAATGAGTTCCCGGCGTCAGGTGGTATCGGACTCATCGTCCGATAGCTCTGGGGCAGAATCCTCCCATGAAGGTGAGGAGGAAAAGAAGGCCTCTCCCCCGGCGGGGGGAAAGAAGAAGTGGAAGGCCTCCCCAGAGAGGGAGGCCGAAGGGTCGAAGAAGGGGAGGACCCTTCTCCCGGATAACTCCGCCAACGTCGGTGGCGGTGACGAGGAGTGGCCCCAAAGGGCCAAGCCCCTGGCGAGATCGTAAGTATCCGGACTCCTAGATGATTTATGATTTTTCTTTTTTGCCACCTGGTGTCTTTCTAACGCCGCATACAACCTGTAGTCCGGCCAAGGATGACATTCCCGTTTCGTCGAGCGGGTCCTTGGGCACGTCGGATATGGATTCCCTTCTGAACGCCTCCTCCCCTCGCGACGCTGACAACGTCGAGGTGGGGTCCCGGGAGGGGTCCCATCAGGGGGAGGAGGCCCTGGAGGTGCCTCAAGGCAACCTCCCGAAATCCGCACCGGACTCCATACCGGAACCCGTAGTGGTTCTAGAGTCCGGCGGGCGGCCCCTACGTAAGAAGGGCAAGATGGTGCCACCGGCGGCCTCCGCCCAACCGGAGGCGCCGGATAATTTGCTGGAGGCGCTTAACGGTGCTTCCATCGAAGAAGAACACCGCACTATCATGAGTGCGGTGATTCAAAAGGTTCAGCTCGCCAAGAGCGGGCTGACCGAAGCCTGCCGCAGCCTTTTAACAGGCTTTGAGGTAAGAATTTCAAAATGTATAATATAATACCGCATAGACAGTAGCCCCTGATGCTCGTTTCGGTGTTCGGGAAGAAAAGCCGGAGCGAGGATCTAAAAAATATATACGCACGAGTCTAAAAATATGTCAATATGGGATTGCAGGCTGCGCTGCTGACCTCTACCGCACTGACTGCGGAGGTCAATGCTATGAAGCAAAGCCTCGAGCGGTCCGAGAACGAGCTCGGCCGTGCCAAGAAGCAACTCGAGGACAAAGAAGGTGAGTAACACCGTATTTAAAGTTGTACCTTACAGAAAAGGACTTGGTTGCAAGAGAAATAACAAGGATAACATGGGTACTACAGGGGCCATGAACGAGCTGGCGACCCATGAACGCAATGCGGCCGCAGAACGAGTCGAGCGGGAGAAGCAGGAGGCTCGGGTGGCGGAGGTGCAGCAAGAGCTCCAGGCTCTCGTGGAAAAACATGAGAGTTTGGAGCGTGACTCAAAGACTCGAGAGTCCGAGCTTGCATCGGCTCTCGAGAGTGCCAAAGCCGCGAAGGCCGAAGCCCACAAGGCCCTCCAGGAAATCGAGGCGTTGAAAAAGATAGCGGCGGGTAAGGCATTTTTCATGCAAAGCAAGCATGTGAATGTGAATTACTTGTCACTTACCTGAATTCGGAGCTCTCCAGGAGCGTTCGCAGATCTGCCCTGCAGCATGTCCGATGCTGCCGTATTCTATCATGCCGAGGAGGGGAGCTGGACGGAGAAAGTCTTCTGGTCTCAGTATGCTGAGGCCGGACATCCGGTGCCCCTGAGCGACCAGCTGAAGAAGTTGGTCGAGCTCCACAAGGCGGCCGAATAGGCCATGAAGGGCCTTATAGTCCGGCTGTGGCCTACGGAGGCCATGCCTGGGAGCTACTTCGGCCTGGTGCGGCGGCTGGTGGATGCATGCCCCTGGATTGAAGTCGTCAAGCAGTCCGCCTGCATTGAAGGTGCCCGTCGGGCCCTTGCCCATGCAAAGGTGCACTGGGGGTGGCTGGATGCTGAGAAGCTTCTGACGGATGCGCCGGCGGCGGGCAAGGAGTATCGCACGCCCGAAATGTATTATAAAAGTGTCCTGAAGGGTGCCCGCCTGATTGCGGGTGAGTTCTCCAAGAATGTAATATTTGAGTAGATTCGCATTTTGTTATCCTGTGCGCTGAAAACTTTGTTCATATGCGCTAAGCAACGCTTGTTAATTTAAAATATTATCTTCTGTGCGGCCGTTTATCAAATCTGAGAGATGGCAAGTTGTCAGCTTCAGCCCCCATGCCACGAGTGCTGGGGTGTTCGGGATAAACTTGAGCGCTCTTGTTCCCATTTTTGGGTCCATCTAGGGAGGCGCTCAACACAACGAACCAGGCAACCGGACTTATAATGCTTGAACACTCTCACTTAGCCATAGAATTCTATAATTTTAAATTTCGGCGAAGCCCCTAGTGTTCGGAAGACCGACTTTGGGGCGCTATCCACGCCTGGGCCGGACAAAAGCCGGTTCCTCGCTCTAAGCGGCATAAGTCTTTAGGGACTCGAAAAGACCTCTCGAACAGCGACCAGCTCTCGCCTTATCATGACGGTGAGTTTTAGCTTTCTCCACTGAGGCGCTCGCCCAGCTCAACCGGGGCGCAATCGTAGTGGTTCTCCCAGTGCTACCTTAGCCGATACAACGGAACGTAAGGTACCAAAACATGGGAGCGGGGCAAACCCAACTATTGACCCAAGACATGATTCGGAGCCGATGCATATAATGCTATAAGTTCGGGGTGCCGCACTTGTGAAAGTGTTCGGACTTATCACACGTAATACGGGGAACTTAAGCCCCTGGTGTATTTAGCCGTACCATAGTATACGGATGCAACATGTCATAAATGAACATATGTAATAGAAAGAAATGCAATTATAAGCGAAGAGCGATGCATTATTTATTCCAGAAATGCTGTCATGGATGCAGAACGATACAAATAGTGTGGTAAGCAAGGGATAGGACTATTTAAACATGTCCCCCTCCAGGGGTAGGCTGCGGAATGGTGTATAAAGCTGATGTAATGCTCGTAATGGAGACCACCTGAGTGTTCGTCGTAGCCTGTATCCTTCCCTGGCTATTGCATCGTGTATCCGGCGGGTGTATTGCCGGACAGGGCCTCTAGTAAATGGAGTCATGTGGATAATAAAAAAAGAAAAGAGAAAAAAGGTGACACGCTTGGGAGCCCCTGGTGTGGTTGAGCCGCACTCTGGGCCTGTCATGGTCGTGCCCCTCCCCCAATGCCCATGGTATCTCCAAGGCGTAATGATGCACATGAAGGACCAGTCTTGCAATTTTGCGAGGGCTGGGGTTGGGACCGCATTGCTACGCGTGCTCAGAACGTGCCATGTGGTCTTGTTGTAGGTTACTCCGGGCGCGTTTGTCCGTGTCCGGTCGCTTAGCGGCCGGACTCGAGAATTGCCTTAAGAGGCTGCTCTGTACTTCTGTCGCGAGAGCCGCTGTATGTTCCTCCGTTCGGAGGGAGCGTTCTATGTTTCCTTTGACCGTAATGACTCCTCGAGGGCCTGGCATCTTGAGCTTGAGGTATGCATAATGCGGCACCGCGTTGAACTTTGCAAACACGGTCCGTCCGAGCAGAGCATGATAGCCGCTGCAGAACGGGACTATGTCGAAGATTAACTCCTCGCTTCGGAAGTTATCCGGTGATCCGAAGACCACTTCAAGTGTAATGGAGCCTGTACAGTTGGCCTCTACACCTGGTATGACGCCTTTGAAGGTCATCTTCGTGGGTTTGATCCTTGAGGGGTCTATGCCCATCTTGCGCACTGTATCCTGATAAAGCAGGTTCAGGCTGCTGCCACCGTCCATCAGGACTCTGGTGAGGTGAAACCCATCGATGATTGGGTCTAAAACCAGTGCGGCGAATCCGCCATGGCGGATACTAGTGGGGTGGTCCCTTCGATCGAAGGTGATCGGGCAGGAGGACCATGGGTTGAACTTCGGGGTGACTGGCTCCATCGCATATACGTCCCTGAGTGCACGCTTCCGCTCCCTTTTGGGTATATGGGTTGCGTATATCATGTTTACCGTCCGCACTTGTGGGGGGAAACCTTTCTGTCCTCTAATGTTCGGCGGTCGGGTCTCTTCCTCGTCATCGCTATGCAGCCCCTTGTCATTGTTTTCGGCAATTAACTTGCCCGCCTACTTGAATACCCAGCAATCTCTGTTAGTGTGGTTAGCTGGCTTTTCGGGGGTGCCGTGTATCTGGCAAGAGCAGTCGAGTATTCGGTCCAGATTGGACGGACCCGGAGTAGTTCTTTTGAATGGCTTTTTCCGCTGACCGGGTTTGGAGCCTCTGAATCCGGCGTTGACTGCCGTATCCTCAGTGTTATCGCCGTTAACGCGGCGTTTGTTTTTGTTGCGACGCGACCTGCCATTGCGGTCCTTGTTATCTGGAGTGCCAGAATTTTTGCTGAGGTTGTTACTGCGGGCTAGCTAGCTGTCCTCTCCCGCGCAAAAGCGGGTCATAAGTGATGTAAGGGCTGCCATTGTTTTCGGCTTTTCCTGTCCTAGGTGCCGGGAAAGCCATTCGTCCCGGATCTTATGTTTGAAGGCTGCAAGAGCCTCTGCATCCGGACAGTCGATGATTTGATTTTTCTTTGTTAAGAACTGTGTCCAGAATTGCTTGGCCGATTCTTCTGGCTGTTGAATTATATGGCTAAGGTCATCGGCGTCTGGTGGTCGCACACATGTGCCCTGGAAGTTGTCAAGGAATGCGGCTTCCAGGTCCTCCCAACACCCAATTGATTCTGCTGGCAAGCTATTGAGCCAATGCCGAGCTGGTCCTTTAAGCTTGAGTGGGAGGTATTTGATGGCGTGAAGATCATCGCCGCGGGCCATGTGGATATGAAGGAGATAGTCTTCGGTCCAAACCGCGGGGTCCGTTGTGCCATCGTAGGATTCAGTGTTCATGGGTTTAAACCCTTCGGGGATTTGATGATCCATTACTTCATCTGTGAAGCATAGTGGGTGTGCGGCGCCTCTATATTGGGCAATGTCGCGACGTAGCTCAAGCGAGCTTTGTCTATTGTATTCGGCCCGGCCGGAGTTGCTGTATCTGGCGCGATGGTCATCGTCGCGTATCGTGGGGCTCCCATGTGATCCGTTGATCGATCTTGATTGTCTTGCCTTATCCTCCAAGATGTCCCGCAAGTCCGGCGCATTCCCCCGTGGCTTCGTACTTGTCGAGCGGTGCCGGGGTACGGCTCTGGTGGAGGGCCTAGAGGCCTCTCTGTCTCGGCCACGAGGTGGTCGGTCAGCCATATTGTGCGCTGGTGATGCAGGTTTATATGCTTCCTCCTCTAATCGGGGGAGCAACTTGCGTTTGGGGTAACTTTTGGAGCGGCGTTCGAGTTCGTACTCTTCGACCGCGAGGACTTCAGTCCATCTGTCGGCCAGCAGGTCTTGATCAACTCTAAGCTGTTGCTGCTTTTTCTTGAGGCTGTTCGCCGTGGCCATAAGCCTGCGTTTAAAACGCTCTTGTTCGACGGGATCCTCAAGCACGACGAATTCGTCGTCGTCGAGGCTTGCCTCGTCTCCGGAGGGAGGCATGTAGTTGTCATCCTCTACCTCGTCGTCTGCTGCTCTCTTATGAGGGCTGGCGTCTCCATCCTCCTGTGCTGAATCTTGCTGGAGGGGGTTGTCTTCGGCACTGTCTGGGGTGTTATTATCTTCGGTGCCGGAATCTCCATTCTTGCTGTGGCGGGATTTAGAGCGGCGCCGATTGCGCCGGCGCTTAGGCTGTTTTTTGGAGGGGTCTTCCTCCGCTGCTTCCTCACCATTCCCATCTTTTGGGGTATGCACCATGTATATGTCATATGACGAGGTGGCCGTCCAGTGCCTCGTGGGCGCTGCTTCTTGGTCGTCTCCGGCATCGTCGTCCATACCGTCGATGTCTTCGGAGTCATAATCTAGCATGTCGGTTAGATCATCGACAGTGGCTACAAAGTGGGTGGTGGGGGGGGGGGCTTTGAATTTCTTCGTCGTCCGCATCCCAACCGTCCTGACCGCAGTCCGGCCAGGGCTCTACTGATAGCGAGAGGTACTTTAGCGAATTTAGGATGTCGCCAAAAGGTGAATGTTGAAAGATGTCCGCGGCGGTGAACTCCATGATAGGCGCCCAATCGGATTCGATCGGAGGGGGCGCGGGAGGTTCGGAGTCCGGCAAGGAGTCCGGCACCTCGGAATCACGAGCCTCACAAGGGACAAGATCAGTATTCGGCTCCATCGCCGTAGACGTAGCAGTCCCCGAGGCGCTGTCCAGCCACCCATCCTCGGTCTGCGCAGTCGGCCCCGAATTAAGGGTCGGAGCGGACTTGTGTGCGGCCTCCAGGGCACTGTCCGGCTGCGGGGCCAAATCATGCCCATCGTAACAGTGCGGCGCGCTCGGCTGTGGCTCGAATCCATCGAAGATCAAGTCTCCGCGGACGTCCGCCGTGAAGTTCAAACTTCCAAATCTGACCTGACGGCCAGGGGCGTAGCTTTCAATCTGCTCCAGATGGCCAAGCGAATTGGCCCGCAGTGCAAAGCTGCCGAATACGAAGATCTGTCCGGGGAGAAAAGTCTCACCCTGGACCGCGTTGTCACTGATGATGGTTGAAGGATCCATCAAGCCTATCGGTGACGACACAGAGGAACTTTCAATGAAAGCACCAATGTCGGTGTCAAAACCGGCGGATCTCGGGTAGGGGGTCCTGAACTGTGCGTCTAGGCGGATGGTAACAGGAGACAAGGGACACAATGTTTTTACCCAGGTTCGGGCCCTCTCGATGGAGGTAAAACCCTACTCCTGCTTGATTGATATTGATGATATGGGTAGTACAAGAGTGGATCTACCACGAGATCAAGGAGGCTAAACCCTAGAGGCTAGCCTATGGTATGATTATTGTTATTGTTGTTGTCCTACGGACTAAAACCCTCCGGTTTATATAGACACCGGAGAGGGCTAGGGTTACACAGAGTCGGTTACAATGGTAGGAGATCTACATATCCGTATTGCCAAGCTTGCCTTCCATGCCAAGGAAAGTCCCATCCGGACACGGGACGAAGTCTTCAATCTTGTATCTTCATAGTCTTGGAGTCTGGCTGATGATGATAGTTCGGCTATCCGGACACCCCCTAGTCCAGGACTCCCACAGTGTCCTTTCCCAGTGATAGTAGGGGCAGCAAGGCACGTATTGCATGAATTTATTCCTCTACATCATGTCATCTTGCTTAAGGCGTTACTCTGTTTTCATTAACTTAATACTCTAGATGCATGCTAGATAGCGGTCGATGAGTGGAGTAATAGTAGTAGATGCAGGCAGGAGTCGGTCTACATGTCTCGGACGTGATGCCTATATACATGATCATACCTAGATACTCTCATAACTATGCTCAATTCTGTCAATTGCTTAACAGTAATTCGTTCACCCACCGTAAAATACCTATGCTCTTGAGAGAAGCCACTAGTGAAATCTATGGCCCCTGTGTCTATTTTCGTCATATTAATCTTCCTACGCTTTATTATTGCTTTGCTCTTTACTTTGCCTTTTTATTTTACTTTGCATCTTTATACCAAAAATACCAAAAATATTATCTATCATCTCTATTAGATTTCACTCTCATTAGTGACCATGAAGGGATTGACAACCCCTATTCGCGTTGGTTGCGAGGAGCTATTTGTTTTGTGTAGGTACGAGGGACTTGCGCATGGCCTCCTACTGGATTGATACCTTGGTTCTCAAAAACTGAGGGAAATACTTACGCTACTCTGCTGCATCATCCTCTCCTCTTCGGGGAAAACCAACGCAAGCTCAAGACGTAGCAAGAAGGATTTCTGGCGCCGTTGCCGGGGAGTCTACGCACAAGTCAACATACCAAGTACCCATCACAATCCCTTATCTCTCGCATTACATTATTTGCCATTTGCCTCTCGTTTTCCTCTCCCCCACTTCACCCTTGCCATTTTATTCGCCCTACCTCCGTTCAATCTTGTGTTACCATGTGCCTTCTTTTTGCTTGCATCTTCGCTTGCTAAAAGTCTATGGATCCTCATCCTCTTGCCAATCTTTTTAAGAGATCCAATTATGATGAACCAATTCCTAGTGATTTGGATGCACTAGATTATCTTTATAAGGTTTTGCCTGAAATCCGTGAAGTGACTCACGATAGATCTTTGAATAAAAAGCATGATTGCAATGATTTTATTATAAATTCTTTTGATGTCAATTGTGCTAATAAGATTCAAAACCCTAAGCTTGGGGATGCTAGTTTTGCTATGTCTACTACTTGTTGCAATGATCATGATTGGGGTGATTCTTCTTATGATCTTGAAAACTTATTTAAGCCCCATGATGAATATGAGATTGATAATATTGTTTGCAATAATATTGAAAGTGGGTTCGGAAGAGTGTCAACTTTAGATCCCACATATTTGGAGAATGTTCAATCTTATGAAGTTTTTGATAAAAGTGGGTTTGGAAAGGTCATGACTTTAGTTAATGATAATCCCACTATTTTGGAAGAGTATCAACTTTGCATGCACGTGGATTGTGTTGAGAATATACTTTGTGATATTTATTTTGTTGAATTTTCCTATGATCCTACATGTAATTATTATGAGAGAGGAAAATATGGTTATAGAAATTTTCATGTTACTAAATTACCTCTCGTTGTGTTGAGATTGCTATTGTTCCTTTCCGCTTCCTTGCATATGCTAGTTTTTGCTTGCTACGATAATTTGTTTGCCTATAATATTCCTATGCATAGGAAGTATGTTAGACTTAAGTGTGTTTGTCACATGTTTTATGATGCTCTCTTTGTGCCTCAATTCTTGTGAGCATCATTGAATCTCAATGCCTAGCTAAAAAGGCTTTAAAGAAAAGCGCTTGTTGGGAGATAACCCAATATTTTTCCTTACTTCTTAGTAATAAATAATCCATCTACCTTCTGTTTGGATGTGGTTTTATGTTTTAATTAGTGTTTGTGCCAAGTTAAACCTATAGGATCTTCTTGGACAATAGTTATTTGATCTTGCTGTAATTTCCAGAAACTTTTGGTTCACGAAACAAATTGTTAAAAATCACCAGAACGTGATAAAATAGTGATTCCAATTGCTGCTGATCAATAAGATAATTGACTATGTCGTCCTATTTTGGCTGAATGTTTGGAGTGCCAGAAGTTTGTGTTAGTTACATATTACTACAGACTATTCTGTTTTTGACAGATTCTGTTTTTCGTGTGTTGTTTGATTATTTTGATGAATCTATGGCTAGTAAAATAGTTTATGATCCATAGAGAAGTTGGAATACAGTAGGTTTAACACCAATATAAATAAAGAATGAGTTCATTACAGTACCTTGAAGTGATCTTTTGTTTTCTTTCGCTAACGGAACTTACGAGATTTCTGTTGAGTTTTGTGTTGTGAAGTTTTCAAGTTTTGGGTGAATTTTTTTGATGGATTATGGAACAAGGAGTGGCAAGAGCCTAAGCTTGGGGACGCGCATGGCACCCCCAAGATAATCCAAGGACACCAAAAAGTCGAAGCTTGGGGATGCCCTGGAAGGCATCCCCTCTTTTGTCCACTTCCATTGGTAACTTTACTTGGAGTTATATTTTTATTCACCACATGATATGTGTTTTGCTTGGAGCGTCTTGTATTATTTGAGTCTTTGCTTGTTAGTTTACCACAATCATCCTTGCTGTACACACCTTTTGAGAGATCCATACATGAATTGGAATTTGTTAAAATAATCTATGTGCTTCACTTATATCTTTTGAGCTTGATAGTTTTGCTCTATGTGCTTCACTTATATCTTTTGAGCTTGATAGTTTTGCTCTATGTGCTTCACTTATATCTTTTGAGCTTGATAGTTTTGCTCTGTGTGCTTCACTTATATCTTTTGAGCTTGATAGTTTTGCTCTAGTACTTCACTTATATATTTTAGAGCACGGTGGTGGTTTGTTTTAAAGAAACTATTGATCTCTCATACTTCACTTAGATTATTTTGAGAGTCTTAAATAGCATGGTAATTTGCTTAATAATAATATGCTTGGTATTCAAGATTTGTAAAACTTTCTTTTGAGTGCGTTGAATACTAAGAAAAGTTTGATGCTTGATAATTGTTTTGAGATATGGAGGTGATAATATCAAAGTCGTGCTAGCTGAGTAGTTGTGAATTTGAGAAATGCTTGTGTTGAAGTTTGCAAGTCCCATAGCATGCACGTATGGTAAATGTTATGTAACAAATTTGAAACATGAGGTGTTATTTGATTGTCCTCCTTATGAGTGGCGGTCGGGGACGAGCGATGGTCTTTTCCTACCAATCTATCCCCCTAGGAGCATGCGCGTAGTGCTTTGGTTTTTGGTGGCTTGTAGATTTTTGCAATAATTATGTGAGTTCTTTATGACTAATGTTGAGTCCATAGATTATACACACTCTTACCCTTCCATCATTGCTAGCCTCTTCGGTACCGTGCATTGCCCTTTCTCACATTGAGGGTTGGTGCAAACTTCGCCGGTGCATCCAAACCCCGTGATATGATACGCTCTTTCACACATAAACCTCCTTATATCTTTCTCAAAATAGCCACCATACCTACCTATTATGGCATTTCCATAGCCATTCCGAGATATATTGCCATGCAACTTTCCACCATACCGTTCTTCATGACACATTCATCATTGTCATATTGCTTAGCATGATCATGTAGTTGACATAGTATTTGTGGCAAAGCCACCGTTCATAATTCTTTCATACATGTCACTCTTGGTTCATTGCATATCTCGGTACACCGCCGGAGGCATTCATATAGAGTCATACTTTGTTCTGGTATTGATTTGTAATCATTGAGTTGTAAATAAATAGAAGTGTGATGATCATCATTTTCTAGAGCATTGTCCCAAAAAAAAGAGAAGGACCAAAGAAAAAAAAGGAAGGCCCAAAAAAAGAAATAAAATAGAAGAGGCAATGTTACTATCTCTTTTTCCACACTTGTGCCTCAAAGTAGCACCATGTTCTTAATATAGCGAGTCTCATATATTGTGCTTCATAGTAGCACCATGTTATTCATATAGCGAGTCTCATATATTGTGCTTCAAGTAGCACCATGTTCTTCATATAGAGAGTTTCATATGTTGTCACTTTCATATACTAGTGGGAATTTTTCATTATAGAAGTTGGCTTGTATATTCCAACAATGGGCTTCCTTAAATGCCCTAGGTCTTCGTGAGCAAGCAAGTTGGATGCACACCCACTTAGTTGAGCTTTCATACATTTATAGCTCTAGTGCATCCGTTGCATGACAATCCCTACTCCTTGCATTAACATCAATTGATGGGCATCTCCATAGCCCGTTGATTAGCCTCGTTGATGTGAGACCTTCTCCTTTTTTGTCTTCTCCACATAACCCCCATCATTATATTCTATTCCACCCATAGTGCTATGTCCATGGCTCGCGCTCATATATTGCGTGAAGGTTTATAGGTTTGAGATTACTAAAGTATGAAACAATTGCTTGGCTTGTCATTGGGGTTGTGCATGATGAGAGCATTCTTGTGTGACGAAAATGGAGCATGACTAAACTATATGATTTTGTAGGGATGAACTTTCTTTGGCCATGTTATTTTGAGAGGACATAATTGCTTAGTTAGTATGCTTGAAGTATTATTATTTTATGTCAATGTGAACTTTTGTATTGAATCTTTCGGATCTGAATATTCAAACCACAATTAAGAAGATTTACATTGAAATTATGCCAAGTAGCACTCCGCATCAAAAATTCTCTATTTATCATTTACCTACTCGAGGACAAGCAGGAATTAAGCTTGGGGATGCCTGATACGTCTCCAACGTATCTATAATTTTTGATTGCTCCATGCTATATTATCTATTGTTTTGGACTATATTGGGCTTTATTTACCACTTTTATATTACTTTTGAGACTAACCTATTAACCGGAGGCCCATCCCAGAATTGCAGTTTTTTGCCTATTTTAGAGTTTCGAAGAAACGGAATATCAAACAGAGTCCAAACATAATGAAATCTTCAGGAACGTGATTTTCTCATCGGATAAGACCCAGGATACTTGGACCCTCCATCAAGAAAGCTCCGAGGCGGCCACGAGGGTGGAGGGCACCCCCCTAGGGCGTGCCCCTGCCTCATGGGCCCGTCGAGGCTCCACCGACGTACTTCTTCCTCCTATATATACCTACGTACCCCCGTCAGATCAGATATGGAGCCAAAAACCTAATTCCACCGCCGCAACTTTCTGTATCCACGAGATCCCATCTTGGGGCCTGTTCCGGAGCTCCGCCGGAAGGGGATTCCACCACGGAGGGCTTCTACATCAACATCATAGCCTCTCCGATGAAGTGAGTAGTTTACCTCAGACCTTCGGGTCCATAGTTAGTAGCTAGATGGCTTCTTCTCTCTTTTTGGATCTCAATACAATGTTCTCCCCCTCTCTCGTGGAGATCTATTCGATGTAATCTTCTTTTTGCGGTGTGTTTGTTGAGACCAATGAATTGTGGGTTTATGATCAAGATTATCTATGAGAAATATTTGAATCTTTTCTGAATTCTTTTATGTATGATTGAGTTATCTTTGCAAGTCTCTTCGAATTATCCGTTTGGTTTGGCCAACTAGATTGGTAGTTCTTGCAATGGGAGAAGTGCTTAGCTTTGGGTTCAGTCTTGCGGTGTCCTTTCCCAGTGACAGTAGGGGCAGCAAGGCACGTATTGTATTGTTGCCATCGAGGATAACAAGATGGGGTATTTATCATATCGCATGAATTTATTCCTCTACATCATGTCATCTTGCTTAAGGCGTTAATCTGTTTTCATTAACTTAATACTCTAGATGCATGCTGGATAGCGGTCGATGAGTGGAGTAATAGTAGTAGATGCAGGCAGGAGTCGGTCTACTTGTCTCGGACGTGATGCCTATATACATGATCATACCTAGATAATCTCATAACTATGCTCAATTATGTCAATTGCTCAACAGTAATTCGTTCACCCACCGTAAAATACCTATGCTCTTGAGAGAAGCCACTAGTGAAATCTATGGCCCCCGTGTCTATTTTCATCATACTAATCTTCCTACGCTTTATTATTGCTTTGCTCTTTATTTTGCCTTTTTATTTTACTTTGCATCTTTATACCAAAAATACCAAAAATATTATCTATCATCTCTATCAGATCTTACTAAAGTAAGTGACCGTGAAGGGATTGACAACTCCTATTCGCGTTGGTTGCGAGGAGCTATTTGTTTTGTGTAGGTACGAGGGACTTGCGCGTGGCCTCCTACTGGATTCATACCTTGGTTCTCAAAAACTGAGGGAAATACTTGTGCTACTCTGCTGCATCATCCTCTCCTCTTCGGGGATAACCAACGCAAGCTCAAGACGTAGCAAGGAGGAGGAGGCGTCCAGTTTGGAAGCTTGATGTACTCCTTTCTCCATAGACAGGCACTCCTTAAAGAATTTTCCAGATAAATCTCCCCTTCACCTGTAGGGTATTCAAGCTCCAGCTCCTCAAATCCCTCCATTATATCAGCCACTGTCACAATAGCATAGCCATGTGGAATCAGACTACAATGAAAAATTCCCTCAGCTTGAAGAGGTACAACAGAGCCAACCACCGCCTTCAAGGTCAGGTTTTGACATTTCGTCATTAGCTCGCAATGTTCAGCCTCCGTAATACTATCCACGGGGTACCGAGGAGCTGTGAAATCAGGTTGAACGAGCTCCGTGGAAGCCACGCTGCTTCTTCGTTGAGATGGTGGGGTAACTTCTTTGGCAGCGTCAAAGCAAGGATCTTCGTGCCGCTGAGATGGTTGTCCTGTAGCTCGCTGGCTCTCAAGTTCCTCTAGTTTTGCTAATATTGCACTGAGCTTCTGCATTTTGCTTGCTTCCAGTTTCCTCTTTCTCTCTCGGCTTCTATAACCACCGTTGTTGGGAAAGCCATGCACCCACAGAACAGAGCCTGGTGTGCCTCGTGGTCTTGTCAGCTCGTCCTTCTCTCTGTCCGGAATGAACGTCCATTCCTGCGCTGCCTTGATTGTTGCCTGAAGCTTCCGGATGGGTATTGCAAGTTGCTCGTCCATCCAAACACACTCCCCTGTTTCTAGGTTCAAAGTTCCCCCAACCCCGAAGAACCAAGTTATTGAACAATCTGGCCAGTGCAATGTCGTTGGTTGGACCCCTTTAACAAGTAGTTCTTGCTCAGCTTTGTCCCACAACGGTCGGGCTTTGTAGTAGCCACCTGACCCCGTGTGATGGTGATACTTCTTGTTTGCAACATTTAGCTTGTTTGTGTGTGACCTTTTCTCCCTTCTCCGATTTCTTGTAGGCCACAAATGCGGGCCAGTGATCTCGTATCTTCTCACATCGACCGATGAATTCTGGAGTCTCCTCTTCCTTAACAAACTTTGTGTTCAACTCTTTCTTCCAGTTCCTGAATAGTCCCGCCATCTTCTTAAGAGCAAACGCCTTGACCTTTCGCTCAATAACTGGGTTTTTTCGGATTCTCCTCTGGCGGTAGGCTGAAATTTGTCATCAACGAGGTCCAAAGATCATCTTTCAGTCTATCCTGGACATAAGAAACTTCAGTCCTTATTGTTATTCCATTGATGGATGGTGATCGGGACGCTGTCCCTAACAACAACTCTGCACCGACGTACGAATGTGTCCTTGGTCTACTTGGGAGCAATCGGTTGGCCATCTTTCCCGACTTCTGTGATCGTGAACCTTTCATCCTAGCGCAATGTTTTCTTTGGGCCTCGTCTCCTTACGGAAGTTTGGCTCAATCCGGAGGGCTAAAAGGAGAAAGAAGCGATAATATATGTACATACCAAAACAATTAATGCATCAAGTTAGCACAGGCTTAATAAATATATATACCTTGCCGGACTTTGCAACAGTTAAGGCTCCCTCCTCTCTTCGGTCACCGGAGCCTTCATCATGATTTCCTTCCTCTAATACCACGGTTGAAAAATCTGTTCAGAAACAAAGAGCATGCCAAGTTGATGCGATGGCACAAAGAGGACCGTAAGAAAGACGGGAAGTTGAGAGCACCCGCTGACGGGTTGCAGTGGAGAAAAATTGAGAGAACATAGGGGGACTTTGTAGGTGACGCAAGGAACGTATGGTTTGGTTTAAGCACGGATGGCATTAATCCTTTTGGGGAGCAGAGCAGCAATCATAGCACCTGTCCCGTGACTCTATGTATCTATAACCTTCCTCCTTGGTTCTACATGAAGAGTAAGTTCATTATGATGCCAGTGCTCATCCAAGGCCCTAAGCAACCCGACAACGACATTGATGTTTACCTAAGGCCATTATTTGAAGAACTTTTATAGCTGTGGGATGAAAAAAGTGTACGTGTGTGGGATGAGCACAAACAACAGGAATTGGACCTACATGCGTTGCTGTTTGTAACCATCAATGATTGGCCTGCTCTCAGTAACCTTTCAGGACAGACAAACAAGGGATACCACGCATGTATGCACTGTTTATATGACACCGAAAGTTTATATTTGGACAAATGCAGGAAGAATGTGTACCTGGGGCATCGTCGATTTCTTTTGACCAACCATCAATGTCGAAATAAAGGCAAGCATTTTAAAGGCGAGGCAGATCACCGGAAGAAGACCACTGTCCGTACTGGGGATCACATACTTGCTATGGTCAATGATTTACAAGTAATCTTTCGAAAGAGTCCCAGCGGACTATCTGTTCCGAATGACGCTGAGGGACGCGCACCCATGTGAAATAAGAAATCTATTTTGGGATCTACCCTATCGGAAAGACCTAGAGGTCCGCTCTGCAATCAATGTGATGCACATGATGAAGAATCTTTGCGTGAACCTGCTAGGCTTCTTGGGCGTGTATGGAAAGACAAAAGATACACAGGATGCACGAGAGGACCAGAAACGTGTGACCGAAAAAGACGGCATGCCTCCAAAGCAGTATGAAAGTCCTGCCAGCTACGCTCTTACCAAAGAAGAGAAGGAAATCTTCTTTGAATGGCTGCTCAGTATGAAGGTCCCGTCTGTCTTCTCGTCCAATATAAGAGGAATAATAAATATGGCAGAGAAAAAGTTCCAGAACCTAAAGTCTCATGACTGCCATGTGATTATGACGCAACTACTTCGTGTTGCATTGAAGGGGCTTCTACCAGAAAACGTTCGATTAGCCATTGTGAAGCTATGTGCATTCCTCAATGCAATCTCTCAGAAGGTGATCGACCTAGAAATCCTACCAAGGTTAAGGAGTGATTTGGCGCAATGTCTTGTCAGTTTCGAGCTGGTGTTCCCACCATACTTTTTCAATATCATGACGCACGTCCTAGTCATCTAGTCGACGAGATTGCCATTCTGGGCCCTGTATTTCTACACAATATGTTCCCCTTTGAGAGGTTCATGGGAGTCTTAAAGAAATATGTTCGCAACCGTGCTAGGCCAGAAGGAAGCATCTCCACGGGCCATCAAACAGAGGAGGTCATTGGGTTTTGTGTTGACTCCATTCCTGACCTTAAGAAGATTGGTCTCCCTCAATCACGGTATGAGGGGAGACTGATTAGAAAAGGCACGCTAGGAGAGGACTCAATAATATGTAGGGACGGGCATTCTTGGTCTCAATCACACAACACAGTTCTACGGAATTCTACCTTGGTGACCCCGTATGTCAATGAACACAAGAATACTCTGCACTCCAAACACCCGGAGCAGTGTGACGACTGGATTACATGTGAACACATCAGGACTTTTGGCAGTTGGTCGCAAACACGTCTCATTGGTGACAACACTGTTTCTGATGAGTTGTACTCGTTGGCCAGGGGACCATCTTCGACTGTATTGACTTACAAAGGGTACGAGATAAATGGGAATACATTCTACACGATCACCCAATATCAAAAGAGCACCAACCAAAACAGTGGTGTCCGCTTTGGTGCAGCAACCAAGAGGGGAAAGGACACATATTATGGTTACATAGTGGACATATGGGAACTTGACTATGGACATGATTTTAAGGTCCCTTTGTTTCAGTGCAAATGGGTCAGTCTATCAGGAGGCGGGGCACAAGTAGACCCACAGTACGGAATGCCAACAGTGGATCTGAATAATCTTGCGTACACAGACAAACCATTCATCCTAGCCAATGATGTGGCATAGGTTTTGTATGTGAAGTACATGTCTACCAAACCGAGAAAAAGAAAATATAAGGAAGCGAATACATCATACGATGAGCCAAAGCGCCACATAGTTCTTTCAGAAAAAAGAGACATCGTGGGAGTGGAGGGCAAGACAGACATGTCTGAAGATTATGAGAAGTTTCATGAATTTCCTCCCTTCAAAGTCAAGACTGGCCCAAGCACCTTGTTAAACGATGAAGATTATCCATGGTTACAGTGCAATAAGCAAAGGACACAAGTGAAGAAAAAGTGAAGACTTTCTCTCCACAACTATTATGATGATGCCTTTGATCTAGAATATCACAGCAGTTACATGTGAAGAAATGAAATGACTTTTGTTACAGACGAGTTTTCGTATGAAACCCTGATACTTCGAAAGAGATTGTCCATTTTGTACACGAAGTGCATCCAGCTTTTGTCGTAACCCTCTCAACTTTTTAGCACATGCTATGTGGGTGAAATGATGATACCATGCCAACTTTCAACCTTTTCAGAGTTCATTTGTAGTGCTTTTCAATTTCAGGGTCATTTAGCTAGAAAAAAATTAGTAAATGCATGAAAATTACAAAATGAAGTCAGAAAGGGTTGAAAATTGATGATGTGTCTTTGAATGGTGCATTTTAAACACAGAAAAAGTCTGGAGTTCAAATAAGTTCAAAAAAATGAAATCCCTTTGTAAGAGACGAGTTTTCGTCCGAAACCCTGATACTTCGAAAGAGATTGTCCATTTTGTACACGAAGTGCATCCAGCTTTTGCCATAACCCTCAACTTTTTAGAACATGATATGTGGTTGAAATGATGATACCATGCCAACTTTCAACCTTTTCAGAGTTCATTTGTAGTGCTTTTCAATTTTAGGGCCATTTAGCTAAAAAATCAGTAAATGCATGAAAAATACCAAATGAAGTCAGAAAGGGTTGAAAATTGATGTTGTGGCTTTGAATGGTGCATTTTGAACACAGAAAAAGACTGGAGTTCAGATAAGTTCAAAAAATGAAATCCCTTTGTAACAGATGAGTTTTCGTCCGAAACCCTGATACTTCGAAAGAGATTGTCCATTTTGTACATGAAGTGCATCCAGCTTCTATCGTAATCCTCTCAACTTTTTAGTACATGCTATGTGGGTGAAATGATGATACCGTGCCAACTTTCAACCTTTTCAAAGTTCATTTGTAGTGCTTTTCAATTACAGGGTCATTTAGCTAAAAAGAATCAGTAAATCCATGAAAAATACTGAATGAAGTCAGAAAGGGTTGAAAAGTAATGATGTGGCTTTGAATGGTACATTTTGAACACACAAAAAGTCTAGAGTTCAAATAACTTCAAAAAAATGTAATCCCTTTGTAAGAGATGAGTATTCGTCTGAAACCCTGATACTTCGAAAGAGAATGTCCATTTTGTACACTAAGTGCGCCCAGTTTTTGCCGTAACCCTTTCAACTTTTTAGTACATGTTATGTGGATGAAATAATGATACCATGCGAACTTTCAACCTTTTCAGAGTTCATTTGAAGTGATTTTCAATTTCAGGGTCATTTAGCTCAAAGAATGAACTAATACAAAAAGAATGAACTAGAAAACTTTTATGAAACTCTAATAGCAAAAAGAATGAACTAAAAATAATCAATTAAAATATTCTGTTATGATCAACTAAAACAAAACTATAATATTCTTCAATAGCAAAAAGAATCAACTAAAAAAGCTTTAATAAAACTCTAATAGCAAAAGGAACCAACTAAAAAGATTTTATAAACCTCTAGTATTTTTGAAACTAAAATTATATAAAAATAATGGAACTAAAATTATCAAATATTTTTTGTTCAAAACATTAATAGCAAAAAGTATTTTCGTAAAGAATTTTTGTGTTAGAAACTTTAATAGAAAACTAAAATAACAAAATATGTTTTTGATTGAAACAAACATTTAAAAGAACCTAGAAATTACCAAATTGAATATAATGATAAAAACAGTAATATTAAATAGCAGGAAAAAGAATCACTCAAAAACCTATTTTTATAGTAAAGTTATTCACAAACTAGTGATTCATGCAAATTTCAAAGAATTCAAATTTAAACTATTCAAATTTGAAAACTAATGGCACTAACAGAAAGTTTATAATTTTTGTGACCTAAAAAAAAGAATCACTGAAAAACTGTAAATATTTAGCTGTAAGTAGAAACAAAAGAAAATAAATAAAGCAAAAAACAAAACAAAAAATTGGATTTTTTTAAAAAAATGTCGCTTACTGGGCCACCACAGCTTGAATACGACTAGAGCCCCGACCAGCTAGTCAGGCCCGCAGAAGGCCCAGTAGGCCCATAGGCAGATACAGTGTTTAGGCCCGTAAGCCTGCATTAGAGAGGAGCTCAAGAGGGCAGCAATAGTGGGGCTTATAAACCACTCCGAGCCCCTCTCAGCTAGTGAGGTGGGACTAAACTTTAGGCCGCGGGCAGCACCACCCTTTCGTCCTGGTTGGTGGCACCAACCGGAACCAATACCCACCTTTGGTCCCGGTTGGTGGCACCAACCGAGACCAATGCCCCCCTTTCGTCCCGGTTTGTGCCATCAACAGGGACCAAAGGGCTCTGCTTCCCACCCTCTGGGCTGCTGGAAATTGGCCTTTAGTCCCGATTCTTTTGTCCCAGTTGGTGCCATAAACCGGGGCTAAAGGTCAATTTCCAACAGCGGGAGGGCAAGAAGCAGAGCCCTTTGGTCCCGGTTGGTGGCATCAACCGGGACGAAAGGGGGCATTGGTCTCGGTTGATGCCACCAACCTGGAGGTGCCACAAACCGGGACAAAAGGTGTGGCTATATAAGCTAACACTTAGGAAAAATTTCCCCCATCTCCCATTCTCCTCTCGACGCCCTACCCTGACGCCGACGCAGACGCCGCCAGGCTGCTGCTGCCCCTGCCCTGACGCCGACGCTGCCCGCTTCTCGTCGCCATCGTCATCGCCTTGTGCCCCGACGTCGACGCCCTACGCCCTGACACCGTCACCGCGCCCTGCCCCGAGCTCGTCCTTGTCATCGCCGCCCCCGAGCCTGCTCCTCGTCCCCGACGCGTCCTGGTTGTGAGCGCTGCCCCGATCCCCTCCTCCTCCTCCTCCTATTCCCCCCAACTGGACGCCGACGCCACCGACCCCGACGTCGAGGGCGGTGCCAGGTGCCATCAGTGGCGAGCCACTGACCAAGCTCAAAGGAGGCGAAACCATGCGGGAGAGAGGAAGATGAGGAGTGCATGGCATTGATTCCCTCCTCTCTCCAATTTTTTTTTGAATTTACTGAATTTCTTTGACATTGATAAACAGTGCACATCAAGTCTATGATGAAATGCCAAAGGGCTCTAGGAATTTTAGAAATTTTTTAGAATTTTTGTGGGGAGGTTTCGATGCACAGAAGAGAGTCTAGCAAAGTTTCAGAATTTTTTGTCCAATTTAAATTGGGCTTTGACCATGGAGTTTGAATCTAGTCCAAATTTCAACTGAATGAAATTTGAAAATTTTGAACTATGGAACAAAATGTTTTTGGCGGGATGGGTTGTGGGTACTGTCAAATAGATGGAGTAACTTTTGTGGGTGCAAAAGAATTGGGGAGAATATAGCTCCTTCGCAAATCAAAGGAACTATGAATAATTGAAATTCCAACTTTGGAATTTATTAAATATAAGAAAAATATTTACATAGTTCGAGATATTTGCACAGTTAGAGATATTCATGATCAAAGTCTTTTTTAGAGAAATTTACATAGGTCATTAATCAAAGTTAGAGATATTTGCATCTATAGGTTATTATCAAAGTTGACCAAAGACATTTTTTCAGAGAAATTTGCATAGAGAATTTTTTAGAGAAATGGTGGAGTTCACAACAACAAAGTGAGGCTGAGAACCAAATAACATATGCATGCATACATATATAATAGAAAACTCCTACATGACTCGAGTAAGAAGAGAAACTTTTCTAGGTTTTTTTTAATAAAGAAACAAATGTTAAAATTTGCATATGATGAGTGGTTACTTCATCATGATGATCTTGATAAAACAAAATGAAGAAAAAAATTGTGGTGACCTAATATTTTTTCACTCGGTGGAATTACAGGATTTGTGGTGTTGCATCTCCGTGAGTGATCGTCGACGTTGGAGCTGTTGGTCCCTGATCGTCCCTCCGTTGTTCGACAAAAGGTGCTTTTCTAAATATATGTATGGGAGGTCCATTGATGTATGGATGATCCAGTGATGTATGATTTTTTTGTCCATTGATGTATGCTCTTCTTTTGTTCATAGCAATTTTCACTAAATGGATGTATGTGGCTATGTATGTATGGATGGATGTATATAAAAAAACAAGTCTAGTTATATCAGAAAAAACAAGTCTACATATATAAAAAAACAAGTCTAGATATATCGGAATACATCGGAAAAACAAGTCTAGATATATCGGACGATATGTAGATATGTCGGATATCGGGTTTGCTTTCTAATAAAGAATTGTTGTCATCTATGTATCATTTTACATCGCGGTGGACATATCAGGCGACCAACTCTCCAGGTCACCCAAATCCTCTGTCGCTCCTACCCAACAAACTCTCGAGGCCACCCAATCCCCTAGAAGAAAACTCCGGTAACTTCGACATGAGGGGGGACGTCGATCAACCCCCTCTCGCCCGACCAACTCTCGAGTCCACCCAAACTGGGACTAAAAAAGCGTTGTCGAGGCCACCCCAAACCAGAACAAGTCTAGATATATTGAGGCCACCCAAACCCTGGAAGTATAACCTTGGCATGATAACTTCGACATGAGGGGGGACATCGGACATGCATGAGAGAGGTGGTCCGCAACTAATCCATTGCTCATATATGCATACAATTCCTTGTTGTGATATTAGCTTGGTCTATGTTTGCCACTAATTAATCCATCTCTCATGTTTGTATATTGTCATGTTGTAATATTTACAAAAAACTATGGGAAGAGACTTGGAACAAGAACAGTTGTTGGGGCATATAATCCTCGCTGGAGCTGATCCCTTGTCATTTCTCAACGACACCGATGGTCGGGAAGGAGAGGATCATGGCTCCGATGATCCAACAATGGAGGAGGAAGGAGATCATGACGGCTCCGGTGACCGAATGGTGGAGGAAGAAGGAGATCATGATGACAACTCCGGTGACCGAACGGAAGAGGGAGCTGTAGCAAAGTCCGGTGAGGTATATAGACTAATTAAGCCTGTGTTGACTTGATGCATTAATTGTTTTGGTATGTACATACATTAACGCTTCTTTCTTCTTTTATAGCCCTCCGGATCGAGCCAAACTTTCGTAAGGAGACGAGGCCCGAAGAAAAGGTTGCGCCAGGATGAAAGGTTCATGATCACAGAAATCGTGGACGATGGCCAACTGATTGCTCCCAAGCGGACCAAGGACACATTTGTATCTCAGTGCGGAACTATTGTTAGGGACAGCGTCACGATCAGCATCCAGCAATGGAATAAGAGTAAGGACGGCCCTGAAGTTTCTTATGTCTAGGATAGACTGAGAGGTGATCTTTGGACCTCGCTGATGACAAATTTCAGCCTCCCGCCAGAGGAGGATCTCAATAACCCAGTTATATAGCCAAAGGTCAAGGCGTTTGCTCTTAAGAAGATGGCACATCTATTCAGGAGGTGGAAGAAAGAGTTGAACACAAAGTTTGTCGACAAAGGGAAGACTCCAGAATTCACCAGTCGATATGAGAAGATAAGAGATCACTGGCCCGTTATGGCCTATAAGAAATCAATGAAGGGTCTAAAAGGTCAGTGACAAACAAGAAAAATGCTGCAAAGAAGAAGTATCACCATCACACGGGGTTAGGTGGCTACTAGAAAGCCCGGCCGTGGTGGGACAAAGCTGAGCAAGACCTGCTTGCTAAAGAGGTCCAACCAGCAACATTGAATTGGCCAGATCGTTCAAGGACTTGGTTCTTCGGGGTTGGGGGAACTTTGGACCCAGACACAGGGGAGTGTCGTTGGACGGATGAGCAACTTGCAATACCCATCAACAAACTTGATAAATATATCAGGGCAGCACAGGAAGGGACGTTCATTCCCGACAGAGATAAGGACGAGCTGACAGAGGCCCTTGGGAATCCTGAGTACCCTGGACGAACACGAGGCACGCCAGGCTCAGTTCCGTGGGTGCATGGGTTTCTCGTCAGCGGTGGTTACAGAAGCCGAGAGAGAAAGAGGAAAGTGGAAGCGAGCGAAATGGAGAAGCTCAATGCAAGAATAGAAGATCTAGAGGAACTTGAGAGCCAGCGAGCTACCGGCCAACCATCTCAGCGGGACAAAGATCCTTGCGTTGACGCTGTCCCAGAAGCCCCACCATCTCAGCGGAGAAGCAGCGTGGCTTCCATGGAGCTTGTTCAGCCTGATTTCACGGCTCCTCGCTACCCCGTGGATACTTCACGGAAGCTCAACATTGCAAGCTAATGACGAAATACCAGAACGTGACTTTGAAGGCGGTTGTCGGCTCTGTTGTACCTCCTGAAGCTGAGGGAACTTTTCATTGTCGTCTGATTCCACATGGCTATGCTATTGTGACGGTGGATGAAATAATGGAGGGATTTGAGGATCTGGAGCTTGACCACCCTACAGGTGAAGGGGAGAATCATCTGGTTTATGCTTTAAGGAGTACCTATCTATGGAGGAAGGAGTACATCAAGCTTCCAAACTGGACGCCTCCTCCTCCTCCTCCGGCGAGTCAGGGCACTCCGCCTCCTCCTCCTCCGGCGAGTCAAGGCACTCCGCCTCCTCCTCCTCTGGTGAGTCAGGGCACCCCGCCTCCTCCTCCACCTCCTCCTCCGGCGAGTGATAAGGGCACTCCGCCTCCTCCGGCGCGTCGGAGCACTCCGCCTTCTCCGGCATGTCAGCGGACTCCGCCACGTCAGCAACAGTGCAAGAGAGACGCCGCCGCTCAGGCGGCTAGTAGTACAAGTAGAAGCGGGAAGCAATTCAAATACAGTCCATGTCTCAAGGCTCCGGAAAAGTTACCATATGAGAGGACTGATAAGGAAACCGATGACATCCTGGAAGCCGAAGTGGAGGCCCATTTTGCACGGAAACCTCCACCTCCGAAGGAAATGTTAGATTCGGTGAAAGTGAAGCACACTCTGGATGCCCTAAAGCAACCACCACCGCCTCCGCCGGATTCCAACTATGTCTGTTGTATAAACAGACATATAAAAATGTGCAGCGGTCGGGAAGTACTTCCAGTGATGCAAGATTAGCAAAACGAAGAAGTGGGAAAACAACTCGATCCCAGCTCGGCAAACTGGCGAAGCAATCGTGCCCCCCGCTCAGGGTGTCTAGCGATATAGTCGCTAATCATCCGGGGCTATTACCCAGTACCAATCCTGGTCCTTACCTGAGTGATGATGTAGAGTTTGAAACGTTAGAGGCAGTAGAGATCTTCAGATACAAGCACGGGAAGCCTCTCGTCAAACCTGATCATCCTCCTCTAACAACGATGATGCAAAGATTGCATGAATGATACATGGATAACTGCAAGAAGTCTGGGAAGGAAGTGTGGAGTTATTCCAGTTATACAATCAAGACGTCCTCGACAACAACTCATGACTTGCTACTGTATGTAAGTATTACTTCTATGATTAAGTCTCTATAGCCCAGCTCTTTCATTGCACGTATATATAATTATCCTCACTATATTATGCAGATTGAAGATCGTTGAATGCAAAAAAGTACAAATCTATGACATTGGGTTCATTAACCCAAATACCATAAATGAATGGTAAGTTAAAAACAGAGTCAAAGATACTGAGGACAACTTGCCACAATCGTTACTTCGATATCAAAACAAAGGGAAAATACTCTTTCCTTACAACTTCAAGTGAGTGTTACTGTCTTGTGCATATTCGGTTTCGCTTACTCGAGGTTAATTATAGTAATGTAATTGATGAGTTATGCATGCGTGCGCAGCTTTTACTTTATTCTGCTAGAGATTAAGCTTGAACGGGGAGTAGTAACTGCCTTAGACTCGAGACAAAAAGATCCTCAGGACTATGCGGACATGACTGCAATGCTCCAGAAGTAAGTTCAATCGATCATTATCGCACCATACCGGCGACTTTGTTCATTTCCTGATAGCAAGTAATTATTTTCTTTGTCTGGCAGGGTTTGGAAAGAGTTCACTAAAATAGCTCCGGGACTGGCCGAGGGAGCTGCGATTTACACACTCGAAAGTAAGTAGTAATATCTAGTGCCGCGCATCTCCCATTGATTCTAGTTTCATCAATACCATTTAGCATGCTTGATTATCAGTTTGATTGAACTCTATTTCTCGTAAAGTGCTTGTGGCAGGAAAGCGGAATAATTTATGTGGATACTACGTTTATGAGTTCATCTACAACGCGACCTCTCAGCGGAGCTACTCTGAAAAACAATATGAAGCACGTAAACAATAATATTCACAATTTTATTTTATTACCATCATTTGTGTTGAGTTTCATTCATATATATGTATTGACCCCTTTCTTTAAATTAGTTGTGGCAGATGCAAGATGAACTCGCACCACATGATCGCATATGAGCAATTCAAGAAGAATTGGCGGGATTCTTTCTTGACCACGTCATAAATGAGAAGAGAGAATACCATCTGGAAATTGAAATGGATTTTAGATGTTAGGGATTGTAAGAGATGTTATATTGTATATATGTAGTAGCGTCGGATCGATATACGAAAACTTTTTGTTCGACCAATCTCTCGGAGAAAGAGAGGTCACTTTTCTCTCTATATGTTCATGACGATCTTGTGTAATTAATGGTTCCTTCATTTGCTTACTAGGTAGCGTGTCAAGTTCTTTATATATGTATAGTAGCTAGCATCGACCAAACACGAAAAAAGAGATGTCACTTCTCCCTATTAGCTAGCTAACACAATATGAAACCCCTAAATTAACCCTCCAAAACCCCTACCCCCCCCCCCCCCTTTCAAAAAAATACAAAAACCACAACGCCTGCGAGCTACTGACGCGTGGCAGCCTTTTGGTCCCGGTTGATGTTACCAACCGGGACTAAAGGTCCTCCTGCCTGGGCGCCCCGCAGCGGCCACGTGGAGCCCTTTCTGTCCCAGTTCGTAAGCGAACCGGGACTAAAGGTTTTGGGGTTTAGTCCCGACCCTTTTGTCCCGATTCCTGAACCGGGGCTAAAGGGCCTCTAGAACCGGGATTAATGGGCCATTTTCTACTAGTGTTCGGTGATTCCTTTATTTATAAAGCGGGGCGAAAGCCTGTTTCGAGAAGTACCGTGCCATTCACTCCTTCAGGTAGCCCCAATGAATTATAACTCGAGGTTAGGTACGAAAAACTTCCACACTATTGTGAGTGTTATGGATTAGGAGAAAAACTTCCACACTATTGTGAGTGTTATGGATTAGTAGGTTACAACTCAGAGCTTTTTTTATCGTGTTCCGAAATAAAATAGGAAGTTCCCTATTCCAACAACCTTCATTTTGATACTGTGTGGAAGGAGCGGGTATCATCAAGATTTTCTTAGAGGCACTATCGGTGCGGTCTTCTTGGATGATAAAGGAAATTTCATTGCAGAGGGAACGGGGAGATAGACTGGGGTGTGGATGTCCTGGCGGTTGAAGCTTTGGCTCTCATATTCGGGTTGTCCCTTGTGCAAAGAATGATGCAATTGTCTTGTTATTAACTCAAACAATTTGAAGGTCGTTGACACCATGAAGAATGGAGGACTTTCTGTGGGTGGCGGTGGCCTTTGACGACTATTATTATTTTTGTTGTGATTTTCTTGTTTTTATGTTCGGGCATTGTTGTAATAGAGAAACAAATAAGGTTGCTTATGAGCTCCCTTGGTTGGCTAGATTTTCTTCAACTTTTGATTGGTTCGAGGAGCCTCTGAATAAAATTGTACGCATCGATGATGTATCTCTTTTTTTTACAGGAAAAACGATGTATCTATTATTTCAACTGAATAAAGTTTGCATGGTTTTATTTTTAAAAAGCACATATTCTCAAACAAACATTGTGGGTTAGTAACTCAAACAGTGCACCAAGATCAATCTTGTGTTGTTGTCCCCGCGGTGTTTCAACGGTCGAGCTCAAGTCAAAGGTCAACGGAGAAATCTTATCTGCAGAGTAAAAAGAAATGGAGAGAGTATTTGTGAGTACTCGTATTTCGTAAGCAGTTGATGCACGAGATGTAAAGCAGAATCTCCATTTTAACTCAAGCAGCATCTCATATCTCGCGCCATTGTCCCCTGATGCTTTTCAATGGCTGACTTCAAGCCAAAGGTTGAGGGTGTACTTCTGAGTACTCGTATTTCATAAGCAGCCACGATGTGAGATCTGAAGCAGTCTTCATTTTAATTCAAACGGCATCTCAGATCTGCCACGACTTGAGATCCGAAACAGAGTCTTTATTTTAACTCAAACAGCATCTCATATCTGCCATGACGTGAGATCTGAAGCATAGTCTTCAATTTAACTGAAGCAGCATCTCAGATCTTGCGCCGCTGTCCCCTGCTGCTTTCCGACGGTGGAGCTCGAGCCAAAGGTCGAGGCTCGAGGGAGTACTTCTCGTATTTCATAAGCCATGGCACGAGATCTGAAGCAAAGGTTGAGGGTGGCAGCCATTATTTTACTTCGTCCCATGATCTTTTCGGAGAGGGAGGGCATTGATCCGACGCCGCACATCTCTTTATATACCCCTGCTGCTGCACATCGCTGTCCACACACACCTCCACCTCCACCTCCACGCACACTACTGCTGCCTGCTGATCCCTCTGACTCTCTCTGCGCACATCCCACATCAACCCAACCAGCTACGCCTTGGAGGCAGGGGGAGTTTCACCGGCGGTACGTTCATCTTTCTTCCAGCCAATCCTCATCTCGATTCTCGAATCACCACCGTTACTCTTTTCTTTGAAAATGGAGGCGTACCCCCCGGCCTCTGCATCATAATGATGCATGCAGCCATAAAAAACTGGCCTCTGAAATGGAGTCCACATCACCACTGTTACTCTGTTAGTGACTTATATAATAATCGATGCATGTATTTGCTAATGGTGTTTCAGCCGCCCGATGATGGACACCGCCATCGGCGCGGCCAAGTGGGTGCTGGGCAAGGCGCTGGGCCCGGTCACCGACGGCTTGCTGGAGTCCTGGGCCGCCAGTGCTGAGCTTGATGGCAACATCGACGCCCTGAAGATGGAGCTGCTGTATGCGCATGGGATGCTTGAGAATGCGCAGGGCAGGGACATCCGTGGCGTTGCGCTCAAGGAGCTCCTGCGCAAGCTGGAGCAGCTTGCATACGGGGCTGATGATGTGCTGGATGAGCTGGAGTACTTCCGCATTCAGGACGCCCTTAAAGGAACCTACCATGCCACCGACATGAACGCTATGGGTTCCGTCCAGGGCCTCCACATCAATGTTGAACACACGGCGAGGCATGTCACCAGCAAACTTAAAATCCTCCCATGCTTGGGTGCTGCTAGCCCTGGTGATCACCAAGAAAATGACCCTGGTGATCACCAAGAAAATGATGGCAAGCAAGGATGCTTCTATGGCAGGCTGGGCATCGGCTCCTCACCACCGTCACCCACTAACAAGGGTGTGAAGAAGGTTGGCAGATGCATGCCCAAGGTCATCTCAAGTGCTCGCAACGCTGCACACACTTTCGGTAAACACTTTCCATGCTATTCTCCCATATCTGTCCACGATGATGATGATCAAGCTATCATGTCCGAGTGTGCACGCGAGAGAGATTGCGATATAGAAACATCAGAATTGATGTTTGATAGGGTGCAAATATCTAAATCAATGATGGACATGGTAGTGCAGCTTAAGGAAGTATGTGCTAAGGTCTCCGTAATTCTTAATCTAGATTTGTTGGGCTCCAGCCGCACCCGTGCCCAAGAAATTGCTATAAACAGATCCAAAACCACGTCAGAGATTATAGAACCTGAGTTGCTATACGGGAGGGATGTCCAAAAAGATAAAATTGTACATGGCATTATTAGTCGTGAGTACTGTCCCAATCAACTTCACGTGCTTCCTATTTTTGGACTGGGAGGTATTGGAAAAACAACTTTTACGCAACACATATGCAAAGAAGTGGATAGCTGTTTCCAGGCTTCAATTTGGATATGTGTCTCTCTCGATTTTAGTGCAGATAGGCTGGCACAAGAGATAGTCAAAAAAATCGATAGAGTTGATGGTGAAAAGGATAACGCTAGTGCTGAAGAACTTATCCAACAAAGATTAAAAGCTAAGCGATTCTTACTCGTCTTGGATGATGTGTGGACATATCAAGAGGATGAGTGGAACAAACTAATAGCACCTTTCAAAAAGGTAGAGTCCGAGGGTAATTTGATTGTAGTCACAACTCGAATACCAAAGGTAGCAGAAATGGTTAGCACAACCAATCGTAAAATAGAACTGGGAAGACTAGATGATGGAGCTACCATGCTTTTATTCAAAGCATGTGTATTTGGTACCCAGCAACAACCATGGGGAGAACATCCAGCATTACTTGAAACTGGTCGCGAAGTAGTAAGCCGTTTGAAAGGTTTCCCTCTTGCAACTAAAACTGTAGGTAGATTACTACGAAACCAACTTACGTTGGACCATTGGAAAAGAGTTCTAGAAAGCAAAGAATGGGAGCTAGAAACCAGTGAGAGTGACATCATGCCAGCCCTCAAACTTAGCTATGATTTTCTCCCTTTCCATTTAAAACAGTTGTTTGTATATTGTGCTTTGTTTCCTGAAGATTACGAATTTGATAGCAAGGAGTTAGTTCAATTGTGGATAGGACTAGGTATTTTGCATCCATGTGATCAGAATAGGAGGATTGAAGATGTTGGACTAGACCATTTGCGTGAGTTGGTCAATTACGGATTTTTTAAGAAAGACAAAACAAAAGACGGTCATTATTGTTATGTTATTCATGATCTATTGCATGAATTGGCCACCAAGGTTTCATCGTATGAATGTGTTAGTATATCTAGTTCTAATATCAGGTCCATACACATCTCCCCTTCCGTCCGTCATTTATCCATAATTGTAGATGATAAAGATGTTAATGATAGAATGGCTTTCGACGACTACACAAAGGATTTGAGTGCATTAGGTAAAAGATTAAAAGTTGAAAACCTACGTACTCTAATGTTGTTTGGACAATGCCATGGAAGCTTCGCCAAGACCTTCGGTGATCTTTTTAAAAAATCTAAAGCCCTTCGCACCATTTTTCTATCTGGAGCATCATACTCTACGGAGGGCATTTTGCGTAGCTTTTCAGAAAATATCCATCTTCGTTACCTAAGGATCGAGCCAAGCCATTGGGCATGCACCATCGACTTACCAAGTAAGTTGTTCAGATTTTATCATCTAGAGGTAATAAATCTGGAAAAATGGAACGACCTTGTTTCAATAAGACATATCACCAACCTTGTAAAGCTACGTCATTTTCTTGTGCCAGAAAATAAGCCTCAAGGTCATTCTAACATATCTGAGGTGGGAAAACTTAAATTGCTTTCAGAATTAAGAAGGTTTGAAGTTGGAAAAGAAAATACTGGTTTTGAACTAAGTCAGTTAGCGCAATTAACAGAGCTTGGAGGTTCACTTAGCATTTTTAATCTTGAAAAGGTGCAAGAAAAAGGGGCCCGCGGAAAGGAAATAATTATAAGACCAATACACAGAAACCAGTTGCGTGAACTAACATTAGAGTGGGGTATAGGACGATCTAATGAGGATCTTACAGGAGAAGAAAATGTTCTTGAAAATCTTGTACCACACAGTGACCTTCAAGAACTGTGCATTAGGGGGCACAGAGGCACTTGTTGCCCAACATGGCTAGGCGAGAACCTCTTGGTCAAAAATTTGGAATCTCTTCATTTGGCTGATGTATCTTGGTAAACTTTTCCACCATTAGGAGAGTTCTGGTGGGTTGATGAGCCCCGTGATGAGTGCAACTGTTGCATCTCAAACCCAAGCTTTCAAAAAAAATTGTCTTGAAAAAAAAGGTTTCCAAAATTTGAAAAAACTAGCGTTTGTTAATATACTAGAACTGACAAAGTGGGCTGGAAATCAAAATTGTGGGTTCTTCTTCCACCTGGAAGTGCTCATTATTGAAGACTGTCATGAACTTAAGGAGTTGCCATTTTCATGTTCTACTTGCTCTCAACAAGAGCAAGTAGCGAACATGACCTTGTTCCCTAGACTACGTGAGGTCAGGATTGTAGGATGCCCAAACCTGAGGACAATGCCTCCTATCCCTTGGACCAGTAGTCTATGCTCCATGGAGATAGCACAAACAGGCTCAACTTTTGAGAAGCTCACTTACTTAGAAGGAAGTGCGGGATCATATTTGGTAATTCAAGCAGCGGCTGGTACAGATAGCTTGTTTTGGAATGAGTTAGCTTTCTACAATTTGAGTGATCTAATACAGTTGATTATATCCGATTGTCATCCTTTGCCCTTGGATAGGTTCCAAATGCTAACATCTCTGAAGTGCCTCAGTATCGTTGGTTGTTCGAGTATTGTCCTGTCACCAATCGGAGGCGAGAGCCATGTCACCCAGGTTCCAGTTGAACAACTCTGGATTTGTGAAAGTGGTGCTAACGGGGAAGAATTGAGTCAACTGCTCTCTCATTTCCCGAAGCTCACCAGCCTGGAGATATCAAGGTGCAAAAAGGTAACAGAACTTGGTGTGTGGGAGCAGCAAAGTGGATCACAGCAGCAACAAACAACAGAACAAAAGGAAATAGTGGCGACGGCAGAAGGAGGACTACTGCTCTTGCCTACCCAACTACAGAAGTTGAGCCTCCGACATTGCCATGAGCTGAGAATAGTCCCCAATTCAGGGGATGACAACAACGAAGCAGCAGGAGGTCTCCAGCATCTACACTCCCTCCGCCAAGTGGAAGCATATGGTTGCCCCAAGTTGCTTTCCTCCTATTCGGCCTCCTCGTCTTGTTTCCCTTTCCCGACCTCCCTTGAAAGACTCGAACTAAACGACATTAAAAAAGCCAATCTGACCTTGACAAACCTATCCAACCTGGAAGAACTCGATCTTAGCAACATGGAGGACCTCAGAAACCTAAGCGTCAGCCGTTCCTCAAAACTACAAACCCTATCCATTGATGACTCCTCCGGAGTTTTGTCTGTGTCCATCTGCAGCCTCCTCTCTACCTCCCTCACCAAATTGATCTTTTCTGGTAGCAAAGAGGTGGAGCCCATCACAGGAGAGGCCCTCCTGCTCCTACACTCCCTCCAAGAGCTCGAATTTGTTTCCTGCGACAAATTGCAGTTCCTCCCTGAAGGTCTACATAGACTTGCCAGCATCAACTACTTACGTCTTGCCGAATGCCCATCCCTCCAGTTGCTACCCAAGGACTGCCTCCCGAATTCACTGCAAAAATTAGAGATCGACGATTGTATTGCCATCAAATCGCTGCCCAAGGATGCCCTCCCAAGTTCACTGCAGGAATTAGTGATCATGGAGTGTCCTGAAATCAAATCGCTTCCCAAGGATGGGCTTCCCAAATCCCTGCGAGTACTAGATGTCAGTTATTCCGAAAGCGAGGAGCTTAAAAGGCAGTGCCGCAGCTTAATAGGGACAATTCCAATAGTCAGAGCCTGAAGAATCCTTCCAAGGTAACAAACACGTCCTTATCCTCTTCTCATTCTTATAGTTCCTACTCACCAGTTACCTTTGCTTTTGCTAAGCTCGTTAGCTTCGAAATCATTCAGATTCTTTTTGTTTGGTTCTTAAGAATTACTGTCGTTTCATCTGAACTGAATAACCCACTTGTTTCAATATTTTGTGCAGGCTCTTTTTTTTTCTTCTTGATTTGTTCATCATCAGCCTTGTAGAATTCTCTCTCTGACCAATCCAAAGGTAAACAAGACATTTCTTTGTTCTGTACTACTCATTCCTAGTACCCACACATGAATTCCTTGCAATGAGTTTTCTTAATAACCCACTTGTTTTAATACTCTGTGCAGAGCTCTATCTAGGAGTTGCACAGTTTTGAGCCCTTCAAGGAATCACTCTGTCCATCCATGCACACTTCTCACTTGTAGTATTCAGTCCAACACTTGTAGGATTCCTACAAGTGTTATGATCTGGTAAGCGCATACATGTAAAATGAAACTTTAAACAATAAGAACATTTTATATTTGTCAGAAGCAAAGAATTCCTTAACCAAGCTAGGGGAAAACCTGTGAATTCTCTTAATCCAAGGCAGTGTACCATAGGACTTTAGACGATCTACATTTGTCGAGCTCTATTATTTATCTTCATACTAATGTCTGACTTTCTTTTGAACCAGATGTAGGAGCTCTACAAGTTTCACTACAAGGAAATGGATCATAATTACTACAGCAACATGAAGTCTCACAAATTCATCATGTGACATTTTGAAGTTCTGCTGAATCTCATAAAAAAATTCTGAAGTTTTCTCAGTATAGCTAGGAAAGGTTCTGGGAACCACCAGCAGTAAGTACCTGCTTCTGCAAAAAAAAAAAAAAATGTCCATTGCTGTCCATGTAATACTTGTGCAATTTTGATCGGCCAACACTAAATTAGGATGCCACTTGTGCAGATCAATCTCGGTAAAAGGTTGGTCATGTGGGTTAAGGCAGACCTGGTTCTCCTGGTAAGCAAGTTGTCATGACATAGTTGAGTTCAGTCCAGCTGAAGAGATGCTATCCTGGAGGATCTCAATCTGCATCTTCCATTCTGTCCATAATCTGGTTAGTACATGCATAATCATACTGTACTTCGATAGTTTTATGCATTGTTCATCGACACCCTAATGTTTCCTTGGTTGTATCTATCCCCAGTTAATCTTTTCTGATCCGACACACGAAAAACCATTCTTGAGGTTTATTTTTGCCTCATTGCTGCTTAAACTGAACAGTTCTCCGTTTCCATTCATTGTGCAGGGCTCTCTATCTTGGAGTTGTACATTTTTCTACCTTTTTAAGACTCATGCCATCCATGCATGATGCATAGTTCTCACAAGACGGTCTTGTGTTATTTTCTTCAGGCATATAAATCTGGTAAATACATTTGGTCTTCAAGTTTAAACTCTTATTACTCAGTTTGTTCCCAACCATTTGATCTTTCAGTAAGAAATCCAATTAGCCTCTTGAGGTATCAGGTATTCAGATATAAACACTGAAACGAATTTAATATTCAGTTTTCCTTTTTTTTATTCTCAGAAACAACTTTTCCTATACCATTAATTGAAGATTTCTTCTCCACACCACTTATCTTCTCAAAATGTTGACAAATCAGTTAATGGCATTTCAGTGTTTCTTCATTTTTTTTGTTCCTGGAAGAAATTTGTGGTGTGCTCACAATTCTATCTTGTGTGCAGGTGTTCTTATATTCGCTCTGCTATGCTTCAAATTACTTTGATTAAAAGCTTTGTGGTAACTCATGAAGACATGGTTTTCAAGTTCACTACGCTTCCACAACCTTTTCATACAGTTTACATCTTCAGGTTTGCATTTCATCATGACAAGATGCCCTCCAAGCCGATCATCCTTTTATCTTATGTTGCTAGCCTCATCGGTACTTGGCATTGCATTTCCTACATTGGGATCTAGCATACTCCGCCAGTACATCCCAACCATTGCGGAGTTTCTCACTAAAAAAGAGTGAGATGTGAGAGGTAAGAAACCAAGGTTGATAGAACAGTTGAATCAACCGTGAGAGAAAAAAAGGCCAAAAGGGGAAATTACCCAAAAAGGAAAGAAAAAAAGAGAGAGAAACTCCTGTTAAGCCACTTCAGTTTTCCAAAGAGTCCACCATATCTACCTATCATAGCACCTCCTCATTTGCTATTCCAAGTAGTGGATCCTTTTGCCATGCACATTTGAATTTTGCTTTGTACATCTTTAAAGGAGGCATAATAGTCATCATGTTTAGCGCTTTTTGAAATTCGCCAACCATTTTATGCCTCGCTTTTATATAAGAGCTTCCGTCGGCACCTATCAATCTTTTGTAGGGCAGAAAAAGAATGGAAAAGAAAGAAAGAAAAAAGAAAAAAGAAAAAGAAAGAAAGAAAGAAAGAAAGAAAAAGATAATAGAAAGAAGTAGAATAAGATAGGTGCCATATTTTCTCTCTATCAAGCTCTTAGTGTTCATTTATTTCTTAGGCTTATACTTTATCACTTTTCTTACCACCCATTTATTCATCATGTAGAGCTTAGAACCATTATTCATCATGTAGAGTTTAGCACTCATAGTTAATTCTGTTTCATCTTAGTGGGATGGTTTATTTGCATATGCTTACGAGGACTTCATATCACTTCATATCAATTGTGCATACCTTGGCAAATCTCTACTTCCCATGCAACATCGAAACCGAGGACATCACACATGCCTTGGGATCACTCTGCGTTACATGGGCCTATCTTTTCCTTGTCAAGTCACTCCCATCATTTCACATCACTTTCTAATGATCGGAAACACGAGGCTTCTTGGTTCATGATGAATGCTTACTTGATTATGTGATCCGTGCTTCCCAATACATGAATTGGTTTGTACTACTGAAAGACTTTGTATCATGATGCATCCTTTTTAGTATATGGTACTAAGCTACAGTGTTGAAGGGACACTCAAGAGTCAACTTCCTCAAGGTTAATCAAATGCTTATTAAAGTTTATCTTGGTTTATACTGCTCCATCTCTTATTTAAGTTTTCCCTAGTGATATGCAGAAGCTAGTGTAGGCATATGGCCTGACTAAATTACTGACTAGGTGTCTGTGCAAATGCAGATCCACGATGCTGATCACTTGATCATTTCCCCCTGCCACACGAGCTGTGAGGAGGGCAAGATGTCATGGGCGGTGGTGCAGCTGGACGTCGGAAACCTACCCCCCGCCTCCCTCATCTGAAAGCGCTGGCTTTGCATCATATCCGACATCCACTTTTTCCGCGGCTTCTGCGCGCACCACCACCACAGCCCTCCCTTCGTCAGTTGCTTCGTCAGCAACCTGTGAGGCTTCTCCTACACACCTACCATGGAGGCCCCATATCGTGTCCCCGCCAGGCACGGCTCATGGATCCAGGACATTAATCACTTGGTTGGTACCGGTGGACAACCAAAAGGTTCCCTGGAATTGCCGAGGAGATTCAATCAGTGAACCGCTTTCAGCAGAACCACTGAAGTTTTATGCTGTGGTGTGACAGCGCCCCATCAATCCCTCGCTCGTAGACTGAGTTGCTATTTCGTGGAGTGTCTGAAGCTTGAAGGTTTCCTTGTGTTCATGTAATTATTCTGATCTGGAAAACAAATTCCTTGTGGTGTCTGGTTTAGGTTAGTTTATGTCACAAGCACTGCTTCTGTAGCGAAGATTGGCAAATTATTTGTACAACAATTGAACTAAATTCCATTGTTGCCTGACTATTGACATTTGCAAAGACTGTATAATTAATTAATTATAGTGCCAGTGCACAGTTGCAGTGCAAAAACTAGATATATATAACAGTTGAAATTTGGAGTTTGAACAATAAATTTCAGATCTACGCATTATGCACAGTCTAGTTTCTTCAGTTTGGCCATACGAGACTTTATATTGAACACATTAGCAAGCTATAAGACTAGATTTATCGTTAAAACAGCTTTCATCATGAATTAAAAATTTTATTTTTCTTAATATAGTATGATTGAAGGAGTGCTCAATGTATTGTTTCTTATGTCGCCCACTGTAAAAAGGATGCCATATATTGTGTACCGAAGGAGGTATTAGTTAATAAGATCCCTTGCTTGAGGATTCTACAGAATGAGTTTGATTAAATTCAATTTGTTGGTGATTAATAAGATCATGCATTTCTAAAAAAAGAAGTTCTTATGAGCTACAAACCAGATGTTTCTGCTTTTCTACTACATGAGTCCATCATATGTCCACGATAATAAAGAATATTGTAAATGATTTGGTGAGGTAGATGGCTCAGCATTCAGAGAAGTCCACATTTCAACCTTAAACTAACCACCCGGTTTAATTTACAACCCTGAACTTTAAACCGGTCGAATTACACCCTGAACTAACCACAAGGTCCAAAACTCAACCCTGGTATTGGTTTTGCTTCGGTCAAGCAGTTTTGACCACAGTCAATTCTGACTTGGCTATGCCACATCAGCAGCTAGCTAGGGCTGTGAGGAGAAAAAAAGGCTTGCTCTCTGGTTCGTTCTCACGCGACGATAAGCGCCACCTTGCGGAGACAGGTGACCCCGGCGCTGCACCTCCGCCACCGTCTCTCCTGCCCGCTTTTATCTCTCTTCCCTCACCCATCTCGCTTTGCAGCACCAACAAACGACAGCAGCTAGAAATTAGCGGCGGCGCCGGACATCCATTACAAGCTGGTGCAGCATGCAAACAGGAGAAGAGAGGAGCGCGCGAGGGGCAAGGAGGAACTCACCGGCTGGGAGAAGAGGCGATCCTGGCCAGGGAGAGGAGGAGGGCTCATCACTGGCGCGATTGGGGCGACACCTAGCAGTGGCAGCCATCGTCGAGTTCCCCAGCCTCCAGATCTCGACGGAAGGAGTGGCCCTTGTGGACCTCGACGGCCAGCGACAGCCTCCGGCGGCGGCCGGAATTGTAGCATACAGCAGAGGGGCATGGGGCGGCACATGTCGCCCGAGAGCTCTAGTAGCAGGTGACGGTGGTCGGAGTCCATGCAGCGGCCGGTTGCAGGGCTTGGGTGGCGGCGCTGCTCGGGGTGAATATATATGACGAGGCGATGGACGAGGTGACTGGAACTGGCCCGGAGCATGACGACGCGGGGAGGGCGCTGGAGGCAGCGGGGCTCATCGCGGAGATGTCAGGCAGCTTTGGAAGATCCAAAGGGAGCTAGAGGAGCCAAGAAAATCACCAGAGCAAGCTCATCAGCGACGAACTTGGCACGACGGCCGGTGGACGGAGATGAAAAAGACGATGCCTGATGCGACGATGTAGGACCTCCCACGTTGTGTTCGTTGGTGCATACGATAGATCCGAGTGGGGCGCGTCTAATGGACATAGTTTCCAGGGCCAGCGAGTCCAGTGGCCGCGCAGACGACGGGCCCCGCGGCGGCGGACATAAACGTCGATGGTTTCTTCAGCCCCGCCGTGCCTGGGCCGCCACGCCCCCGCCACGCCTCTGGCACGCCCTGGCCACGCCCCCGGCATGCCCCCGCCACGCACCACCACGCTCCCGCCATGCCCCCGCCACGCTCCGGCCACGCCCCCGTCACGCTCTGCGGTCCGCCCGGTCGGCTCGGTTAAAGCCCGGACCGGACCGAAGCTTTGTCGGGTAGGAATGCTGAGCTCGGACCGGCCGATTTTTTGAGCGCGCTAGGCCCAAGCTGGCTAGGACCGAGCGGGCCACGAGCCGGTCTGAAAGACCGCTCATGTCGTCCACCCTGAACCACACCCCAACTCATCAGAGAGACGGGAAGATATTCCCAAGGCTCCAATCTCTAGAAACTGCAGGTGAGCAAATAATGTAGCATTGAGATTACCATCATACTCTCCAAGTTGCCAGTCATTCTTGTGCTTATGAAGGGAAGCAGTACTCACCCATATTTATCATGTGAATCATCAACGGTGATGGAATTGTTATTACTAGAGCTAGTCTCGGATACGTTGAGGCCACTCATTTCTTGAATTAATTGTGAGATCAAAATAAAGCAACCAGTAAACAGTTAAATTCAGCAAGGAATTAGGGAAACAAAGGAAGCACCTAATGAGCCTATTTTCATACCTACTCTAGTTTGGTCAACTGTTCTGTATCCTCTTCATCACTTACAGAAGCTGATCGCCCCATCCAATCCTGAGTACAAATGAGTGCTTGGAGGATGAGACAGCAGTGTCTTTGGACCCCACCCCCCACCCCCCCCCCCTCCCCTCGCGTCGCCCCTGCTCGGGCGACTCGGGGGTCCAAACCCTAGCGCCGCCGCCTCCTTTTCCCCTCCCTTCCCCCCTCGCCGCCGCCTGAGGCCGCCGCCGGGCAAGCCCAGGGCGCCGCCGAGGAAGGTGGCGGCGGGGCCCTGGCTGCCCTGCCTCTTCTGCGGGGGGCCGAGGTCCCCGGGGCGGCGGCCCTGCCGGAGAGACGTCACTGGCCCTGCGACAGGCGGTGGCGGGGGCGTGGGCCGGCGAACCTGGCCGTGTGGACGGCGGGTGAACCGGAGGACGGGTGGCGTGGTGCAGCGGCAGTTCGGCAGCGCCAGATCTGGCCGCCCTTGCCTCTCCTGCTTGGCGAGCTCCTCCCCGGCCAGATCCGGCCTGCTCCTCTGCGGGCCACCAGGTCTCGCGTCATTGGGGTAAGGGTGGCGGGGATTCGAAGACCGGGAGAAATCCCAGGCCGGCCTCGCCGGTCTTGGCGGCGGCGACGCTCGAGGGCGCCGCTCCCCTTCTTGGAGGCGCCGTTCAGGTCAGATCCGCCGCCCCCTTCCCCTCTAGTCTCCCGGGTGAAAACCTCAACTCTGTTGGGCGGCGGCGGCGCCCTTGGCGTCGCGTTCCTTCCTGAAGGCGCCGTTTTTGGGAACTAGGTGGGCTTTGGGCTTGCTCGGCGATGTGGTGGGTGTGCATCGGCGGAGTTTGCTGGCCGCTACTGCTCTTCTCCGCTCGTTCCGGCATCCCTTTCTCATTCATGTCCAGTCCGTGGATTTGGTGGTGCTCTGCTCCAGGTGAGCACTCCGTGGCTTGTCGGGTGCGCTCGGTTCCTTCTCCAGATGCAGCCTGCCGGTGTCCTTCCTCCCAGGTTCTAGGGTGAACCGCGACACTGTCAACGGTTCGGCGCCTTCGATCCAGGCGAGGAGGCAGGGGCTTTCTTTGACAGTGGAGCTGGGAGGTCATGGCATGTCGGGGCCGCTGGCGATTTGGCGACGGCGTGCCCCTCCTCGCCGTCGGAAGTGCTTCTCCTGTGCTGACATTCTCCTACTTCCTTGGTGACCCGTTCGCGATTGAGGACCTACACATCTCCGAGCTGCATGTCTCCATGTTCGATCTTATTTAGCTTGGTGTGTGTGAGGCTTGTGAGCTGCTGTCCAGCGTCTTTGTACCTTGTCGTTTTTCTGTTTTCTTGTGTTGGTTTCGCGCTTGTATTACTATTCCTGACCGGTTGATGGCTTTGTTAATTCAAAGCCAGGCTCCTCTAGAGCCTTCGTTCTAAAAAATGAGTGCTTGGACCATGAACGGTGTAAGTGAGCTCCTAACTCGTCGAGGATGCGTCCACCGGCATTGAAAGCGAACTCGGGGGGGACTGTAGATATCAGGACAGCCAAGACATCACGAGCTAAGCGTGATAACACCAGAAATCTAGAAGAATTGACCTTCCACCACTCGAGAATATCAAATTGGGTGGTGTCTGCTTCAGTCTCCTCGACAAGAAATTTTTCGAGCTCAGACTTGGTCGGACTGATTGCACAGTTGTTCATTCTCATCCTCTTGGCAATTAGGGACCTCAACCTGCTTATGCCTTGCACATCGGATTCCATTTCCTTATTCTCACTTGAAGCATACATCTTACCATACTCCTTAAACAAGTCCTTAAGTGTTTCGCTCATCATTTCCAAACTTCTTCTCCTTTGATCTCACCAAATCTCTCATAAGTAGCAAACCTTGTGTAATCTGATAACTTGAACCTTGGATCAAGAGCAACAGACACAAAGATCAGAGTGTTGAAGCTCTCACAAGCACCCCAATACTTGTCGTACTCAGCAATCATCCTTTCAGCCATTTCATTTCCGCAAAGCATCGGTACTCTCACACCACTCTCTCAACAAGATGTAAACATAAGCAATTTCATGGGGAAAAAAGTGAGATGTGCAACGATTATAGGCTGAAACACGAATAGTGAGGTTATAAAAATACTCAAGAAACTCTGAGATCTTCCTTGCATACTCCCAATCTACAGCTTCAGGAACTCCTGGCGCTTTCTCACTATTTAACTCAATTGCAAATTAAGGATCATCATTGCCATACCTATCGAACACCTTCTCATATGTGGCTGCAGTTTTCAACATTAGGCATGTAGAGTTCCTGAACTGAACATTCTCAGAGCTCATTATCAACTACCGCTGAGAACCTTCTACGTTATTGTCAACATTTTCTTCCACTTCAGGCGTCTATACACAACAAACAAGGCAACAAATGAGCCAAACAAACGTAGAGCTGTACACTATATTTGGAAGACCAAATGTATGTGTTCAGTTACAGCGAGCCAAGGTCTGGACAGACATGGAAAACTTTAATTCCAGTAACCTACCTACTTGATTTGGCAATGCTTAGAACTAGAAGCTGCTTCATGGCTATCTGAACATGAGCTTAGTGCGCAGCATAGTCGAATGATATATTTATTAGCAAGAATCATCTTATCAGGGGAAGTTAAGTGATGGGAGAGCTCTCTGAACCATCCAATCAGGTCGAATTTCAGCTTACTACAGAAACATAAACTAGGGATCAGGGGACTTACTTTGCACGAATCTAGGCTCGTTGCCATGGTGGTGGTGGTCGTGTCCTCCCCTGCTACCAGCATCACGGGGCAGGCCGGCGCAGAGCGGTGGTGTCACGGGGCGGTGCAGCGCGGTGCGGGGTTTCCCCCTCTCCGGCGTCGCGGCGAAGGCCGGCGCAGCGGGGTGGCGCCCTCCTGTCCTCTGGCTTGCCCGGCGTCACGGAGCAGGCCGGCGAATCGGGGTCGCCGCGAAAAGCGAAGAAGGAGGAGGGCGGGGGCGGCCGTGCGGGAGCGGGAGTGGCAGGCGCCGCGCCGCCACTGCCGAATGCCGATTGAGGGTTTCTGTCGCGTGGGACCGCAGCGCCGGCAGGGGGAGGGGAAATCAGTGTTGTGAATACCCGAAGACTGAACCTGAAAACCGAATGCCTTGTCTCTGACGCCCTGTCTCTGACCAATTGTCATTCTGAAGTGAGAGCTCTGAATACCCGAAGACTGAACCAATGACGGCAAGCCTTATCTAATCAACGTAAGAGCTCTAAATCTCTGATGAACTCATTCTCAAGTCAAGCAATCAGTGTAAAAGAAAAGATGGTTCAACGCAAGCAAAAACAATATACTCCTAGTACATAGAAGGTCGTCGCTGAAAGCAGACCAAATCTGCTGTCCATGAGTAGTTATGTGGACTATATACAACCAACACGAACTGTTCCTTCTCTGACTAAACAAACCTAGAAAACATGCGCATTTGAGGTGATTGTAATTTGTCTAGGAGCATCCCTCTTCCACTCTATGCTTCTCCCGGGTACGTGGCTTGTTGAGACGATGTGCAGCAGTAATAATCACTACCCACTCCACGCGGCTTTGGTCTTGCTGCACATGGCGCTGACCATTTGGTCGAACTGCTGTGCGTCGCAGGGGATCCTGAGGACGCCCGGCTGGCCGTAGCCGAACTGCTCTGCCGCCATCTCCAGCAGCCCCGACATGCACGGCTCCTTGAGCGCATCGATCCGCACCAGCACCCTCTCGTCGCCGTCTCCCTCCTCGCCCACCAGCGCCAGCGGGAGGTACCCCTTGGGGATCTTCTTTCCTCCGTCGCCAGGGGCATCGAGCACGTATGCTTCGGCCGTCTCCTTCCTTCGCCAGGCGGCCATTGCTGCTGCTGTTTAGATGCGTTGCGTGGCTAGCTAGCACGGGAATCGAAGGTGTTGATGGTGGTCGATCGTGTGGTGAATTGTTGATGTTCCTGATGATTGCTGGAGAGATCCATGCCATATGATTTTACTAGATCATAAAGGCGCGCGTTGCCGCGCCCAACCATTTGAATAGAAAATGAAGAATTATAGAAATACCTGCTGGAATTTACAGAGTACAAATATCTAGAAAATATGAGTGTTTAAAATTGCAAAACCTCAAATCTACATGTGATCAATAATCACTACAGTAACCAAGGAGCAATTACATAAAATAATTCAGAGGTAAAGAAACAACCAAATATAGAACATAGTAGTAGGCTGACACTTGCAACGAACTTCCGAACTTACATAGAGCTTGCTAAAGTAAATAGTAACAAAGGATTTCAAGGGCGCGGTTTAACAAAACAAATGGGCACACGTAATCTGTTTGTCAATTTGCATATAACCAATAGAGCTAATGCATGAATATCATGTATGGAACTGTGCGCAGCACCTGAACTTACCGATCTTGAAAATTAAGCTTCTTAGCCATGACATTGCGGCAAGCAAACAGCTAAGATTTCAGCCTCCAGGATTGATGTCCAAAGTCAAAGAATCTGGTACAAATTTAAAAATCAACATTAACACCGTAGATTGCAAATAAGATAAGGGCTGTCAAGAGGATAAAGGAACAGCAGGATCGTCTAATCTCTGCAATGACGATGGCATGGACTTTGTGAGACGAAGGGCATTCAGAGAGCAAGGTGGCACGCCGGCAGCTTTCACAGGAATACCTTCGAAATTGGTGAAGTCGCTTGGAAAAGTACTCAGGCCACTAATAACACAGGGGTGGAAGTGGCAGGAGCGTAGCGCAGCCTTGCAGTTCGTCGACTGTCAAGCCTGAACGTCGTGGGCCGCTGCGTAGGGTTTGGACCAGCCTTAGTGCACTACACGATTGTGCATCGCCTACGCCTCTTACTCCTTTCCACCAACCCGGAGAGAGAAGCTACTCAGCTGCCGACGCCGCCGTCAGATAAGATGGGAATCTCACTGGATAACACACCATGTTTGCCTAGGGCGCCATCGCCACAGCAGGGAGAAGGCCGAGCAGGAAAGAGAAGGATGGTGGCGTAGCGCTGAAAGCCAACTCGCCGCCGGTGCGCTGTCGTCCCCCTTTGGCCATGGTGCTCTGTCGAATCTCCTCCTTCCCGACCGCCGCCGCCGCCGTATCAGACGCATCGTGGGGAAATGAGGCATCGCCCATCACTGACCTTTTTTTTCAAAGCAGCCCACCACGGACTAACCACAGGCCACCATAGTTGCTCTGCGGAGTAGCGGCCCGGCTACCGTGGGCCGAGCGGATCGCGAGACTGATGCGTTGCTAGAAGTGATCAGAAGCACAACCAGGAGATCTAAGTCGTTTATTAGTGTGATCCGACGACTATGACATCAAATCGCTGTGAGAGGGCGTAGCTAGCCCCATTTTACTGTTTCTTAATAGTGAGAGAGAGAGAGAGAGAGGGGAAGATGGTCCAAAATGACGAGAGCAGTGAGTGAGTTTGGAAAGGGGTTCAGAGTTCAGACGTTCAGTTCAGATAGTAGGAAACGTAGGGTACGTAACAAGGCGTGGTTGATGGTGACTGCGAGCGTGGAGGATGGGGTCTGATGTCCTGACAATTTGGAATGGGATTAGTCAAATCAGAGGCAGCAGGTTAACTTGCGGGGCCGTACGGTTTATTAGTACTGCATAGTGATCGATACAGATCTTTACCTTTGGACCTGGAAGATTGAAACAAATGTAAGCACCCGTTCTTTTTCTCTACTACTATTAAACAAACGAACATTATCTTTCTTACGCGCACCCCGTCTAACGTACACACAACAATTGTAGCAATTAGAGTCACACGATTAAGCCCACTCATTTAGATCTAACCGTCAAAATAGCAATAAACTCTCATCAAAAGTGCCTGTAGCAATTTGAGGAGGCGGACGAAAACTCTGTTGTCCCACTATCGGATGAAAAAAAGGCTCGTTACGTATCCACTTAATGCCACCGCGTAATTAGCGCTAACATCCCATGGTAAGAGGCCGTCCGCCGGGAGATCCGGCCCCATTGTGCGCTCACCCGATCCCATCTACCGCTGGCCACCAGGGAGAGGAGCTTCCGCTTGAGCGCCTGCGTCCCAGAGCCGGAGCCCGCCGGATCTCCTCGCCCCACCGCCGTCCCGCGCGCCACCGGGGAGCATGCCGGCGAGCGTCGTTGCCCTTCCGCCAGCGGCCTGGGTGATCCATGGCTCGCGGACAGATCGGGAGCGCCGCCTGGCGTGTACGACCAGGCTGATGAGGGACCGAGCCAAGGAGCGGAGTCAGGTTGGGAGGGCCGGTGGGCTGCGGGAGCAGGGGAGGGCGGGACGGCCGGCAGCGCCGCTTGTTCGGGAATGCTTTGATCTGGTGATGCTAGAGCACGTGCACATGGGGGACACGCCGCAGACCACCACCGCCTTGTGATCGAGTGCATCAATCGGAGGATGGCCCATGGAGGGTTGGTGACGACACTCACAATGGATGCAAAGGGCGGCAACGAACTCCTCTGGCAGCTCGGCACTCGGCAGTGCCACCGGACAAAGCATGGTTCAGGTACGCCCTGTCTTGCCGCCGTTGTTGTTGACTCTCTCGCACAAGGTAGAAAGCAAATGGAGGTCATGAATTCGGCTGGTGCAAACTAATTCACGATAATTTTGTATTTCTGCAGTCATTTTCAACTTCTATGGTCGAACGATTTGAGGATTAATTGGAGGAATGTCTCAGAGTTGTTTTAGAATCTTGAAAGGATCAAGAGCGGATGGTCAGAGGTAATTCATCATTTGCTCTTGGTCAGTTTGCTGAACACATGCAGCCAGAAATTCGATCTCACTATGAGTGTGTAGTTCCGTGCATCTTAAATGCAATTGAAGACCCATCAGATGGGGTTAAGGTAAAATAGAGAGAGACTTTGGATATAAATATTGGTTAATTTTGCATGACAACGAGCTGGTAATTATGTAATGCGAATAATCAATATAATTTTGTAGGATATATCATATTATGCATTGGTGGTTTTCTGTGAAGACATGGGTGAAGATATCCTACCATATCTGGAACCTTGGATATGCAGATTACTTATGTCTTTGCAGGCTCAGTCCTCGAAATTCTGTTGAGACTGACGCAGGGCAGCCTGATAAGGAAGAAAAGTGAGGTATTTTTCTTTCATGTCCTTCCAATTTAGTATGTTCTCATTTGGACTGTAGATGGTAATTGTATTGTCATATAGTCATATTAGTTACGTAGTGTACACAGAGACTGAAGGCTCGGTCTTCTTTTCTTTCTTATAGGCCTAAAATTTGGAGATTACCGTACGCATTAATTTCTTTACCACACTGCGATGTCTTGGTTACGTACATATGTATATCACTTATTCTTCAGCAGAATAGTACGTTATAATCAGTTCGGTACTATATACTAACAACCAGATAAACTTAAATCTTTATGCTATTGACTATATATTTAGAATGTGAAGGCCAGCAAGAGCAGATAGCATCGAGGTAATCATTCTGCAATATTTTCTGAATTTTAAATAAAGCTGGATTTTGTATCTTGATGTTCTTTCTTATATAGCATATCTAAATGTGAATTTTTATATACAGGTGTGATGTTTCCAATATGAAGGCCAAATAGAAGGGAGGAGATAACAATCGGATAGATTCCAATATGTGAACTTCCAAACATGGGTGAAGGGAGGAGATAACAACGTTGGCATTGGCTCTATTGGTTTGATGTTGCAGATTTATTAGTTGTCAATGATCACCCACACATAACAATCGGACTCGATTCTGATAGCAAGCGCGCCCGAACACTGTTCGTCCACCTCAAGCAGTTTTTGCTTGTTTCACCTTAGCCTTCATAGTCCCTCAAGGAAATTATCACTGAACTTTGACAATGGCATCTTCTCACTTTTTTGAACGACACTTGATTATCTCTTAGTAATAGTTCTTTACTAAATTTTGTTGATACATAAATGGTTCTTTACTGAACAATACTTGTATGTGTCTGTGTATGGAGAATGGTGATGAAACTTTATAATAATCCATTGTCCAACAAGGAGGTTCTAATTTCTGATTGGATTACTATAACTATATGATTTGCAAAAAATTCAAATGGTAGTATGTTTGACACATACTGCAATGGGCCGAAGCTCGCTTGGATATTTTTTTCACACACTGAAATTCATTTACAGGAGATTATAATCATTTGGGCACTATGCACTGAGAAAGTGTGCATTTAGATAGATATTTGTTTGTAGAAGAATGTTGATTCATGAAGATTGATATATCATTTTTTTGGAAGAACCTCACCATGAGGGCAGGGGGTCCAGCATTTTATTAAGAAGAGAGAGATGATCCAGTTTATAAAGGAAGTCAGAAAAAAACCTAACGTTTTCTGGTTATAATTAGGAAAAAACCGAGTGACAACCTAAAAACAGAAGAAAAAAAAAACACCAAAGCTTGGGGGTAAACATAGATGCGACATCAGGGAGATCGTCAGAGCTAGACACAAGAGCACCAAGGCCCAAAACCGAAAATCAAATTGTTTGTATGAGTCAAGAATTGGGCATTATGCACTCTGTATGATTTAAAAAAAAATCAAGAAATCTATTCGTATTTGGTTAGAATTTTTAATGTTTAATACGTGCGTTGCACGTGCATGCTAACTAGTAAATCCAAATATAAATAGTGTGTGTGCGCGCGCGCGTGTGCGTGTGCGCGTGTGTGTGGGGTCCATAGTGAAATCTACACAAAGACTTATATTTGGGACCGGGGAGTACCTAGTGTACTTTTTTCTAATTCTTTCACACACAAAAAATGACGATTGTGTTAGTTAATTTAAACCCTATTTAGATAGGTTGGGCCCACATATGGCCTAGGATGACGACTTGGACAAACCGGCCGTTACCTAGTACCGATGCGCTCGGGGTACCAGCGTGGGCTCACGCCAAGCTCATGCCTCGTCACCAACTCCCTAGAGGACTCCACCTGGGGGCTACGTTGTAGTGCGCCAGCGGCTGGAGCACGCTCCGACAACCAGCATCCCGAAAATCTGAAATCACTAAGTAGTTTTTATTGATGTTTTGCATTGTTTTTTGTCTTTAGTAATGGGTAGAAAACACAAATTACCAAAAATATAGTTGTAACCACTGGTAGTAGGTTGAGGGACCACCTAAAATCCTCACTGCTGAAAGTTTCTACTTGAAAATGTATGTGGTTGTGCCGAACACCCAACTAATTTTGTATGAGGAAGACAGTTAGAAGAGCATGGAACTTTTGTGGAACACCACTCATCACAACAAGGAAAACACTTGAAGGGTTTATTAAATCGATTGGATTTTGTTATGCTTCATTGCAAAGGTTTAACTTGCTACTATGGAGAACACTTTGGGTTTCAATGCAAATAGCAACAACCACATCATGGCCTCTTATGTTAAAAAGGAATATGATTATCAAAATATATAACAAATTGAAGAATTTGGTATCTTATGGCAGCTAATGAAATAGTTGCTACAGTGGAACAAGTTGAAACTTGCAAGCTTGTTGAGTATATATATTAAGACAGACTTATGCTAATTGATTATGTTTACACAAATTTCAGTGGTAATGCTTATATCACTAATCATATTGAGAAAGTCTTTGTTGCCCATGAAGAGGATAAGAGCATTTCTAGCTGATTCCTTATAATCTGTACCGCAAAATCGATATACAGCTCCCTGCAAAACCTTTTTTAGACGTTTTTACGATATTTTTTTTAACCGATCTGATGCGCGGCTATCTCCAATAGCGCCACCATGCACGGTTCCTTGAGCGCTCCGATGCGGACCATCACCCTCTTATCGTCGCCCCCCTCGTCACCCACCGGCACCAGCAGGAGGTACCCGTTCGGGATCTTCTTTCCTCTATCCCAGGTTTACAAGTCAGTCTCATGGCCTTGTTCGTGCCTCCGGGCCCACTCAAGCTGGGCCTCAAACCAGTCAACTCGGAGGCACATTTAAATTTGTGGACCAATTGTAGATGTGATGGCCTATGTAGGGTAGCTGTTTTTTCTTTGTGTCTTCTTCGGTGATTTTCTGTTTTTTTATGTTTCTTCATTTTTTTCGTTTTTCTCTTTTTCACCTTGTTTCCTGTTTTCTTGTCTTTTAAAAATACATGGAAATTTTGAAGTTTATTATTTATTAAATTCATGAATATTTTCTTAAATTCGTGATCATTTAAAAAAATGAACGCTTTTAAAATTTGTAAATCTTTCCAAATTCATTAAATTTTATTGAAATATAATGAAAAAAAATATAATTCACGAAAGTCGCAGAATTCATGAATATTTTTTAAAAATTCATAAAAAATCAACGTTGAGGATATCGCTTATCGTTAGCATTTCGGTTGGTTGGAGATTAGAGATTAATCAGAAATCGATCATTTAATCGATTTTTTGGTCGACTATTTAACGGCGCATTTTTGCTTGCAATCCCAAATTTCAAGCACTAATAAGGTAAAAAATGAAAATAATCATCATTGTGCACTAAGCCTATAAATAGGACTACACTACAACAATATACATAACTACATATTCATGCCAAATAATGAGTCAATGACAAATAAAATAGAGCAACAATACAACACATGTCCTAGAAGTTTTGAGGCTGTAGGAGCTATTTGCTGTGACGGTTTGGGTGTCTTCGAGGGGGCATTAGCTGTGGTTTTCAGGAATATTGAGGATCCTGAGGTGCTGGAAACATTGGCGGTTAGAGGCTCTATCTCTAGCAAATGACCTATACGATCATAAGATAACAGTGGCATCTGATTGCAAAGTGGCGGTTGAAGCTATTCGGAAGGGATCATCGCCTTTATATATGGTGCTATTGTTCGCGAGATCAACCAAAGTTCTAGTAGTTTTTCCTCTTGTTTAATTTTACATGAGTTTAGAACCTCGAATGTCGAGGTCCACAAACTAGCAAAGAATGATTTGAGTCTAAGGACAGGTCGCCATATTTGGTTTGGTATTCCTGGAGATCTCTCATTCGTCCGTGTAAATGGTGTGACGGTTCAATAAAGCTTTATGAGTTTGCTAAAAAATATATGTGTTGGATTGAGAGAGAGCAAGAGAGATGGGCGACCAGGGAGGCGATTCCGCGGGCGCCGGCGGGGGGAGCCCCGAGGTGTTGGTTGGACTGCGGTTCGCCCGGCGGTAGGGCGCGCCCGGTGCTGCGCCTCGCCCGGCGGGAGCCCCCCTGGCCCGGTCCCCTCTGGCAGCCGCTTCTGGGCGCTGGGGGGGGGGGGGGGGGAGGGGCGACTCCGATGACGACGAGGAGGCGGAACCCGTTCAGGTAAGTGAGCAGGTGAGTGATGGTGAGGAGACAAGGCCGTCGTCGACGTGCTCGGTGGGTGACTTTGTCGCCCGGGCGGAGGAGCTGGGGGGCTCCTTCGTGGCCGGTCGCCGGCGTGTGTTCGCCCCTGGCGGGCGTGCCGGGCGCGGGCTTGCGACGCGGATCTGGCGACCGTCGCGGGGTGTGGATGCGGGCCCCGAGGGTCGCTCGCGTGCCTTGCCGGTGGTGGGGCGACAGGAGCTGGCGCTGGCTGCGCCGCCCGCGGGCTCGATGAGCTTGTCGGAGGCGACAGGGGTCGACGACGGCGGCGGGGTGGATCCAGCGAGGGAGACGCGGTCCATGGCTAGGGTTTCGGCGCCGCTGCCGCCCGGGCCGATTTCCTTGCTGGGCCTTTCGGATTGGCCCAGTTTGCCTTTGCGTGGGCTAGGGGGCCCATTGGCCGTCCCATCCACGTGTGTGCCAGAGGGGACGCAGGGGCGCGACTCGGTGCTTGGGCCTGGTCAGCCCGGCCCGGTGACTTTGCACACCTCCCTCGAATAAGATCTTGGTAAAAGATTCTGAAACATCTTACCTCGACTCCCTTTCCTTGCTTTTGTTGGCCTCCTTTGGTGCTTTGTCCTTCTGGGCAGGACCCAAACAAACGTAGAGCTGTACGCTATACTTGGAAGACCAAATGTATGTGTTCAGTTACAGCGAGCCAAGGTCTGGACAGACATGGAAAACTTTAATTCCAGTAACCTACCTACTTGATTTGACAATGCTTAGAACTAGAAGCTGCTTCATGGTTATCTGAACTTGAGCTTAGTGCGCAGCATAGTCAAATGATATGTCATAATGTATGTCAAAAAACGTCTTACATTATGAGACGGAGGGAGTAGTAGATAGCATAAAACTATCATAGTTGGGGTTAGGACAAAAAGAAACTACTCCGCAACCTTTAATTTATTGGCTGATACTCCCTTCATTTCTAAATATAAATCTTTTTATCGATTCTACTCTGTATGTGGTCCATAGTGGAATCTAACAAAAAATTATATTTAGAACGGGGAAGTACCTAGTGTACTTTTTTCTAATTCTTTCATACAAAAAAAAATGACGATTGTGTTAGTTAATGTAACCCCATTTAGATAGGTTGGGCCCACATATGGCCTAGGATGACGACTTGGACAAAACGACCGTTACCTAGTACCGATGAGCTCGGGGTACCAGCATGGGCTCACGCCAAGCTCATGCCTCGTCACCAACTCCCGAGAGGACTCCACCTGGGGCTACGCTGTAGTGCGCTAGCGGCTGGAGCACGCTCCGACAACCAGCATCCCAAAAATCTGAAACCACTAAGTAACTTTTTATCGATGTTTTGCATTGTTCTCTGTCTTTAGTAATGGGTAGAAAACACAAATTACCGCAAAAATAATGAGATGATTCAACTTTGGTGTTTTTCGTAGAATTTCCTTATGATGGAGCTACTTTTTACTGTTTGAAGTAACAGAAACTTTATCGCGTCCAAACTCTAGAAACTGCAGGTTAGCAGATAATAGCATGAGATTACCATCACACTCTCCAAGTTGCAAGTCATTCTTGTGCTTACCATCACCCATCTTTATGATGTGGAATCATCAACGGTGATGGTGTTGTCATTACTAGTGCTAGTCTCGGATTCGTTGAGGCCACTCATTTCTTGACGTAATTCCGAGATTAAAATAAAACAACCAGTAAACAGTTAAATTCAGCAAAGAACCAGTCAAATGATTTGCGTTAAATTGATGATTTACAAGTGTATCCATTAGCAGGAACCATCTAATCAGGGGAAGTTAAGTGATGGGAGAGTTCTCTCTGAACCATCTAATCTGGTGGAATTTCAGTTTGCTACAAAAAACAGAAACTAATGATCAGGGGACTCACTCTGCACGAGTCTAGGCTCGTTGCCATGGTGGTGTGGTGGTGTCCTCCTCTCCGGCGACCAGCATCACGGGGCAGAGCGGCGCAGCGTGGTGCGGGTAGGGGTTTCCTCCTCTTCGGCGTCGCGGCGCAGGCCAGCGCAGCGGGGTGGCGCCCTCCTCTGTCTTCTCCGGCGTCACGGAGCAGGCCGGCGAGGCTGGGTCTCCGGGGTGGGAGCGCCGTGAGAACTGACGAAGGAAGAATGCTGGGGCGGCCGTGCGAGAGCAGGGGTGGCAGTCGCCGCGCCGCCACTGCCGAGCGAGGGTTTCTGTGTCGTGTGGGTAGGGGATTGGCGGATTCGGGGGCGCGTCGCCGCCAGGGGCGAGGGGATATCAAATCAGTGGAGTGCCAGCCATTGACCACATAGCGCAGAAAACAGTCTCATTGAACCTGAAGACTGAATGCCTCCCAAATGCCATCGGCCAAAGTTCTCTGACCATGAACACAAACCAAGAAACAATGACAGCAGGCCTTGCCTATGCAAGATCTCTGACCAGGTCGCTTTCTATGCTCACCCGATGAACCAGTTAATTCTCAAGGCAAGCAATCCATGTGAATGTGATAGAAAACAGAGCTCAGCGCAAGCAAAACAATATGCAGACAACACGTGCATTTGATAATAAATCTAGAAACAGGTGCATCTGAGGTAAAGTAATTACTATAAATCTAGAAAACATTATAATTTGAGCTGCTGCGTCCTCTTCTAATCTATCTATGGTTGCTTGCTATGATGTGCAGTAGGAGCAACTCCACTGGTTGCTTGCCGGCGCTATTTCGCTCCATCGCCTGGCGCTTTTTCACCCCATCGCCCGCCCCGGGGGCGATCTAGGTCCCAGCCACGCCCCAGGGGCCGTCCCCCAGGGGCCGCTATCAAAAAAAGGCGATCAACGCCACAATTCCGGCGATCACCATGCCACAGTTCGGCGATCAATAAACTTGAAAGTTCGGCGTTCAAAAGAAAGGACGCGGACTGCATCAAACGGTGGCACCGTCCTCTGGCGTCGGACTGGCGGGAGTCGGCGTGCGCGGGCTAGTCGGCGTCGGCGCGACTTCTGTGATGGGCGTCGTGGAGGCGTCGCTGGGGCTTGGCGGCGGCGTTGGGGTCGAGGTGGGAGTTGGCGCCGCCGCTGTCAACATCTAGTTCAGGATGAGGCCACGCTCTGCCAAGAACCACACATTAACCTGATCGTCCATGGTCGACATGTCCGCCCCTCACATTAGGAAAGCCAGGTTGGTGTTCCTCTTCTTTGTGGTGACGTTGGTCCGGAGTAGGTCGAGCTTGGCGGCGCTGGTCGTCATCAACGCCGACCACCGCGCCTCAGTTTTCTCTTCCCTCTGGGCGGCTCGGGTCTTGGCGTCAGAGATGCAGTGTTCGATGGACTCTTGTAGACGCGCGGTGGCCGACGCGGCATCCGTCGCCGACTTGGCGCGTTTGTTGCCTTCAGGGCGCCCATCGGCCGCGCCCGGCGTCTGGCTTGTACGTCTCCTTGGCCTTGTCGATTGTGCGCCGGACTTCCGCCCACTTCTCGCACTTCTGGAACCGGGAGAATACGTGGAGGTACTTGAAATCTTGGTCGGAGCTGCTGTCCTAGCGAAACATGGCGAACATCCGGACCATCTGCGCCGAGGAGGAACAAGGGTCGCCGACGCACACGACGGAAAAAGACCGAGGGACCGGCATCATACCTGACTCTCAAGCCGCTTTTCGGGCGAGCCGCGATCTCCTCGACGATCCCATGCCATTTGTTGCACGCCGTTTGGATGAGCGCCCAGTGGTTGGACATGGCCTTCGCGCCGCGCTACATGTGGACACCGGCGAAGTAGGGGTCGACCAGCTTGCGCTCGTCGAACTCCGCCTTGATGCGCTCCCAGTACGTCTCGGCGTTCTGGTTCGTACCGGTGGTCGGGTCGAGGCAGACGACCTTCCATGCTTCGGCGAGGCACTCGTCTTCTTTGGACGCCCACTTGACGCGTGGCTCGCCGATCCTGGTCACCCGCCTCTTCTTCTTCCCTTTCTTCACCGGAGCAGGCGCCGTCTCCTCCTCCTCCTCTGGCTCCTCCTTGCCATAGTCGAGCCCGTCGTCCATGTCGTCGTTGAGGTCGATTGCATCTTCTTGGGCGTTGAACCCGGGGAAGGCCGCGGCAGCTGAGCCGGTCGTGATGATGTCGTCCATGTCGGCCTCCGTCCCGTCGGGGTTGCCGAGATGCGATGACGAGGCTTGTGAAAAGAGCAGCGCGCCACGACGCGGAGGTGGCGTCGGGGAAGATGCGTAAGCTGGCGGCGAGTTGGTGTACGGGGGGTACTGGACGCGGGCGAACCCAGGTGAGAGCGTGCGCTGTGCGGGATGGCCATGTGGAAAGGTGATCTTGGGGATGAACCCGCCGTGCGCGTCGCCATCGGTGTAGCCAGGTGATGGCGCGCAGCCCTAGGGGTGTGTCGCCGACGAGAAGCCGGCCGGCGACCCGACGCTCTGCTAGCTACAAGGAACATGTGGGCCGTGGCCACCGGGCGGATTCATCATCCCCGTGTGAGACACCTTTGCTTGTTCTGTCGCGCGATCTGCCTGATCCGCCATGGCGGCGGCGGGTCCCAAGCCTTCTTGGCGTTGAGCCTGTTCCGCCAATCGGTGGTGACAGCCTTCCGGCGCTGAACTTTTGCCTTCCAGTCAGCGTTTGACATGCCTGGGGGCTTGGACGGCGGCGCTCGTGGCTTCCTCTGCTTCGGCTGGGTGGCATCGACATCGGTAGCGGCGCGAGGGGCAGCGTACTTCTTTGGCGGCAGCGGCCGGATGGAGGGGAGAGGGAGGAGAATGGGGGAAGAGAAGGGGGGAATGGAAGGAAACGGAGGGGGAAAGGGAGGAGGATTGGCGGAAAAAGGGCCTTCTCTCACTGACAGAACAGACTCACACGCCTTTTCGCTTCGGCTGGCGCCCCAAGGCGACCCCCGGTGGCTTGGGTTTGGCTCGGGTTCGCCGAGTGCTATTGCAGCCCAAACCGACGAAAAACGAGACCGTGGGGACGCGGCTGGAGTTGCTCTAACAATCACTACCTATCCCTCGTGGCTTTGCTCTTATTGCACATGGCTGCAACCATCGGTGGAACAATTGTGCGTCATATGGGATCCTTAGGACGCCGGGCTGGCCGTAGCCGAATCGTTGCGCGGCTATCTCCAGCAACAGTCCACAAATGGTCACTGTCAAGAGAAACTATTGTAAGGAAAGCCGCTTGGCAATTTTATTGATCTTGTGGCAAAGTTACATCACTAGTTACACGCGTATAGATCTCGACCTATGGATAAGGCTGGACTATGCCCGGCTTTTGCGCTCAGCTCGGCCCGACGAGTAAACAGGACTAATCGAGTCGGTCTTATGGCCTTGTTCGTTCCTCTGGGCCTACTCAGGCTCGGCCCTTCGTGGACCAATTGTAAATGTGTTGGCCTATGTAGCTGTTTTTTTTCTTTATGTCTTTTTCGGCAATTTTCTGTTTTTTTGTTGGTTTTCCTTTTTTTATGTTTCTTCAGAGTTTTTTCTTTTTTCTTTTTCTCCTTTTCACCTTTTTTCCCATTTTCTTGTCATTTTAAATACGTGCAAATTTTACCAAGCTGTCAGCTTGGTAAGCTACCCACAAAAATTTGCAATATACAAATATACATCGAAATTTTGAATTTTATTAAATTCATGAATATTTTCTTAAATTTATGATCATTTAAAAATTGAATGGTTTTAGTTTTTTAAAATATTTTCAAATTCTTTAAGTTTTATTGAAAAATAATGAACAATTTATAACTTGCGAACAACGTAGAATTCATGAATATGTTTATAAATTCGTAAAACATCAATGTTAAGGGTATCGCTTATTGTTAGCATTTCAATTGGTTGGAGACTAGAGATTAATCGAAAATCAATCGATCAATCAATTTTTTCGGCCAACTATTAATCGGCGCATTTTTGCTTGCAATTCCCAAGTTCTAAGCACTAATAAAGTAAAAATGAAAACAATCATCATTGTTCACTAACCTTTAAATAGGACAATACTACAACAATATACACAACTACATATTCATGTCAAATAATGAGTCAATGAAAAATAAAATATGGCAACACTACAACACATGTCCTATCGAATGGGGAAAAAGTGTGATGTGCCGGAGGCTACTAAAGGGGAGGCCCTGTTTTAGGGTTATTGACCACATGGTACCAACCCAATTAATCGCTTGTTAGAGCAATAAATCGGCCCAAATGACAAATAGCAACTTGTGAACAACGTAGAATTCATGAATATGTTTATAAATTCGTAAAACATCAATGTTAAGGGTATCGCTTATTGTTAGCATTTCAATTGGTTGGAGACTAGAGATTAATCGAAAATCAATCGATCAATCAATTTTTTCGGCCAACTATTAATCGGCGCATTTTTGCTTGCAATTCCCAAGTTCTAAGCACTAATAAAGTAAAAATGAAAACAATCATCATTGTTCACTAACCTTTAAATAGGACAATACTACAACAATATACACAACTACATATTCATGTCAAATAATGAGTCAATGAAAAATAAAATATGGCAACACTACAACACATGTCCTATCGAATGGGGAAAAAGTGTGATGTGCCGGAGGCTACTAAAGGGGAGGCCCTGTTTTAGGGTTATTGACCACATGGTACCAACCCAATTAATCGCTTGTTAGAGCAATAAATCGGCCCAAATGACAAATAGCAACTTGTGAACAACGTAGAATTCATGAATATGTTTATAAATTCGTAAAACATCAATGTTAAGGGTATCGCTTATTGTTAGCATTTCAATTGGTTGGAGACTAGAGATTAATCGAAAATCAATCGATCAATCAATTTTTTCGGCCAACTATTAATCGGCGCATTTTTGCTTGCAATTCCCAAGTTCTAAGCACTAATAAAGTAAAAATGAAAACAATCATCATTGTTCACTAACCTTTCAATAGGACAATACTACAACAATATACACAACTACATATTCATGTCAAATAATGAGTCAATGAAAAATAAAATAGGGCAACACTACAACACATGTCCTATCGAATGGGGAAAAAGTGTGATGTGCCGGAGGCTACTAAAGGGGAGGCCCTGTTTTAGGGTTATTGACCACATGGTACCAACCCAATTAATCGCTTGTTAGAGCAATAAATCGGCCCAAATGACAAATAGCAACTTGTGAACAACGTAGAATTCATGAATATGTTTATAAATTCGTAAAACATCAATGTTAAGGGTATCGCTTATTGTTAGCATTTCAATTGGTTGGAGACTAGAGATTAATCGAAAATCAATCGATCAATCAATTTTTTCGGCCAACTATTAATCGGCGCATTTTTGCTTGCAATTCCCAAGTTCTAAGCACTAATAAAGTAAAAATGAAAACAATCATCATTGTTCACTAACCTTTAAATTGGACAATACTACAACAATATACACAACTACATATTCATGTCAAATAATGAGTCAATGAAAAATAAAATAGGGCAACACTACAACACATGTCCTATCGAATGGGGAAAAAGTGTGATGTGCCGGAGGCTACTAAAGGGGAGGCCCTGTTTTAGGGTTATTGACCACATGGTACCAACCCAATTAATCGTTTGTTAGAGCAATAAATCGACCCAAATGACAAATAGCAACTTGCGAACAACGTAGAATTCATGAATATGTTTATAAATTCGTAAAACATCAATGTTAAGGGTATCGCTTATTGTTAGCATTTCAATTGGTTGGAGACTAGAGATTAATCGAAAATCAATCGATCAATCAATTTTTTCGGCCAACTATTAATCGGCGCATTTTTGCTTGCAATTCCCAAGTTCTAAGCACTAATAAAGTAAAAATGAAAACAATCATCATTGTTCACTAACCTTTAAATTGGACAATACTACAACAATATACACAACTACATATTCATGTCAAATAATGAGTCAATGAAAAATAAAATAGGGCAACACTACAACACATGTCCTATCGAATGGGGAAAAAGTGTGATGTGCCGGAGGCTACTAAAGGGGAGGCCCTGTTTTAGGGTTATTGACCACATGGTACCAACCCAATTAATCGTTTGTTAGAGCAATAAATCGACCCAAATGACAAATAGCAACTTGCGAACAACGTAGAATTCATGAATATGTTTATAAATTCGTAAAACATCAATGTTAAGGGTATCACTTATTGTTAGCATTTCAATTGGTTGGAGACTAGAGATTAATCGAAAATCAATCGATCAATCAATTTTTTCGGCCAACTATTAATCGGCGCATTTTTGCTTGCAATTCCCAAGTTCTAAGCACTAATAAAGTAAAAATGAAAACAATCATCATTGTTCACTAACCTTTAAATTGGACAATACTACAACAATATACACAACTACATATTCATGTCAAATAATGAGTCAATGAAAAATAAAATAGGGCAACACTACAACACATGTCCTATCGAATGGGGAAAAAGTGTGATGTGCCGGAGGCTACTAAAGGGGAGACCCTGTTTTAGGGTTATTGACCACATGGTACCAATCCAATTAATCGCTTGTTAGAGCAATAAATCGGCCCAAATGACAAATAGCAACTTGCGAACAACGTAGAATTCATGAATATGTTTATAAATTCGTAAAACATCAATGTTAAGGGTATCGCTTATTGTTAGCATTTCAATTGGTTGGAGACTAGAGATTAATCGAAAATCAATCGATCAATCAATTTTTTCGGCCAACTATTAATCGGCGCATTTTTGCTTGCAATTCCCAAGTTCTAAGCACTAATAAAGTAAAAATGAAAACAATCATCACTGTTCACTAACCTTTAAATTGGACAATACTACAACAATATACACAACTACATATTCATGTCAAATAATGAGTCAATGAAAAATAAAATAGGGCAACACTACAACACATGTCCTATCGAATGGGGAAAAAGTGTGATGTGCCGGAGGCTACTAAAGGGGAGACCCTGTTTTAGGGTTATTGACCACATGGTACCAATCCAATTAATCGCTTGTTAGAGCAATAAATCGGCCCAAATGACAAATAGCAACTTGCGAACAACGTAGAATTCATGAATATGTTTATAAATTCGTAAAACATCAATGTTAAGGGTATTGCTTATTGTTAGCATTTCAATTGGTTGGAGACTAGAGATTAATCGAAAATCAATCGATCAATCAATTTTTTCGGCCAACTATTAATCGGCGCATTTTTGCTTGCAATTCCCAAGTTCTAAGCACTAATAAAGTAAAAATGAAAACAATCATCATTGTTCACTAACCTTTAAATAGGACAATACTACAACAATATACACAACTACATATTCATGTCAAATAATGAGTCAATGAAAAATAAAATATGGCAACACTACAACACATGTCCTATCGAATGGGGAAAAAGTGTGATGTGCCGGAGGCTACTAAAGGGGAGGCCCTATTTTAGGATTATTGACCACATGGTACCAACCCAATTAATCGTTTGTTAGAGCAATAAATCGACCCAAATGACAAATAGCAACTTGCGAACAACGTAGAATTCATGAATATGTTTATAAATTCGTAAAACATCAATGTTAAGGGTATCGCTTATTGTTAGCATTTCAATTGGTTGGAGACTAGAGATTAATCGAAAATCAATCGATCAATCAATTTTTTCGGCCAACTATTAATCGGCATTTTTGCTTGCAATTCCCAAGTTCTAAGTACTAATAAAGTAAAAATGAAAACAGTCATCATTGTTCACTAACCTTTAAATAGGACAATACTACAACAATATACACAACTACATATTCATGTCAAATAATGAGTCAATGAAAAATAAAATAGGGCAACACTACAACACATGTCCTATCGAATGGGGAAAAAGTGTGATGTGCCGGAGGCTACTAAAGGGGAGGCCCTGTTTTAGGGTTATTGACCACATGGTACCAACCCAATTAATCGTTTGTTAGAGCAATAAATCGACCCAAATGACAAATAGCAACTTGCGAACAACGTAGAATTCATGAATATGTTTATAAATTCGTAAAACATCAATGTTAAGGGTATCGCTTATTGTTAGCATTTCAATTGGTTGGAGACTAGAGATTAATCGAAAATCAATCGATCAATCAATTTTTTCGGCCAACTATTAATCGGCGCATTTTTGCTTTGCAATTCCCAAGTTCTAAGCACTAATAAAGTAAAAATGAAAACAGTCATCATTGTTCACTAACCTTTAAATTGGACAATACTACAACAATATACACAACTACATATTCATGTCAAATAATGAGTCAATGAAAAATAAAATAGGGCAACACTACAACACATGTCCTATCGAATGGGGAAAAAGTGTGATGTGCCGGAGGCTACTAAAGGGGAGGCCCTGTTTTAGGGTTATTGACCACATGGTACCAACCCAATTAATCGCTTGTTAGAGCAATAAATCGGCCCAAATGATAAATAGCAACTTGCGAACAACGTAGAATTCATGAATATGTTTATAAATTCGTAAAACATCAATTTTAAGGGTATTGCTTATTGTTAGCATTTCAATTGGTTGGAGACTAGAGATTAATCAAAAATCAATCGATCAATCAATTTTTTCGGCCAACTATAAATCGGCCCAAATGACAAATAGCAAAGATGAGGTATGGTCTTAGCCGTCACCCACCGATAAGCGATAGATCAGTCGATAAATCGGTGAATCCGACAATATGTTGAACATTGCAAAAAATAATAATGTGTCAACATTAAAAAATATATAAATAAGAACCCAACATGAAGACCGGTGAAAAACTAGACACAAGTGGTTCATACACACGCATAAAGCCTAAAATTAATTGGGCGGCCCATAATTGCGTGGGTTTGCGCCTATGCAATTTTTCTCTCAATTCTTAGCTTATGAAAAAGAATAGGAGCACTCTACTCACGCCTTGATCAACATGTGTTGCCTCACATGGTCTTGCCCCGCACTCCTAGCTAGGTTTGCGGCGCCGCTGCACCGTCACACTGACGCGCCCCCGACCACCCTTGGGCGACACAGATGCTCATGTTCCACTATGCACGTGCTCCGCCACACGTCAACAATGGAAAAAATACAATAGCTTTTGTAGTAGCATGTAAAAACCAATCCAGACGATTCATTTATGAACAACGAAAACTTGATTCCCCAAGGGGAATAGGAAGAAACATGATTTGTTAAGGGTTAGGTTCCTTTGTGGGGATAAAATGAAAAAGAAGTACATCTTGTGGCTTGGTCGGTGGTTTGTATGCCCAAGGTCAGGGGATACTTGAGATTGATATCATGAATATAGCATTGCTCTCAAAATGCTGGTGGAAATTATTCAATGAAAAAGGGATATGGAAAGAGTTTATTTGGAATAAATATCTTAGTTCTTCACCTGCGAGAAAAATATCTTAGTTATACTATGGGACAAGTTGCGCATAAGGAAGGGGACTCACACTTCTAGCAGGGCCTACTGGAAGTGAACGATCTCTTCCTCCCTTGCCGCAAATTTATTATTGCAAAAGAAGATAGGACAAGATTCTAGGAAGATAGGTGGTTGTCAAATAAAAGTCTAGCCAATGTTTTTTGAAGTAAGGAACGTACAACAATCGTTCTACGATACTTTCATAAATAGTGAAATAAAATAAAAAAAATGTGCATAAAAGGGAAAAAGGTACAAAAGGTAAAGAAAAAGTAGGTCCAAATGATCAATCAATTCCGGCTCTTGGAAACTCTGTGGACCAAAGTGAAAGATCGTGGGTGTCGCCTAGAGAGAGAGGGGGGGGGGGGGGTTTGAATATGCGCTTTAAAATAATTACGGTTTAGGCTTGAACAAATGCGAAATAAACCTAGCGGTTAATTTATCAAGCACAAAACATACAACAACTAGGCTCACCTATGTGCACCAACAACTTATGCTAAGCAAGATAAGTAACTATGTGATAGCAAGATATATGACAAAGAACAATATAACAATCACAAAGTAAAGTGCATAAGTGAAGGGCTCGGGTAAGAGATAACCGAGGCACGCGGAGACGACGATGTATCCCGAAGTTCACACCCTTGCGGATGCTAATCTCCGTTTGGAGCGCTGTGGAGGCACAATGCTCCCGAAGAAGCCACTAGGGCCACCATAATCTCCTCACGCCCTCGTAGAATGCAAGATGCCGTGATTCCACTAAGGGACCCTTGAGGGCGGTCACCGAACCCGTGCAAATGGCAACCCTTGGGGGCGGTCACCGAACCCGTACACTTTGACAACCCTTGGGGGCGGTCACCGGTACCCGTCAAATTGCACGGGGCGATCTCCACAACCTAATTGGAGACCCTGACGCTTGCCCGGAGCTTTACACCACAATGATTGAGCTCCGAACAACACCAACCGTCTAGGGCACCAAGGCACCCAAGAGGAACAAGCTCTAGGGTGCCCAAACACCCAAGAGTAATAAGCTTCTCAAACTTCACTTCCACGTATCACCGTGGAGAACTCAAACTGATGCACCAAATGCAATGGCAAGGGCACACAGAGTGCCCAAGTCCTTCTCTCCCAAATCCCACCAAAGCAACTAAGGCTAGGGAGGAAAATGAGAGGAAGAACGAAAGAAGAACACAGAGAACTCCAAGATCTAGATCCAAGGGGTTCCCCTCACTTAGAGGGAAAGTGATTGGTGGAAACATGGATCTAGATCTCCTCTCTCTTTTCCCTCAAGAACTAACAAGAATCATTGGGGGGATTGAGAATTAGCAAGCTCGAAGAAGGTCAGCAATGGGGAAAGAACACGAGCTTAAGAGATAAGGTTCAATGGGGAAGAAGACCCTCTTTTATAGGTCCCCACGAATTTGCCCGTTATGTGCAGAAAACTATAGGACCGGTACAACCGGTGCACGAACCAGTACAACCGGTCAAAGTAGAGGAAAAACCAACCTGTTGGAAAAGCTGTAAGCGGTACAACAGCCTGGGAACCGGTAGTACCGGTTAAACCAGTACAACCGGTCAACAACTGCCCAAGAACCGCTCCAAAACAGAAACTAGTCCGGTGGTAGAGTGGTACATGGCCAGTACAACCTTTGGACCAATTTTGGAGCGGTACAACCACTCCAAACACCGGTACAACCGCTCATCCGGTACAACCTCTCTATGGGGCGGTACAACCTCTCTATGAAAAATAGCTAAGAACAAAACAACCATAACTTTCGCTTACGAGCACCGAATTCGATGAAACCAAGTTTGTTGGAAAGCTAGCGACAAGGGCTAACACAATCTTGATAGAAAAAAAAAACAATAAGAAGCAAATAATAAACGGCCCATAAGAAAATGGTGAGAACTCTTCCTCGAATAAGACCGGTAAAAACTCCAACACCGAAAACGCAATAGAAGAAGCATGTGAACTCCATTTTTGATGAACTCGAGCTAGCCATCAAGATGGCAATAAGCTCTAAGACTCACAAAGAGAATCAAACAAGAACCAAGAAAGATGATGCAAGGATGCAATGGTTTGAGCTCTCTACGAATGATACGACCAAGCTACTCATCGAGAGCCCCCCTTGATAGTACGATAATCGATCCTATAACCCGGTTTCCCAACTACCACCATGAGACCGGTAAAAGAGAAAACCTGTCAAGGGCAAACCTTTGCCTTGCACATGGTCCACTTGAGCTAGATGATGACGATCTTGACTCCCTCAAGTTGGACCACCTTTCTTAATTGCATTGGCTCGATGAAGACTAGATGATTGCTCCCCCATACTCCACTATGGGTGAGCCACTCTTCGGCACATCTTCACAAGTCCATTAATACCACAATGGATGCAAGCTCCAAGCACTTGATCTCTTCGTGATGCTCCACTTGAACTTGCACACAACAATCTTGATGACGATCACCACTTGATGTCATCCTCTTTATGGGTTGAGTGATATCTTCCTCTTGGCACAAGCCCATGAACATGTACCTAACCTCACATAGAACTCTCACATAGACCATGGGTTAGTACACAAAGCACAATGGACAATGCTTACCATACCATGGGATCACTTGATCCCTCTCGGTACATCTTCTACGCTTTCTGAGTTGATCAACTTGATTCACTCTTGACTTAGTCTTGATCAACCTTGAATCTTTCCAACTCTATGACCAATCTTACAATAATTCCTTAATAGCACCTTGGTCAACTCATAAACTCCTTGAAACCAACACATGGACTTCAAGAAATGCCTATGGACAAATCCTTCAAAAATAACTCAAGGCAACCATTAGTCCATAGAGATTGTCATTAATTACCAAAACCAAACATGGGGGCACCGCATGTTCTTTCAATATCCCCCATTTTGGTAATTGATGACAATCACTTTCAAGAGAGTTTATATAAGGAATTATGCATCACCATGCAATGCAACGACCAATAATGCATGCGTAAGAGATGCAAACGCTTGGGAACACAACCAAAGCAAGGAACCTTCTCCACAAAACTCTCTGAAACTTCTCCCCCATTGGCATTGATTGCCAAAATGGGAGAAAAGCTTAGAAGGCCAATAAATTGTGTTCCTCCATAAATTATGTATTTCTCAACAGGAGAGTAGAATGCAATAAACATATCTAAAGGTAAAAACTTGGAGGAAGACAAACTATATTGAGGCCCAAAGATTGCAAAAGAATGATATGCCACAAAGACATAACAAACAGAGAAACAAGCAATCAAGCAATCAAGAGATACCAATTGAAGCAAGCTATCAAAAGATACCAATTGAACCAACTAGACTAATGATCCTATGTGCCACAAGAATAAAAGATATTATGATATGAGCAAAGGAGTGTTCTAGAGAAACTAGAGAAGCTCCCCATGATTTGTGCACAACTTAGTTTTGTAATTGGATACAACAAGCACAAAATAGGATCATCACTCCCCCAAGATCAGTAGAATATCACGACAAGTGCAAGAGAGCACATAGTGTTCTAAAGACACTAGTGAAGCTCCCCATTATTTGTGCACTCCTTAGAATATTTGCATTAGGATACCAAGTGCACAAAATAGGATCACCACTCCCCGAAAATCAATAGAAACTCACAACAAGTGCAAGTGAGCATGTAGGAAACAAAGCCTAGCACTTGCAACAAACAAATGGTTGAGCAACATGTAAAAGAGGCAACTTTAGAATAGGCTCAACCAAAATGATGTGTGTGAGTCATGGCAAAGCACTTGAGAAGACGAAAATAAGGATGAGCATTAAGCATCAACATAGTCTTGGATAAATGAGATACACGGTGCATGACATTCCTCCCCACACACACCCAACTAAATGGGTTCACAAGCTCACTAAAAAGAAAACGACAAAGCTTGCGACAACCCATGGTGAAGATAGAAGAAGAAAGCCTCATCAAGACGAGGGATACCAATTAAGATGGCAAAAGCCTCATAAGGACAAGCATGAGGAAAATAATTTTCACCACACAAGAGTGCATCAAGATGCAACGAGATAAGACACGCACTCAAGGCAAAAGCTTTCACAGAGCCACCAAAGAAATAACATAAGAAAGACAAGGTGGACGTGAAAGAAAGGATATCATCTAGAGATGTACCTTCTCTCAAGTGTATAAGATTCTAGGTAGATGAAAATCATGATGACATTAATCCACAAAGAAGGATATACACATGAAATAGTTACAAAAAGGAAAGAACAGGATATCCACAAGGAAGTCATAAATATACCAATAAGAAATTTGCTTGAGAGCATAGCACATGGCTAGATATGGTCTTGTTGTATATAAATGAATTCTAGCCAAACGAACATCAAAGACATCATAACTAGCAACAAGAGATAATTGTTGGGATGCTTTGAGAAAGGAAACAAGTAACACAAGAAAGAATGAATAACATGCCATGATACAACCTACACAAGGTTGATGCAAGAAAAATGTGTGCATGAAGTATATGAAGATACTTGTTACCGAGTTAACATTGGAAGGATGTAGTAGAAACCAATGGAAGGTAGTAGATAGTAGTTCATTGAGCATTCTAGCTTGACTCCAATAAGCACATGGTGACACCACCTCCCTTGTGAGTGAGCCGAGCATCCTATGCATCTCCAATTGTTCCTAGACCAATATCACAAACAAAATGGTACCCAAACTCATTGGGACCAAAGAGTTAGAAACACCAATATACATAGGACAAACTCCACATAAATATGTGTATATAGATATGGACATGAATTCCATGCACATCTCATCCAATTTGAGACTTGGTGGAGTTCCCCTATATATTGGGTCAGAGAAAGAAAGCATGCCAAATAAAATACATGAAGTAAATATGCATGCCAAAGACTTTCAAGAACCAACACCAAATGACAAAGAAATACAAAGTGAAGAAAAGATACCAAATGAATAAATCAACACTTGGAGGATATCCATAACAGATACATCGAGGAATGAGATATCCATTGATATACACTAAATAAAAGATATCAAACTCCCAAAAGAGAGGATGGTTCCAAACAAACCAAGCTCTCTACAAAGTTTTATGATGGCACAAAGTACCAAAAAGAAAACGGCTTGCCTTCCACCAACACACACTTGATAAGGATCGCAAGATGAGTGTTTTATAGAAAATAGGATAGCTCCCCCAAGACTAGTGCATTATAGAGAATTTGCATTTGAATACAAAATGCACAAGGTGGGATCACCACTTTCACTATATCTAGAAAATACTAGACAAGATCAAGAAATTAACAAGATCCACAAGTGGTATGGAAGACAAAGGGAGTTGATAAATTCCTTGGCAAGAGAAAAGGCAAATAAAAGCAAAAGCCAATGTAAAGAAGATCAATAAATTCTACCACACAAGTGAGTACCAATTGTCAAAAGACAAGAAGTAAATGGAAATAATTCCTGGTGGTAGATAGCAAGGATATCCAACAATAATCTTCACACCACACACAAGCAAATTGCAACTTGTAGAGCTAACGTGCCACCTAGGAACAAGATAATTTACAATATCAATTATAGGTGACAATATCTCAAATGTACACATTTTCTAGTCTTGTAATATGCACATAGCATATTACTCCGCCATAATATGATACCAATAAGAACTTAACAAGAGGCAATAAGAGGATCCAACAAGAGATAATTAATGGACTATTTGGAATTTGAATTTCTCATGAGAAGACATACCACATAGCGACTAGATAATCTTGTAATATCAATACTAGATGGTATTCCTCATGTACACACATTTATAGGATTGTGAGGTGTACAAACCACATCACTCCCCCATAATGGGATATTCCATTAATCTCTCACAAGAGCCGACTAAGATACAAACAAGATGCATAAAGGCTGAGTGTACGACACACATGTACATGATGTGCAAACCAACACACACATACTTGATTACTCAAGATAAGCAATTGGAGGCACAACATATACAAACACATGCAAGGAACAAAACCAAAACATGCAAAGGGGTAAGTAACTTTCAATGTAAACAATTTAAGTACAAGTTACCGCAAGGAGGCACATTGGATATAAGATAGAAACTTGATAATCCAATTGACTTGGCTTGAGACAATAAGAATGATGAAGTCCCCTTAATTCTTCATAATGTAGCCAAGTCTCCAATGCCCTCCAAACAACACCTATTGATCAAGTTTGAGCTTGGTGGTCCCCAAACAAGTTGGGTCCTAAGAGGTTAGTCACAATAGGCTTGGCTACCCAAATGGTTCTTTTCTTGACACCACTTTTGAGCACCAACAAACTTGGCAAACACATTTCCAACCTTATCCTTCCCCAGAGAATAGATATCATCAATAATAATTGGGTTGGATAAGTTACCACTAGTGCATGAAGAAGCGACGTGGCCTTTCTCACGACATAAGTAGCAACATCTACTCTTCACTTTCTTCTCACTTGATTTCTCAACAGGAGAAGCATTATCTAGAGTTTTCTTGGGAAGAGGCCTTTCTTCAACTTGAGGTTGAGCATGAGAGTGAACTTCTGGCCGCTTCCCTTGTTGCTTGTCACTAATGGGCTTCTTCTTCAATGGGCAAGATCTAACATGATGCCCTTCTACCTTGCACTTGAAGCAAATAGTCTTGGCCAAGTTCTTGAGTTGTTCTTGGCCCTTCTTCTTGTTTCTCTTGGACTTCTTCTTCTTATCGGAGTTGAATCCAAGTCCACCTTTGTCATTGGGGAATTTTTGCACACTCAAGATATTGTTTAGTGTGAATTTTCCTTCATGACTCTTTTCCATGTCTTTCTTCAAAGAAGTGACTTGGGCCTTGAGCTCTTTGATTTCCTCTACATGGTTAGTCTCAACACAAGTACTAGAGGAAGTATAAGCTTCATCGTTAGAGCAACAAGGCAAGGAAAGCAATTCATCGCAAGATGTACCAACATTATGAGTAGATGAATTACAAGGAGTAGCACATGGCAATATAGTATTTTGACTAGAAGTAGTGCTACTATCCACATAAGGCTTAATAGATGTTACCTTAGCAATCATGGACTCATGAGCTATCTTTAGCACATTATGGGATGCTAGAAGATCATCATGAGAGCTCGAGAGCTTTTCATGGCTTTCTTCCAATTTCCCATAATTGCTAGATAGCAACTCAAGTTGAGCCCGTAGCTCAACATTCTCCTTGAAAATGGATGCTTCACAAGTAATAGAGTTAGTAGCACAAGCATCATCATTAACAACAATAGGAGAGGACAACTTGGCAAGCTCTTTTAAATAAGAATGTTTAAGTTGAGCATGAGACTCGGTGAGTTCGATGGCTCACTCTTAATGACCCTAGAACCATTTTTGAGGTGCTCAAAGTCCTCAAGAAGTCTAGCATGAGCAACTTCAAGCTTAGCATTTTTAGTTTTGAAATCATTGGCCACCTCAAGAGCTCTATCATGAGATTCCCTCACTCTAGATAATTCTAGAGCAAAAGTCTCCTCAAGAGATTTGGAGGTGGTTTGTTCATGTTCAAGAGCTTGAGATAGCTCAGCGATCTCATTTGCGTAATCACGCTCATGAGCTTCCATTTTCTCAATGGTGACCTTATGCTCCTCTAGATGAGATTCCAACTCCTCAATGTATTTCTTGCCATCAATGGCAGTGGACATTATTTCCATGAAGTTGGAACGAGCAATTTTATTTTTATGAAGAGCTTTAAAAATCATTTCCCCCTTAGTTTTTAAGGAGGCAACATCATCATTCTCTTCATTATTATCCTCATCATCATTAGCATCAACATCATCATCAAGAGACATATTGGGGTACAAAGTAGGAGATACCTTTGACGCCTTAGCCATAAGGCAAAAAGCAATAGATGATGATTTAGGATCCCTTGAGGCACCATTAAACACCATATCTTGTTCCATGGAGTGTTGGGTTTCCTCTACATTGTTAGCACACCAATTTGAGGAAATAGATGCATTTTTATCATGGAAACAAGACATAGCAAGCATATCATCATGAGATTTAGTCAAGCAATTTCTACATGATATGCAAGGACTATCAACACAAGCATGTGAAACATTTGGACTGCTCGAAGTGTTAAAGCCCAAAGAAGGAGCATTGCAATAATATAGTGATGAAGGATCATCCACAGTAAGCATACTATCATCATTGCAATGACCAACACTACTCACCATATCATTACCTTGTGGCAAACCACATGTAGGTGAAGTAGAAGAAGGTGAGAAGACTATACGGCTGGAGGTGGAGGGAGAACAAACATCCCCACAAATCTTGGACACACCATATTTATCTTGAAGCTTTGTCCACAACTCATGAGCATCCCACGGCATGAGTTGAAATATAACTACATTGTTCAAAGCATCGAAAAGCACATTAGAAGCTTGAGCATTGAGATAAGAGTTTTTCTCATCCTCTAAAGATAATCTTTGGGGATCCTTTGGAGGAGAAAAACCTATATCTACAATTCGCTCTAAATTTCTGTAACGCCCCGGATCTGATGCGCCAGGTGTCCGCCAGTTATTCGCTGTCTTTGCCATGTCTTTTGCTTGCGTGTTGCACTTTGCCATGTCATCATCTGCATTTCATATCATGTCATCATGTGCATCGCATTTGCATACGTGTTCATCTCATGCATCCGAGCATTTTCCCTGTTGTCCGTTTTGCAATCCGGCACTCCTATGTCCCCCGGCGCCCCCTTTTACCTCTTTTCGTGTGCAGGTGTTAAACATTCTCGGAATGGACCGAGGTTTGCCAAGCGGCCTTGGTATAGCACCGATAGACCGCCTGTCAAGTTTCGGGCCATTTGGAGGTCGTTTGATACTCCAACGGTTAACCGGGTAACCGTAAAGGCCTCTTTTGTCTTGCAGCCAAACACCCCTTCAAAGTGGCCCAAAACCCATCTGAACCCCCTCCATGCTCTCCGCCGTTCGATCACGATCGTGTGGGCGAAAACCGCACCTCATTTGGACTCTCCTAGCTCCCTCTATCTATAAATATGTGATCCTCCCAGAATTTTCGTGCAGTCCAACCCTAACCCTCTCCCTCCTCGCGCCGCCGGACATGTCCGCCCGGCGGCCGGACACGTCCACCGCCAGCCTCCACGTCGCCCGGACCAATCCGGGGATGCCACGTCACCCGCGCCGCCGCCCCAGCCTCTCGCGCGCCGCCACGTCACCGCCCACCGCGCCCACTTCGTCGGGGCCCGTGGGAGCCCAGATCCGGCCCGCCCCGAGCCAATATGGGCCCAGCGCCGCCGCCTGCCGCCGCCCGACCGGACCCGCGCGCACCCGCCGCCGTTCGCCGCCGCCGTCTGCCTCCCGGCGCCCCGCCGCCGTCCGCCTCCCGGCGCCCCGCCGCCGTCCGCCGCCCGACGCCCCGCCGACCGTTGCCTCCTCGGGCACCGTCCCTGCGCCCCGCGGCGTCCCGCTGCTCCGGCCCCGCGCCGCCGGTCGCCCTGCGCCTTGCCGCGCCCCCGAGCGCCTCCCCCCGCCGCCGGCCTTCGCGCCCCCGCCGGCCGCCGCCCCAGCCGCCGCGTGCCGCCCCTGGCCGCCGCGGGCCACGGCTTCGCCCCGCCTCCTCTGACCTCGTCGCCGGCTCCGCCCGGCCGGATCTCGTGCTGTGACTCCGGTAGCCGCCGGATCCGGCCCCGCCGGCGCCCGTCCGCCGCCCCGGGCTCCTCTCCCTGCCGGCGCCTTCCCGACCTCGCCGGGGCTCTCCGCTGCCGGGTCACGGATCCGCGACCCGCTTCGTCCCCGGACCGATCCACGTCTCCGACCCGATCCGCGTTGTTTTTTTTCGCGAGGTGAAAATTCCACCAAGTCCCCGAATCTGTGACATTATCATGCCCAGTTCATCGCATGATAACTTGCTGCATACTGCTCCGTTTCTTGCGTGTAATATGTTAAATTGTTCGTCTCGGCGAGTACTTCATTTCATTCCATTGCACCATGTTCATTTGATCTCATCTTGATGCCTAAATCATCGTTGCAAGAGTGCTAGTTGATGTTAATCTGCTGAAACTGTTATAACTTGGTGATTTGTCATTTTTGTTGCATTTGATGTTTTCATCTTATAAGCATGATCTCTATAGGTGTTTTGTTCTATGCCATGCCATCTTTACAGGGGTGTATGCCATGTATTTTTGTGATCTATGTGGTGACTAGCACAAGCATACAAACTAGGCCCCATGATGTTGCTGATTTCAGAGACAGCATTTGACGAAGTCTTTGTCTGCTGTTATTTTTATGCCATGTATTCATGTTGCTACAGTGAGATTCATGCCTCTTTTGAGTATGATCAGTAAGGATTTTTTGTAGATATGGTTATGCTATATCCAGCCATGCCTCTGTTTGCATTTATGGATCACCCTAGCTTGACTTGATCGAGCTCTACTTTTGCTATAAAATGTTCTTGGCAGATTGTTTACATGTTATGCAATTTTTCCAAGGTTGTTGTAGTTGTTCCTTGCATGCTATGTTGTCATTCTTGCCACTTCTAGATTCTATGCCATGCCTAGTTGCTGGGTGTATGCTTATTTTGTCATGCAATGCCCCGTAGTGAGTGCATCGAGCTCGTTAACATGCCTACTTGTTATCTGTTTTGCCATGCTCCAGTTTTTCACTAAGTCTGAATCTGTTTATGTTTTGGCTATGTTCACATGCTTGCAATGGTATTTTCTGATCCCTTTTGGCTTATGGTTAGTAAGGGACTTTTGTTATATGCTTTGAGTAGATTCATGCCATGCTCTAATTTGACATGATAGCTTGATGTAACATGTTGTTTGATAGCCCTAAACACTGCAACCTGATGTTATTTCTGCCATGTCCTGTGAATTCTGCCAAGTCTGTGAACCTGTTATTATTTGCAATCTTGCCATGTCCTTTTGAGCTTGTTCTAGTGATTTCTGGAGACAGATCAATGTTCATGTTTTGTCATGCTTTACCTGTACATCATGCTCATGCCTTTGGTTTTCAAGTTGAGATGCTGTAGCTTATTGTTTTGGTGCTTTCAATATGCCTAGTTGCTGTTTTGGACAGATTGTTGTTATGTCTTGTATAGAGTGTATGTGTTGAACCGTTGCTCCGTTTTGAGTGTGGCCTCTATGAAACTTGCTTAGAATTGCATGTAGCTTCATATTATCATGTTGCATCCTTGTTTTGAGGTGTTTGTTTGATGTTTGTATGCATTTTGCATCAATGCCATGCTCATCTTATTTTGCTCATATCTTCTAGGCCGTAGCTCCGAATCTAATGAACTTTATATGTAACTTGACTAGAATTTCGTGTAGATCATCTTGGTGCATCTTATATTGCTGTTTAACAACTTGAACTTAAGGTTTAATCAGATCTGGACCAACTTTGAAATTTGCATATGAGGACTTACCGAAATTGTTATATGTTGTTTCCGGCCTCATTTAAACTTGCCTTGATGTGTTGCTCTTGTATGCATCATCTCTTGCCATGAGTAGCTCCATGTAGCTTTGTCATGCATCATGCTTGTTGTGCATCATGTCTTGTTTATGTGTGGTGTGTTTACTATGTTGTGTGCTTCTCGATAGTTCCCGTTTCGTTGCGATCGTGAGGATTCGTTCGTCTCCGCTTGGTTCATCTTCGTGGCTTCATCTTCTTCATGGACTCGTTCTTCTTCCTAGCGGGACTTCAGGCAAGATGACCGTCACCTTGGATCTCATTACTATCATTGCTATGCTAGTTGCTTCGTCGCTATGCTGCGTTACCTATCACTTGCTGCTCAAGCCTCCCAAATTGCCATGAACCTCTAACTCGTTGTCACCCTTCCCAGCAAACCGTTGTTTGGCTATGTTACCGCTTTTGCTTAGCCCCTCTTATAGCGTTGCTAGTTGCAGGTGAAGATGAAGATTGCTCCATGTTGGATTATGTTTATGTTGGGATATCACAATATCTCTTATATTATTAATGCATCTATATACTTGGTAAAGGGTGGAAGGCTCGGCCTTATGCCTGGTGTTTTGTTCCACTCTTGCCGCCCTAGTTTCCGTCATATCGGTGTTATGTTCCCAGATTTTGCGTCCCTAACGCGGTTGGGTGATTTATGGGACCCCCTTGACAGTTCGCTTTGAATAAGACTCCTCCAGCAAGGCCCAACCTTGGTTTTACCATTTGCCTCACCACCACCTACTTTTCCCTTGGGAGTCGCTCTCTCGAGGGTCATCTTTATTTTAGCCCCCTCGGGCTAGTGCTTCTCTAAGTGCTGGTTCCAAACGAGCAGCCTGCGGGGCCACCACGGGGCAACTCGAGGGCTGGTTTTACTCGTAGCTTGACTTATCCGGTGTTGCCCTGAGAACGAGATATGTGCAGCTCCTATCGGGATTGTCAGCGCATCAGGCGGCTTTGCTGGTCTTGTTTTATAACTGTCGAAATGTCTTGTTGCCGGGATTCCAAGACTGATCGGGTCTTCCCGGGGAGAAGGAATACACTTCGTTGATCGCGAGAGCTTATCATGGGCTAAGTTGGGACACCCCTGCAGGGTTTGAACTTTCGAAAGCCGTGCCCGCGGTTATGTGGCAGATGGGAATTTGTTAATATCCGGTTGTAGTAAACTTGAAGTAAACTCTTCTAAAATACACCAACCGTGTGCGTAACCGTGAGTGTCTCTTTTCGGGGTTGATCGAGAGGAGAACACGGTTTCTGGGTTATGTCTGACGTAAGTAGGAGTTTAGGATCACTTCTTGATCATTACTAGTTGACGACCGTTCCTTTGTTTCTCTCCTCGCTCTCATTTGCTTTTGTTAGCCACCATACATGCTTAGTCGCTGCTGCAACCTCACCACTTTACCCCTTCCTTTCCCATTAAGCTTTGCTAGTCTTGATACCCATGGTAATGGGATTGCTGAGTCCTCGTGGCTCACAGCTTACTACAGCAACAGTTGCAGGTACAGGATTATGCGATGATCATGACGCGAGAGCGACGTTTACTTTTTTTGGAGTTCTGCTTCTGCTTCTTCTTCGGTCAGGGGATAGGTTCAAGGTCGGCAGCCTGGGCTAGCAGGGTGGATATTGTTTAAGTTTCTGTTTATGTTTCATCCGTAGTTGGATGTTGATCTCTTGTATGATGTTGTTGTATTCGTGTGGCATTGTATGCCTTATGTATGCATCCCCACTTTTATGTAATGTTGATGTAATGATATCCACCTTGCAAAAGCGTCTTCAAGATGTGCTTCTATCCTTGGTGGGACCTTCGAGTTCCTTTAGGATAGGGTCGCATCTTGGGCGTGACAAGTTGGTATCAGAGTCTCGACCGACCTTAGGAGCCCCCTTGATTGATCGTGTAATTTGGCCGATGTCGAGTCTAGAAAAACTTTTCGGAGTCTAGTTATATCGGAGAGTAGGAATTCTTTTTACTCCTCAGCCCCTTCGTCGCTCTGGTGAGGAATCTTGACGTAGGTGTTTTGAATTACTCCTCTTCCCCTTCAAATTTTTTCTTTAGGGTCATGCAGTTGGTTTTCCGATCGTTGGTTCTCATCTCTTTTCATCCGGTGCATTTTCTCATCAAGTTGACTCGAGCCTCTTCATCTTTGCCAAGTTCAATCCTCAGTTGTTTTCTTTCCCACCTGCCCACCGCTTTTTCTTCTTGGAGCCGGAGACTGTAATCGAGTATCCATCCTAATCGTGCGAAGTCTTTGCTTTCTTTCCTCAATGATTTCAACCGGTGTTTTCTCTTCAAGATATTCGTCGGTTTCCCCTTCCAAGTGCCTTTGTTTTCCCGCCCTCCCACCCTTTTTCTTCCCGGAGCCCGAGTCTCTTTCGAGCATCAATGCCATTCGTGTGGAGCCTCTTCAATCTTTCGTAAATTATCTCAACCGGTGAATTCTCGTTTTGTTCGTCATTCTTCATCTCTTTCTTTTTCGGTGCATTCAATTCAAGTTTTTCATTGTCGATTGTATTCTTTCCCTCAGCTCAAATATTTCCCTTTGCTCGTTCGCCTCTCGCCAGTTTATCCTTTCGGAGTGCTGAAGACATCTCAGGAGATTCGTCTGTGTTTGAATTAATCCGAGGTTGTCACCTCATGCAAATATTTCAATTGTGCCGGTGCATCATCTATCTCTTCAACAATCCCTTTCCAACGGTGTTTTTTCTTTTAGTGGGCCCTAACCCACAGGTCTTTTCCCAGGATCTCACCTGACTCTTCTAATTCTCCCGGGTTTATCCTCAAATTCTTTTCAAGTGTGACGTAAGAATGAATTTCATCAGTCACATGCCTTCTCCAAGATCGCTTTCAAATTCTTTTCATTGCTGGCTCAACCTCTTCGCTTTTCGTTCCCCGGAGTGCCTTAGCATTTTTGGTGGTATTTCTCGTCGTCATTTGAAGACCGAAGAAGTATTTCTCTTAAATCTTGTCCTTTCTCTTGGAGATTCGCGGTGCTAGCTCGATGTTATCCTATCAAATTGTTTCTAGTCGTACAATTCTTTTCATCCATCCGGAGTATGTCAGAAGTTGTTTTCCCGTTTTCTTTTCACCAGAGGCCATCGTTCCAGAAGAATTCTTCGTCCTCACATTTCAACTACCATTATCCATTGATCCCGGTGCTTCGTCAAATGTTCATTAATCAGCTCAAGTTCTTCCCATTCTCTTACATCTAAATCCCCTCTAGCATATTTGTTCTTCTAATTCTTCCCGATGATTCAGTCTCGTTCATCAGTCTTTTTCTAATTCTTATGATGGTTCGTTCAAGATTCTTTTTCTTTGATTATCATATTGTCCATTCGTTCTTTCTAATCCTATTGGTGGTTCATGAAGACTTTCTCAAGTTTTGTGCTATACCCCTTAATCCTTTTTCAAGAAGAATAAGTAATATGCAAAATCTATTGCTTGTCATCAATTTAATTTGATGAAGGATAAGCATACAATAAATCTTATTCTTATTTCATCCAAGCGAGTGACCCCTTCCTTTAGAGGTTGTTCTTGAGGAATAAATTCTAGTTCCAAGTGTTTTCATCTTTCCTTTCCGGAGTTCAATTATTTCCTCGGCCATCTTGTCGGAACCTCCATCTAAATCATCGCAACGCTCATCTTATTCTTTCATCCTTCATTTCTATCTCATCATCCTTTTGTCACCAGAGTTCTTCATGGTGGTTCTTCATGATTTAATTCATTCTTCAAGAGTTCATCAAGACTTTGTTGGAGAAATTCTAGTATCTTTTGTTCTTGCTTCTCGAAGCGCTATTAATTCTCCGTATTCTTTTGAAGCGGAGTTTTGCATTTCTTTGTTCTTCTCAGCTATCCAATCATTTCCGCTTGTGGTCGGAGATCACCTCATAATTTTGAGATGTTATCCATAAGTCCAAAACAAGCTTATTTTTTTTCGTCGTTGATTTTCTCAACAACTCCGTTTAAACCTTCCTTCTAAAGATGCTTTCAATTTCGTTCGTGGCACAAGTTGTCATTTTCTTCTCCGTTCTTTTCATTCCACTATTTCAATTCTTCCAGAGGCATTGTGTCGTTCCTCTCTGCAAGCATCATTCCATCTTCTCAAGTTCATGTTCTATTCTTTCCATGTTTCAGCCGGAGTGCTGCCTAAATCCTTTTCAGTCTTATTCGTTTCCTATCTTGTTCTAACCGGAGTGGTTTCATAGTCTATCTGATTCAGTGAGCTTTCGATTCTCGTCATCCTCGTTATTCCTCTCTTCTTCTCGAGTGCTCTCGATTCTTTGCTTCTTCTCTTGAGTTTTGTTTCACCTCATTCCCTTTTCCCTTCCGTCTCGGTCCTAAGATCTCGGGACGAGATCTCTTGTTAGTGGAGGAGAATTGTAACGCCCCGGATCTGATGCGCCAGGTGTCCGCCAGTTATTCGCTGTCTTTGCCATGTCTTTTGCTTGCGTGTTGCACTTTGACATGTCATCATCTGCATTTCATATCATGTCATCATGTGCATTGCATTTGCATACGTGTTCGTCTCATGCATCAGAGCATTTTCCCTGTTGTCGGTTTTGCAATCCGGCACTCCTATGTCCCCCGGCGCCCCCTTTTACCTCTTTTCGTGTGCAGGTGTTAAACGTTCTCGGAATGGACCGTGGTTTGCCAAGCGACGTTGGTATAACACTGGTAGACCGCCTGTCAAGTTTCGTGCCATTTGGAGGTCGTTTGATACTCCAACGGTTAACCGGGTAACCGTAAAGGCCTCTTTTGTCTTGCAGCCCAACACCCCTTCAAAGTGGCCCAAAACCCATCCAAACCCCCTCCATGCTCTCCGCCGTTCAATCACGATCGTGCGGGCGAAAACCGCACCTCATTTGGACTCTCCTACCTCCCTCTATCTATAAATATGTGATCCTCCCCGAATTTTCGCGCAGTCCAACCCTAGCCCTCTCCCTCCTCGCGCCGCCGGACATGTCCGCCCGGTGGCCGGACACGTCCACCGCCAACCTCCACGTTGCCCGGACCAATCCGGGGACGCCACGTCACCCGCGCCGCCGCCCCAGCCTCTCGCGCGCCGCCACGTCGCCGCCCACCGCGCCCACTTCATCGGGACCCGTGGGAGCCCAGATCCGGCCCGCCCCGGGCCAATCTGGGCCCAGCGTCGCCGCCGGCCACCGCCCGACCGGATCCGCGCACCCCCGCCGCCGTTCACCGCCGCCGTTCGCCGCCGCCGTCCGCCTCCCAGCGCCCCGCCACCGTCCGCCGCCCGGCGCCCCGCCGACCGTCGCCTCCTCGGGCGCCGTCCCTGCGCCCCGCGGTGTCCCGCTGCTCCGGCCCCGCGCCGCCGGTCGCCCTGCGCCTCGCCGCGCCCCCGAGCGCCTCCCCCCGCCGCCGGCCTTCGCTCCCCCGCCCCAGCCGCCGCGTGCCGCCCCCGACCGCCGCGGGCCACGGCTTCGCCCCGCCTCCTCCGACCTCGTCGCCGGCTCCGCCCGGCCGGATCTCGCGCCGCGGCTCCGGTAGCCGCCGGATCCGGCCCCACCGGCGCCCGTCCGCCGCCCCGGGCTCCTCTCCCCGCCGGCGCCTTCCCGACCTCGCCGGAGCTCTCCGCTGCCGGGTCACGGATCCGCGACCTGCTTCGTCCCCGACCCGATCCACATCTCCGACCCGATCCGCGTTGTTTTTTTCGCGAGGTGAAAATTCCACCAAGTCCCCGAATCTGTGACATTATCATGCCCAGTTCATCGCATCATAACTTGCTGCATACTGCTCCGTTTCTTGCATGTAATATGTTAAATTGTTCGCCTCGGCAAGTACTACATTTCATTACATAGCACCATGTTCATTTGCTCTCATCTTGATGCATAAATCATTGTTGCAAGAGTGCTAGTTGATGTTAATCTGCTGAAACTGTTATAACTTGGTGATTTGTCATTTTTGTTGCATTTGATGTGTGCATCTTATGAGCATCAGCTCTACAGGTGTTTTGTTCTATGCCATGCCATCTTTACAGGGGTGTATGCCATGTATTTTTGTGATCTATGTGGTGACTAGCACAAGCATGAAAACTAGGCCCCATGATGTCGCTGATTTCAGAGACTTAGCATTTCACTAAGTATGTCTACTGTTATTTTTATGCCATGTATTCATGTTGCTACAGTGAGATTCATGCCTCTTTTGAGTATGATCAGTAAGGATGTTGTGTAGATATGATTATGCTCTATCCATACATGCCTCTGTTTGCATTTATGGATCACCCTAGATTGACTCAATCGAGCTCTACTTTTGCTATAAAATGTTCCTGGCAGATTGTTTACATGTTATGCAATTTTTCCAAGGTTGTTGTAGTTGATCCTTGCATGCTATGTTGTTGTTCTTGCCATTTCTATATTCTATGCCATGCCTTGTTGCTGGGTGTATGCTTATTTTGTCATTCAATGCCTCGTAGTGAGTGCATCAAGCTCGTTAACATGCCTACTTGTTATCTGTTTTGCCATGCTCCAGTTTTTCACTAAGTCTGAATCTGTTTATGTTTTGGCTATGTTCACATGCTTGCAATGGTATTTTCTGATCCCTTTTGGCTTATGGTCAGTAAGGGACTTCTGTTATATGCTTTGAGTAGATTCATGCCATGCTCTAGTTTGACATGATAGCTTGCTGTAACATGTTGTTTGATAGCCCTAAACACTGCAACTTGATGTTATTTCTGCCATGTCCTGTGAATTCTGCTAAGTCTGTGAACCTGTTATTATTTGCAATCTTGCCATGTCCTTTTGAGCTTGTTCTATTGATTTCTGGAGACAGATCAGTGTTCATGTTTTGTCATGCTTTACCAGTACATCATGCCCATGCCTTTGGTTTTCACGTTGAGATGCTGTAGCTTATTGTTTTGGTGCTTGCAATATGCCTAGTTGCTGTTTTGGACAGATTGTTGTTATGTCTTGTATAGAGTGTATGTGTTGAACCGTTGCTCCGTTTTGAGTGTGGCCTATATGAAACTTGCTTAGAATTGCATGTAGCTTCATATTATCATGTTGCATCCTTGTTTTGAGGTGTTTGTTTGATGTTTGTATGCATTTTGCATCAATGCCATGCTCATCTTATTTTGCTCATATCTTCTAGGCCGTAGCTCCGAATCTAATGAACTTTATATGTAGCTTGACTAGAATTTCGTGTAGATCATCTTGGTGCATCTTAAATTGAGGTTTAACAACTTGAACTTAAGGTTTAATCAGATATGGACCAACTTTGAAATTTGCATATGATGTGTTGCTCTTGTATGCATCATCTCTTGCCATGAGTAGCTCCATGTAGCTTTGTCATGCATCATGCTTGTTGTGCATCATGTATTGTTTATGTGTGGTGTGTTTACTATGTTGTGTGCTTCTCGATAGTTCCCGTTTCGTTGCGATCGTGAGGATTCGTTCGTCTCCGCTTGGTTCATCTTCGTGGCTTCATCTTATTCATGGACTCGTTCTTATTCCTAGCGGGACATCAGGCAAGATGACCGTCACCTTGGATCTCATTACTATCATTGCTACGCTAGTTGCTTCGTTCTATCGCTATGCTGCGTTACCTATCACTTGCTGCTCAAGCCTCCCAAATTGCCATGAACCTCTAACTCGTTGTCACCCTTCCCAGCAAACCGTTGTTTGGCTATGTTACCGCTTTTGCTCATCCCCTCTTATAGCGTTGCTAGTTGCAGGTGAAGATGAAGATTGCTCCATGTTGGATTATGTTTATGTTGGGATATCACAATATCTCTTATATTATTAATGCATCTATATACTTGGTAAAGGGTGGAAGGCTCGACCTTATGCCTGGTGTTTTGTTCCACTCTTGCCGCCCTAGTTTCCGTCATATCGGTGTTATGTTCCCGGATTTTGCGTCCCTAACGCAGTTGGGTGATTTATGGGACCCCCTTGACAGTTCGCTTTGAATAAGACTCCTCCAGCAAGGCCCAACCTTGGTTTTACCATTTGCCTCACCACCACCTACTTTTCCCTTGGGAGTCGCTCTCTCGAGGGTCATCTTTATTTTAGCCCCCCGGGCCAGTGCTTCTCTAAGTGCTGGTTCCAAACGAGTAGCCTGCGGGGCCACCACGGGGCAACTCGAGGTCTGGTTTTACTCATAGCTTGACTTATCCGGTGTTGCCCTGAGAACAAGATATATGCAGCTCCTATCGGGATTGGCGGCGCAACGGGCAGCTTTGCTGGTCTTGTTTTATAACTGTCGAAATGTCTTGTAGCCGGGATTCCGAGAGTGATCGGGTCTTCCCAGGGAGAAGGAATACCCTTCGTTGATCACGAGAGCTTATCATGGGCTAAGTTGGGACACCCGTGCAGGGTTTGAACTTTCGAAAGCCGTGCCCGCGGTTATGTGGCAGATGGGAATTTGTTAATATCCGGTTGTAGTAAACTTGAAGTAAACTCTTCTAAAATACACCAACCGTGTGAGTAACCATGAGTGTCTCTTTTTGGGGTTGATCGAGAGGAGAACACGGTTTCTGGGTTATGTCTGACGTAAGTAGGAGTTCAGGATCACTTCTTGATCATTACTAGTTGACAACCGTTCCTTTGTTTCTCTCCTCGCTCTCATTTGCGTTTGTTAGCCACCATACATGCTTAGTCGCTGCTGCAACCTCACCACTTTACCCCTTCCTTTCCCATTAAGCTTTGCTAGTCTTGATACCCATGGTAATGGGATTGCTGAGTCCTCGTGGCTCACAGATTACTACAACAACAGTTGCAGGTACAGGATTATGCGATGATCATGACGCGAGAGTGATGTTTACTTGTTTTGGAGTTCTGCTTTTGCTTCTTCTTCGATCAGGGGATAGGTTCCAGGACGGCAGCCTGGGCTAGCAGGGTGGAATTGTTTAAGTTTCTGTTTATGTTTCATCCGTAGTCGGATGTTGATCTCTTGTATGATGTTGTTGTATTCGTGTGGCATTGTATGCCTTATGTATGCATCCCCACTTTTATGTAATGTTGATGTAATGATATCCACCTTGCAAAAGCGTCTTCAAGATGCGCTTTTATCCTTGGTGGGACGTTCGAGTTCCTTTAGGATAGGGTCGCATCTTGGGCGTGACAATTTCGGTCCATGACCCTAAAGATAATAAGCATGCGAATTACCCAAACATCAAAATTTGTGCCATTGAAACTAAGAGTGTCAGAGAATCCTAATCCCCTAGTCGACATCTTTACTCTCTAGCGGTTAAGCCTAACAAAGAGAGACGAGGCTCTGATACCAATTGAAAGATCATGCATGTCACCTAGAGGGGGGGATGAATAGGCGCTTTAAAATAATTATGGGTTAGGCTTGAACAAATGCAGAATAAACCTAGCGGTTAATTTGTCAAGAACAAAACCTACAACAACTAGGCCCACCTATGTGCACCAACAACTTATGCTAAGCAAGATAAGTAACTATGTGATAGCAAGATATATGAAAAAGAACAATATGGCTATCACAAAGTAAAGTGCATAAGTAAAGGGCGCAGGTAAGAGATAACCGAGTCACGCGGAGACGACGATGTATCCTGAAGTTCACACCCTTGCGGATGCTAATATCCGTTTGGAGCACTGTGGAGGCACAATGCTCCCCAAGAAGCCACTAGGGCCACCGTAATCTCCTCACGCCCTCGCAGAATGCAAGATGCCGTGATTCCACTAAAGGACCCTTGAGGGCGGTCACCAAACCCGTACAAATGGCAACCCTTGGGGGCGGTCACCGAACCCGTACACTTTGGAAACCCTTGGGGGCGGTCACTAGTACCCGTCAAATTGCACGGGGCGATCTCCACAACCTAATTGGAGACCCCGACGCTTGCCCAGAGCTTTACACCACAATGATTGAGCTTCGAACAACACCAACCGTCTAGGGAGCCATTGCACCCAAGAGTAAGAAGCTCTAGGGTGCCCAAACACCCAAGAGTAATAAGCTTCTCAAACTTTACTTCCATGTGTCACCGTGGAGAACTCAAACCGATGCACCAAATGCAATGGCAAGGGAATACAGAGTGCCCAAGTCCTTCTCTCCCAAATCTCACCAAAGAAACTAATGCTAGGGAGGAAAATGAGAGGAAGAACGAAAGAAGAACATGAAGAACTCCAAGATCTAGATCCAAGGGGTTCCTCTCACTTAGAGGAGAAAGTGATTGGTGGAAACATGGATCTAGATCTCCTCTCTCTTTTCCCTCAAGAACTAGAAAGAATCATTGGAGAAATTGAGAGTTAGCAAGCTCGAAGAAGGTCAACAATGGGGGAAGAACACGAGCTAAAGAGATAAGGTTCAATGGGGAAGAAGACCCTCTTTTATAGGTCCCCACGAATCTGCCCGTTATGTGCAGAAAACTATAGGACCGGTACAACCGGTGCACGAACCAGTACAACTGGTCAAAGCAGAGGAAAAACCAACCTGTTGGAAAAGCTGTAAGCGGTACAACAGCCTGGGGAACCGGTAGTACCGGTTAAACCGGTACAACCGGTCAACAACCGCCCGAGAACCGCTCCGAAGCAGAAACTAGTCAGGTGGTAGAGCGGTACATGGCCGGTACAACCTTTGGACCAATTTTGGAGTGGTACAACCGCTCCAAACACTGGTACAACCGCTCAACCGGTACAACCTCTCTATGGGGTGGTGCAACCTCTCTATGAAAAATAGCTAAGAACGAAACAACCATAACTTTCGCATACGAGCACCGAATTCGATGCAACCAAGTTTGTTGGAAAACTAGCGACAAGGGCTAACACAGTCTTGATATAAAAGGAAAACAATAAGAAGCAAATAAGAAACGGTCCATAAGAAAATGGTGAGAACCCTTCCTCGAATAAGACCGGCAAAAACTCCAACACCGAAAATGCAATAGAAGAAGCATGTGAACTCCGTTTTCGATGAACTCGAGATCATCATCAAGATGACCATAAGCTCTAAGACTCACAAAGATAATCAAATAAGAACCAATAAAGATGATGCAAGGATGCAATCGTTTGAGCTCTCTACGAATGATACGACCAAGCTACTCATCGAGAGTCCCCCTTGCTAGTGCGACAATCGATCCTATAACTCGGTGATGTAGGGCGGAACCCTATGTGGACGATCTTTCACATTTGGAGTGGATCCTACGGAGAAACACGAAGAACGCGCGGAAGAACACAAAGGAAAACACAGGGAGAAACAAGAGAATCACTCAACCAACAAGGAATCGATCACACAAGGGCTAGATCACCGAAAGCACAAGGTAACACATGATCCAAAATCAACAACGGACGATACAAGTGGCGGTAGCTCATCTCCGAGAGGAGGTCTTGAATCCACGAGGGATCTTCCCGTAAAGGGGTCTTGAATCCACGGTGGATCTTCTCCAAAGAGGCCGCGGTCTCTCACGAGGAGGAGATCCGTATGGATGAGCAAAGCTCTATCTGTAAATGAGCTATCGGCCTCTCACGAGGAGGCCATCGGTTTTCCCATTGGAGGGATGGACTCGTCGAGGATAGGCATGTCGTCATGTAGGAGACCTAGCACCAAAGAAGAAAACACACTAGGAGTAGAGGTTAAGTCGTTAGAAATCATAGTGGCCTCACATGCCGTGTCAACTATCTCACTCACTACGTGTTGTGGCTCACTCACTCCATCAAGGATGCTCTCACTCATATGGTTGGTGGAGTCACTCAAATGGCGCTCAACCTCACATAGAATGTGTGGCATGCTCTCATGTGTGGGGCTAGTGGTGGTCACACTCATCCTCTCATAGGAAATGCTCTCAATGTCACGTATGGTGGAGTCACTCATGTCACTCATGTGGTGGTGGCTCTCCTCACATGACAAATGGGTCATCTCTTCATATGTGGGTGTCGGAGAGGTATAGGTGCAAATATATCCATGCGCGGTCGCGTAGCTTGACTCAGAGTATGAGTCCAATGTGGGCGCCGTCTTCATGTTGTTGAAGAGGTTCGCGCTCGTCGCCGTAGTCAAAGGGGATGGCCCTTGCTCGACCGTCTTGTCATCGTCTTGGTGTGGGAGGCCCATATGATGTGGCACCTCGTAGCTCGTCTCCATGACCGAAGGGAGTTTCCCATGCTCGGCCATCTTCCTTGAGAGGCTTCCGAAGATGGAAGTGTCGCCCTCGCTCGTAGGTAGTCGCCTTGGACTTGATGAAGTCATTGTAGGCGTACTCGTGGGAAGTAGGCGAAGATGCCGTGTGTCCAAAGGCGAAGATGCCTTGATAGCACTTGGCGAAGATGCCGAAGTGGTTGTTGTGGTCGTAGCACCGTCTTGGTGGTGGTCGTCTTGCGGTCTTCTTTTGTTCTCATGAAGCTTGGACTTGGCGTGAAGTAGGGCTTGTTGGGACTTGTGCATTTGCGCTTGTGGAGCATCTTCATGATGATGGTGTTGTTGTCGTGCTTGAGCTCGTAGTAGATGTCGTTCGTCGTCGTCGTGCACATGTTGCTTGGAGGTGACTTGCCCTTCATGACGATGTTGATCACGAATGTGATGGTGGTCGCCATGTAGATGTGGACAAGAACGATTTGCACTTGCATCATTTTCGCGCTCCAAAGACTTGTGGCTTGAATGTCGCCGCCTTGAAGATGACGAAGGGGAAGAAGACTTGATCAAGGCTCTAATCTCCTCCATCCTTGCATCTTGCTCCTCTTTATGTGTGGAAAGCTTCTTGTCGATGTAGTCCCTTTTCCTTGCTTCGAAGTGACGAATGTTGATGGAGATGTGCTCAATGCGCTCTCGCTATCTTGATTGTGCGCCTTTCATTTGTCGTTGTAGATCGAAGATGGACGCTTTGTTGATGTAGTTGTTCACGCCATCGTTGTTGTCGTAGACCGGAGATGAAATGCCTTGCCTATCCATCACAAGACTCGATCAAATATGAGTGGGATAAAGAGAAGAACTTATACCAATGTACCATGACCGATGTTGACAATGAATCAAGTTCACTCAAATGCGGACAATGAAATAGCACTATTGGTACCAATCCTTGTCGGTTCTCACACCTACACAAGTAAAGCTTATGGAGGAGCTCGGTGAGGATAGTGGCACAAAAATTTAATGCAAAATGCTAGCAAGAGTCAATAATGTTGAAAGAGATTCACAAATTCGCAAGTGAAACAAATGGACCAATAGCAATATGTGGCACACGGAAACACACACAAGGATAGATAAATGGGGTCGTGCGACCAAGGAATGAGCACAAAATGTGGAATCCATGGAAAACGCTCGTGTTGAACAACTCAAGGGAGGCGCTAGCACGATTGCTCAATAGGCGGATACGACACTTTGTGCACAACCTATAAGATGCAAAATGGATAAACTTTCTATCCCAAGTATGCTATGTATGTATGGTTCCCGGTGTTCTCTCAAGATGATCCAAGATGATCGGATATGACACTCTTATATGCAATGTGGTATGATGCTATGGCACTTGCTTACAAGCTTCTTTGCTCTCTCTTTTTCTTTGCTTAAAAGCTTTTTTCTCTTTTTTTTGTATGGCCACTTTTGCACAATGCACAAACCAAGATAGCAATTGTGTATATGCAGGAACAAACTTGTGACACAAGATATGATAGCAATATATGCACCACGATGATATGATATGTATGCTATGGTAAGTATGATCACTAATGTGCACAAGTAACGTTGCTGGCAATACTCAAATGGCTAGTCTCGATAGGCAAGTAACGCAAAATGGGCTAGGGGTTAAGAATGCAATTGCAAGGGAATATACAATGGTGTCGTCGAGGTTACCGTCCTTTGCGATGATGAGTGGCGGTGTTCTTGATGTAGATACCAACATGATGGAGACTCGTCCCTAAGTAGCCGAAACACCTTAGGAAACGGAAAAACCGCGAACTCAAAATCTCAAATGACAAACGTCAAATGGTGGTAGCGGAGAGCGGTGGTGATTTGCACTTGGCAATGCGGAGGTGGGATGATGGGCTATATACGTGTCGGAGTTGAAGTTGCCGTCCCTAAGTAGCCGAAACATCTTAGGAGACACAAGCCACAACTCGAACAAAATTGGGTTAAGCCTATGCGGAAGTGGTGGTGGTGCTTGATGAAGAAGCAATCGTCCCTAAGTAGCTGAAACACCTTAGGAGACTCGAATCACTACTCAAGCAACCACTAATGCTATGGCAAGCAAAGTGGGTTAGGTTGCGGAAGTCGGTGGTGGCTATGCGGATGATATGGTGGAATGCCTAGGCAAACTTGCCAAATTTTGGAAAATTTGATGGAGTCAAATGGTTTTGTTAGCATTTTTGTGGGATGGGGGATGTGAATAGCTTCAAAACAAGCTAAAGAACGTCAAAATCGGAGTTCGGATGAATTAGTTATGGACAAAACAAAAATCAGCCGAATTTTGAAACTACAGGTTATGGACGTCCGTAAATGGACGGATGTCCAGTCGCCGGACGTCCGGGAAGGTCGGAAATCTGTAAATTCGGTTCGGGTTAGGGGTTCCGGTCGTCCGGGAAAGGCCGGATGTCCGGTCGTTCCTGGGGCTCTGGACGTCCATAAAACGCCGGTCGTCTGCTGGGTCGGGGTCAACGCGAAATCCGAGATCCGGGGCGCGATTTTGAGCGGAAAATGGAGATTTCGGGGTCAAAATTGACGAGATTTCGTGGATGAAAGATGGGCAAACTTGGGGAGATGCTAGATCCACTTGAAACCAAGCAAATCCATGGATCAAAATCAACAAAACATCATCGAACTAACAAATCACAAAAAATTTTGGGGGCTATTTTTGGTGGGGATTTTCGGATTTAGGACGAAATCAACAAAATCAAGCTAGAAGACATGGGGTAGGGGCTCCAAAACCATGATCAACGTGGCTCATGATACCAAGATGATGTAGGGCGGAACCCTATGTGGGTGATCTTTCACATTTGGAGTGGATCCTATGGAGAAACACGAAGAACGCGCGGAAGAACACAAAGGAAAACACGGAGAGAAATGAGAGAATCACTCAACCGACAAGGAATCGATCACACAAGGATAGACCACCGAAAGCACAAGGTAACACATGATCCAAAATCAACAACGGACGATACAAGTGGCGGTAGCTCATCTCTGAGAGGAGGTCTTGAATCCACGAGGGATCTTCCTGTAAGGGGGTCTTGAATCCATGGTGGATCTTCTCCGAAGAGGCCACGGTCTCTCACGAGTAGGAGATCCGTATGGATGAGCAAAGATCTATCTCTAAATGAGCTATCACATTGCTTGTTGGGGAACGTAGTAGAAATTCAAAATTTTCTACGCATCACCAAGATCAATCTATGGAGAGACTAGCAACGAGAGAGAGGGGAGTGCATCTTCATACCATTGAAGATCGCGATGCGGAAGCGTTCAAGAGAACGGGGTTGATGGAGTCATACTCGTCGTGATCCAAATCTCCGATGATCCTAGCGCCGAACGGACGGCACCTCCGCGTTCAACACACGTACGGAGCGGTGACGTCTCCTCCTTCTTGATCCAGCAAGGGGAAAGGAGAGGTTGGGGAAGACTCCGTCCAGCAGCAGCACAATGGCATGGTGGTGATGGAGGAGCGTGGCACTCCAGTAGGGCTTCGCCAAGCACCGCGAGAGATGAGGAGGGAGAGGGGTAGGGCTGCGCCAGGAGAGATGGAAACTCATGTCCTTGGCAGCCCCAAAACCCCCACTATATATAGGGGAAGGGGAGAGGGAGCCGGCCCCCTCCAGATCCCATCTAGAGGGGAGGGGCGGCGGCCAGGAGGGGGAGACTTGCCCCCCAAGCAAGGTGGACGCACCCCCTCCCCTAGGGTTTCCAACCCTAGGCGCCTTGGGCCCTTGGGGAGGGGCGCACCAGCCCACTAGGGGCTGGTTCCCTCCCATATTCATCCCATCAAGCCCCCCGGGGCAGGTGGCCCGACCCGGTGGACCTCCGGACACCTTTCGGTGGTCCCGGTACAATACCGATAACCCCCGAAACTATTCCGGTGACTGAAACTGGACTTCCCATATATAAATCTTTACCTCCGAACCATTCCGGAACTCCTCGTGACGTCCGGGATCTCATCTGGGACTCCGAACAACATTCGGTAACCACATACAAACTTCCTTTATAACCCTAGCATCATCGAACCTTAAGTGTGTAGACCCTACGGGTTCGGGAATCATGTAGACATGACTGAGACAGCTCTCTGGCCAATAACCAATAGCGGGATCTAGATACCCATGTTGGCTCCCACATGTTCCACGATGATCTCATCGGATGAACCACGATGTCAAGGATTCAAGCAATCCCGTATGTAATTCCCTTTGTCAATCGGTATGTTACTTGCCCGAGATTCGATTGTCGGTATCCCAATACCTCGTTCAATCTCGTTACCGGCAAGTCACTTTACTTGTTCCGTAATGCATGATCCCGTGACTAACTACTTAGTCACATTGAGCTCATTATGATGATGCATTACCTAGTGGGCCCAGAGATACCTCTCCGTCATACGGAGTGACAAATCCCAGTCTCAATTCGTGCCGACCCAACAAACACTTTTGGAGATACCTGTAGTGCACCTTTATAGTCACCCAGCTACGTTGTGACGTTTGGTACACCCAGAGCACTCCTACGGTATCAGGGAGTTACACAATCTCATGGTCTAAGGAAATGATACTTGACATTAGAAGAGCTTTAGCAAACGAACTACACGATCTTGTGCTATGCTTAGGATTGGGTCTTGTCCATCACATCATTCTCCTAATGATGTGATCCCGTTATCAATGACATCCATTGTCCATGGTCAGGAAACCATAACCATCTATTGATCAACGAGCTAGTCAACTAGAGGCTCACTAGGGACATGTTGTGGTCTATGTATTCACACATGTATTACGGTTTCCAGTCAATACAATTATAGCATGAACAATAGACAATTATCATGAACAAGGAAATACAATAATAACCATTTTATTATTGCCTCTAGGGCATATTTCCAACAGTCTCCCACTTGCACTAGAGTCAATAATCTAGTTCACATCACTATGTGATTGTAACGAGTCCAACACCCATTGGGTTTGATCATATCTCGCTTGTGAGAGAGGTTATTAGTCAATAGGTCTGAATCTTTCAGACCCGTGTGTGCTTTACAAATCTCTATATCATCTCCTAGATGCAGCTACCACGCTCTATTTGGAGCTATACCAAATACCTGTTCTACTATACAAATCCGGTTTACTACTCAGAATAATCCGGATTAGTGTCAAAGTTTGCATCGGCGTAACCCTTTACGACGAACTCTTTTACCACCTCCATAATCGAGAAAATTCCTTAGTCCACTAGTTACTAAGGATATGTTTGACCACTGTCTTGTTATCCATTCCTGGATCATTCTTGTACCCCTTGACTAACTCATGGCAAGGCACACTTCAGGTGCGGTACACAGCATAGCATACTGTAGAGCCTATTTCTGAAGCATAGGGGACGACCTTCGTCCATTCTCTCTCTTCTGCCGAGGTCATGTCTTGAGTCTTACTCAATACTCACACCTTATAACACAGCCAAGAACTCCTTCTTCGCCGATCTATTTTGAACTTCATCAAAATCTTGTCATGGCATGTATTCATTTGAAAGTATTATTGAGTGGTTTTTATCTATCCTTATAGATCTTGATGCTCAATGTTCAAGTAGCTTAATCCAGGTTTTCCATTGAAAAAACACCTTTTCAAATACCCTATATGCTTTCTAGAAATTCTATATCATTTCTGATCAACAATACGTCAACAATATATACTCATCAGAAATGATATAGTGCTCCCACTCACTTATTTGGAAATACAAGTTTCTCATAAACTTTGTATAAACCCAAAATCTTTGATCATCGCATCAAAGCATATATTCCATCTCCGAGATGCTTACAACAGTCCTTAGAAGGATTACCGGAGCTTTGCATACTTGTTAGCATCTTTCAGGATTGACAAAACCTTCTGGTTGTATCACATACAACCTTTCCTCAAGAAAATCGTCAAGGAAACAATGTTTTGACATCCTATCTGCAAGATTTCATAAATAATGTAGTAACTGCTAATATAATTCCAACATCAACTCCTTGAACTTGTCGGAAAACATCTTAGCGACAAGTCGAGCTTTCTTAATGGTGACACTTACCATCATTGTCCGTCTTCCCTTTAAAATCCATCTGTACCCAACAGCCTTACGACCATCAAGTAGTTCTTCCAAAGTCTATACTTTGTTTTCATACATGGATCCTTTCTCGGATTTTATGGCCTCGAGCCATTCGTCGGAATCCGGGCCCACCATCGCTTCTCCATAGCTCGTAGGTTCATTGTTATCTAGCAACATGACTTTCAATACATGATTACTGTACCACTCTGAAGTAGTACGCATCCTTGTCACCCTACGAGGTACGGTAGCGACTTGATCCGAAGTTTTTCATGATCACTATCATCAGCTTCCACTTCAATTGGTGTAGGCGCCATAGGAATAACTTCCTGTGCCCTGCTACGCACTAGTTGAAGTGATGGTTCAATAACCTCATCAAGTCTCCACCATCCTCCCACTCAATTCTTTCAAGAGAAACTTTTCCTCGAGAAAGGACCCGTTTCTAGAAACAATCACCTTTGTTTCCAGATCTGAAATAGGAGGTATACCCAACTGTCTTGGATGTCCTACGAAGATGCATTTATTCGCTTTGGGTTCGAGCTTATCAGGATGAAACCTTTTTTCACATAAGCGTCGCAGCCCCAAACTTTCAAGTAACGACAGCTTAGGTTTCTCTAAACCATAGTTCATACGGTGTCATCTCAACGGAATTACGTGGTGTCCTATTTAAAGTGAATGTGGTTGTCTCCAATGCCTAACCCATGAACGATAGTGGTAATTCGATAAGAGACATCATGGTATGCCCCATATCCAATGGGGTGCATCTATGATGTTCGGACACACCATCACACTATGGTGTTCCAAGCGGTGTTACTTGTGAAACAATTTCCACAATGTCTTAATTGTGTACCAAACTCGCAACTCAGATATTCATCTCTATGATCATATCATAGACATTTTATCCTCTTGTCACGACGATCTTCAACTTCACTCTGAAATTACTTGAACCATTCAATAATTCAGACTTGTGTTTCATCAAGTAAATATACTCAGTATCTACTCAAATCATCTGTGAAGTAAGAACATAACGATATCCACTACGTGCCTCATGTCACAGCCCTAGCTCAGCCCCTGCTGCCTTTGCTTGTTTCTCTTGTCATCATGTTTACAATTTAAATAAACTTGAAATGGGGATTGATAAACCCTAGCACAAATGCAATTCAAATAGGTTCAACCAAAATATTTTCAATGACCTCAAAATATCCTTTTAAAATGTTCATGATTTATGGAAAAAGGTGAAAACCTCTACCAGAGATGATGCATATTTTTCCAGGACATTTTGGTCATTGAATTAAATCATTGTGATATTGAGTTGGAGTTTAAAATTACCATTAAATATTGGTTGTTCCAAATATTCTGAAATTTGTTGTGTGGTTTGAAAATAATTCAAATATTCCTCACAAAAATTTACAAAATTAACCAAAGTATTTTGGTTAGTATTTTATTTGCAAAACAGTAGCAGAAATTAGAAAAACTGAAACAAATAACAAAGAGAGGGAGAGAAGGCCACCAGGCCACCTACCTAACCTACCGGGCCCAGCTCCTCCAGCCGGCCCGGCCCATCTGGCCGTGCCAGTCATCACCTACCTCTGCCAGTAGGCAGAGGAGGGAGACAGCGCACGCACGCGCGAGGCGCCACGCCTCCTCCCTGCTCGCCTGCCTCACCGAGGCGCCTCGAAGCCCTGCTCGGCGCCGCTCTGGACCCCTGACCCCCTCACTTTTCCCCTTCGTCTCTCCTTCGCCTCTCCCTCTCGCCACCGAACACGCCCATCGCCGCTGTTCGCCGTTGCCGCGACCACCGCCGTTCTGACGATGCCCCGAGCTGCTCCCGAGCTCCTGCACCTCGTCGCCAACTCCCTCACCGAGCCACGTGACCGGAAGAGCCCCGAAGCGCCGCCCCGACGCTTTTCCCCTCCTCGGCCACCGGAGATCAGCCTCGCCGCCCCGCTCCGCTCCGACCTTCCTCGAGCCCGCTTTGAAGCCCACTGGAACCGCCGTGAGCTCCTGATCATCCTCCCCCTCTCCGTTTTCTCCCTAGTATGCCGTAGCCGCCGTGCCTTTCTCACCCGACAGCACCGCCGCCAAAGCTCGCCGGCGATGATGCTCCGGTGACCATTCGGTCCCGGGCATGCATCCAACGTTCTCGCCGCACCGCGTAGACGCCGTAGGTGTTAACCCCGCATCGCCAAGACCGCTGTGGCCTCGACCCCGAGTTCGCCCGAGCTCCGGCCGCCGCTTCTGTGCTCGCTGTCGTCATCTCCGGCGACTCCGAGGCCTTCCGATCGCTCTGCTAGACGCGGTCGAGCGCGGGCTACCCTGTGGTGGCCTTGGCGCATCCATCCGTCGCCGCAGCTCAAGTCCGGCGAGTTGCCCGCCGCAGTTTGGGCCGCCGCCGGCAAAACTCTGGCGAGAGCCGGCGTGGCCTCGTCATTAGCACTAATCCCCGCCAGCTAGATCACCCACAGACGCTGACAGATGGGCCCCAGCGCCCACTAATTTGGTAATTAGACTAATGCACTGGGCCCACACGTCAGGTTGACTTTGCTGACGTGGTCATTGACCGGACCCACCTGTCATTGACCCTGGGCAGCATTGTGTCACAGACCAGTGGTCCCCACTGGTCAGGTTTGACCTGGACGGCGCCTGTTGACCTTCTGAGGTCAGCATGATGCATTGCAGATGCAGTAATAGGTTTTCTGGATTTATTTTTATACAGGAAATTCTAGAAAATAGTATAAACTTCTAAAAATCATAGAAATTCAACCGTAACTCCAAATGAAATAAATTATATATGAAAAATGATCAGAAAAATCCAATCTATCCATATGTACCATTTTCATGCATGTTAGAACAACTTATAGCTGCTGTTTGGCACAAATCATATAATGGCATTTAAACTTTCACATATGGAGTTTGAATTTGAACCCTTGGTTCAAACCAACTTCATTTAAACTGTTCTAAGTTTCATTAGCCAAAACACACTCATTTTGCCATGTCATATTCATACATCATATTGTTGCATTGCATTGATTGTGTTTTCTCTGTGTTGCCGGTATTTGTCCCCTCTCGATAGACTTGGTTCCGACGATGAATCCGATGACACCGATGAAGAACTATATTATCTTCAGAAGTGCCAGGCAAGCAAAACCCCCTTGTTCATTCCGATACAATCCTAATCTCTCGCTCCTGCTCTATTTTACTGCATTAGGACAACAACGATACAACTGTTACTTGCTGCGGTAGTTGAACCCCTTTATCCTCTGCATGACCTGTCATTGCCACAGTAAATAGATGAAACCCACTAGCATGAGTAGGAGTTGTTTGAGCCCTGATGTGCCTACTCATTCATGCTTGTTTGTCATGCCTGCTATTGCTTAGAGTTGAGTCAGGTCTGATTCATCAGGGATGAATTGGAGGTGTGTGAACATGTCCTACCGTGTGTGAGCTAAGTGTGAGAACAAGATTTGGTAAAGGTAGCGGTGAGAGGCCATGTAGGAGTACATGGTGGGTTGTCTCATTGCACCCGTCCTCAGGAACTGAGTTCTGTGTTTGTGATCCATGAACAGTTACTACCACACATTGGGTTCCGGTAACTTGACCCCTCTCGGCTTCTTAATCACCCTTGTTCTCTGTCCAGGAGTTCCAACTAGTTTCTAGTGTTTGTAGGTAGTGCTATTTTTCTACCAAGTGGCACTCGGCAGGGTGGGCTTGGGACAGACTAGGCACACGTGGCCTGGTGTACCGAGTGGCACCCGGATGGTGGGCTCGGGAACCCGGCACACATCGTTTGGGGCCGTGAGTGACACCCCGGCCAGATCTCTTTGCGGATGGAACCCGAATAGGCCATAAACCTGGACGAGAGACTTGAGTGTTTAGGTAGGTCATGGCCGACTCCCTCGCCCGGCTTCCGCTTGAAGGTTGCCGAGGTACATGACGTGTACAGGGCGATAAGTGGCGAGAGCGTGTGTGAAGAAGTACACCCCTGCAGGGTTATCATTATCTATTCGAATAGCCAGATTCCTCGGATATGGAAACTTGGACCCCTTGCATAGTTCATAGACAAGTGAAAGTGGATACCCTAAAATACGCAAGATAAGCGTGAGTGCTATGGATGGCGTTCTCGTAGGGAGACGGGAGCGGATCCATAGTGGTGTATTGATATGGTGAATATGTGGACTCGTGTGCGCCACCTCAAAAGAGTTACTTGTAGTCGTAGTTCAGGTTAGCCACCGAGTCAAAGCTGGCTTGCTGCAGTTAAACTCCACCACCCCCTTTGTTGATAATGATGCATATGTAGTTAGTTCTGATGTAAGTCTTGCTGGGTACATTTGTACTCACGTTTGCCTATTTTACGTTTTTGCAGAGAGACTTCAGTCTCGCTAGTAGTTCCGCGTGGACTTCGACGTTTAGCTTGTTACCTCAGCTACGATCTTGTGCCCTCGGAAGGATCTGGTAGATAGTCAGGCTTCTCAGCCTTTTTCATTTGTAGGTGTCTGTACTCAGACATGTTAAGCTTCCGCTTGTGCTTTGACTTGTATGCTCTGATTGTTGGGTAATGAGACCCATGTTTGTAATATCTCGCTCCTCGGAGCCTATTGAATAAATACTTGAGTCGTAGAGTCATGTTGTGATGCCATGTTGTATTTGCACATATCGAGCATATTGTGTGTATGTTATTGAAATGCTTGGTATGTGTGGGATCTGACTATCTAGTTGTTTATCTTTAGTAGCCTCTCTTACCGGGAAATGTCTCCTAGTGTTTCCACCGAGCCATGGTAGCTTGCTACCGCTCCACACTTAGGCTAGCCGATATGTGTCCTTCTTCGTTCCTGTGTCTGTCCCTTCGGGGAAATGTCACGCGATGAATACCGGAGTCCTGCTAGCCCGCTACAGCCCAGTTCACCGGAGTCCAGCTAGCCCAGTGCTACAGCCTGGATTCACTCGCTGATAACCGACATGTTCGATGCTGGGTCATGAATGCCTGTCCCTGTAGGTTTGTGCCACTTTGGGTTTACGACTAGCCATGTCAGCCCGGGCTCCTTATCATATGGATGCTAGCGACACTATCATATACGTGTGCCAAAAGGCGCAAACGGTCTCGGGCAAAGGTAAGGCGACACCCGTGGGAATACCGTGCGTGAGGCCACAAAGAGATATGAGGTGTTACATGCTAGATCGATGTGGCATTGAGTCGGGGTCCTGACAGCTTTGGTATCAGAGCTTGACTGCCTGTAGGATTACCAAGCCAAACTGGTCGAAATTGAGTCTAGAAATGCTTTAGTTATATGTAGGGGAATTGATTGTGGGATGGAACGTAAGGCTCTTTTTACTCCTTATACCTCATGCCCTTCTGATCTGAGTCATCCTATCTTTCCTACGGGGTTAAGGAATTAGGATTTCTCTTCTTTCTATCAGGATCACGTGTTACTAATCCGTAGACTTATAGGATTGTTGGTTTCAAGCTTCAGTTCAGTTCCTACTACTTCCGTATGTTAACTGTTGATCTCGAAACCTTGATATTGTGTTTCTGAGTGGCGATGCCACCATTTTTGTAGCCTGTCTAAAGTCTTTTGAGCATTTACAACCGTTATGCTGTCCTAGTCATCCCAGGTTTCTAAAGTGTCTGATGCATTTGCCAAATCCTTTCCCTCTGGTTTCGATGTCCTTTTAGGCCAGGTTAATCACACTAATTGCTGAGTTGAGGTACTCCATTGCCTCGGCATTTATGTTGGAGCTATTATTATTATGACCTTAGGTGTCTAGAGTATCACCTAGTAATCTAGCCATGCTTTGTGTTCCCAGTGTGATGATTCTGGCCATCATTCTCGAAAGCATCCCGTGATGCCATTTAGTTAGTAGGCTTTCTATTCCTGGGTTTTTGAACCCGAGATTCACCCTACTTACCTCATGTTGATAGTGTTTGCTAGTTCCTTTATGATATTAGTAACCTTTGCATTAGTCCTCGATGTTCGTGGTATTTCCTTCTTCCAAATACTATGAACCATTTATGGCAGAAGTTCTTGAACCAAAATATCACAACCAGAGTGCTCTTGACGAGTTCTCGATTCTATGTTGTTACTCTGCCAGTTCTACCTTTTCTGCATGGGTTATCCGGAAGAAATATGTTGAACTCGTTCGGCATACTAATCCATGCATCCACAACTCAGAAAAACATATGTTCCTTTGGGTTGTCCCTCTTTAGTTGTTTTCTGGCCCTCGTCTATCAACTGATAGTCAAGAGTAGTTATGCATTCGTGTTATCGATGCCTATTATTTTGTGGTCCGCCAAGCCATTCTATTCGGAAATGACTAGGAGAAACAAACTCCGGTACCTCATCCACATCTAGGATTGGGTCAAAGTAGTTGTATTCCACAGATCAAAATGCCAATCCAGCTTTTGTTCTGTTCTACCTTGAAGTATAACCATCTTTATGTCAGGAATATCATGGGAAATGCACACCATCCTATGAACTCTTGATACAGTGATACTTCTCGACATCATTATTCATTCCTCGGTTCCGTGTTATTGTAACCGGAACACCGACAAGTGAATTGTGATGTGTGAAATCTATGCTCCTAGCAACTCCGTTGCTTGGTAGTTAAGGCACAATAATTTCATTCTTAGCGTGTTGGGTTTTGAATCATCATTCTAAGATTGATCGTCCTACCTAGTCCTTATTTCTGGTGCACTTTTGATCAATGAGTTAGGATTATCCAATCCCTTGCTTATTTCATTATATCATCTTGCCCTGAAAAGCAAGATTGTTCTCGAGCTTAGTGACATATCGGTGGTTCGTGATTTTCCGTATATCTTCTCGGAAGTATTACCAGGTTGTCACCTGACCGCTATGCTAAGCTCGTGATCAAGTTGGTTTCTTGTAAACCACCCCTTCTCCAAGAATCCGTGTTGGATACCCCTGAGCTAGTTGGTTAAGCTAAATGACAACTTGGAGAGTTGGAAGATAAAAGCTTGTCTGACCTAGATCATGTTAAGGGATATTTTTTTTGTGTGTGTGTGTGTGTGCGTTGAAGAAAGATGATATCTTCATCAATTGGTCCTTGTGATCAGTTGTTGGACCTATTGTCTTACCCCATTTTTGATTTGAGTATGGGCTATCATCAAATCAATTCAGAACCAACAATGTACGTAATGTTGTCTTACTCGTGGTTGTTTCCTCGAGCATACACCATTATATCTTTTGGTCTGACCAATACTATCACATTGTTCACATAATGGTGAAAATCCAGTGATATGGAAATTCCGATGAGTTGCTGTTGAGCCCATCAGCAGTATTTTGTCGCCCCCATGATTCATATTGAACATCAACCTAGTGTTGGAAACTTTGTAAGCAATGTCTTCATGTTCCGCTCATGAAGCTTATGCTTGGATGGAAGAAGTGACTTCCTCGAATTCATGTGCATTTGGTGCAAGTTGCCACCGTGAGTTCGAGAAAGATTGTTTTTGTTTCCTCTGGTACCATCCCAAATCAATTATGCATGTGCGAATGTATTCTATGGTTTGGTAGATTAACTACCTCCACTCCACATGTATTCCCTAGCACACTAAGCCACTGACTGATTTGTTCAGGAAAAGGAGTTAAGTGCTAATCCTTGGTAATGCACAAGACTTCGATATCCCCGATGATGGTTCCCAACCTGAACTCGGTAGTGTTTTATTATAAGACTACTACGTGGCCATGCTTGTCTAGGACAGCGTGTTCACATGTATGTAGCAGAACCAGCTCATGTTTTGGAGCTTGCTATCGTAGTTTTTTTTCCTGAGAATCTCACAACATCATCTCATCGATTTGTGTTGCAAACTTTCATTTTTTTCTAGACTTGATGAGTCTGGAATGTCCTGACCCCAACCAGATCTAAATCTCAGGCAGATATGATGGTTGGAACAACTCCCAAGAACTACTATATTGGTCTCTCTGTAACCCGGTAAAGTGGATGTCGTGGCCAACACGTCCAGCCGGAAGACCCGTTATTGTAGTATCTTGTTTGAGAAAGTTGGCCACCTCCCCATAAGGATTTCGTAGGATTTATTCCAGCAGTTACTCCTTATGGATTTTTGTGTTCCCGAAGTCCGACCTTTTACTTGATGTTCTAGATATCAAACCATATCTATGAATGGGTTACACTAGCACATCAAGGAGAACATTAGAAACGGAGTGCTAAATGTCTCTCGGTCGATCATCCATATTTTGTTCCCTTGGCCCCACTAAGGTGAAATCTGAGAAGGTTATCTTCCTTTGCATCTGCATCGTCCATCGCTGTTCATCATGGTAGTACGTTGTGTTACCAGGATCCTTGACACGGATATTGGTAAAACCTTGATGAACATGGAAATGCTCAAGTTCTTGAGAGCACGCACAAGCGCTAGGTGTTATCATCGGCACTAACTGGGATTGCTCTTAGTTTCCTCGGTTATGCTATAACTTCTCAAACAGTGGACTCACTCTCTACTATTGAGCTTCTCCCCAGTTACTAAAATCATCCCTTGTGTTGTTTTCAACAAGGTAATCCACATCATCCATTCTAATCCGGGTATGCCATTCTACCAAAACCCCTCCAAACGATCGTTCGAGAATTGCCTTAGGCTGGTATACAGAGTTTCAATGATCTTTGAATTAGGGTAATTCTTTTTGCCACTTAAGAGATATTTCTACGAGTCACCTCTCCCAAGGTGCCCCATTATGGGATCATAGTATTTGTTTCCTCGCTACTTTGAAACCCTCATCAAATTGTTTCTTCCGTCCCTCTTGATGCATGTCTTGCCTCTCAGCTCTAGAGATGTTTCTACGTCTCATTCCTTTAGTTGATCTTGTGATCATTGAGATGATCCTAAGTTGCTCGAACCTCAAGAAGATCGATTCTTCTAAAATTCTTCTTTCCCTCTCGTTGTTATGTTAGTTGGAGTTCTCAGGGCAAGACGTCGAGACAAGATGATGATCGAATCAAGGTTCTTATGGAGTGCAACCTGGATCGTGAAGATTGTGCTAGCTTCGTGTCCCCTCTGTCTTCTTACCTCACGTCTTGAATCTCGGGTCGAGATTCTTGTTTAGTGGGGGTGAGTTGTCACAGCCCTAGCTCAGCCCCTGCTGCCTTTGCTTGTTTCTCTTGTCATCATGTTTACAATTTAAATAAACTTGAAATGGGGATTGATAAACCCTAGCACAAATGCAATTCAAATAGGTTCAACCAAAATATTTTCAATGACCTCAAAATATCCTTTTAAAATGTTCATGATTTATTGAAAAAGGTGAAAGCCTCTACCAGAGATGATGCATATTTTTCCAGGACATTTTGGTCATTGAATTAAATCATTATGATATTGAGTTGGAGTTTAAAATTACCATTAAATATTGGTTGCTCCAAATATTCTGAAATTTGTTGTGTGGTTTGAAAATAATTCAAATATTCCTCACAAAAATTTACAGAATTAACCAAAGTGTTTTGGTTAGTATTTTATTTGCAAAACAGTAGCAGAAATTAGAAAAACTGAAACAAATAATAAAGAGAGGGAGAAAAGGCCACCAGGCCACCTACCTAACCTACCCGGCCCAGCTCCTCCAGCCGGCCCGGCCCATCTGGCCGTGCCAGTCATCACCTACCTCTGCCAGTAGGCAGAGGAGGGAGACAGCGCACGCACGCGCGAGGCGCCACGCCTCCTCCCTGCTCGCCTGCCTCACCGAGGCGCCTCGAAGCCCTGCTCGGCGCCGCTCTGGACCCCTGACCCCCTCACTTTTCCCCTTCGTCTCTCCTTCGCCTCTCCCTCTCACCACCGAACACGCCCATCGCCGCCGTTCGCTGTTGCCGCAACCACCGCCGTTCCGACGATGCCCCGAGCTGCTCCCGAGCTCCTGCACCTCGTCGCCAACCCCCTCACCGAGCCACGTGACCGGAAGAGCCCCGAAGCGCCGCCCCGACGCTTTTCCCCTCCTCGGCCGCCGGAGATCGGCCTCGCCGCCCCGCTCCGCTCCGACCTTCCCCGAGCCCGCTTTGAAGCCTACTGGAACCGCTGTGAGCTCCTGATCATCCTCCCCCTCTCTGTTTTCTCCCTAGTATGCCGTAGCCGCCATGCCTTTCTCACCCGACAGCGCCGCCACCAAAGCTCGCCGGCGATGACGCTCCGGTGACCATTCGGTCCTGGGCATGCGTCCAACGTTCTCGCCGCACCGCGTAGACGCCGTAGGTGTTAACCCCGCATCGCCAAGACCGCTGTGGCCTCGACCCCGAGTTCGCCCGAGCTCCGGCCGCCGCTTCTGTGCTCGCCGTCGTCATCTCCGGTGACTCCGAGGCCTTCCGATCGCTCTGCTAGACGCGGTCGAGCACGGGCTACCCTCTGGTGGCCTTCGCGCATCCATCCGTCGCCCGCAGCTCAAGTCCGGCGAGTTGCCGCCGCAGTTTAGGCCGCCGCTGGAGAAACTCCGGCGAGAGCCGACGTGGCCTCGTCATTAGCACTAATCCCCGCCAGCTAGATCACCCACAGACGCTGACAGATGGGCCCCAGCGCCCACTAATTTGGTAATTAGACTAATCCACTGGGCCCACACATCAGGTTGACTTTGCTGACGTGGTCATTGACCGAACCCACCTGTCATTGACCCTGGGTAGCACTGTGTCACTGACCAGTGGTCCCCACTGGTCAGGTTTGACCTGGACGGCGCCTGTTGACCTGCTGAGGTCAGCATGATGCATTGCTGATGCAGTAATAGGTTTTCTGGATTTATTTTTATACAAGAAATTCCAGAAAATAGTATAAACTTCTAAAAATCATAGAAATTCAACTGTAACTCCAAATGAAATAAATTATATATGAAAAATGATCAGAAAAATCCAATCTATCCATATGTACCATTTTCATGCATGTTAGAACAACTTATAGCTGCTGTTTAGCACAAATCATATAATGGCATTTAAACTTTCACATATGGAGTTTGAATTTGAACCCTTGGTTCAAACCAACTTCATTTAAACTGTTCTAAGTTGCATTAGCCAAAACACACTCATTTTGCCATGTCATATTCATACATCATATTGTTGCATTGCATTGATTGTGTTTTCTCTGTGTTGCCGGTATTTGTCCCCTCTCGATAGACTTGGTTCTGACGATGAATCCAATAACACCGATGAAGAACTATATTATCTTCAGAAGTGCCAGGCAAGCAAAACCCCCTTGTTCATTCCGATACAATCCTACTCTCTTGCTCCTGCTCTATTTTACTGCATTAGGACAACAACGATAAAACTGTTACTTGCTGCGGTAGTTGAACCCCTTTATCCTCTGCATGACCTGTCATTGCCACAGTAAATAGATGAAACCCACTAGCATGAGTAGGAGTTGTTTGAGCCCTGATGTGCCTACTCATTCATGCTTGTTTGTCATGCCTGCTATTGCTTAGAGTTGAGTCAGGTCTGATTCATCAGGGATAAATTGGAGGTGTGTGAACATGTCCTACCGTGTGTGAGCTAAGTGTGAGAACATGATTTGGTAAAGGTAGCGGTGAGAGGCCATGTAGGAGTACATGGTGGGTTGTCTCATTGCAGCCGTCCTCAGGAACTGAGTTCTGTGTTTGTGATCCATGAATAGTTACTACCACACATTGGGTTCCGGTAACTCGACCCCTCTCGGCTTCTTAATCACCCTTGTTCTCTGTCCAGGAGTTGCAACTAGTTTCTGGTGTTTGCAGGTAGTGCTATTTTTCTACCAAGTGGCACCCGACAGGGTGGGCTTGGGACAGACTAGGCACACGTGGCCTGGTTTACCGAGTGGCACCCAGATGGTGGGCTCGAGAACCCTGCACACATCGTTTGGGGCCGTGAGCGACACCCCGGCCGGATCTCCTTGCGGATGGAACCCGAATAGCCCATAAACCTGGACGAGAGACTTGAGTGTTTAGGTAGGTCGTGGCCGACTCCCTCGCCCGGCTTCCGCTTGAAAGTTGCTGAGGTACATGACGTGTACAGGGCGATAAGTGGCGAGAGCGTGTGTGAAGAAGTACACCCCTACAGGGTTATCATTATCTATTCGAATAGCCGGATTCCTCGGATATGGAAACTTGGACCCCTTGCATAGTTCATAGACAAGTGAAAGTGGATACCCTAAAATACGCAAGATAAGCGTGAGTGCTATGGATGGCGTTCTCGTAGGGAGACGGGAGCGGATCCATAGTGGTGTATTGATATGGTGAATATGTGGACTCGTGTGCGCCACCTCAAAAGAGTTACTTGCAGTCGTAGTTCAGGTTAGCCACCGAGTCAAAGCTGGCTTGCTGCAGTTAAACTCCACCACCCCCCTTGTTGATAATGATGCATATGTAGTTAGTTCTGATGTAAGTCTTGCTGGGTACATTTGTACTCACGTTTGCCTATTTTACGTTTTTGCAGAGAGACTTCAGTCTCGCTAGTAGTTCCGCATGGACTTCGATGTTTAGCTTGTTACCTCAGCTATGATCTTGTGTCCTCGGCAGGATCTGGTAGATAGTCAGGCTTCTCAGCCTTTTTCATTTGTAGGTGTCTGTACTCAGACATGTTAAGCTTCCGCTTGTGCTTTGACTTGTATGCTCTGATTGTTGGGTCATGAGACCCATGTTTGTAATATATCGCTCCTCGGAGCCTATTGAATAAATACTTGAGTCGTAGAGTCATGTTGTGATGCCATGTTGTATTTGCACATATCGAGCATATTGTGTGTATGTTATTGAAATGCTTGGTATGTGTGGGATCTGACTATCTAGTTGTTTATCTTTAGTAGCCTCTCTTACCGGGAAATGTCTCCTAGTGTTTCCGCCGAGCCATGGTAGCTTGCTACTGCTCTGGAACACTTAGGCTGGCCGACATGTGTCCTTCTTCGTTCCTGTGTCTGTCCCTTCGGGGAAATGTCACGCGATGAATACCGGAGTCCTGCTAGCCCGCTACAGCCCGGTTCACCGGATTCCTGCTAGCCCAGTGCTACAGCCTGGATTCACTCGCTGATGACCGACACGTTCGATGCTAGGTCATGAATGCCTGTCCCTGCAGGTTTGTGCCACTTTGGTTTTACGACTAGCCATGTCAGCCCGGGCTCCTTATCATATGGATGCTAGCGACACTATCATATACGTGTGCCAAAAGGCGCAAACGGTCCCGGGCAAAGGTAAGGCGACACCCGTGGGAATACTGTGCGTGAGGCCACAAAGATATATGAGGTGTTACATGCTAGATCGATGTGGCATTGAGTCGGGGTCCTGACACCTCAGCACTCATTGGACTGCACACATCAAAATGTATTACTTCCAACAAGTTGCTTTCTTGTTCCATTTTACTGAAAACGAGGCTTTCAGTCATCATGCCCATGTGGTATGATTTGCATGTCTCAAGTGATTCAAAATCAAGTGAGTCCAAACGGTCCATCTGCATGGAGTTTCTTCATGCGTATATACCAATAGACATGGTTCACATGTCTCAATCTTTTCAAAAACAAGTGAGTCCAAAGATCCATCAACATGGAGCTTCTTTATGCGTTTTATACCAATATGACTCAAAGGCAGTGCCACAATTAGGTGGTACTATCATTACTCTCTTATATCTTTTGGCATGAACATGTGTATCACTACGATCGAGATTCAATAAACCATTCATTTTAGGTGCATGACCATTGAAGGTATTATTCAAATAAACAGAGTAACCATTATTCTCCTTAAATGAATAACCATAGTGCGATAAACATAATCCAATCATGTCTATGCTCAACGCAATTACCAAATAACAATTATTTAGGTTTAACACCAATCTCGATGGTAGAGGGAGCATGCGAATATCGTCACCTCACCTTTAGCTAGTCTCTGTTTATTCCGTAGCTTTTTATTTCGAGTTAGAAACACTTAGCAACCGAACTGGTATTTCAATACCCTGGTACTACTAGGAGTACTAGTAAAGTACACATCATAAAGTATATCCAATATACTGCTGTCGACCTTGCCAGCCTTCTCATTTACCAAGTATCTAGGGTAGTTGCGCTTCAGTGACCGTTCCCTTTATTTCAGAAGCACTTAATCTCGGGTTTGGGTTCAACCTTGGGTTTTTTCACTAGAGCAGCAATTGATTTGCCGTTTCATGAAGTATCCCTTCTTGCCCTTGCCCTTCTTGAAACTAGTGGTTTTACCAACCATCAACAATTGATGCTCCTATTTGATTTCTACTTTCGCGGTGTCAAACATCGCGAATTGCTCAAGGATCATCATGTCTATCCCTGATATGTTATAGTTCATCACGAAGCTCTAATAGCTTGGTGGCAGTGACTATGGAGAACCATCACTATCTCATCTGGAAGATTAACTCCCACTCGATTCAAGTGATTCTAGTACTTAGACAATCTGAGCACATGCTCAATGATTGAGCTTTTCTCCCTTAGCTTGCAGGCTTAAGAAACTCGTCAAAGGTCTCATACCTCTTGATGTGGGCACAAGCCTGAAATCCCAATTTTAGCCCTTTGAACATCTCATATGTTCCGCGACGTTTCAAAACGTCTTCGGCTCCTCAATTCTAAACCGTTTAACATTACTGAACTATCATGTAGTCATCAAAACGTGTATGTCAGATGTTCACAACATCCACAGACGACGTTCGAGGTTCAGCACACCGAGCGGTGCATTAAGGACATAAGCCTTCTATGCAGCAATGAGGACAATCCTCAGTTTACGGACCCAGTCCACATAATTGCTACTATCAGCTTTCAACAAAATTTTCTCTAGGAACCTATCTAAAACAGTAGAACTAAAACGCGAGCTACGACATAATGTGCAAAGACCTTTTGTCTATGTTCAGGATAATTAAGTTCATCTAATCAAATTATTTGATGAACTCCCACTCAGATAGACATCCCTCTAGTCATCTAAGTGATACATGATCCGAGTCAACTAGGCCGTGTCCGATCATCACGTGAGACGGACTAGTCATCATCGGTGAACATCTTTATGTTGATCATATCTACTACACGACTCATGTTCGACCTTTCGGTCTCTTGTGTTCCGAGGCCATGTCTGTACATGCTAGGCTCGTCAAGTCAACCTAAGTGTTTTGCATGTGTAAATCTGGCTTACACCCGTTGTATGTGAACGTTAGAATCTATCACACCCGATCATCACGTGGTGCTTCGAAACAACGAACTTTCGCAACGGTGCACAGTTAGGGGGAACACTTTCTTGAAATTATTATGAGGGATCATCTTATTTACTACCATCATTCTAAGCGAATAATATGCATAAACATGATAAACATCACATGCAATCAAATAGTGACATGATATGGCCAATATCATTTTGCTCCTTTTGATCTCCATCTTCGGGGCGCCATGATCATCATCGTCACCGGCATGACACCATGATCTCCATCATCATGATCCCCATCATCGTGTCTTCATGAAGTTGTCTCGCCAACTAATACTTCTACTACTATGGCTAACGGTTTAGCAATAAAGTAAAGTAATTACATGGCGTTATTCAATGACACGCAGGTCATACAATAAATTAAGACAACTCCTATGGCTCCTGCCGGTTGTCATACTCATCGACATGCAAGTCGTGATTCCTATTACAAGAACATGATCAATCTCATACATCACATATATATCATTCATCACATCCTTTTGGCCATATCACATCACACGGCATATGCTGCAAAAACAAGTTAGACGTCCTCTAATTGTTGTTGCAAGTTTACGTGGCTGCTATTGGTTTCTTGCAAGAACGTTTCTTACCTACATCAAAACCACAACGTGATATTCCAATTGCTATTTAGCCTTCATAAGGACCCTTTTCATCGAATCCAATCCGACTAAAGTTGGAGAGACTGGCACCCGCTAGCCACCTTATGCAACAAGTGCATGTCAGTCAGTGGAACCTGTCTTACGTAAGTGTACGTGTAAGGTCGGTCCGGGCTGCTTCATCCCACAGTACCGTCGAAACAAGATAGGACTAGTAACGGTAAGCATATTGAACAAAATCAACGCCCACAACTACTTGTGTTCTACTCGTGCATAGAATATATGCAATAGACCTAGCTCATGATGCCACTGTTGGGGAACGTAGCAGAAATTCAAAATTTTCTACGCATCACCAAGATCAATCTATGGAGAGACTAGCAACGAGAGAGAGGGTAGTGCATCTTCATACCCTTGAAGATCGTGATGCGGAAGCATTCAAGAGAACAGGGTTGATGGAGTCGTACTCGTCGTGATCCAAATCTCCGATGATCCTAGCGCCGAACGGACGGCATCTCCGCGTTCAACACACGTACGGAGCAGTGACGTCTCCTCCTTCTTGATCCAGCAAGGGGGAAGGAGAGGTTGAGGAAGACTCCATCCAGCAGCAGCACAACAACATGGTGGTGATGGAGGAGCGTGGCACTCCAGCAGGGCTTCGCCAAGCACTTCGAGAGACGAGGAAAGAGAGGGGTAGGGCTGCGCCAGGAGAGATGGAAACTCATGTCCTTGGCAGCCCCAAAAAACCCACTATATATAGGGGAAGGGGAGAGGGGGCCAGGAGGGGTGACTTGCCCCCCAAGCAAGGTGGAGGCGCCCCCCTCCCCTAGGGTTTCCAACCCTAGGCGCCTGGGGCCCTTGGGGAGGGGCGCACCAGCCCACTAGGGGCTGGTTCCCTCCCATATTCAGCCCATCAGGCCCATCGGGGCAGGTGGCCCCACCCGTTGGACCTCCGGACACCTTTCGGTGGTCCTGGTACAATACCGATAACCCCCGAAACTATTCCGGTGACTGAAACTGGACTTCCCATATATAAATCTTTACATCCGGACCAGTCCGGAACTCCTCGTGACGTCCAGGATCTCATCTGGAACTCCGAACAACATTCGGTAACCACATACAAACTTCCTTTATAACCCTAGCGTCATCGAACCTTAAGTGTGTAGACCCTACGGGTTCGGGAATCATGCAGACATGACCGAGACAGCTCTCTGGCCAATAACCAACAGCGGGATCTGGATACCCATGTTGGCTCCCACATGTTACACGATGATCTCATCGGATGAACCATGATGTCAAGGATTCAAGCAATCCCGTATGTAATTCCCTTTGTCAATTGGTATGTTACTTGCCCGAGATTCGATCGTCGGTATCCCAATACCTCGTTCAATCTCGTTACCGACAAGTCACTTTAATCGTTCCGTAATGCATGATCCCGTGACTAACTACTTAGTAACATTGAGCTCATTCTGATGATGCATTACCGAGTGGGCCCAGGGATACCTCTCTGTCATACGGAGTGACAAATCCCAGTCTCGATTTGTGCCAACCCAACAAACACTTTTGGAGATACCTGTAGTGCACCTTTATAGTCACCCAGTTACGTTGTGACGTTTGGTACACCCAAAGCACTCCTACGGTATCAGGGAGTTACACAATCTCATGGTCTAAGGAAATGATACTTGACATTAGAAAAGCTTTAGCAAACGAACTACACGATCTTGTGCTATGCTTAGGATTGGGTCTTGTCCATCACATCATTCTCCTAATGATGTGATCCCGTTATCAATGACATCCAATGTCCATGGTCAGGAAACCATAACCATCTATTGATCAATGAGCTAATCAACTAGAGGCTCACTAGGGACATGTTGTGGTCTATGTATTCACACATGTATTACAGTTTCCAGTCAATACAATTATAGCATGAACAATAGACAATTATCATGAACAAGGAAATACAATAATAACCATTTTATTATTGCCTCCAGGGCATATTTCCAACAATGCTAACCCTAGCTAGAAGGTGGGATTGGTCTATTTATAGTCTAAGTGAATGAAAGGGTAACTGGCTTCGTCCCAACACACGGGCGGACGCACAGGCGTCAGACGTCGGACAGGTGCCGGTCGTCCGGAGGCTCACGGGGGTCCGGATGTCCGTAGGTCTTCAGACTTCCGTTGATTTGGCTCGGGCCCAGGGGCACCGGACGTCCGATGAATTCCGGTCGTCCGGTCGCCGGTCGTCCGTTGGCTCTGATCTTCCGCAGATTCGGCTCGGGTCTTCAAGGGCCGGACGTCCGGGCTGGGCCGGTCGTCCGGTGGCTGTAGCTTCAGGCAGCTTCTTCTCTTGGTCCTTGAACTTGGCGTCCTCGCTAGCTCTTCCATTGGATGTGGTGGCTTCATGGCTTTCCTCCAAGTACCTGATCATGCATAGAACACACGTTGGAGGTAGTAGCCATGTCTCACATGTAGAAAGTGAAGGTTCGGAAAGGAGCGAGTTCACCTTGTGTCCAATGGTGTATGTTCGAGGTCTCGTCATATGTCCACTTGGGGTTTGGAGAGTAGTCGGAGTGTACATGGGGATGAACGTGGGATGCTCTGCATCACCCGGTCTCCCAACTACCACCTTGAGACCGGTAAAAGAGAAAACCTATCAAGGGAAAACCTTTGCCTTGCACATGGTCCACTTGAGCTAGATGATGACGATCTTGACTCCCTCAAGTTGGACCACCTTTCTTGATTGCATTGGCTCGATTAAGACTAGATGATTGCTCCCCCATACTCCACTATGGGTGAGCCACTCTTCAGCATATCTTCACAAGTCCATTGATACCACAATGGATGCAAGCTTCAAGAACTTGATCTCTTCGTGATGCTCCACTTGAACTTGCACACGACAATCTGGATGACGATCACCACTTGATGTCATCCTCTCCATGGGTTGAGTGATATCTTCCTCTTGACGCAAGCCCATGAACACGTACCTAACCTCACATAGAACTCTCACATAGACCATGGGTTCATACACAAAGCACAATGGACAATGCTTACCATACCATGGGATCACTTAATCCCTCTCGGTACATCTTCTACGCTTTATGAGTTGATCAACTTGATTCACTCTTGACTTAGTCTTGATCAACCTTGAATCTTTCCAACTCTATGACCAATCTGAGAATAATTCCTTAATAGCACCTTGGTCAACTTATAAACTCCTTGAAACCAACACATGGACTTCAAGAAATGCCTATGGACAAATCCTTCAAATATAACTCAAGGCAACCATTAGTCCATAGAGATTGTCATTAATTACCAAAACCAAACATGGGGGCACCGCATGTTATTTCAGAAAGAATGGTTCTAGATAAGATGCAAATCAATCCAATTCTTGAATCTGCGTCATACTTCTTAATTATGTGAGTGATGGGCAGCAGATAATTCTTAGCAGAAGCTCTACAAGAATATATGTGATGGGCTTCATTTTTAACGATCTTGGAGTTTCTCTAAAGCAGATGTTCCAACATCCCTTGATAATGATGTCGAAAGCAAAGTAACTAGGTAGAGGTGCCATGGTCAACATGATTTCATCTCGAATAGAGATGTCTCTATTTCTTGTGAAGTTGATGGAGTCCCAGCAAGCAAATGCTAAGGGGCAATCCCAAAAAATATGGAAAGCAGACTCTTCAATATTCAAGATGCAAAGAGCATTGTTATATGATGGTAGATGATTTTTTTTTCTATGAAGCAAGTTCCTTTAATTGAGCCTATCATCAGCAACACCACAAGAAAATTTTATATCTAAGCATAGTTGAAGTTTTCCACAATTTCTTGATGACGCAATGGGCTTGAACTTTGTCAAGATCCCATGGGTTGACCACTTATCAGGATGTTCATTGAGTTGAGCATGTTGTATTACCAATTGGAGGGCTTGATATTGTTGAAAAGCTTGCATTGATAGGTCTGTATGGATGTTTTTGACTAAGTTTTCAGTTCCAAAAACTCTTTGACAGAAATATTCCCATTGAGTGTGAAAGTGAAAACCTCAGGGAAATTATCATTGAGAATGACATCTCCCCACTTATCCTGCCATAGCATAACATATTTTTCCTTGTGTAGTCTTGCAGTTAGCAACCATTATGAGATCAGGGAACAACTTGAGAATACCTTTGTTAGGAAGCGTAGCATGCAATTTCAAAAAATTTCCTACGCTCACGCAAGATCTATCTAGGAGATGCATAGCAACGAGAAGGGGAGAGTGTGTCCACGTACCCTCGTAGACCGAAAGCGGAAGCATTAACTTAACACGGTTGATGTAGTCGAACGTCTTTTCGAATGATCCAATCAAGTACCGAACGTACGACACCTTCGAATTCTGCACACATTCAGCTCGATGACGTCCCTCGAACTCTTGATCCAGTAGAGGCATGAAGGAGTCGATGAGTTCCGTTAGCACGACGGCATGGTGACGGTGTTGGTGATGTGATCCGCGCAGGGCTTCGCCTAAGCACTACGACAATATGACCAGAGGAGTAAACGGTGGAGGGGGGCACCGCACACGGCTAAGAGACAACTATTGTCCTTTGGGATACCCCCTTGCCCCCGTATATAAAGGAGGAGGGGAGGCTGCCGGCCCTAGGGGGCACGCCAAGTGGGGGGAGTCCAACTAGGATTCCCAATCCTAGTCGGCCCCCCTTCCTTTCCAACGGAGGGGGAAGAGGGAAAGAGAGGGAGAGGGAGAAGGAAAGGGGGGCCGCGCCCCCTCCCCCTTATCCAATTTGGACTCCCTTGGGGGGGGGGCACCTCTTGCGGCCTACCCCCTCCTCTCCACTATGGCCAAATAAGGCCCAGTACTTCCCCGGGGGGTTCCGGTAACCCTTCGGTACTCAGAAAAATATCCGAACCTCTCTGGAACCATTCTGGTGTCCGAATATAACCTTCCAATATATAAATCTTTACCTCTCGACCATTTCAAGACTCCTCATCATGTCCGTGATCTTATCCGGGACTCCAAACAACCTTCGGTCACCAAAACACATAACTCATATAATACATCGTCATTGAACATTAAGCGTGCGGACCCTACAGGTTCAAGAACTATGTAGACATGACCGAGACACGACGCTGGTCAATAACCAAGAGCGGAACCTAGATGCTCATATTGGTTCCCACATATTCTACGAAGATCTTTATTGGTCGAACCGCAATGTCAACATACATTATTTCCTTTGTCATCGGTATGTTACTTGCCCGAGATTCGATCGTCGGTATCTTCATACCTAGTTCAATATCGTTACAGGTAAGTCTCTTTACTCATTCTGTAGTGCATCATACTGTAACTAACTCATTAGTCACATTGCTTGCAAGGCTTCATATGATGTGCATTACCGAGAGGGCCCAGAGATACCTCTCCGATACTCGGAGTGACATATCCTAATCTCGATCTATGCTGATACGTCTCCAACGTATCTATAATTTATGATTGTTCCATGCTATTATATTACCCGTTTTGGATGTTTATGGCCTTTACTTTACACTTGTATATCATTTTTGGGACTAATCTACTAACCGGAGGCCCAGTCCGAATTGCTTTTTTTGCCTATTTCAGTGTTTTGAAGGAAAGGGATATCAAACGGAGTCCAAACGGAATGAAACCTTCAGGAGAGATCTTTTTGGAACAAATGTGATCCACGGGACTTGGAGTGGACATCAAGCAATAGAGGAGGCGGCCACGAGGGTGCCCGGTGTGCCCCCACCCTCGTGGGCCCCTCGAGCGTCCACCGACCTACTTCTTCCTCCTATATATACCCACGTACCCTGAAACCATCTAGGAGCACCACGAAAACCTAATTCCACCGCCGCAACCTTCTGTGTCCGCGAGATCCCATCTTGGAGCCTTCGACGGTGCTCCGCCGGAGGGGGAATCGACCATGGAGGGCCTCTACATCATCTCCAAGGCCCTTCCGATGAGTTGTGAGTAGTTTACCACAGACCTTCGGGTCCATAGTTATTAGCTAGATGGCTTCTTCTCTTTCTTTGATTCTCAATACAAAGTTCTCCTCGATCTTCTTAGAGATCTATTCGATGTAACTCTTTTTGCGGTGTGTTTGTCGAGATCCGATGATTTGTGGGTTTACGATCAAGTTTATCTATGAGAAATATTTGAATCTCCTCTGAATTCTTTTATGTGTGATTAAGTTATCTTTGCAAGTCTCTTCGAATTATCAGTTTGGTTTGGCCTACTAGATTGATCTTTCTTGCAATGGGAGAAGTGCTTAGCTTTGGGTTCAATCTTGTGATGTCCTTTCCCAGTGATAGCAGGGGCAGAAAGGCACGTATTGTATTGTTGCCATCGAGGATAAAAAGATGGGGTTTATATCATATTGCATGAGTTTATCCCTCTACATCATGTCATCTTTCTTAATGCGTTACTCTGTTCTTCATGAACTTAATACTCTAGATGCAGGTAGAAGTCGGTCGATGTGTGGATTAATAGTAGTAGATGCAGGCAGGAGTCGGTCTACTTGTCACGGACGTGATGCCTATATACATGATCATGCCTAGATAATCTCATAACTATGCGCTTTTCCATCAATTGCTCAACAGTAATTTACTCACCCACCGTAATACTTATGCTATCTTGAGAGAAGCCACTAGTGAAACCTATGGCCCCCGGGTCTATCTTTTATCATATAAGTTTACCATCTACTTTTATTTGCATCTTTTACTTTCCAATCTATATCATAAAAATACCAAAAATATTTATCTTATCATGTTATCTCTATCAGATCTCACTTTCGCAAGTGGCCGTTAAGGGATTGACAACCCCTTTATTGCGTTGGTTGCGAGGTTCTTGTTTGTTTGCGTAGGTGCGTGGGACTTTTGAGGAGCCTCCTACTGGATTGATACCTTGGTTCTAAAAAGCTGAGGGAAATACTTACGCTACTTTGCTGCATCACCCTTTCCTCTTGAAGGGAAACCAACGCAAGCTCAAGACGTAGCATATGCCAACCCAACAAACACCTTCAGAGATACCTGTAGAGCATCTTTATAATCACCTAGTTACGTTGTGACGTTTGATAGCACACAAGGCATTCCTCCAATGTCTGGGAGTTGCATAATCTCATAGTTGGAGGAATATATTTGACACGAAGAAAGCAGTACAATAAAAATGAACAGTCATTATGCTAAGCTAACGGATGGGTCTTGTCCATCACATCATTCCACTAATGATGTGATCCCGTTCATCAAATGACAACTCATGTCCATGGCTAGGAAACTTAACCATCTTTGATCAATGAGCTAGTCTAGTAGAGGCATACTAGGGACACGGTGTTTTGTCTATGTATTCACACATGTATCAAGTTTCCGGTTAATACAATTATAGCATGAATAATAAACCTTTATCATGAATAAGGAAATATAAAATAACAACTTTATTATTGCCTCTAGGTCATATTTCCTTCAGTCTCCCACTTGCACTAGAGCGAATAATCTAGATTACACTGTAATAAATCTAACACCCATGGAGTCTTGGTGTCGATCATGTTTTGCTCGTGGAAGAGGCTTAGTCAACGAGTCTGCAACATGCAGATCCGTATGTATTTTGAAAATCTCTATGTCTCCCTCCTTGACCAAATATCGGATGGAGTTGAAGCATCTCTTGATGTGTTTGGTCTTTTTGTGAAATCTGGATTCCTTCACCAAGGTAATTGCTCCAGTATTGTCACTAAAGATTTTCATTGGACTGGATGCACTAGGTATTACACCTAGATCAGATATGAACTCCTTCATCTAGACTCCTTCATTTGCTGCTTCCGAATCAGCTATGTACTCCGCTTCACACGTAGATCCCGCCACGGCGCTATGCCTAGAACTGCACCAACTGACATCTCCACCATTCAATAAAAATATGTATCCGGATCGTGACTTAGAGTCATCTGGATCAGTGTCAAAGCTAGCATCGACGTAACCACTTACGACAAGCTCTTTGTCACCTCCATAAATGCAAAACATATCCCTAGTCCTTTTTAGGTACTTTAGGATGTTCCTAACCGTTGTCCAGTGATCCACTCCTGGATTACTTTGGTAGCTCCCTGCTAAACTTATAGCAAGCCACACATCAGGTCTGGTACACAACATAGCATACATGATAGAACCTATGGCTGAAGCATAGGGAATGACTTTCATTTCTCTCTATCTTCTGCAGTGGGCGGGCATTGAGTCTGACTCAACTTCACACCTTGTAACACATGCAAGAACCCTTTGTTTGACTGATCCATTTTGAACTTCTTCAAAACTTTATCAAGCTATGTGCTTTGTGAAAGTCCTATCAAGCGTCTTGATCTATCTCTATAGATCTTGATGCCAATATATAAGAAGCTGCACCGAGGTCTTTCATTGAAAAACTCTTATTCAAGTATCCTTTTATGCTATTCAGAAATTCTACATCATTTCCAATCAATAATATGTAATCCACATATAATATTAGAAATGCTATAGAGCTCCCACTCACTTTCTTGTAAATATAGGCTTCTCCAAAAGTATGTATAAAACCATATGCTTTGGTCACCTCATCAAAGCGTATATTCCAACTCCGAGATGCTTGCACCAATCCATAAATGGATCGCTGGAGTTTGCACACTTTGTTAGCACCTTTAGGATCTAAAAAACCTTCTGGATGCATCATATACAACTCTTCTTTAATAAATCCATTAAGGAATGCCGTTTTGACATCCATTTGCCAGATTTCGTAATCATAAAATGCGGCAATTACTAACATGATTCGGACGGACTTAAGCATCGCTACGAGTGAGAAGGTCTCATCATAGTCAACTCCTTCAACTTGTCGAAAACCCTTTGCAACAAGTCGAGCTTTATAGACAGTAACATTACCATTAGTTTCAGTCTTCTTCTTGAAGATCCATTTATTCTCTATGGGTCACCGATCATCGGGCAGATCAACTAAAGTCCACACTTTGTTCTCATACATGGATCCTATCTCAGATTTCATGGCCTCAAGCCATTTATCGGAATCTGGGCTCATCATAGCTTCTTCATAGTTCATAGGTTCATCAAGGTCAAGTAACATGACCTCCAAAACAGGATTACCGTACCACTCTGGTGTGGATCATGCTCTGCCAGACCTACAAGGTTCTGCAGCAACTTGATCTATAGTTTCATAATCTTTATCATTAGCTTCCTCTCTAGTTGGTGTAGGCATCACGGGAACAGATTTCTCGGATGATCTACTTTCCAAATTGAGAGCAGGTACAATTACCTCATCAATTTGTACTTTCCTCCCACTCACTTCTTTCGAGAGAAACACCCTTCTCTAGAAAGGTTCCATTCTTAGCAATAAAAATCTTGCCTTCGGACTTGTGGTAGAAGGTGTACCCAATAGTTTCCTTAGGGTATCCTATGAAGACGCACTTCTCCTATTTGGGTTCAAGCTTATCAGGCTGAAGCCTTTTGACATAAGCATCGCATCCCCAAACTTTAAGAAATGATAGCTTAGATTTGTTGCCAAACCACAGTTCATATGGTGTCATCTCAATGAACTTTGATGATGCTCTGTTTAAAGTGAATGCAGCTGTGTCTAATGCATAACCCCAAAACAATAGTGGTAAATTGGTAAGAGACATCATAGATCGCACCATATACATTAAAGTGCGGTTACGATGTTTAGACACACCATTACGTTGTGGTGTTCCAGGTGACGTGAGCTATGAAATTATTCCATATTATTTTAGATGAAAGCCGAACTCATAACTCAAATATTATCCTCCACGATCAGATTGTAGAATTTTTATTCTTGTTACGATGATTCTCCACTTCACTCTGAAATTCTTTAAACTTTTCAAATGTTTCATACTTGTGTTTCATTAAGTAGATATACCCATATCTGCTCAAATCATATGTGAAGGTTAGGAAATAATGATACCCGCCACGAGCACCAACACTCATTGGACCGCATACATTGGTATGTATTATTTTCAATAAGTCACTAGCTTGTTCCATTATTCCGGAGAACGGAGCTTTAGTCATCTTGCCCATAAGGCACGGTTCGCAAGTATCAAAGGATTCATAATCAAGTTATTCCAAAAGTCCATCTTTGTGGAGTTTCTTCATCCGTTTTACACCGATATGACCCAAACGGCAGTGCCATAAATAAGTTGCATGATCATTATCGACTTTGCATCTTTTGGCATAAATATTATGAATATGTGTATCATCACGATCAAGATTCCATAGAAATAGACCACTCTTCAAGGGTGCATGACCATAAAAGATATTACTGATATAAATAGAACAACCATTATTCTCTGATTTAAATGAATAACCATCTCACACTAAACAAGATCCAGATATAATGTTCATTCTCAACGCTAGCACCAAATAACAATTATTCAGGTCTAAAACTAATCCCGAAGGTAGATGTAGAGGTAGTGCGCCGACGGCGATCACATCGACCTTGGAACCATTTCCGACGCACATCGTCACCTCATCCTTAGCCAATCTTCATTTAATTCGTAGTCCCTGCTTCGAGTTACAAATATGAGCAACCGAACCGGTATCAAATACCCAGGCACTACTACGAGAATTAGTAAGGTACACATCAATAACATGTCTATCAAATAGACCTTTGCTCACTTTGCCATCCTTCTTATCCGCCAAATACTTGGGGCAGTTCCTCTTCCAATGACCAGTCCCTTTGCACTAGAAGCACTCAGTTTCAGGCTTGGGTCCATTTTTGGGTTTCTTCCCGGGAGCGACAACTTGCTTGTCATTCTTCTTGAAGTTCCCCTTCTTTTTACCCTTGCCCTTTTTCTTGAAACTAGTGGTTTTGTTAACCATCAACACTTGATGCTCCTTCTTGACTTCTACATCCGCGGCCTTTAGCATCGTGAAGAGCTCGGGAATAGTCTTTTAAATCCCTTGCATATTGTAGTTCATCACGAAGCCTTTGTAGCTTGGTGGCAGTGATTGAAGAACTCTGTCAATGACACAGTCATCTGGAAGATTAACTCCCAGCTGAGTCAAGTGATTATGGTACCCAGACATTCTGAGTATGTGCTCACTAACAGAACTGTTCTCCTCCATCTTGCAGCTATAGAACTTGTTGGAAACTTCATATCTCTCAACTCAGGCATTTGCTTGAAATATCATCTTCAACACTTGGAACATCTCATATGGTCCATGACGTTCGAAACGTCTTCGAAGTCCCGATTCTAAGCCGTAAAGCATGGCGCACTGAACTAATGAGTAGACATCTGATCGAGCTTTCCAGGCGTTCACAACGTCAGCTTCTGCTCCTGCAGTAGGTCTTGCACCTAGCATTGCATCAAGGACATAATTCTTCTGTGCGGCAATGAAGATAATCCTCAAGTTATGGACCCTGTCCGTGTAGTTGCTACCATCATCTTTCAATTTAGCTTTCTCTAGGAACGCACTAAAATTCAAAGGAATGGTAGCACAAGCCATTGATCTACAACATAGATATGCAAAAAACTATCAGGACTAAGTTCATGATAAATTAAGTTCAATTAAACATATTACTTAAGAACTCACACTTAGACAGACATCCCTCAAGTCATCTAAATAATACGTGATCCAAATCAACTAAACCATGTCTGATCATCACGTGAGATGGAGTAGTCATCAATGGTGAACATCACTATGTTGATCATATCTACTATATGATTCATGTTCGACCTTTCAGTCTCCAGTGTTCCGAGGCCATATCTGAATATGCTAGGCTTGTACAGTTTAACCCGAGTATTCCGCGTGTCACTACAGGAATCAGACAGTTTGCCGTCAGGCAGGTACAGACGGCAAAGGCTGTAATACAGACGGCAAAGAGTTTGCCGTCAGCTAGCAGACGGCAAACATAGACGACAAAGTCTAATCGGCAAAGAGTACTTTGCCGTCTACTTTTTATCGCCAGATGGCAAAGATTTTTCCGTTAGCTAAAGTAATATTTTGCCGTCAACCATATAAATAGCAGATGGCAAAGAAAAGTATTTTTGTCGTCTGCCAGGATCTGGATTTGCCGTCTTCGTCATAAATGACAGACGCCAAAGAATTTTTATATTAAAAAAAATAAATGAACGGACCACGAACACCACAATATCCTATACTTGTTCCAAGAATCAATGACCACCGAATGAATTTCACAAAATAAAACTACTTTATTTCACAAGATAAACAGATTACACACCAACGAACTACACAATCTACACACAGACGGATTACACAGATTACAAGAGAATTGAGGCAACCATGGATGCCCGAGTAGCTCAGGCCGTCCGCCGCCGCGTCGGAGGTTGCCAACCTCATCCGGAAGATGGTGCGGCGTTGAGGGGTGGTGTGACACTCCAAATTTTTCTTATGGTTTTGTTTTCAGAAAGAGCCTTGCCTGGTTTGAAGAAGGTCATTTAAACCCTTCTTAAAAACCCTCTTCTAAGTCTGCCCTCTAAAAACTCTTTCTTTGATTGAGTTTTCTTCTAAAAAGAAAACCTTTTGGTTTTGGGATTTTATTTGGTTTTGATCCATGTTTGTTTTGCCATGCCACTTATGGTAAAACTCCCCTCAAAACCCCTCCTTCCACTTGGATACAACCCAAACATTCTGTCCAAACTAATAAAATCCATTTTTGGATTTTATTCCAATTATTTTCTCTTTCCAAATAATTCTGTCTTTTCTTTTGAGCCTAAGTGATTTTCAAAGCAAGTACCCAAAGGCTTTTGATTTTTGACCTCAACTCAACACCCATGTATAGTCCTTCCTACCCACAACCCAGAACCATCTTGATCCACTCTTTTTCTTTTCAAATATTTCAAATTTCACTCACTGCAAGTTTGGACCAGATTTGCCAAATTTGGTGAAATTCATATCTACACTTCTCCAAAAATTCCACCAAAATTCAGGCAACCTCTAGTTGCAATGAGAGACCACTCCACCAAAAATCAGCTCAAGGAAAAATCCCTAGAGGCCAGAATCATTCTGTCGAACACCTTGCATGCACTGTTTTGTTCATATTCAGTTAAATTCAGATTGCAGTGTCGTTCTCTGTCAGTAAATTCAGTCACATGTCCACAGTGCCCTTGGCACGTTGCTCGCCGCCTGGCCTGCTTGTCCGGAACTCCACACGCGCACTTGGCACCATCCTGGCGTCGGTGGCACCCTGGCCCGCCTGCGCCGGCGTGTCTTGCGGTGGCCGAACCACCATAGCGGCCGACAGGGAGCAGAACGGCGGCTCAACGCCGTTCGGCGCTGCCCAAGCCTCCCGGTAGCTTCGCGTGGCCCTCTCCTTGCCAGCGCACGCATGCGGCACCGTCGCCGTGGCGCGGCACGCACAGAGCGTGCTCACCACCGCCGACGGGCCCGCGCCGCCCCGTTCCGTCGAGCCCAGCCTAAGCTTTGAGTCCCGGCTTGTTTAACGCCTAAACGGAACCCGTGAACCCCCATGACAGTGCTCAGCTCCTAAAACTCCCCGACCAATGCCCTACACCGCCGTAAACTTCGCCGGAGAACCCCGTTCTCGTCCACCGCCTCGGACCACCTATAAAAAGGGCTCCCGAGCACGCCCTCGATCACACACCCTCTCTGCACCTCACCAGCACCCCGCCAAGCCACCAGGAGGACCGCGAAGAGGTCTCCTCCCCCAACTCCGGCCGCCTCGTTCCGCCTCGGCCTCCACCTCGATTCACTCCGGTGAGGCCGTCTACGGTGCCCAAACCCCGTCAGCTACCCCCTCTAGCTACCAAAGATCTAACCCCCTGCTCAATTTGCCCTCCGCAGCACTCTCCGACGAGGTCCACGACCACCCGAACCGCCGTCCGCTGGAGCAAGGGCCGCCGTCGACACAGTGCTCGCCGGTGACCACTTCCACCTCCCACAGACGTGGAAGGACGTGCTGATCACGAAGGTACCGTCCGATCACTCTACCTCACCGTGGATCGCCGCCGGCGACCACCGCACCTCTCGGGCGCCGTCGCGCCCTGTTTCTCTCAATTGGATTTTCAAACCCGACAGGTGGAGCCCACCCGTCAACCTCTCAGTCCTTTCTAAACGAACCATTTTCTGAAGGCGTCTTCTGCCAAAGTACGTCTCCCCCCTGGGCCGGCGTATTTTCAATCGAATCATTTTCTGTTTTTATAAGTGAGCCCCTGGAAACTTTCTGTTTCATTACAGATGGGCCCTTGGGTTAAACCCCTTATAACTTTTTATCAGAAAGGAATTTTTGAGTGATTATTTTTCTGTCCTCTTCAAATTTTTGTCTAGTTTTTTATCATATTTATTTGTAAAATATTTGGATCAACTTTCTGTACCCCATGGTATTTACGATAGCGCGTGTATTTTGTGTACCGTAGATACCGAAGGAGGTGACGGAACCGCGAACTTCGCCGAGCTAGACCCCGACTACTCCGAACCAGGCAAGCATGTTTGAACTCTTGATATGATGAGTGTCTTGGCAGGTTTGCATTGAATAGTTTCATGTCATGTTCATAAGCATCCTGATAAATTTTTGTTTCGTGAAAAGCTGAGACAAGTGAGTTTCGGGAATCCATGAGTTCATGGAAATGAGGTTGCATGGCCACGTGGTGGCATGAAGATGGTTAAGATGGTAGTGTTGTAGCATGCCAGTCTTATGCCAGTATGTTTTTTACTTTGGTATCAACTCCCGTTCATTTCTCTTTCCGTACTGCCACATGTTTCCCGCAAGGGATATGGCTTAGTAAGATGCAAACCAGTTCCCTGGTACACACCAAATGGAGAGGCCGGGATGAAGGTTCCATGGCCCTGGATTAAACCCTTTCATCCGGTCAGGGGGCATGGGTGTTTCCGGTTGGTACCGAGAGGGGGGCACCCCTTAGAGCGCGGGTATATAAATTTGATCCCATGCTATTCGAGATTGTGATCTCCCCGTCTCAAAGTTTTTCTTGAACGCTGTCTAGGGTGGTTCCTGGCAACGTGAAGTGGGATGGGTGTGTACTGGTTAACTTGTGTTTCTTCCGAAATACCATAAACGGAACTAGTCCCTCGTGACTACGAAAATCCGTTGGCTGTGGGTATTTTAGTACAAACTCTGCAGTCAACTCCCCGTTACAACATCCTATCCACGACCTAGTTCCGCGTCCTTTTTATCTTGTCAATTGTCAGTCTTGGTGACAAAAACCCCGGTAAGCTAAAGGAGTGTTAAGTTCGGTTAATGTTTATTCTTGTGATGGACTAACCCGTTAACCATCTTGTGTGGAATATTTTTTTCTGTGTACATTAACCCTCACACGTTATGACAATGAACTATAAGCCCTTTCTGTGACGTCGCTCAGACGTCCGACTGCGGCATTGTTATTAGTTATTTTTGCTATAAGCCCTTTCTGTGACGTCGCTCAGATGTTCGACTGCGGCATTGTTATTATTTATTTTTGCTATAAGCCCTTTCTGTGACGTCGCTAAGACGTCCGACTGTGGCATTTCTTTTAAGCCCTTTCTGTGATGTCGCTCAGACGTCCGACTGTGGCATTTCTTTTAAAGCCCTTTATGTGGTGTCGCTAAGACGCCCGACTGTGGCATTTCTTTTAAAGCCCTTTATGTGGTGTCGCTAAGACGCCCGACTATGGCATTTCTTTTAAAGCCCTTTATGTGGTGTCGCTAAGACGCCCGACTGTGGCATTTCTTTTAAAGCCCTTTATGTGGTGTCGCTAAGACGCCCGACTGTGGCATTTCTTTTAAAGCCCTTTATGTGGTGTCGCTAAGACGCCCGACTATGGCATTTCTTTTAAAGCCCTTTATGTGGTGTCGCCTAGACGCCCGACTGCGGCGTGCTTTATTTATTTATCTTCCTTTCGAGGCGTCGCTTCAGACACCCGATTGGGTTTACAGCTATTTTGTTGGGTTTTCGAGCAGACTACCGCCGACTCCCTTTTTACCTGTCTTGTTTGTGCGAATTAAATGTGCCATTGTTAAGATACTCATGACGCATTCATGCATGCATTTGTTATATCTTTTGTTCGAACTGTCTTGCGAGTACTTTCAAAGTACTCACCTCGCTTGTTGATTTGGCTAGATGCTGACGAAGGCGATCTCATGGATGAAGAATTCGATAGCTAGTCCGACGCTTAGAGGAGTCCCAGTCAGTCTCATGCGACCTTGGATTTGGTCACTGTATTATATCCGCTTCCGCTACCTAAATAAAATTCATCGAGCCTCACCTCGACGCTCGATGAGCCGCCAGTGTAGTAGTATTACTACCCACTCCACTGTGTTACTCCACCAACCACTTTTATCTCGAGTCAGTAGTATCGCCACCCCACCATTGTGCCATATCCGCCATATGTATAATTATTGGCGTGCTTGTAATAATTGTTGAGCGAATTTAGTTCAACCCCTGTAATATATTAATGCTACTGGCTTATTGTATCAAAGTTTTGTCTACCAGTGAGGAGGATTTTCCTCACACTGGACTTCAAAAGATCGGTCTTTCAATAAATATTTTTATTGAAAACCGGTCGTGACAAGCTTGGTACCAGAGCCAGGCTGACTGTAGGAAGCCACTAGGTGCGATCGCTAATCGGATATTAGCAAAAATAGAGCCAATTATTTTTTTTGCAAATGTAGTCATTTTCTGACAGTCAGCATAAATTTATGATCTGACCACTCAGAATTTTTGCCTACTTTTGTAGATGGCCGACAACAACTGCGAGTCTCAGATGTTCGCCAACGAGCCTGATGGGTTCGTCAAGCTTCTCACCTTCATCGTCTAGGTGGCGATGGGGCCGTCTATGCGCCCAGTCTTGTCACTCTATCAGCACAAGGTCAACGACGGTCTGACCATGCACTAGCCCGCGGTGGAATTCAAGGGAGGGCGTGTTGAGTTACGTCGCTTCCGGTACTTGGGAAGAGCCATGCCTACAGAGAAGCATGCTATGCAGATGGCATCCGTGAGGCGATAGCTCGTCTCAGGGAAGACCTTCCTTCGATGAAGACTCGTCGTTACCGCTACCTTCCATGCCACGTGCCATACGCCTGCCACTACTCGTACTCTTGCCCCAGAGGAGAGCGAGATGAGGCTTTTGAGATGCTCGTCGGGTATCTCCGAGCTCTGGAGGCAGCCTTCGACAGCCTGGTGGACGACCTCGTGGCTGCCCGCATGGACTCAGTCCATGGCTGTGCCGCCAACAGGAGGGAGCTCCTGCACACCGCACCACCACTGACGTTCGTCTCGTCCTCAGCATCTTATGCACCGGCCACTCGCGCCATTCCTCGTCGCCTGCCTTCCATCGAGGAATTCAACCAAGCCATTGCACCCACTCCAGTCCGCTCTGCGCCACCCACTGCGCCCTCACCTATACGTGTTGCTCCATATAGGGCACCCGTTCCATCTACTCAGCGCAGCACAACACGTCTGGAGCCTATTAGCGAGGAGGAGGTTGAGTCCCCAGCCTCACTGCGTCTCACCCTCGGCAGGGCAAAGGAGGTCCTCACCATTTCCTCCGACTAAGTGCATTTAGTCGCCATGCAATGTACCGACTTGTATGATATGTACATAGGTTGTGAGTAGTAGCCTGTTTGCGCATCATGTAGGAGCTGGAGAAGTGCACTAGCCTAAATAACATGTCAGGAATATGTACGCATATCCTGAGTGATGTATTGTATAATTACCGCCTGCGTGTAAGATATGTATGAGCAGTCCTGCTCCGTGCGCAAACGATATCTATTTCAAAAAAATCCTGGAGTGTCCTTTTTGGTTTTGTTTGTCCTTGTGCATTTATTGATTTTTGCGACTCAATTTCTTTTCTTATGAGTTTTGCAAAATGTATCCCCAGAGTGAAAAATGTCTCGTCCTTGGACGCACTCCATGCCAACTCTGCCAGAGGAAAATTATGATGCACAACCCAGCAACAATTTCACACAGGGACAGTCGAGCCAACAGGGCAGTGAATCGACACTTTCACAAATGTGCGCCTTTATGAGCAGAGTTAGCAACAACATCAGGAATTAATGAATCAGGTCACCAATATGGGAAATCGCCAAGGACAATTTCAGCAGCAATCCAAGTTGTCTAAGCTATAGAAGACGCGTCCCCAAACATTTTCTCATACTGACAAACCTCTTGAGGCCGAGGACTGGATTCGAGACATGGAGAGAAAATTAATTATTGCCAAGTGTTCAGACCTTGAAAAAGTGCTATATGCACCACACTATCTGACGGGAGCAGCTGCATCATGGTGGGAGAATTTCCTACACATGCACCCCAACGAGAATAATATAACTTGGGACGATTTTAAGGAAGGTTTTCGTGGGGCGCATATTCCTAAAAGCCTTATGAAAATCAAGAAGAGAGAATTCGATGATCTCAAGCAAAGGACCATGACAGTGTCAGAATACAACGGACAATTTACACTGTTATCTCGCTACGCCAATGAGGAGCGTATGATTGAAAGTAAGAAGATGGAGAAATTCCTGGATGGCCTGGCGCCTGCGCTTAAATGCCAACTGGTTGTACACACTTTTCTAGATTTCAAGACGCTAGTGGATAAGGCCATTACCTTGGAAAATGAGAGGCGCAGCCTGGAAGATTTCCGCAAGCGAAAAAGGGACCAGAAAAATCATGCTCGCAATCCCCGAAGTAAGGCGGATTTTCAGAAAGGTGGTAGACACAAAACCCCGACAAATGTCTCATGACCAGTCAATCATTTCCATGCCAGAGACAAAGAGTTCACATATCGTCCAGGCGTGACCTGCTACGCTTGTGGAGAAGAAGGGCACTATGCCAAACAGTGCCCCAAGCCAAGGAACTCGACCCCGAGGCCAAACAACGGTGGCAATAATTCAGCGCCCAAGCGCAACAATTTCAACCCCAACAACAATCACAGGAAGGGTCACCTGAACCACGTGACCAGAGAGGAAGCACAGAATGCCCCAGATATCATACTCGGTACGTTTCCTGTCAACACAATACCTGCCATGGTTTTGTTTGATTCTGGAGCTTCTCACTCATTCGTTTTGAAAAGTTTTGCTTTGCAAAATAATTTTTCGATACTCCCCTTGGAAAAATCAATGATCATCAAGTCCCCTGGGATTAAGCAAGTCACCCAGAGTTACTGCCAAGGTGTGATGATTGAGTTTGAAGGATTGAAATTTCACGCCAACCTTATTGTATTGGAGAATAAAGGGCTGGACGTCATCTTAGGGATGGATTGGTTAACCACCAACAAAGGTTTTATTGACTGCTTCAACAGGACCGTAATCCTCACCCACCACCACGGGAAGACAATAAAAGTTTCGGCCAAAGAGAGGGAAATATCCCGGCAACCGAGATTGAATAAGGTGGATATTTCTGAATTAAGCAAGGTTCCGGTGGTATGTGAATTTCCAGACATATTTCCTGAAGAGCTGCCAGGTATGCCACCAGGCCGAGATATAGAATTCAACATTGAGCTAGCACCAGGAACCGCTCCCATATACAAGAAACCATACAGAATGGCACCATCCGAATTAGTAGAATTGAAGAAGCAAATAAAATAATTATTGGACAATGGGTATATACAAGCCAGCTCCTCACCTTGGGGTTCACCAATATTATTTGCCAAAAAGAAGGATGGCACACTGAGATTGTGTATCGATTATCGAGCACTTAACATGGTCACAATCAAGAACAAGTATCCAATGCCACGAATAAATGATTTATTTGATCAGCTCGCTCAGGCCAAGGTATTCTCAAAAATTGACTTGAGGTCAGGATACCATCAATTAAAAGTACGGACAGAAGATATTCCCAAGACAGCCTTCACCTCCAGATATGGACTATATGAGTTCACGGTAATGCCATTTGGGCTAACGAACGCCCCCGCATATTTTGTTCACCTCATGAACAAAGTATTTATGAAATACATGGACAAGTTTGTTGTGGTATTCATCGACGACATTCTGATATACTCCAAGACACCCGAAGAGCATGCTGAACATCTCCGAATTGTGCTAGGAGAACTCAGGAAGCATCAGTTATACGCCAAATTCAGCAAATGTGAATTTTGGCTAAGGCAAGTAGGTTTTCTGGGCCATGTATTAACCCAAGAAGGTATTGCTGTAGACCCAGAAAAAGTCAAGGCTGTACTTGGCTGGAAAACACCAGCCAGCGTAACGGACGTACGAAGTTTTCTGGGAATGGCAGGTTACTACCGAAGATTTATTGAAGGATTTTCCACGATAGCAAAGCCAATGTCGCAGCTACTCAAGAAAGACAAGAAGTTTGAATGGACGGAAGCTTGTGAGAAAAGTTTCCAAGAACTAAAGAGGAAACTGACAACAGCACCAGTATTAACTGTGCCAGACATACACAAGAATTTTGAGGTATATTGTGACGCATCTCGAAAGGGCCTCGGGTGCGTATTAATGCAGGAAGGCAAGGTTGTCGCATATGTTTCCAGACAACTTCGCAAGCGTGAGGAAAATTATCCTACTCATGACCTAGAGTTAGCAGCAGTTATCCATGCACTCAAGGAATGGAGACACTTCTTACTTGGAAATCGTTGTGAAATATACACGGACCATAAGAGCCTCAAGTATATTTCCACCCAACCAGAACTCAATTTACGGCAACGACGCTGGTTAGAATTGGTAAAGGATTATGATGTTGGAATCCACTACCACCCAGGCAAAGCAAATGTTGTAGCAGATGCTCTAAGTCGGAACCCCAGTCCAAACAACGACAGCATGACGAACTTGAGGCCTGAGTTTCGGCAGGAATTTGCTAAGCTCAACCTAATGATGGTCACCGAAGGCAGTGTGTCAAACTTAGAGATACAACCTACCCTGATAGAAAAAGTTAAAGAGGCTCAGCGTGGTCACCCCAGCATTGAAGGCATAAAACGAAAGATAAAATTGGGCAAGGCCCCAGAATTCATTATCGATGAGCAAGGAATATTGTGGTACGAGAATAGACTTTGCGTACCAAATATCCATGACCTTAGACAGCAGATCTTGGCTGAAGGCCACACCGCCCCGTATTCAATTCACCCTGGAGGAACAAAAATGTACAAAGACCTTCAGGAAACATTTTGGTGGCATGGTATAAAGAGGGACATAGCCACGTTTATTGCGTGTTGTGACTCATGTCAGCGCATAAAGGCCGAGCACCAGAAACCGGTCGGACTATTGCAACCGAATAAGATACCCGAATGGAAATGGGACGAGATCGGAATGGATTTCATTGTTGGGCTACCTAGGTCACGACATGGGCATGATGCCATATGGGTCATCACGGATAGATTGACTAAAGTAGTGCACTTCATTCCCGTAAAGGCAACTCACACCACTCAGAAGCTCGCCAGGCTTTATCTTTCCCGTATCGTCTGCCTACATGGAGTCCCGAAAACCATAATATCTGATAGAGGCACACAATTCGTCTCCAGATTTTGGGATCACCTGCAACAGGCCCTGGGAACCCAACTAGCTTTCAGCACCGCATACCATCCACAGACCGATGGACAACCTGAGCGCGTAAATTGAATTTTGGAAGACATGCTAAGAGCATGTGTCCTCACTTATGGAGCCAGTTGGGAGGAAAGCCTACCATACGCCGAGTTTGCATACAACAACAATTACCAGGCCAACCTGCAAATGGCACCCTTTGAAGCCTTGTATGGGCGGAGATGTCGTACCCTGCTAAATTGGTCAGAGACCGGTGACAGCCGTATCTTCGGCCCAGACATGCTCAAAGAAGCCGAGGACAAGGTCAAGCTAATCAGGGACCGACTTAAGACAGCTCAGAGCCGACAGAAAAGTTATTACGTCAGAAACATCGTGGAGTTAATTTTGAACCCGGTGAGTTTGTGTACCTGCGAGTATCTCCTATGAGGGGACTGGAATGGTTTAAGATTAAGGGGAAGTTAGCACCAAGATTCATTGGACCATTCTGCATAGTGGCACGAAGAGGCACGGTAGCCTACCAGTTAGACTTGCCCGAAGAATTGTCCGACATCCACGACGTGTTCCACGTCTCCCAATTAAGGAAGTGCGTGAGCAACCCAGAGAAGCAAGTATCCCATGAGAACATCGACGTACAACCAGACCTCACCTATCGGGAACATCCAGTGAAAATATTGGAAGAATCTGAAAGGAGAACCAGACAGAAAACCATCAAATTTTTCAGAGTTCAGTGGAGCAATCACACCGAGAGTGAATCCACTTGCGAAAGAGAGGATTTTCTTCGGACAGAGCACCCACACCTGTTTAAGGATCAGCTAAAATCTCGGGGACGAGATTTTTCCTACGGGGGTAGGTGCTGTGACACTCTAAATTTTTTTTTATGGTTCTTTTTTTAGAAAGAGCCTTCCACTTGGTTTGAAGAAGGTCATTTAAACCCTTCTTAAAAACCCTCTTCTAAGTCTGCCCTCTAAAAACTCTTTCTTGGATTGAGTTTTCTTCTAAAAAGAAAACCTTTTGGTTTTGGGATTTTATTTGGTTTTGATCCATTTTTGTTTTGCCATGCCACTTATGGTAAAACTCCCCTCAAAACCCCTCCTTCCACTTGGATACAACCCAAACATTCTGTCCAAACTCATAAAATCCATTTTTGGATTTTATTCCAATTATTTTCTCTTTCCAAATAATTCTGTCTTTTCTTTTGAGCCTATGTGATTTGCAAAGCAAGTACCCAAAGGCTTTTGATTTTTGACCTCAACTCAACACCCATGTATAGTTCTTCGTACCCACAACCCAGAACCATCTTGATCCACTCTTTTTCTTTTCAAATATTTCAAATTTCACTCACTGCAAGTTTGGACCAGATTTGCCAAATTTGGTGAAATTCATATCTACACTTCTCCAAAAATTCGACCAAAATTCACGCAACCTCTAGTTGCAATGAGAGACCACTCCACCAAAAATCAGCTCAAGGAAAAATCCCTAGAGGCCAGAATCATTCTGTCGAACACCTTGCATGCACTGTTTTGTTCATATTCAGTTAAATTCAGATTGTAGTGTCGTTCTCCGTCAGTAAATTCAGTCACATGTCCACAGTGCCCTTGGCACGTTGCTCGCCGCCTGGCCTGCTTGTCCGGAGCTCCACACGCGCACTTGGCGCCATCCTGGCGTCGGTGGCACCCTGGCCCGCCTGCGCCGGCGTGTCTTGCGGTGGCCGAACCACCGTAGCGGTCGATAGGGAGCAGAACGGCGGCTCAACGCCGTTCGGCGCCGCCCAAGCCTCTCGGTAGCTCCGCGTGGCCCTCTCCTTGCCAGCGCACGCATGCAGCACCGTCGCCGTGGCGCGGCATGCACAGGGCGTGCTCACTGCCGCCGACGGGCCTGCGCCACCCCGTTCCGTCGAGCCCAGCCTAAGCTTTGAGTCCCGGCTTGTTTAACGCCTAAACGGAACCCGTGAACCCCCATGATGGTGCTCCGCTCCTAAAACTCCCCGACCAATGCCCTGCACCGCCGTAAACATCGCCGGAGAACCCCGTTCTCGTCCACCGCCTCGGACCACCTATAAAAAGGGCTCCCGAGCTCGCCCTCGAGCACACACCCTCTCTGCACCTCACCAGCACCCCGCCAAGCCACCAGGAGGACCTCGAAGAGGTCTCCTCCCCCAACTCCGGTCGCCTCGTTCCGCCTCGGCCTCCACCTCGATTCACTCCGGTGAGGCCGTCTACGGTGCCCAAACCCCGTCAGCTACCCCCTCTAGCTACCAGAGATCTAACCCCCTCCTCAATTTGCCCTCCGCAGCACTCTCCGACGAGGTCCACGACCAGCCAAACCGCCGTTCGCCAGAGCAAGGGCCGCCGTCGACACAGTGCTCGCTGGCGACCACTTCCACCTCCCACAGACGTGGAAGGACGTGCTGATCACGAAGGTACCGTCCGATCACTCTACCTCGCCGTGGATCGCCGCCGGCAACCACGGCACCTCTCGGGCGCCGTCGCGCCCTGTTTCTCTCTATTGGATTTTCACACCCAACAGGTGGAGCCCACCTGTCAACCTCTCAGTCCTTTCTAAACGAACCATTTTCTGAAGGCGTCTTCTGCCAAAGTACGTCTCCCCTCTGGGCCGGTGTATTTTCAATCGAATCGTTTTCTGTTTTTATAAGTGAGCCCCTGGAAACTTTCTGTTTCATTACAGATGGGCCCTTGGGTTAAACCCCTTATAACTTTTTATCAGAAAGGAATTTTTGAGTGATTATTTTTCTGTCCTCTTCAAATTTTTGTCTAGTTTTTTATTATATTTATTTGTAAAATATTTGGATCAACTTTCTGTACCCCATGGTATTTACGATAGCGCGTGTATTTTGTGTACCGTAGATACCGAAGGAGGTGACGGAACCGCGAACTTCGCCGAGCTAGACCCCGACTACTCCGAACCAGGCAAGCATGTTTGAACTCTTGATATGATGAGTGTCTTGGCATGTTTGCATTGAATAGTTTCATGTCATGTTCATAAGCATCCCGATAAATTTTTGTTTCGTGAAAAGCTGAGACAAGTGAGTTTCGGGAATCCATGAGTTCATGGAAATGAGGTTGCATGGCCACGTGGTGGCATGAAGATGGTTAAGATGGTAGTGTTGTAGCATGCCAGTCTTATGCCAGTATGTTTTTTACTTCGGTATCAACTCCCGTTCATTTCTGTTTCCGTACTGCCACATGTTTCCCGCAAGGGATATGGCTTAGTAAGATGCAAACCACGTCCCTGGTACACACCAAATGGAGAGGCCGGGATGAAGGTTCCATGGCCCTGGATTAAAGCCTTTCATCCGGTCAAGGGGCATGGGTGTTTCCGGTTGGGACCGAGAGGGGGGAACCCCTTAGAGCGCGCGTATATAAATTTGATCCCATCCTATTCGAGATTGTGATCTCCCCATCTCAAAGTTTTTCTTGAACGCTGTCTAGGGTGGTTCCTGGCAACGTGAAGTGGGATGGGTGTGTACTGGTTAAGTTGTGTTTCTTCCGAAATACCATAAACGGAACTAGTCCCTCGTGACTACGGAAATCCGTTGGCTGTGGGTATTTTAGTACAAACTCCGCAGAGTCAACTCCCCATTACAACATCCTATCCATGACCTAGTTCCGCGTCCTTTTTATCTTGTCAATTGTCAGTCTAGGTGACAAAAACCCCGGTAAGCTAAAGGAGTGTTAAGTTCGGTTAATGTTTATTCTTGTGATGGACTAACCCGTTAACCATCTTGTGTGGAATATTTTTTTTCTGTGTACATTAACCCTCACACGTTATGACAATGAACTATAAGCCCTTTCTGTGACGTCGCTCAGACATCCGACTGCGGCATTGTTATTAGTTATTTTTGCTATAAGCCCTTTCTGTGACGTCGCTCAGACGTCCGACTGCGGCATTGTTATTATTTATTTTTGCTATAAGCCCTTTCTGTGACGTCGCTCAGACGTCCGACTGCGGCATTGTTATTATTTATTTTTGCTATAAGCCCTTTCTGTGACGTCGCTAAGACGTCCGACTATGGCATTTCTTTTAAGCCCTTTCTGTGACGTCGCTCAGACGTCCGACTATGGCATTTCTTTTAAAGCCCTTTATGTCGTGTCGCTAAGACGCCCGACTGTGGCATTTCTTTTAAAGCCCTTTATGTGGTGTCTCTAAGACGCCCGACTGTGGCATTTCTTTTAAAGCCCTTTATGTGGTGTCGCTAAGACGCCCGACTGTGGCATTTCTTTTAAAGCCCTTTATGTGGTGTCGCTAAGACGCCCGACTGTGGCATTTCTTTTAAAGCCCTTTATGTGGTGTCGCTAAGACGCCCTACTGTGGCATTTCTTTTAAAGCCCTTTATGTGGTGTCGCCTAGACACCCGACTGCGGCGTGCGTTATTTATTTATCTTCCTTTCGAGGCGTCGCTTCAGACACCCGATTGGGTTTACAGCTATTTTGTTGGGTTTTCGAGCGGACTACCGCCGACTGCCTTTTTACCTGTCTTGTTTGTGCGAATTAAATGTGCCATTGTTAAGATACTCATGACGCATTCATGCATGCATTTGTTATATCTTTTGTTCGAACTGTCTTGCGAGTACTTTCAAAGTACTCACCTCGCTTGTTGATTTGGCTAGATGCTGACGAAGGCGATCTCATGGATGAAGAATTCGATAGCAAGTCCGACGCTTAGAGGAGTCCCAGTCAGTCTCATGCGACCTTGGATTTGGTCACTGTATTATATCTGCTTCCGCTACCTAAATAAAATTCATCGAGCCTCACCTCGACGCTCGATGAGCCGCCAGTGTAGTAGTATTACTACCCACTCCACTGTGTTACTCCACCAACCACTTTTATCTCGAGTCAGTAGTATCGCCACCCCACCATTGTGCCATATCCGCCATATGTATAATTATTGGCGTGCTTGTAATAATTGTTGAGCGACTTCAGTTCAACCCCTGTAATATATTAATGCTACTGGCTTATTGTATCAAAGTTTTGTCTACCAGTGAGGAGGATTTTCCTCACACTGGACATCAAAAGATCGTTCTTTCAATAAATATTTTTATTAAAAAACCGATCGTGACAGGCGGGGCTGGCGGAGGCATGCTGGGGCGACGGGCTGGGTCCGGCGGCCGGCGGTGACAAAGTGTGACGGGGCCGGGCCCGGCGGCACCGGTGGCGAAGACGGAAGGGCTGCAGCCGGCGGGGGCGACGAGGGACGGGACCGGCGGCCAGCGGTGACGAAGTGGGACGGGGCCGGGCCCGACGACACCGGTGGTGAAGGCGGAAGGGCCGCAGCTGGCGGGGCGACGAGGGACGGGGCCGGCGGCCGGCTGGGGATGGGGCGCGGAGGTCGGCCGGGGCGACGGAGCCGGGCCGATGGTTGGCTAGGGTGAAGGGGAACGGGGCCGGTGAGGGCCGAGGACGGCGGGCGTGGCCGCGGCCGGTGAGGCCGGAGCCGGCAGGAGAGGTGGAGGCCAGAGCCGGCAAGAGAGGTGGCGGCCGGCGTGGGCAGGGCCGACAGGCGAGGTGGTCGCCGACGTGGGCAAGGCCGCCAGGCGAGGTGGTGGCTTCTCTGGATCGAGAGCAGAGGAGGTACGAGAGTGATCATGGTGGGGGAGGGTGGGCTGTTGGGAGGATAAGGTGGAGAGAGAGATCGTGGTGGGGGAGGGTGGGCTGTTGGGAGGATAAGGTTGAGAGAGAGAGAGAGAGAGTGGTGGGGGCGTGGGAGGCGTGCAGGCGAGTGTGGGTTTTGCGTTTTAGCGATGTGTGGATCAGATTTTGCCATGTCACTAATCCGCGTGATCGATCCGTGGGTTGTGTTTTTTCTTTGCTGTCTGCGGTTTTTCTTACAGACGGCAAAGGTGCACTTTGCCGTCTCTAAATGAAAATGACAGACGGCAAAGATTTTGCCGTCTATAATTTCTTTTACAGACGGCGAAATGAGCACTTTGCCGTCTGTAATGAAAAAACGCAGTCTTTGCCGTCTGTGTTTTTTTTACAAACGGCAAAATATGTCTTTGCCGTTAGCCATTCTTTGCCGTAAGTACCTGACGGCAAATGTGGTCTTTGCCGTCTGTCCCGACGAAATGCTGACGGCAAAGAGATCCACTGACGGCAAATTAGCTGATTCCCGTAGTGTGTGCAAATCTGGCTTGCACCCATTGTATTTGAACATAGAGCCTACCACACCCGATCATCACCTGGTGTCTCAGCACGAAGAACTTTCGCAACGGTGCATACTTGGGGAGAACACTTATACCTTGAAATTTAGTAAGGGATCATCTTATAATGCTACCGCTATACTAAGCAAAATAAGATGCATAAAAGATAAACATCACATGCAATCCAAATATGTGACATGATATGGCCATCATCATCTTGTTCTTTTGATCTCCATCATCGAAGCAACATCATGATCTCCATCGTCACCGGCTTGACACCTTGATCTCCATCGTAGCGTCGTGGTTGTCTCGCCAACCATTGCTTCTACGACTATCGCTACCGCTTAGTGATAAAGTAAAACAATTACATAGCGTTTGTATTTCATACAATAAAGTGACAACCATATGGCTCTGGCCAGTTGCCGATAACTTGTTGCAAAACAAGATCATCTTATACAACAATATTATATCACATCATGCCTTGACCATATCACATCACAACATGCCCTGCAAAAACAAGTTAGACGTCCTCTACTTTGTTGTTGAAAGTTTTAAGTGGCTGCTACGGGCTTCTAGCATGAACCGTACATACCTACGGCACAAAAACCACAACGGTAATCTATGCATAGAGCTGGCTCTGATGCCACTGTTGGGAAACGTAGCATGCAATTTCAAAAATAATCCTACGCTCACACAAGATCTATCTAGGAGATGTATATCAACGAGAAGGGGAGAGTGTGTCCACGTACCCTCGTAGACCGAAAGCAGAAGTGTTAACTTAACGTGGTTGATGTAGTCAAATGTCTTTTCGAATCAACCGATCAAGTACCGAATGTACGGCACATCCGAGTTCTGCACACGTTCAGCTCGATGACGTCCCTCGAACTCTTGATCAAGTAGAGGCACGAAGGAGTCGATGAGTTCTGTTAGCACGCCGGTGTGGTGACGGTGTTGGTGACCTGATCCGCACATGGCTTCGCCTAAGCACTACAACAATATGAGAGGAGTAAACGGTGGAGGGGGCATTGCACACGGCTAAGAGACAATGGTTGTCCTTTGGGGTGCCCCCTTGCCCCATATATAAAGGAGGAGAGGGGAGGCCGCCGGCCCTAGGGGGTGCGCCAAGGGGGGAGTCCAAATAGGATTCCCAATCCTATTCGGCCCCCTTCCTTTCCAACGGAGGGGGAAGAGGGAAAGAGAGGGAGAGGAAGAAGGAAAGGGGGCCGCGCTATTGGGATCTATGGTAGGGTCCGTCGACTGCAAATTAAAATTTTCCTACGCACAGAACAAACATGAATGTGCTACGGGAGATGGATCACAGATGGTTACTGTCGGTGTCAAAACCGGCGGATCTCCGGTAGGGGGTCCCGAACTGTGCGTCTAGGCGGATGATAACAGGAGACAAGGGACATGATGTTTTTACCCAGGTTCGGGCCCTCTCGATGGAGGTAATACCCTACTCCTGCTTGATTAATATTGATGATATGGGTAGTACAAGATTAGATCTACCACGAGATCAGAGAGGCTAAACGCTAGAAGCTAGCCTACGGTATGATTGTTGTTCGTCCTACGGACTAGAACCCTTCGGTTTATATAGACACTGAATAGGGTTAGCGTTACACAGAGTCGGTTACAATGGTAGGAAATCTACATATCCGTATCGCCAATCTTGCCTTCCACGCCAAGGAAAGTCCCATCGGGACACGGGGTGAAGTCTTCGATCTTCTATCTTCATAATCCAGGCGTCCGGCCAAAGCTGATAGTTCGGCTATCCGGACACCCCCTAGTCCAGGACTCCCTCATTAGCCCCTGAACCAGGCTTCAATGACGACGAGTCCGCCGCACATATTGTCTTCGGCATTGCAAGGCGGGTTCCTCCTCCGAATACTTAGAAGGTTTTGAACACATGGATAGTGTCCGGCTCTGCAAAACAAGTTCCACATAACGCCGTAGAGAGAATAATTTTTACACAGATCTGCTGACGTATTCCGCGGCGTGACATCACACCACGGCCAGGCTTTTATTCGAATCATTTTTTACTGCCACACCTCAGCGCGTTTAGCGAGGCGGTTTCCTTGGCACGTCTTATCAAAGCGTAGATCGTGCCCCCTTATTCCAGGATTCTCATCAATAAGAACGTAGGTAACCCAACCGCGCCCGTTGGCACGCCTCCTCTATCAAAGGCAAGTCCCGATCGACCACGGGGAGGACTCTTGGTATTCGACCTCTTTATAATGAGACCAAGGCCCTCTTCTTTTTCCACCTTCCATCGGATTCGCTTCGCGCTTGGAGTTCTAACACCCAAAGCTTCAGATTTAGGCGCTTCGGACCTTCGACGATGTCCGGCTCCGACCAGCTCGGCCGATGGATGTCTTCTTCCGTCACAGAAGAAGATGTGCTAAAGCTGCGAGACGCCAGGTATCTAACCAGCGAGATTTCGCATAGGCTGCCTGCTCCAGGGCAGGTCATTCCCACTCCCGAGCCCGGCGAGAGTGTGGTATTCGTGTCTCACTTCCTTTGGGGTTTAGGCTTCCCGACGGATCCCTTTGTGCGGGGGCTCATGTTTTATTATGGGCTGGATTTTCATGACTTGAATCCGGAGTCCATCCTCCACATCTCGTCATTCATTATCGTATGTGAAGCCTTCCTCCAAATCACCCCTCACTTTGGATTGTGGCTCAAGACCTTCAAGGTGGAGCCGAAGATGATCGAGGGGCAACAAGTAGAATGCGGAGGGGTGGTCATAAGCAAGTGCATTGATGCTCCATGGCCCGAGGGCTCTTTTCAGGGGGAGCTTGGTTTGTGGCAATGGGAGTGGTTTTATATCACCGCTCCCAGGGGCACCAAATGGGTGGCGCCACCCGCCTTCCGCTCAGGTCCACCACAGCGGCTGGCATCATGGGTTAACCGGGGGCTCGACTGGGGGCCGTCCAAGGACGTTCCTCTGTTGCAGGGCCGTATTCGAGACCTCCAGGAAAGAGAGATCAATCTGGTAGTGGTGGCGCAGGTTATGCTAATCCGGCGCCTTCTGCCCTGCAAACTTCGCCCCCTCCGTCTGTGGGAGTTCAATCCGGAGGGACCGCGAGCTCTCCAACATTTTATGGGCGCGACGCCTGCGGAGATGTATAAACTATTCTTCGGATCACGAAAGAAGTGTCCGGACTTGTCCGAGGACGCAGGTCTAAGCTGCAATCGCCCAGATACTCAAGTAAGTAGTCCTGTAACCGGACAAGCTGTTCATTTATCTATCATATATATGCTCTTTAAGGGAGTTGTTTCTTTGAACAGGAGTGGATAGCCAAGGCAAAGTTGATAAGGTGTCCGGCTCCCCTCCCAGAGACCACACCGGATCCCATACTGACCAAGATGCTAAAGGCCGCGCCTTTTGAAGAAGGCGAAGGGGGGAGCAGGGAAACAACTGCCTCCGCGAAGGAGGCTTTCAAGGAAGGGGGGATCGAGGATCCTACCCTCAAAGGGGGGAAGAGGACCGCTTCCAAAGACCGGAAGCCACGGCCTCAAAACGGGGAAAGAAGTCTTCGTCAGAAAGTCCGGCGCCGGGAAGTACCCCAGCCGCACTATTTCCCCAAGGGGATCAGCCCTCGAGCGAGCCATAAGTAAAAAAGAAAGGGTCTTGTGAATAAAGAACATCCCTGTATTTATTTCTGAAGATAACTGAATTTGTAGCTTGTAGTTCGGATCTCAGCCCTTCTCAGCAGAGCTCGTCTTCAGGGGATCTTCGTCCGGAGATGATAGAGAGTGAAACGCCTCCACCTATCACGTCTTCATGCGAGGAGGGCAACCCTGAAGTGTCTTCACGGAGAGTTTCCCCGAGTCCGGCAGAGCCGGAGGGCCCGGCGCCGACTGGCGCATGGTCAGAGGAGCTGAAGGACCTGCTCGGGCGAGTGTCTATCTTAGAAGATCACCGTGCGCTAATGGCTACGGTGATTGAAAGAATTGCATCCGCTGAGAGCGGATTGCACGAAGCCGCCAAAAGTTTACTGACGGGGTTTGAGGTACGAAAAAATGAAGTACCTTCTGACAGTTATGCATATAGAATGCGCCCTGTATAGATAGTAGCCCCTGAGACTCGGTATGTTGTCAAAACTGACAGCGTGCCGAGGATCATAATCTCAGTACTAACATGTCGCCACTCCTATGTAGGTGGCGGGGCGTCCGGTGGCCAGCCGGACTGATGAGTTTGCCGAGCTAAAGCGGCAACTTGACGAGGCAGATGCGGACATCGCGCTAGTCCATAAACAGTTTGACGAGTCACTAGGTATGCGACTTCTCCGCGGTCACTTGGTAAGGGAGCTTGACGCCCATGCCTTACTACTTGTATGCTTTGATGCAGACGGTGCCGCTGCAGTGGAAAGGCTGCGGGCGGAACTCGCCCGGGCTAAAGAGCAAGCCCGAAAGAGTAATGCGGCTGCTTTAAAGGCGGCTAAAGAGCTGGAAGCTGAACGGGCTGCTCATTCCCGAGGCAAGGAGGAAATGGCCGATTTGGCCCTGAAGCTGAAGAATGCTACCGACCGCTGCGGGGTTCTTGAAAAAGAACGTCAAGCGGAACAAGAGGACCTAAAAAAGGCCACCGCTGAAGCCAAGGATGCCCGTTCCGCGATGAGAGCTACCAAGGAGGAGCTGAGTCAGGCCGGGGATATTGCGGCTGGAAAACCGTTTCTGCTCCGAAGGAAATATACGGATCCAAAGTATGCTCAGTTGGGCAAGCTGTGGAGTTCGGAGGATGCCTATCTGGACTTAGCGGCTTGCGTTGCGGACGCGATTGAGCACTTCCGAGGCCAGAAGGGGCACAGAAGGGAAGAGCTATATTGGTTGCAATTCCATAGTCCGGAGCGTCCTCTTCCGTTGACCGATCGGTTGGCCGAATGGGCCAAGCTGAATCGGTTATCGGGACTTGCCATGAAGCATGTCATGACTCATTTGTGGCCGGGCGGACCCCAGCCGAAGAGTTATTTTGGCTTAGTGCAGCAGTTCCTTGGTGCGGTACCGCGTATCGACGCAATGAAGCGGTCGGCGTGTATTGAGGGGGCGCGGATGGCTCTTGCCCGTGTCAAGGCATACTGGGCTGACATGAAGGCCACCGATGTTGCATCCCTAGATTCGGACGGAAGCCGAGTACCAGTCGGGCGCTATTTTGAGGAAGTACTTCCGGGCGCTCGTTTAATAGAGGCGTGGTGCTCGAAGGATGTTATGTTTGAATGACATGTGTAATTTTATGAAACAATGTTTCCATTTAATATAAGAGCATTTTATACTTGTGCCCTCAAGTAGCAGACTACGTCGTGTGCGGCCGTTGATGTATATATGTATATAACCTGAAAGATGGCAGTGTTCGGCTTCAACCCCCACGCACATAGTGCGGAGGTGTTTGCAAAGAAATCGCGTTTTCACACTTAATCCAATGTCTTGGTCCTATAAAGGAGGTGGTAGCGTAGCAAACTAGGCAACCGGACTATAATGCTTTATCACTTTCACTTAGCCATAGGAGTTCGATGGTGGGGCTACTATATAGCCCCTGGGGGCACCGCACTCTCCCGAATTTGGGGTGCGTATGTGCCTGACCGGAAAACGGTCCTTCGTCAATGCGGAGGAATTCTAAACATTCGGGTGAGTCATTGAGTGGTTGACCAGTCTCTTGCTATATCATGACAGTCAGTTTTCGGCTTTCTCTACTGAGGTGCTCGCCCGGCCGAACCGGGGCACAATCGCAGTAGTTCTCCTGGTGCCGCGTTAGCCGATAGAACGGAACGTAAGGCAGCAAAACACAGGAGCCGGGCAAACCCAACATTTGACCAAAGACATGATTCGGAGCTGATGCATATAAGGCCTAACTCGAGACGCCGAACACTCCCTAAGGTATTCGGTCTTTTTATAAAGCGGGCCGAACAATGCCCTTGGTAACAAGCCCCTGGTGTCCAGGTACGTGCGAGATTCTGACGCGGCCGATGCCAAAATGCCAGCCTCCTCCTTGGTTAACATAAGATACCAAGGGATGAGTAGGGTCTTAATCTAAAAAGAACCCTTGCAACGGGTCCCTGCTGCACGTCTGCGCCTGTGTCTCCGTTGTGCCGTATCCTGGACGGGTATAGCACGACGTTCATCTGTAAAAGAGAGGAACTTAGTTTGAAAAAGATCGTGCTAAAATGTAATTGGAAAAATAGAGTATGTTTCAAAAATGAATAAAATTGAGCTTTATTATCTCTTGTTGTACATGCGCAGAGCCCCTTGTAAGGAGGGTACGCGGCTAGTAAGCATCATGTTTATTTGTGCCGGACTCGCCTAACCGTGTTCGGGGTCTGAACGACCTGTTTTAGACGCTTTTGGCCAATAAGGCCGTATTGGTGCGAGGTTGTTAAGGCAGTCTCATAATCTTTCTTTGAGGGACACGCATAGCTTCCCTTTAATGAAATGATGCCTCGTGGACCGGGCATTTTAAGTTTAAGAGATGCATAATGCGGTATTGCATTTGAAGCGCGTGAAAGCTTCGCGACCCAGTAGTGCTTGATGGCTACTTTTAAATGGGGCGATGTGGAAAACCAACTTTTTGCGATGGAAGTTGTCGGGTGAGCCGAACATAACTTCCAATAGTAGGGAGCCCGTACAATGGGCGTATGTGCCTGGCATTATTCCTTGGAAGTAAGTGTTGCTATGGCTAATCCTGTTTGGGTTTATCCCCATGTTGCTGATTGTGTCCTAATATAGTAGGTTTAAATCGCTGCCGCTGTCCATTAGGACTTGTGTAAATTGAAGACCGTCGATTATAGGTTCTAGTATCAAGGCAGTCCACCCTGCGTTCCGGATACTTTCAGAGTAGTCCTGATGGTCGAAGATAATTGGTTTTGACAACCAGTGTTGGGACTCCGCTGGGGTAAATTGTGCGGCGCATAATTCAAATGGTGCCGCTATATTTTCCCCTTTGGTTACTTGAAGTAAGTTTACCGTTTTGACCTCTTGTGGGAAATTCTTTTGTTTTCCAGGGCTTTGCTTGTGGTGCTCGTCATCGTCCTCACTTGGTGTGTCGAGCCCCTTATGTTTGGCGTTGAGTCTGCCAGACTGCTTGAAGACCCAAAAATCTCTGTGGGTATGGTTTGCAGGCTTCCCGGGAGTACTGTGAATTTGGCATATCTTGTCCAAGATTTTGTTTAAGTTGGATAGCTCATCGCTATTATCCTTAAGGGCAGTTTTTTATTGTTCTGTCGTGAGCTTTTGAATCCGGCGTTGATTGTCGCGCTCTTTGGACTGTTTCCCTTAATCTGGCGCTGGTCCTTGCTGTGTCGTGGTTTCCCATTCCCATCCCTGACTTCGGATGTACTTGGGTCACTGGTACTGCATCTTGCTAGCCAGCTATCCTCTCCCGCGCAAAAGCGGGTCATGAGGCTTGTTAGTGCGGCCATTGTTCTTGGCTTTTCCTGGCCGAGGTGTCTGGCGAGCCATTCGTCTCGGACGTTGTGTTTGAAAGCTGCTAATGCTTCGGCGTCCGGACAGTCGACTATTTGATTCTTTTTGGTGAGGAACCTGTTCCAGAATTTTTGGGCTGACTCTCCGGGCTGTTGGGTTATGTGACTTAAATCGTCTGCGTCCGGAGGTCGGACATAGGTTCCCTGGAAATTGGCTCGAAAAGCATCCTCAAGCTCTTCCCAACTACCGATGGTGTTTTCGGGGAGGCTTTTAAGTCAATGCGGAGCTGGCCCTTTGAGCTTGAGGGGTAGGTATTTTATGGCATGGAGATCATCTCCTCTGGCCATGTGTATGTGGAGGATATAGTCCTCAATCCAGACTCCAGGGTCTGTTGTTCCATCGTATGCCTCTATTTTTATGGGTTTGAATCCCGCTAGGAATTCATGATCCAGCACCTCATCGGTGAAACATAGGGGGTGTGCGGCGCCCCTTTATTTGGGTATGCCGTGACTTTCGGACACTTGACGTGTTGTATTGTTTGCTAGAGGTTGTTTCCTTGGCCCATAGATAGATCTGACTGGGCCATCCTTTTTGTGCTAATCCTTATGCGGATCGCATGTTGGATTGTGTGCGGCGCCACCTGCCGCTCTATGTGTGCCATGCGGTCGTCTACCCTACCCGGCGGCCTCTTTGTTTTTTGATCGTGGGGGCTCTACAGCCTCCTCATCGAATTCGAGCATTAGTTTGCACTTTGGGTAGCTCTTTGCTTGGCGGCTGTCGCCATATTTGTCTGTGGTGTTGAGTACCTTACTCCATCTCATTCAGAGTGTGTCTACCGCTGTTCTGAGCCTCTGTTTCTGCTTTTTCAAGCTACGCGCAGTAGCGAGGAGCTCTTTGTGGAGGTTCTTCTGATCCAATGACGTGTCCGGCGTGAGATCGTCCGGACTGTTATCCTTGCCGGGGACGGGATGTTTGTCCAAGTTGGCCTGTTCGGATGGTTGCTCGATGGCATGTTCGCCGTCGGCCGGCTCACCCTGCTCTATGGCTGGGTCTGTGTGGGCGCTTTCTTTGTCGAGGTGGGGTTTTGAGCAGCACTTACGCCGCCGTTTTGACTGCTTCCCGAGGGAATTATCGTTTGCAGCGTCCCATCGTTCCTCGTTATCGCTTCCCTTAGGTGTGTCCACCATATATACATCGTAAGTTGAGGTGGCCCTCCGGTGCCCTGTGGGCGCTGGTTCTTGTTTGTCTCCGGCGTCGTCGTCCATACCGTCGATGCCTTCGGAGTCGAAGTCGAGCATGTCGGTTAAATCGTCGACAGTGGCTACAAAGTGGGTGGTGGGTGGGCGTTGAATTTTTTCGTCGTCCGATTCCCAACCTTCCTGACCGTAGCTCGGCCAGGGCTCCCCTGACAAAGAGAGAGACTTTAATGAGTTCAGGATATCGCCAAAGGGCGAGTGCTGAAAGATGTCTGCGGCGGTGAACTCCATAACCGGCGCCCATTCGGATTCGACTGGCAGGGGCGCGGGAGGTTCGTAGTCCGGAAGGGAGTCCGGCACCTGGGATTCACGAGCTTCGCAAAGGACAGGGTTGGTGTTCGGCTCAATCGCCGTAGAGATTTCAGCCCCTGAGGTGGTGTCCAACCACCCGTTCTCGATCGGCGAAACCTGCTCTGGATTAAGGATCGGAGCGGGTACTGGTTCGGCCTCCAGGGCACTATTCGGTGATAGAGCTAGATCATGCCCATCAAGACAGTGCGGCACGCTCGGCCATGGCTCGAATCCGTCGAAGATCAAGTCTCCGCGGACATCGGCCGTATAGTTCAAGCTTCCAAATCTGACCTGATGGCCAGGGGCTTAGCTTTCAATCTGCTCCAGATGGCCTAATGAATTGGCCCGCAGTGCAAAGCCGCCGAATACAAAGATCTGTCCGAGGAGAAAAGTCTCACCCTGGACTGCGCCGTTGCTGACGATCGAAGGAGCCACCGGGCCTATAGGTGATGACAAAGAGGAACTCTCAATGAAAGCACCAATGTCGGTGTCAAAACCGGCGGATCTCGGGTAGGGGGTCCCGAACTGTGCGTCTAGGCGGATCGTAACAAGAGACAAGGGACACGATGTTTTTACCCAGGTTCGGGCCCTCTCGATGGAGGTAATACCCTACTCATGCTTGATTAATATTGATGATATGGGTAGTACAAGAGTAGATCTACCACGAGATCAGAGAGGCTAAACCCTAGAAGCTAGCCTACGGTATGATTGTTGTTCGTCCTACGGACTAGAACCCTTCGGTTTATATAGACACCGAATAGGGTTAGGGTTACACAGAGTCGGTTACAATGGTAGGAAATCTACATATCCGTATCGCCAATCTTGCCTTCCACGCCAAGGAAAGTCCCATCCGGACACGGGGTGAAGTCTTCGATCTTCTATCTTCATAGTCCAGGAGTCCGGCCAAAGATGATAGTTCGGCTATCCGGACAACCCCTAGTCAAGGACTCCCTCAGTTACCACTAGACGCGCAGTGTCGTACAACGGAAGTAGAGTTGAAGCAGCGCGTTCCCGGTGTCGCCTCATGTTCCCGGAGTCCTCCTCGTTGCCGGTCTCCCTCGTAGCCGTTTGGATCCCGCGAACAGGTTCACCGGAGTGGCGCAAGTGCACCGCCTCTAACGATATCCGCACGTGAAGGAGGAACGTCGTGCGGTGGACTGCTAGGTCCGATCACACAATCGGTGGCTAGTGGAGGTGGCTATTTGCAATACATGCAAACCCTAGTGACAACGCCGAAGCAATTAACCTCATGAGTGTGCTGCACCTCCACTTTATATAGGTGTCCGTCGCGGGCTCAACACTTGGGCCTCGCACGGACCCTAAAGCCCACAAGTCTACTCGGCCACAATCCCAATACAGCTCGGATCACATCCGAAAATGGTCCTCGGATCCAACCTCGTAGGTTCCTTCCCTTAAACGCGCGACCCCTTAGGTTTAAGTCGGCTTGGTCGCAGTTTGGATCACCTCTGAACTGCACGGTTGGTAGCGGCCTCTAGCAAGGCATGCCGAACACCAAGCATACTATGAAGCTGGTTAGGTGAACCTGTACAACATGTCACACTTATGTTCCCTTTGCCACAAAGTATAGGTTCTCGGGCTCAAGGCGAGATTGTCATCCTTGTGCTAGCCCGACCTCTTTCTTGTTCCATTGATGCCGACCACAATCCGGATTATCTCATAATCCTTGTCGCATGGCCATGCTTGTCTTGGTCGGATCACACGAGGGGCCCAGAGTATATCTCTCCTGATCGGAGGGGTAAATCCCATCTTGCTCGACCACGTCTCGCATCATGGGTCTGGACAAGCCCGAAACCTACCTTCGTAACTATCCAGTCACGGAGTAGCGTTTGGTAGGCCCAAAGCAGGCCTGTCACCATCCCGAGTAGATGCGTCAGCTCAGGTCTTAGGACATAGAACGTATGTTGTACTAGTGACTCACAGATGACATATCGCTGCGTCTCATAGTTGGGTCTGTCCGACTCGGACCTTATCTCGACTCGGATCCGACTACGTCAAATCCGAGTAGACCTTTCCAAGTCCATATTATCCAGTTAGCATCCAATGCTCCATGGCTAGTGAGACCAAGCCATCGACCGTGTCATATGCTAGTCTAGTTGGCTGCGCGTTGATGTCTACTACACAACCTTCTTCTTGTAGACGTTGTTGGGCCTCCAAGTGCAGAGGTTTGTAGGACAATAGAAAATTTCCCTCAAGTGGATGACCTAAGGCTTATCAATCCATGGGAGGCGTAGGATGAAGATGGTATTTCTCAAACAACCCTGCAACCAAATAACAAAGAGTCTCTTGTGTCCCCAACACACCCAATACAATGGTAAATTGTATAGGTGCACTAGTTCGGTGAAGAGATGCTGATACAAGTGCAATATGGATGGTAGATATAGGTATTTGTAATCTGAAAATATAAAAACAGGAAGGTAGCAAGCGATAAAAGTGAGCGTAAACGGTAATGCAATGGTTTGAAACAAGGCATAAGGTTCATACTTTCACTAGTGCAAGTTCTCTCAACAATAATAACATAGATAGATCATATAACAATCCCTTAACATGCAACAAAGAGTCACTCCAAAGCCACTAATAGCGGAGAACAAACGAAGAGATTATGGTAGGATACGAAACCACCTCAAAGTTATCCTTTCTGCTCGATCTATTCAAGAGTCCGTAGTAAAATAACATAAAGCTATTCTTTCCGTTCAATCTATCATAGAGTTCATACTAGAATAACACCTTAAGACACAAATCAACCAAAACCCTAATGTCACCTAGATACTCCATTGTCACCTCAAGTATCCGTGGGCATGATTATACGATATGCGTCACACAATCTCAGATTCATCTATTCAACCAACACAAAGTACTTCAAACAGTGCCCCAAAGTTTCTACCGGAGAGTCAAGACAAAAACGTGTGCCAACCCCTATGCATAGATTCACGGGCGGAACCCGCAAGTTGATCACCAAAACATACATCAAGTGGATCACGTGATATCCCATTGTCACCACAGATAAGCACGACAAGACATACATCAAGTGTTCTCAAATCCTTAAAGACTCAATCCGAAAAGATAACTTCAAAGGAAAAACTCAATCCATTACAAGAGAGTAGAGGGGGAGAAACATCATAAGATCCAACTATAATAGCAAAGCTCGTGATACATCAAGATCGTGCCATAGAGAGAACACGAGAGAGAAAGAGAGAGATCAAACACATAACTACTGGTACATACCCTCAGCCCCGAGGGTGAACTACTCCCTCCTCGTCATGGAGAGCGCTGGGATGATGAAGATGGCCACCGGTGATGGGTTCCCCCTCCGCCAGGGTGCCGGAACGGGCTCCCGAGAGGTTTTTGGTGGCTACAGAGGCTTGCGGTGGCGGAACTCCCGATCTATCTTGTTCTTCGATGTTTTTTAGGGTATATGGGAATATATAGGCGAAAGAAGTCACTCAGGGGAGCCTCGAGGGGCCCACGAGACAGGGGGGCGCGCCCAGGGGGTGGGCGCGCCCCCCACCCTCGTGGCCACCTCGAAGCTTCCTTGCCTTCAACTCCAAGTCTCCCGGATCACGTTCGTTCCAAATATCACGCTCCCGAAGGTTTCATTCCATTTGGACTCCGTTTGATATTCCTTTTCTTCGAAATACTGAAATAGGCAATAAAACAGCAATATGGGCTGGACCTCCGGTTAACAGGTTAGTCCCAAAAGTAATATAAACGTGTATAATAAAGCTCAAAATTAATCAAAACAGATAATATAATAGCATGAATGCTTCATTAATTATAGATACGTTGGAGACGCATCAGCATCCCCAAGCTTAATTCCTGCTCATCCTCGAGTAGGTAAATGATAAAAGAAAGAATTTTATGAAGTGTGAATGCTAGCAGGTGCACAAGTTTGATCAATGAAATTTCAATCACCTTTTCTAGCATGATTATATGTCATAATAGTAGTTCATCTCATAAAACTTCTCAAGATCAAGTAACAAGCTATTCACATATTAAAGCATAGACCATAAACTTTCTTGAAAACTAGCAAACTTCATTCTCAGTCATCAAACAATTGCAATTCATCTTATTTTCAGGAAGGGTCTATGTCAGAGCTTTGATTTAGCAAACTCCACATACTCAACTATCATATAGTCTTCTACAATTGCTAACACTCACGCAATACTAATGGTTATGTAGTTTCAATCGTACACTGAGAAAGATAGGGGCTTATAGTGTTGCCTCCCAACGTATTCACCTTTGAGTGATGTCAACAATAATAGTTCATGCTAACTTACATCCAATTGGATATATATATCAGGATCTGTCCAACACGAGGTGCGTGCCAAAGGATAAAATGAAAAAGGGAAAGGTGAAGATCACCTTGACTCTTGCATAAAGTAAAAGACATAAAGTAAAAGATAGGCCCTTCGCAGTGGGAAGCAGAGGTTGTCATGCGCTTTTATGGTTGGATGCACAAAATCTTAATGCAAAAGAACATCACTTTATATTGGCACTTGTATATGGACCTTCATTATGAAGTCCGTTGCTTTTATTGCTTCCATAACAAGATCGTATAAAGCTTATTTTCGTCACACTAATAGATCATACATATTTAGAGAGCAATTTTTATTGCTTGCACCGATGACAACTTACTTGAAGGATCTTACTCGATCCATAGGTAGGTATGGTGGACTCTCATGGCAAAACTGGGTTTAAGGATATTTGGAAGCACAAGTAGTATCTCTACTTGGTGCAAGGAATTTTGGCTAGCATGAGGGGGAAAGGAAAGCTCAACATGTTTGAATGATCCATGACAATATACTTTAACAGAGATGTGAGAAAACATAACCCATTACGTTGTCTTCCTTGTCCAACATCAACTCTTTAGCATGTCATACTTAATGAGTGCTCACAATTATAAAAGATGTCTAGGATAGTATATTTATATGTGAAATCCTAACCTTCAATAAATTTACAACCTCTACTTCTTAGATGTGAAGTCATTACTCCCCATGGGATAAGCAAATGAGACATATATAATTTCAGATTTATGACATTCAACTCATTCAACCATTTACTCATAGGATATAAGTGAAGCACACGAGTAAACGACAAACTACTCCAAAAAGATATAAGTGAAGATCAACGAGTAGCTAAATAATTATGTAACCATGTGAAGACTCTCTCTCATTTAAGAATTTCAGATCTTGGTATTTTATTCAAGCAGCAAGCAAAGCAAGATAAAATGATATTGCAAGGATATCACAACTCATGTGAAGAAGCAAAAACTTAGGCTCAACCGATAATAACCGATAGTTGTTGAAGAAGAAAGGTGGGATGCCTAACGGGGCATCCCCAAGCTTAGATGCTTGAGACTTCTTGAAATATTATCTTGGGGTGCCTTGGGCATCCCCAAGCTTGAAGTTTTGTGTCTCCTTAATTCCTCTCATATCATGGTTTCTGTTTTTATCAAAAGCTTCATCCACACCAAACTCAACAAGAATTCGTAAGATAGGTTAGTATAAACCAATGCAAAACCTTATCATTTTCTACTGTAACAAATCACCAAAATTATTATTCCACATTTCATACTAAATGTCTCTGCATATTTAACACTCCTATCCTCAAATAGAATCATTAAACAAGCAAACATATGCAAACAATGCAACCATAACAGCAATCTGCCAAAACAGTATAGTCTGTAAGAATGCAAGATTCATCATACTTCCCTAACTCCAAAAATTATGAGAAAAATACTATGCTGTAGAAGATTTATCAGAGCTCAGTATGCAAAAAGTTTAAAAATTATACCATTCTCTGACTTTTCTAGGGAATTTTTGCAACAGCGGTGAACTTTCTGTTTTCAAACAGCAACATGTATACTAGCCAAATAAGCATGGTAAAGGCTATCCTTGACATTTTTATTTAAAATAAAGATGCAAAACATTTAATCTAAATAAAGCAAGCAAATGCTAACAAAATAAAATGACGCTCCAAGCAAAACACATATCATGTGGTAAATAAAAATATAGCTCCAAGTAAAGTTACCGATGAACGAAGACGAAAGAGGGGATGCCATTTGGGGCATCCCCAAGCTTAGGCTATTGGTTGTCCTTGAATATTACCTTGGTGTGCCTTGGGAATCCCCAATCTTAGGCTCTTGCCACTCCTTATTCCATAAGCCATCAAATCTTTACCCAAAACTTGAAAACTTCACAACACAAAACTCCACAGAAAACTCGTAAGCTCCGTCAGTATAAGAAAATAAAACCACCACTTAGGTAAAGTAATGAACTCATTCTAAATTCATATTGGTGTAATATCTACTGTATTCCAACTTCTATATGCTTTATACCCTCCGATACTACTCATAGATTCATCAAAATAAGCAAACAACACATAGAAAATAGAATCTGTCAAAAACAGAACAGTCTGTAGTAATCTGTATCAAACGTATACTTCTGGAACTCCAAAAATTCTGCCAAATTAGGAAGACCTGAGAAATTTGTGTACCAATCCAGAGCAAAACGAATCAGATTAGAATCACGTTTATGTGAATTATCCAAACTAATTTACTGGGTGCAAAAGTTTCTGATTTTCAGCAGGATCAACACAACTATCACCGTAAGCTATCCTAAAGGTCTCACTTGGCACTTTATTGAAACAAAAGCTATAAAGAATGATTAATACAGTATCATAATCATGTGGACACACAAAAACAGTAAGGGTAAATATTGGGTTGTCTCCCAACAAGCGCTTTTCTTTAATGTCTTTCTAGCTAGGCATGATGATGACAATGATGCTCACATAAAAGATAAGAATTGAAACATAACGGGAGCATCATGAAGCATATGACTAGCACATTTAAGTTTAACACACTTCCTATGCATAGGGATTTTGTGAGCAAACAACTTATGGGAACAATAATCAACTAGCATAGGAAGGCAAAACAAGCATAACTTCAAAACTTTAAGCACATAGAGAGGAAACTTGATATTATTGCAATTCCTACAAGCATATGTTCCTCCCTCATAATAATTTTTAGTATCATCATGAATGAATTCAACAATATAATAAGAACATAAAGCATTCTTTTCATGATCTACAAGCATAGAAAATTTACTACTCTCCACATAAGCAAATTTCTTCTCATGAATAGTAGTGGGAGCAAACTCAACAAAATAATTATCATGTGAGGCATAATCCAATTGAAAACTAAAATCATGATGACAAGTTTCATGGTTATCATTATTCTTAATAGCATACAAGTCATCACAATAATCATCATAGATAGAAACTTTGTTCTCATAATCAATTGGAACCTCTTCCGAAATAGTGGAATCATCACTAAATAAAGTTGACACTCTTCCAAACCACTTTCATGTTCATCACAATAAGATTCAACATCCTCCAAAATAGTGGGATCACTACTTCCTAAATTTGACACTCTTCCAAACCCACTTTCATCAATATAATAGTCATAAGTAGGAGGCATGCTATCATCATAACAAATTTGCTCATCAAAACTTGGGGGACAAAAAATATTATCTTCATCAAACATAGCTTCCCCAAGCTTGTGGCTTTGCATATCATTAGCATCATGGATATTCAAGGAATTCATACTAACAACATTGCAATCATGCTCATTATTCAAAGTTTTAGTATCAAGCATTTTATAGACTTCTTCTCCTAGCACTTGAGCACAGTTTTCCTTTTCATCATACCCACGAAAGATATTAAAAAGATGAAGCGTATGAGACAAAATTAACTCCATATTTTTGTAGTTTTATTTTATAAACTAAACTAGTGATAAAACAAGAAACAAAAAGATTCGATTGCAAGATCTAAAGATATACCTTCAAGCACTCACCTCCCCGGCAACGGCGCCAGAAAAGAGCTTAGTTGACGGGGTGTGAGTGTCGCTTACCTATCCTCCCCGGCAACAGCGCCAGAAAAGAGCTTGATGTCTACTACACAACCTTCTTCTTGTAGACGTTGTTGGGCCTCCAAGTGCAGAGGTTTGTAGGACAGTAGCAAATTTCCCTCAAGTGGATGACCTAAGGTTTATCAATCCGTGGGAGGCGTAGGATGAAGATGGTCTCTCCCAAACAACCCTGCAACCAAATAACAAAGAGTCTCTTTTGACCCCAACAGACCCAATACAATGGTAAATTGTATAGGTGCGCTAGTTCGGCGAAGAGATGGTGATACAAGTGCAATATGGATGGTAGATATAGGTATTTGTAATCTGGAAATATAAAAACAGCAAGGTAGCAAGCGATAAAAGTGAGCGTAAACGGTAATGCAATGGTAGAAACAAGGCATAAGGTTCATACTTTCACTAGTGCAAGTTCTCTCAACAATAATAACATAGATAGATCATATAACAATCCCTCAACATGCAACAAAGAGTCACTCCAAAGCCACTAATAGCAGAGAACAAACGAAGAGATTATGGTAGGGTACGAAACCACCTCAAAGTTATCCTTTCTGCTCGATCTATTCAAGAGTCCGTAGTAAAATAACATAAAGCTATTCTTTCCATTCAATCTATCATTGAGTTCATACTAGAATAACACCTTAAGACACAAATGAACCAAAACCCTGATGTCACCTAGATACTCCATTGTCACCTCAAGTATCCGTGGGCATGATTATACGATATGCGTCACACAACCTCAGATTCATCTATTCAACCAACACAAAGTACTTCAAAGAGTGCCCCAAAGTTTCTACCGGAGAGTCAAGACAAAAACGTGTGCCAACCCGTATGCCCCACCAGGTGCTCGGCGAAAAGCCAGAGCATGCTACAGGGCTTGGTTGAGGCTGGCACTTAGCAGACCTTGGTTAGGAGCAGCTGGGAGTTTAGTGGACATGCTAGATTGTCCAGAGGTGCAAGGTCACAGTGCAAAACAAAAATCATGTCAAAACAGATCATGCCCATAAGGTGTTTGACAAAATGCCAAGGGCACTTAGGCATTTCTTGGAGTGGCCAAATTATCCAGGCTAGTGTCTCCTTGGATGCATGTGAGGGTGGTGAAGTTAGTTTTCTAAAAGGAGAAACTTGTTAGTGCAAGTTTTGCAAACATTAGTTTTGGACAGAAAGAAAAGGGCATGATTGCAAGCACTTAGAAACATCCAATGGGTCCACTCTCCTGGACTTAAGGGTTTGGTAGGGTGCACTACAAGCAGGAGAAAGATCATGGGTAAAGGAGCAAGTTAGGAGATGGTTGCAGTACAAATCACCAAGTGGCACCAGAATGAAGATGAGGATGATTCACTCAATTTTTCCAAAGAACAACACTAGCTTTTTGCATAAAGTTGCATTGCATGTTATTACTGACATCCCATAATTTTGGTGAGAGCTAATAAGGAATATTTAAATAGGTTGTAGTGCAAATCTGCCCACTGGACCAGATTTGAAATTATGGTGTAGAGCTCAAAATATCCAAAGGACAAGAGATATCCTTTCATAAAAGTGGTTTCAATACATCACATGACATCTCCAAATTTTGGTGGAATTTTTGAATGAATTTATAAAAGGGTTGCAGTTCAAATGGGACCCTAAACTTATGAAAAACCAAATTAGAGAAATAAAGCCCAGGGAAAATAATAATTATATAAATAATCCTACTGATAAGGAATTGTTTTATTTGAGAGAGTAAGAGAGTCTAATAAAATTGGGAAGTTCTCACTTGGGGTAAAAACTCTATAATACCCAAGAAAAGAATTGTTCTGAAATCCAGAAAAAGAAGAAAAAGGAAAGTTAAATTTCTAGGCAAGATTTTTAATTAACAAGGTTAAAATTTTTTGGGGTGTCACAACACTACCCCCCTTAAGAAACATCTCGTCCTCGAGATTTGCTAAGAGCTGTTTTAATTAAAATAAATACAATAAAACAAAAGTGGCTACAACGAGCGGGCAATAAGTGGTGCAAAAATACAGTGTGGGGTACTGGCGTGGCGTGGAAAAAATCCATGGTTAGGGAAGAAAACGAGCGATTTCTACACTGGATATAATTTTAGAATAAATTCTAAATTTAATAATACGCTGGTCGTACCCGGGAGCACAGTGCTCTCTCTGGCTGACAGGTGGACCCGAGCCCACTGTTAGCCTCTTCTTCTTCCTTCGGCTCTTTCTTCTTCCTCTCTCCCACGTGCTTTCCCGCGCTTTCTCCACCGGCGACGCCTAGTGTGTAGGGTATCTAGGCCGTACTGCGGTAGTGCGCGGCGTGCGAGCTGCCGGTGCAGCGTGTACTCACTTCGCGGGCCAGTGCGCTATCGGCACTGCTCGCGGATTCACCCTCGAACACCGGCGGTCGGGCGACGAGCGGCGCTGGTGGACCTCGCCCACTATACACCGAGATCGAGCTATAAAACGGCCGAGGTGTTCTTCTCTCTTCCTCACACCTGGCCTCGCTCCTCCTTCTCCTTCCTTCTCCTCTGTTTCCGTTTGCCGGAGCTCGAGATGAGGCTCTAATGGCGGAGGTGGTGCCGGACTGGTACGTGATCCTGTTGTGCGGAGGGCTGGCAGCGGTGCTGGGGCTCTCTGTGATCCTGTGCGCGATGATCATCGATGATCGTCGCGATGCTGCTGCTCGGGTGTTGGCTCTCCGCGGTGGCGGTGATCACGAGGAGTAGGTGGGGTGTGTCGGGTGCTAACTGTGGTCGGGAAGTGCTTAGCTAGATGCAACACAGTTGCAAAATTTTGCAAGGAGTGTATGTGTTCGGGTAATTGTGGTTATGAGTCTGCTACCGTGGTGCTGTGTGAAATAAAATAATTTACGTCGTGAGAAGATATACGATGCAGCAACTCAGGGAAAAGAAATCTCACTCCAGGATTTTTTGCGAGAGAAAACAGTAATACATTAGAGTCAAACCGCAACAGAACTACTCACATTAATAAAACTAAATGATTTACTTGCCGCAAAAACTCGGGGTACCACGCATAAGTTACATCACATAAACACAGTTGCAGGAATAAACACAGTAGTGACGTCTATAATAAAAACGGTAACTGGACGGGGTCCCGAGAAAATGTCTCTGGTACTGGGATACACTCCTCTTCTATCGGGGAAAGTGGATTGACCAGTCGATGAATGTGTCTCTCCTGGTCGGGCCTTAGTAATCTGCCGATGGCGATCTAAGGATTTAAATCCGCGAGGCTCTGGAGATAACCCATCACGCGCTGGGTTAAATGCTCTTGAGTGATGATGTACTGGATGAGGTTGGCCAAGACTGGGTCTCTCTCAATTCGTCCACTGGGAAAAGATGTTACTCCTCCGGGTGCTGCACGGCTCGGAAAGTAATAATACCCTCGTTCGCTGGCATAGGGTACCGCGAATCGAAGGCGAGCAAGCGCTTCCTATGCAGCAGCTTCTACGGCCATATGTGGGGTTGGCATAGATTTCCCCACGAAGGAGACCTCCGTTGGGTCTTGGTTTGGGTTTACTGGAGGGATGTGCACTGCTGCCCAGTATCTCGAGGTGGAAGGGGTGATTCTCGATTTGAACAGCTCGTACTGGGGTGGCTGGGTAGCGCCCATGGTATTGCAGGTAAAATCCCACAATATCTTGACAAAACTACCCAGGGTTGCATCTAGGGTTCTCAAATAAATACTAGGGCTCGGCATGGCAAGGAATGGTTGTGAGGATTATGCACAAGGTGAGGGGTGCTTGGCAAGGTCACGCGGTGGCCTTTTATAGCACCGGAGCTGGATCATTTTACCGTGGTGAAAGGTAATGAATTTTGCCAGCTCAGCTCCAAGGGTCGGGTCAAAGTCACAGATACATGTCTCACCAAAGTGACGTATCACTGTGGGGGTTGTCGAGCTGGTTTTTGGTAGCTGTGTCTGGGATAGAAATTTATACCGCAGGCTGACATATCCATGCAAGGCTACTATCTAAAACGGAGGCACGATGATAGGCTGCGTTTATTTACAAGGTCACACGATTACAAAGCGGGGAATACACTGAGACTCTACTCTACTCTAGTGACTTAGTCTACCTCGTTTACATCCAAGCGGGCATGCCTTGTGGATGTCGAGGCTTCTCCACGGGTCTCACCGTCGGAATTAGCTGGAGAGGGTTGAGGGGCTGCAGGCTCGGGGTAGCGGTGATGACCATCTCGGGGATGGTTGGCCACAACCCCGTTGGAGTGTGCTCCCAAGAGGCGGCGAAGCACTTCTGGGGTCATCAAAGCGCCTTGGCCGATGGCTGGTGCAGACCTCAGGGATTCGATCGGGTGTCAGAACAGCACGACTGGGTTGTCGGCGTCGGGCTCGTTTCCTTCTCTTGCGGGGGCTCGACGAACCAGCTCTCCACGAGCTGCGATCAGATCAATGGTGACTTGATCGAACAGTTCTTCTAGTGCACCTACATAGCGCACTAGGTGCAACAACGCAGGATCTGTCTCGTGATCTCCGTTGGCAACTTGGGGTGGTCTACCATACCCTTCACGTCTGGGGTAGTAGTGGAACGAGCGACAGTTAACTCTGGACGACAAGTGCCGGAGATGAACTATAGCCTCTCGAGCAGCTAGTTGGATGGCTTGTGGCTCAAAGGAAGTTTTCCTTCCGGTGAACCTGTAGGGGCGTTCGGGCGCTAGTCCCCTACCGTAGATGTGTACAGTGGCCCAGAATTGACGGCTCTCACCACTCATGGGTCCTTGGTACACAACATATTCTGGGGGCTCTTCTAACGCATAGGCACGACGGGTGAGGTTTGCGAGTATGGTCACAAAGCCTCCAAGGTTGGTTACTGTGGTCTCATTGTGCACTACGGGGCAGGGCATTGTGGCTCGGTTTGGGGTAGAGGTTGTGCTGTGCTGGGTTGGGGTTAGCGTGCCCTTTTTATAGAAAAAGGGGACAGAGTCTTCCTTCGCACGCTTGCGAATGAGACACCTCGGGTGCTGGTCACTGGTGCGTGATCGACAGGCTAGGTTGATAGGTTTGGCACCGACTGCCAAAAGGTGTCGGGTCACTGTGTGGCTATCTTGCATGAGAAGCTTGGCTGGGGTTCAGTTATGGTCTGGTGGGTTGGTTTGCCTAAGATTATTGACCTGGCTAAGATAGGATTAGCCAATGGTCAGCCTGGCTCTGATACCAAGTCTGTCGTGACCGGTTTTCCGGGTATTAATTTCCAGAAAATGGCCATCGTGCTCATCAGCCCTAGGATTACTGTTAGTGGATGAGGCATCAACTTGATACACAAATTCCAAGCAAAAATACAGAATATGTAGTACAAGGCAATTTTGGCCTGTGAGTACAACAAATGGCTTCTAGTGGTTGATGCCGGAAGTGGTTTGTGGATCATCAGTGTCTATGGAACTCCATTTCCCACAGGAACAGCTAACCAAGTTAACTCCTATCTTCGCGAGGCTGCTATCACCGTTGCTTAGTTTCTGGGGTTGTCATCGCAGCGCTCCTTCTCCAAGCTTGAAATCTGGCCAAGACAATAGCCAGGGACAAGCCAGTGAGTACTTTGAATGTACTCGCAAACATTATGAACACTGGGACAATATAAATGATAATCATGCACTTGATATATTCTATGATCACATCGTCAGTCATAAATAAAATCTTTTATGCATGCAAGCAGGTGATTTATATGAATATGAAACAATGGAGTGGAAATAAAATGCCGCAATCGGGCGTCTGTGCGTCACCACATAAAGGGCTTATAAGGAAATAAATAACAAGCAATGCCACAGTCGGGCGTCTCAGCGACACCACATAAAGGGCTTATAAGGAAATAAATAACAAGCAATGCCACAGTCGGGCGTCTCAGCGACACCACATAAAGGGCTTATAAGGAAATAAATAACAAGCAATGCCACAGTCGGGCGTCTCACCGACACCACATAAAGGGCTTATAAGGAAATAAATAACAAGCAATACCACAGTCGGGCGTCTCAGCGACACCACATAAAGGGCTTATAAGAAAATAAATAACAAGCAATGCCATAGTCGGGCGTCTCAGTGACACCACATAAAGGGCTTATAAAATAAATAATCACAATGAATATCCAGGAGGTAGAACCATCCCAGGGATACTCGATAATCCAAACAATGAAACGGGTTAGTCCATAACAAAATAATAATCATGGTCCTCACAAGTCACCAGTCGGTATCCAAGTTTAGTTTAACAGTTTCTCCTCTGAAGACTGACACTAAGACCGTCACTTGACCCATCCCAGACTGTAGTCCTTAACCATGGACGCGGCTATTCAAATATGTTTAATCTCTGCAGAGGGTACTCTTTACCCACGAGCAACGGATTCCTTTAGTCCATCGGGACTAATTCCGTCTACGGTCTTTTAGTTGAAAACACACCTGACTTGCACACACCAGCTTAACTTACAGGTGTCTGGAATCACCCACGACACTTGTTAAGCAAAACTCTAAGTGGGGAGGCTACAACCTCGCGTAGCATGGGATCAAATTTATATCGCGCACACTAAGGGGTGGCCTCCCCTCTCGGTCTCAACCGGAAACACCCATGCCCCCGGACCAGGTGGCATGCCTACCGGTTACAACCGGTATCTTCCACCGTGGCCTCTCTGTACGGTGTGTGCTTGAAAGGGGTTGACGACTTACTGAACCGTACCCTACCCGCGGCAGGGACAAGTGGTAGTACGGGGCAAGTATGGGGGTTACTGGAAGAAGATTCGATCTACGGTCGACTCAGGAGCTTTATAAATTTCCGTGCATGACATGTATAACAAAATATTTCAAACAACACATCAACACTCATTATACCTTACTATGCCATACCGGACATAACCGTCCCGACGGAGGCCGGCGACAAGCTCATGCCTACCCAAGACAGAGGCTTTCCCAGATACCTTTCCGGCATGCATGCAAGGCACATGAGGATGATCACCATCACATGTATATTCATTTCCAACAGCAAGGAAAAACACTAATATGCATCCATGCAAATGGTCATATCACATGAAATAACAAGTTCTCCGAAATAAGGCGGTGCTATAAACGTGTCAACTAACACACCAAAAATATTATGCCAGGGTTCAGAATGCTTGCCTTCAAGTTGTGTAGAGGCAGGGTGCATCCTAAAAACTTTTGCAAGTTTTCTTCTTCTCCAAAAATCCTATTTTCAAAAATATTCAAACAATACATACTTTAAAAACAGCACAAAAAAGTTGTCTGAATTTTTTTCAAATAAATCTTAAAATAAACTAGACTAAATTTGAGAGAGGTAGGAAAAAGAATCAATTCATTTGGAGTTTTATTTTAAAAGATATAGCCAGTCAAAGTTTAGTCAAATCTGATATTTAAAATAAAACAGAAAAGAAAACAATTCGAATATACACGTACACGTCGAAAGCGTATTATGGATTTATGCTTCCACTTACTCCAGCGTGGACGGCGCACGAGTCACTGACAGTGGGCCCGCGTGGCCCACTGGTCAGGTTTGACTGGTCTTCCCTCCCCTCTCTTTCTCTGCCCGAGCAGGGGGCGGAACTCCGGCGAGGCTCGCCGGAAAACGTTGGCACCGTTCAGGAAACCAAGATCACCCGCGGGCTCAGGGGGCCGAGGCGGTCACTCCGGTGGTCGTTTTGGCCTCTGGGGTGGACGGAGCTGCCGGCGGCGAGCTTCGCGGCGGCCGGTGGTTGTCAGGCAAAGTGAGTTTCTGCCCGCGGCGAGTCCCGATCAAGATTGAGTAGGGGAATGGACTCACGAGAGGGAGAGGGGGTTCCTGGTGAAGAAAATGGAGAGGGGTTGGCCCTGGTTACGCCGGACGGAACTGGGAGGCGGCGGTGGCCGAACTGGCCGGAGTTGGGGAAGATGGCCTCCCCCGGCGATTGCTGACTGTGGGGGTGTCATGGGGGTGGCCTGAGGTCGCCTGTGTGCTCGGATGGGATCGGGGGCCTCTTTTTAAAGTGCAACGAGGTCGGTTTGCGGCGGTGGATGAGGATGCCGGCAAACCGACGTTCTGTAGCTTGCAGGGCACCGTGTCGAGGCTGGGGATGGCGGCAGGAGCTAGCGGACGAGCGGGGCACTACTCCAGGGCGAGCTGGCGAGCGGGAGTGGCTCGGGCGGCGCCGACCAGTGCAGGGGCTGTCGGGCGGCAGTGGCGGCTAGCTTCTGGCTCGCCGGAGACGTGGCGAGGAGCTGTGGTGCTCGTGGGGGTGTACGTGTCTAGACTTGGCCCTACGCTGCGGGCGGCAGAGGGTTTGGATAAGTGTAGGGAACAGGCCAGGGGCGCGGCGACTCGGGCGCGGCACGTGCAAAATGCATGCTCTGGGCGCGCCCAGAGCACGCCCACCAGGTGCTCGGCGAAAAGCCAGAGCATGCTACAGGGCTTGGTTGAGGCTGGAACTTAGCAGACGTCGGTTAGGAGTACCTGGGAGTTTAGTGGACATGCTAGATTGTCCAGAGGTGAAAGGTCACAGTGCAAAACAAAAATCATGTCAAAACAGATCATGCCCATAAGGTGTTTGACAAAATGCCAAGGGCACTTAGGCATTTCTTGGAGTGGGCAAATTCTCCAGGCTAGTGTCTCCTTGGATGCATGAGAGGGTGGTGAAGTTAGTTTGCTAACAGGAGAAACTTGTTAGTGCATGTTTTGCAAAATTTCAGTTTTGGACAGAAAGAAAAGGGCATAATTGCAAGCACTTAGAAACATCCAATGGGTCCACTCTCCTGGACTTAAGGGTTTGGTAAGGTGCACTACAAGCAGGAGAAAGATCATGGGTAAAGGAGCAAGTTAGGAGATGGTTGCAGTACAAATCACCAAGTGGCACCAGAATGAAGATGAGGATGATTCACTCAATTTTTCCAAAGAACAACACTAGGTTTTTGCATAAAGTTGCATTTCATGTTATTACTGACATCCCATAATTTTGGTGAGAGCTAATAAGGAATATTTAAATAGGTTGTAGTGCAAATCTGCCCACTGGACCATATTTGAAATTATGGTGTAGACCTCAAAATATCCAAAGGACAGGAGATATCCTTGCATAAAAGTGGTTTAAATACATCACATGACATCTCCAAATTTTGGTGGGATTTTTGAATGAATTTATAAAAGGGTTGCAGTTCAAATGGGGCCCTAAACTTATGAAAAACCAAATTAGAGAAATAAAGCCCAGGGAAAAGAATAAGTATATAAATAATCCTACTGATAAGGAATTTTTTTATTTGAGAGAGTAAGAGAGTCTAATAAAATTGGGAAGTTCTCACTTGGGGTAAAACTCTATAATAACCAAGAAAAGAATTGTTCTGAAATCCAGAAAACCAAGAAAAAGGAAAGTTAAATTTCCACGCAAGATTTTTAATTAACAAAACAAGGTTAAATTTTTTTGGGGTGTCACACCATGCATATGATAGTTCGAGATGAACATGCCATAGCTGGGCGGAAGAGAACCTAGAACTACATCTGTAGCGAGCTCATCCAAGAGCGGGAAGCCCAACTGATCCAAAGCTTGCACATATCCGATCATCTTGATCACATGTGGGCTCAATGGATCACCTTCCTTCAGCTTGCAATCCATCAAGGATCGCCAGACATTGAACCTTTCGGTCCTAGCCTATGTCTGAAACATGCTCTTGAGACTCTCAATCATACCGTAAGCCTCAACATTTTCGAAATGCTATTGCAAATCGGGCTCCATACAAGCCAACATCAGACAACTGATCTCCATTGATTCATCAACGAGTTTTTGTTAGGCATTCTTAGTTGTGGCATTAGCATTATCGGCAGGTTCCTATGGAAGTGGATCCTCTAGAACATGTTCCTTTTTATCGTGCTTGAGAACAATTCTCAGATTTCTATACCAGGTGGTAAAGTTTGTTCCATTCAGTTTATCCTTTTCCAGAATTGATTTCAATGCAAAGTTGGATTGAGCAGGTGGTGCCATTGATCTACAATAGAAAATATGCAATCACTAAGCAATGTGTTTATGTAGAGTAATTCTAGTCTAAACAGAAATACTCCCACTAAAGTCAGCATCCCTCCGTAGACTCTCAGTGATTCAGGATCCGACTAGTGCATGTGACTAGTAAGCTTTAGCATCACTACTAGCCAACATACCTATCCGGTAAGCAACTCCTTGCTAATCGCATTCTATACGACTCGTGTCGGTCGAGAAGGTATCTTATACCCCAGCTCCCAACCTTCTTTGCCACAAGGCCCAAAACCGTTTTGATAGCCTTGTCAAGTTAACCTGATGCAGTGCATGTTCGTGTCCGACACGAACCCTTCAGTTCAAGGACACCTAGCAGCACCCCAATTTTATGAGCCCACTACTAGACGTACTTGACGTGCGAAGGTGCAACATCGGGAATGGAAATTTACTTTCTTCCATGTCGTTCATGGACGTTCTTCCAGGTCGGCACCAACTCCAATGACCATCTAGGAACTCTATCGTGTTCGTCACGCCAGGACGCCAAGCCACCAACCTGATCTCTATTATCCAACTACGATAACTAGTAATGAATTTTACATAGAGTCGCAACTCGACACGCAGGTCGTTATACATTATAATCATGGCACTTTGGCTCCTGTCGGCTGACAAACATGACGCGCAGGCCATGTATAAATTACACACATGCATCACATACACATGAGCCATACTATTCACATCAAACCTGCAAAGCAAAGTTATGCATAGAATCACATTCTACCGGTTTGAGTGTCAGGTACGAAATACAAGGCGCTAAGCACACGGCGGTCCCGCAAAAATAAGTTAGACGTCCTCTACTTTGTTGTTGAAAGTTTTACATGGCTGCTATGGGCTTCTAGCATGAACCGTACATACCTACCGCACAAAAACCACAATGGTGATTCATCAAGTTTGTTGTTTTCACCTTCACAAGGACCAGCCGCAGTCAAATTCGATTCAACTAAAGTTGGAGAAACAGACACCCGCCAGCCACCTTTATGCAAAACTAAATGCAAGTCTGTCGGTGGAACCGGTCTCATGAACGTAGTCATGTAAGGTTGGTCCGGGCCGCTTCATCTAACAATACCACTACTAGGAAAAGGGCTATAGATGGAATTGACACTAATGGTGCACCAGACATGTGGTGCGCCATTACTATATATTAATGGTGCACCATGTGTTGGTATGCCATTAGTGTTCAAATACTAATGGCGCACCACATCCACGGTGCGCCATTAGTAAAAATATTTTTTAAAAAAAATTCAAAACTACTAATGGCGCACCGTGGGAGTGGTGCGCCATTACTAGTTGAACTAGTAATGGCGCACCATGCCACGGTGCGCCATTAGTAGCTTGGCCACCACTTCCACCGAATGCACCCCCCCCCCATGGATCGCCTTTTCAGTTTTAAAAAAATAAAAGAAAATTATGAAAATGTCAAAAAAATAAAAGAAAATAAGTTTCCCATGTGATATGTGGTCTAGTTGTTGGGAAAATTTGCAAATATGAATTTCGCTTCATTTGCAAAATCTCGCGAGAATTTGTAAAAATGGGCATAACTTTTGCATACTAACTCGGATGAAAAAGTTTTTTATATGAAAAATCATCTACTCGAAAAGGTATTTTAAGATCCTCAAAAACCTAACAGAAAAAAAGATACGGGGCTTTTAAGATCTGGAGAGGCAAAAAAATTCAAACTTACTAATGGCGCACCTACCCATGGTGCGCCATTACTATCTTCCCGCCTTCAAAATTCAAAATAAGTCAAAAAAATAAAAAAAAAGTTACTAATGGCACACCTGCCCATGGTGCGCCATTAGTATCTTCCCTCCTTCAAAATTCAAAATAAGTCAAAAAAATAAAAAAATTACTAATGGCGCACCTGCCCATGGTGCGCCATTAGTATCTTCCCGCCTTCAAAATTCAAAATAAATCAAAAAAATAAAAATAAAAGTTACTAATGGCGCACCTCCCCATTAGTATGCCGTATATATGGCTGGCCGTGGTCCTCTCTTCCTTATCTCTTCATTCCACCTCTCCTACACTCCATCTCCTCCTCTCCTCCACTCCATCTTCCCTTCTCTCCTCCACCATACTACCCTCCTCCTCTCCGGCGACCTCCTCCTTCTCTCCGGCGACCTCCTCCTCCCTCCTCTCCTCCCCTCCCCTCCCCTCCCCTCACGGTTTCTTCTCCCTCCTCTCCGGTGAGCTCCTCCTCCCTCCTCTCCGGTGAGCTCCTCCTCCCTTCTCTCCGGTGAGCTCCTCCTCCCTCCTATCCGGTGAGCTCCTCCTCCCTCCTCTCCTCCCATCCCCTCATGGTTTCTCCTTCCTCCTCTCCGATGCTCCGGTGAACTCCTCTCCAGCGACCTCCTCCTCCTCCTCTCCGGCGATGTAGGCGAGCGCCTCTCCGGTGACCTCCTCCTCCTCCTCTCCAGCGAACTCCTCTCCGGCGAACTCCTCTCCGGCAAAAGAACGTACAAGATCCAAAAACAGGAACAAAATTTGAAATAATGTCGTGCCAAAAAACGAGCAAAAAAACGAGCAAAAAATGGGCAAAAAATCACGATCTGGATCCACATTTAAAATTCAAAAAATTCAAAAATACAAATGGCGCACCGGTGGCCTATACTAATGGCGCACCGGTGGCCTATACTAATGGTGCACTGCCTGGTGCACCATTAGTATACCAGATACTAATGGTGCACCATCGGTGCGCCATTAGTAATAAATACTAATGGTGTGGTACTAATGGCGCACCGGTGGTGGCTCCATTAGTAGGAAAAACCGGTGCGGCATTAGTAGGCCTTTTTCTAGTAGTGTACCGCCGAATCAAAATAAGACATTGGTGGTAAGCAGTATGACGATCACCGCCCACAACTCTTTGTGTTCTACTCGTGCATATAATCTATGCATAGACCTGGCTCTGATGCCACTGTTGGGAAACATAGCATGCAATTTCAAAAAAAATCCTACGCTCACGCAAGATCTATCTATGAGATGTATAGCAACGAGAAGGGGAGAGTGTGTCCATGTACCCTCGTAGACCGAAAGTGGAAGCGTTAACTTAACGCGGTTGATGTAGTCGAATTTCTTTTCGAATCAACCGATCAAGTACCGAACGTACGACACCTCTGAGTTCTGCACACGTTCAGCTCGATGACGTCCCTCGAACTCTTGATCTAGTAGAGACATGAAGGAGTCGATGAGTTTCGTTAGCACGCCGGTGTGGTGACGGTGTTGGTGATGTGATCCGCACAGGGCTTCGCCTAAGCACTACAACAATATGCCCGGAGGAGTAAACTGTGGAGGGGGGCATCACACACGGCTAAGAGACAATGGTTGTCCTTTGGGGTGCCCCCTTGCCCCGTATATAAAGGAGGAGAGGGGAGGCCGCCGGCCCTAGGGGGCGCGTCAAGTGGAGGGAGTCCAAATAGGATTCCAAATCCTAGTCGCCCCCCCGTCCTTTCCACCAGAGGGGGGAAGAGGGAAAGAGAGGGAGAGGGAGAAGGAAAGGGGGGCCGTGCTGTTGGGATCTACGGTAGGGTGCGTCGACTGCAAATTAAAATTTTCCTACACGCAGAACAAACAGGAACAAGCTACGGGAGATGGATCACAGATCGTTACCACTAGACGTGCAGTGTCGTGCAGCAGAAGTAGAGTTGAGGCAGCGCGTTCCCGGAGTCGCCTCACGTTCCCGGAGTCCTCCTCCTTGCCGGTCTCCCACGTAGCCATTCGGATCTCGCGAACAGGTTCGCCGGAGCAGCACAAGTGCACCGCCTCTAACGGTATCCGCGCGTGCAGGAGGAATGTCGTGCGGCGAACTGCTAGGTCCGATCACACAATCGGCGGCGAGTGGAGGTGGTTATTCGCAACACATGCAAACCCTAGTGATAGCGCCGAAGCAATTAACCTCATGAGTGTGCCGCACCTCCACTTTATATAGGCGTCCGTCGCGGGCTCAACACTTGGGCCTCGCACGGACCCTAAAGCCCACAAGTCTACTTGGCCACAATCCGAATACAGCTCTGATCACATCCGAACAGTGTCCTCGGATCCGACCTCGTAGGTTCCTTCACTTAAGCGCGCGACCCCTAGGTTCAAGTTGGCTTGGTCGTAGTTCGGATCACCTCTGAACTGCATGGTTGGTAGCGGCCTCTAGCAAGGCATGCCGAACACCAAGCATACTATGAAGCTGGTTAGGCGAACCTGTACAACATGTCACACTTCTGTTCCCTTTGCCACACAATATATGTTCTCGGGCTCAAGGCGAGATTGTCATCCTTGTGCTAGCCCGACCTCTTTCTCGTTCCAGTGATGCAGACCACTATTCGGATTATCTCATAATCCTTGTCGCATGGCCATGCTTCTCTTGGTCGGATCACACGAGGGGCCCAGAGTATATCTCTCCTGATCGGAGGGGCAAATCCCATCTTGCTCGACCACGTCTCGCAGCATGGGTCTGGACAAGCCCGAAACCTACCTTTGTAACTACCCAGTCACGGATTAGCGTTTGGTCGGCCCAAAGCAGGCCTGTCACTATCCCGAGTACATGCGTCAGCTCAGGTCTTAGGACATAGAACATATGTTGTACTAGAGACTCACAGATGACATATCGCTGCGTCTCATATTTGGGTCTGTCCCACTCGTACCTTATCTCGACTCGGATCCGACTATGTCAAATCCGATCAGACCTTTCCAACTCCATATTATCCGGTTAGCATTCAATGCTCCATGGCTAGTGAGCCCAAGCCATCGACCGTGTCATATGCTAGCCTAGTTGTCTGCGCGTACACAGAGCCCTTTCGACTAGGGATCTTTTAGGACAGTCATCATACAATGCATAGTCCCACAAACAAGTCACGTACTTGCTGATACACACCATTAATAATGTCCAAGGACTATCTTTATTCATAAACACATAGGAAATATCATCATACATGATTGCCTCTAGGGCATATTTCCAACACGCGCCCCCTCCCCCTTGTCCAATTCGGACTCCCATGGGGGGGACCTCTTGCGGCCTGCCTCCTCCTCTCCACTATGGCCCAATAAGGCCCAATACTTCCCCGGGGGGTTCCGGTAACCCCTCGGTACTCCGAAAAATATCTGAACCTCCCCGGAACCATTCCGGTGTCCGAATATAATCTTCCAATATATCAATCTTTACCTATCGACCATTTCGAGACTCCTCGTCATGTCCATGATCTTATCCGTGACTCTGGACAACCTTCAGTTACAAAAACACATAACTCATATAATACATATCGTCATCAAACATTAAGCGTGCGGACCCTACGGGTTCGAGAACTATGTAGACATGACCGAGACACTTCTCTGGTCAATAACCAATAGCAGAACATGGATGCTCATATTGGTTCCCACATATTCTACGAAGATCTGTTTTGGTCAAACCGCAATGTCAACATACGTTATTCCCTTTTTCATCGGTACGTTACTTGCCCGAGATTCGATCGTCGGTATCTTCATACCTAGTTCAACCTCGTTACCGACAAGTCTCTTTACTCGTTCCGTAGTGCATCATCCCGTAACTAACTCATTAGTCACATTGCTTGCAAGGCTTCATATGATGTGCATTACCGAGAGGGCCCAGAGATACCTCTCCGATACTCGGAGTGGCAAATCCTAATCCCGATCTATACCAACCCAACAAACACCTTCGGAGATACTTGTAGAGCATCTTTATAATCACCGAGTTACGTTGTGACGTTTGATAGCACATAAGGCATTCCTCCGGTGTCTGGGAGTTGCATAATCTCATAGTCGGAGGAATATATATTTGACACGAAGAAAGCAGTAGCAATAAAACTGAATGATCATTATGCTAAGCTAATGGATGGGTCTTGTCCATCACATCATTCCACTAATGATGTGATCCCGTTTATCAAATGACAACTCATGTCAATGGCTAGGAAACTTAACCATCTTTGATCAACGAGCTAGTCTAGTAGGGGCATACTAGGGACACGGTGTTTTGTCTATGTATTCACACATGTATCAAGTTTCCGGTTAATACAATTATAGCATGAATAATAAAAATTTATCATGAATAAGGAAATATAAAATAACAACTTTATTATTGCCTCTAGGGCATATTTCCTTCAACCTTTCCACCAAAAAGAGCCGCAGGTCCGGCACTAACAATCATTTTTCAATTAGTATGACTCACAGCTCAAAATAACCCGTGGTAGGTGAGAGGATTGATACAGTCAACTATAGGAGGGGGGTTGAATAGGAGACACAATTTTTAGCTTAATTACCTATTTTAGGGATTTGTGGATAAAGTAGGTTCTCTAGATATGCAACTAAATGAACACATCCTTTATGGCAAGCAAGCTTAAAGCAATGTAAGTTAGGTAACAAATTATTTAGAAAGCCCACAAGTATACAAAGCAAAGTAAGGGTGTAAAAAGGATTAACCAAGTGAGTCGGTGACATGGATTTTATCCCCGAAGTTTACATTTCCTTAGGAAGTGCTAATCTCTGTTAGAGCGGTGCTGGAACCAAGGATCCAAAATGCCATCAAGTGAATCACTGTATTATCCTTGAGTCACCCCAAACGGACGAGCTTCGAATCACTTAGGGTTGGTCTTAAAGGTGATCACCGTATTCAAGAATTCGTCTAATTAATCAGTTAACTTGCCGATTAATCCCTACTCGTAGGGTCACTGAGTAGCTGATAAATCATTTGATTAATTGATTAACTGGCTAACTAATTTGCCGATTAGCCTATTATTTCCCTAACCGCCAGCCAACCGAGCAGCTATCAGTTAACGATTTCCTCAACAATGTGATCACCACACCTCTACATATATCTCCGGAGCACACCACAAGCAAGGAAGCTTCCAGAGGAATCACTACCACCTAGGAGTTCAAACTCCAAAAATAACAAGTGTTGGTGAAGAACTAGTTAGGAAAACACAAATCGGTTTGGTGTAAAGGTAGATTGGGTTAACCTCTTCCAATCCCCAAAAAATCAAAGTGTTTGGGTGGCGGGAATGGAAGATAACAAGCTTTTAGGGTTTGAGAATAGTTGGACAGCTGGTTCAACAGGTTCAATAGCGACCAAAAAAACAAAATATTTAAGTTAATTTTTTCTCTAGAAATTGACCTCTGATCAAATGAATACACGCAATATTGGTTGCAATCCGTTGTTAAATCACAAATTGTAGCTAGCAAGTTGGTATTGGGCTTTAGGTGTGTGGTGGCTCAAGGGCAAAGGGTCGATTGTTATTTTGCACATGATTTTCTATCTATGTCACTGTTTTTTTTTCTAAAAGGTCAACACACCTTAAAACCCAAACAAGGGTGGCAAAACGAGCTTTTATTCTACAGCGAAGATGCAGAAGCTGTGAGGAAGAAGCAAGGTGGGAGAAGATGCAGTCGTCGACAGAAAACTTTCGGCACCATGGCTGCTTTGTGAAGGTTTGTTGTACAGGATGTAAGTACCAATGTGAAGAATAGTCGTTCTCTGCCGAATAAATGCGGATGAGGGTACTAATGGGTTGCCCCAACCACCTCTACGCGGAAATGTACCTGCACATCGTATTTCCATTTTCCATCTATCAAGTGACCACTCGCATTTGCAATATGCAATAAACAATCGTAACCCAAATCACCACACAGTGATGGCAGGACAGGAATGCAGTGAAATTTGACTTGGGAGTGTAAATGCAGCACATAATGAATTGTACTGTTGTTCTTTTTTTTAGTGGCGTATTTGAAAAAAAAAACATGTTTGTTGTTGTAAAGAAATAGTATGTTTTGAAGAAAACACGGAGCTTTCTTGATCGTGGCAATTACTTTGATTGATCGAGGAGTGTGAGGTTGAAGATGATTGTGCTTGGCTGGGAGAAAATGACAGAGAGGAATTATTGTTTGCCGTTGGAGTGTGGTAGTTGAGCATGAGAGGTCACAAATAAATGCGGGAGGTGATCCACGGCCGGGACAGCAAGGACCGAAACAAACAAAGACAGTTGTGGTATGTGTTCTTCCAATGCAAGATACAACAGCGGAAATAACGGATCTGGGAGAGGGACACATCAGGTTATTTTTCCTGGTTCCCACAAAAAAATGGGGGTATTTTCCTGGTTGGCAGCCATTTTTTTACTTCATCCCGTAATTTCTTTTTGTGTGAGGGAGAGCCCCTGACCCAACGCTTGACGTCTCTTTATATCTCCCCTCCTGCTGCACATGGCTCCACACACACTCATCACACACACACCACTGCCACCTGCCGATTGCTCTCTCTTCGCCGATCCCGCATCAAGCCGCAACGCCTTGGGTCATCTCTACGCCTTGGAGGGGAGGAGTTCGCGGCATCCCGAATCATCGGTTAGAATTGGTTCCTTTTCCCTATTAGAACAATGCCAGTGCGTTGCAACGAGACATAAATATTCTAGTATGTTAGCTTGTGATTTACTCCCTCCGTCCGGGTTTATTAGGCCTCTCAGCATCACAAACATGTACCCTTTTATAAGGCCCCGCTTAGGAAAGGTGCATGCATATAACTATTTCATTGGCTGCATTGAAAGCCATTATTGTTGGTCCACGGCTAGAAAATTAATACACTTCATGCGTGCTTTTTCATTGGTTGCATGCATGTGAGAGAGTGCATTGAAAGTGGAATAGAAGAATTAATGTGAGCAGATTACTATGTGTCTTGGTCTAAGAGAAGTTGTCTTTAGGCCTAATAAACCCGGACGGAGGGAGTACCTGTCAATAATATTGCGATTGTGTAAATAAATGTTCAGCAAATTCTGCCTTTGAATTACCTTGTATTTTGATTAAAAGTTTGGTAAGTATATTAAATTGAATTGGTTCAGAAGGTACCGTCACTGTAGTCTGTATTCTGGTAGCAGGAAGGGCTAGAACCCTGCCAAAGTGCCAATCACCGCCCCCCTCCCTTCAACTGTTTCTAGCCGGCAGTAGTATAATACTTCACCCGTTCCTTTATATAAGATGTACTATTAGTGTAAAGTGTATTTCTTCTAATTCCATTTTTAACCCTTCAGAAAAAAAAGAGTATCTTCCTATGTAGCAAAAGAAGAAAAATATCTATCTCGATTGCATGTATCTTTTACTTTCCTGGATTAACTGTTTTATTTGCCACTAACCAATAAATTTGCCAAGGTAATTTCATCTTAACTGTTCTTATGTGCCTTCGTCACCGTGTCAAAAATAATACACCTTACAAAAGGAATGGTGGGAGTACTGTACTCTCTCCGTTTTTGAAAGTGTATACTTCCAACTTTGTTCAAGGGTCAAACTATCTTAGAGTTTGACCGAGTTTATGCAAAAATATCAAATTTGTGAAACCAAATAGGTATATGATGAAAATATATTTTATCATGAATCTAATGCTACTAATTTGATGACATAAATGTTGGTGTATTATTGTATGAATATGCTTAAATATAAAAAAAATCAACTTTTCAACAAAGTTGAAAGTACAATCTTTTAAGGATGGAGGGAGTATGTATAGGTGCTAATAGCAGCCGGAGTAGTAAGAGCATATACAACCACAGATGTCTAATATGGCTCACCATATGTCCATGGACATGGCCGGGGACGCCCATTTTGGACCCCCACTTTTGCTGTCAAACAACCATGGTCCTCGAATTGTGCTCCCAATCCAAACCATTTCCACTAGCACCTTGTGTGTCCGGCCCATGGTCCGGCCTCGTCGGAGCACGAAGCGGCTCGCAGGTGGTGGCGACGGAGGTGGGCGCATGCCGGCCCTCCTGCTAGCGACCGACGCTGGCGCGACCGGCCCTCCCGCGCGTAGGTGTTGGCCAGCTCCACGGGCGCGAGCCTCCTCGGCCAGCACACATGGCAGTGCTGGACCAGCACGCGCGCGCGCAGCAACCAGCTCGTGGCGAGGCCGAGCGGCAGTAGCGGCTAGCTTGTGGCCGGCACCCGCTGCAGCAGGTGGCTATGCACGCACGGCAGCAGGCGGCTATTCACGCCGCGGCCAGCGCAACGAACGACACATCGACCAGCACACGGTTGCGTGCGTGCACGCATGCGGCGGCTAGCTAAGTAGCACGCTCGCGACAGCCAACGGCTAGCATGCACGGCAAGACACTACTGCAGGAATGTCTAGTAGAGGCGTCCACCACTGACTCCTGCCACTGTTATGACCGCATCTGTGACGGGTGCGTGCCCGCCATTGATAGATCATCTGCAGTGGCGGGCTCACTATGCTGCCTGCCGGTGCTTAAAGTTAAAGCAGTGGCGGCGTCTTTTAGCGCCCGCTCCTAAAAGTTTTGTCATGCAAATAAAAATTTCTGCAGCCACCGCAACATTTTTGCTGCCATGGCCGCATTTTGCATGAAACTAAGATCATAAATTGTAATAAGTTGCGAAATTACAGTGATCGCGATAAGAAATTACAATACATTGCAGCATACGTCATCCACTAGCTACTTGTTATCAAGCATGACTAAAAATGCAGCAACTAATTGTTATCATCTTAGCCAGCTACCCAGCACAAAGTAGTCAAAACTCGATTGAGGGTACAAACATCCACTAGTTAGTTACTACCGATCATGACAAGTACTAGGACCTACCCTTCTCTTTTAGGGAAATTGAAAAGAATAGAACACCCCTCCATCTTCATGATGGAGCACAGAGATCCACCCGTCTTCAATTCCTGGCCTGCACTCATTCACTATTTGCCTCCATTCTCTAATTTTGAGGCGTCCATCTGGTTGGCGTTCAGTCGAGAATCTATCTTTGAAATTGATCTTCTCATGGCAAACAATTATCATGTCACCTTGCACATCCATCAGCGCAGGCACAACAACACCTAGGAGCTTTTGTTGAAGAACATAATATTAACATAGTAAGCAGTGTAGTTTATTTAAGAAGAATGTACGAAAAAGATGGACTAGTGACATAATAGTAAAAAAACTTACCATGCATTTTCTACGAATGCCCTATCGCTCAACTTGTGGACTAGTGGCACATATCGTGTAGTATTTTGGCTAGCTCCATAAGTGCCCTTAAAGGACTGAACAACATTAACAAAGTTGACAACTAATTATTCTCCTTCCAAGTAAGCTCTAAGTGGCGAGTGTAATAAGTCTTGTCCACTATATTCGGTGTTATTCTGGTAGATAGAAAATAAGTTGTCAATTATAAATAAACAAGTTTAAGTTATGGGTGAATAACAACTATTTTTAAATAAGCAATTTAGACTATTTAACAAATTCACACGGACATAGAATTGGAATCATTCCCAGATCCATAGAAATGACTTTATCATATTGAGGACCGGTGATTGGATCATATTGAGGAACGATGCCAATATCGAAGGTTATTCTCATACCCTCCTTAAATTCGTAAGCCTTGCATAGTCCTCTTCAGTTTGCACAATAAAAATATGTGTGATCTACTTGATTATATATCCTAGCCTGGAAAATGAAACCATGTATGGTCTTATGGTAAGTTATCCTCTTATCCATTTATCCATGTCACCGAAATACAGCTTCTCTGGGACATAATGTCTTGCATAACAAGGGATGCACTAGTCGAATTATAAAAAACGAAGATTACGCGTTAAAGCAAAAATCTTAAGTCATGCTTAATTAAGAATAAAATATGTGCATAATTACCGTGTAATATTTGAAGCCCTCTTTAAGCGGGAGAGAGAAGCACCTATCATTTACTGAAAAAGGGTTTCCCTCCGCTTTGTATTCCAAAGCAACCAACACCAAGTACAAAGATCGCTGTGGCGAGCAGCACAACAAGCCAAAAGAAAAAGAAGAAGAGACAAATGCCAACCACGGCAGCTCGGCAAAGCACGGATGACCTGCCACCGTAGCGCCCACCGGATACAAACCACCACAAGCCGAGGCTCGGAACGACTGCGTACCAAGCAGCACCTCCAAGAAGAGATGCGACGCCAACGACGCTGCTGCCCGGACGAGACCTAGGGTTTCCCCCGGCACGCGGAGGAAGGTGGGGGATGGATACCACCGACACCCTCCAGGAAGGAATGGTGGCACCCGCAGGCGTCACCGAATCGGGGCCGAAGCCGGCAGGGATTTCTCCACACTCCAACCGGACGGAGCCGACCCGCCAAACCGCCGCCCACCACCATGCGCCAACGCAGATGTGCCGCCACCCACGCCGCCTCACTATGAACACCACCAGGAGGCCAAGAGGACCGGAGAGAAGCGCACCACGACGGGACCAGCAACACCGAAGCCGAGCGGGAGGGAACCACCTCTACCGCCATCGTACGGGAGCACCTATCATTTTCAGAGTGAGGATCGTCGCACATACCACCCTCGTCGGTACAGCCACTGCACTTGGATCCTATCCTCGTCATTGATGTGTTCATAATTGAAAGATTGAAGAAATCGACGGGAAAAAATGTCATCACGATGAGGTATGATCACTGATTACCATCTACCAACACTGCTACAACCAGGTAGTACAATGTTATATATAAGCAGGTTTATCAAGTCTACAAAATAAGCTTCTACGAAGTCACCAACATATATAGTATGCCATAGCAAGTTCCATAAGTACTACACTAAAGGTTCAAACACCTCAAGTACGGAGTGATACGACTAGCTACGGTGGAGAGATCAACTCCTAATCTAAGTCAACATCGGAGCCGAAGTCATCATCCTCGGAGGACTCGACGGCTCGGTCCCAGTCTATCCGGTTATCCTTGACATCCTTGTGGTTGCATGCGGTCATCAGCAACACCTCGTTAATGGCGTACATATGCGGATCCTCCCGGATATACCGTTCCACCAATGGATTCGTGCTTTTTTGATGAGTGCCTTGGCCCTGCTCCTCGGCCTTGGAGACTATCCCCATGTTAGGAGGTGCTATCTGACTCGCATGCTAAGCATCCTAAGGAAAATTGAGTTGGGCCCTTGGCCCCTGTTACTCAAGTGCCATGGCATCATAAGCGCGCGCATTGCTTTCTTGGCAATGTCGATCTTGCCTAGCCATTGCTTCTTGCCTGTGTTGGGGTTTTGGATTTGGACGGCCCACTTCCCCGGGGCATCTGGAAAACATGACGGTACCTGTCATTGTCCACCATTTGAGGAAAAAATGACATAGAACATGTAGATACATAAATTTTAAAATATCCGAAAAAATTAGCATGACCTCTTCTGTAAAATGGACATATTAAGTGCTAGAAATTTGGCGAAACAGAAATAAATCAACGTTTCGCCAAAACTTTAGCGATTAGTTTGAATCTCTATAAAGAATTGAAGATATCTAATATAGCACAATGTGAATAAAAATACAAACAAAAAATTGGCATGACCTTTGCATAAAAACGGACACATTAAGTGCTAGAAATTTGGCGAAACAGAAATAAATCAACGTTTTGCCAAAACATTAGCGCTTACTATTAATCCCGTAACAAAAAGTTCCTACAAATTAAACTTAATATGAACAGAAATGATGTACATAATAATACGATGTGCGAACACGAATACGACCACGAATGTGAACAAATAATAAGATCTACAAACACAAAAAGTTTCTGCAAATTGAACTCAATATGAACAGAAGGTGCGGGTGTCGCGACCATGGGTGTGAGTAGGGCTGCAAGAAAAGCTCGACTTGAAATCAACTAAAAAAGAAACAAGCTGAGTTTGATCACTTTATGCAGCTCGACCGATAAACAAGATAATTTGTTATCATATATGTTGTTCATGATTTTCTCCATTTTATTTACCCGCAAACATGGAAACTTAATTAAGTATGGAAGCTTAATTAAGTGGAGAGAAGATTTAGGCCTAATTATGGCACGTGGTTGACTATGTGTTACATATCCTGTTGTTTTTTTACGAAAGTACCTAGCATATGCACCTTCGTTCTCGTGTTTTTCGTCGATGAAGGCCACCATCTATTGCTAGTTCACCAAGAGACCAAGATAGCTCTCCCAATTATAACACCACTAACCCTATTATGAACTCAATATGAACAAATTGAACTCAACATGATCATGAATATGAACAAATAATAAGACCCCTAACCCTAACCCTAGTCGAATGTGGTGGATGCTGTCATGGCCAGGTGTGTCGTGGCCGTCCGTGTGCGTGGAGGCCGCGGTCGCGGGTGGCGACCAGGAGGGCCTGAAAAAGAGGCAGGGATGACGAGGGATTACCGGCCTGAACGAAGGGCAACCGGACAGATCGAGCGCGAGGGCGAGGGCGAGGGCGGTGACGACTATGGCGAGGCCGACGGCAGCAGCGGACGGCGACGATGATGGGGGTGGCGAGGAAGAGGCAACGATGACGGCCACGAGAGTGAGATGGGGGAGAGTGAGTGAGTGAGTGAGTGAGAGTGAAGTGGGGGAGGGGATGGCATGCACGTGCAGATAGAGTTCTTTCTAGTGCGACGGGCGTGTCGAACAACCCGCCACTGCTACTTTAGAGTGGCGGGTGGCGATCTTTGAGTTGAATTTGGACAGACCACGGCTAACTTATGTGTGGAGAGCAAAACTGGCGCCCACCACAACTAACGTTTGGGTGGTTTTTTTGGCGCCGATAGCAAGCATTTATCTCTGGTGGGGTGTGTGATGTGCCCGCCATTGCTGCCTTGAAGACTAGTGGTGTGTCCCAATTATCACCCGACACTGTTACCATTCATCACGTGGGCATATTCAGAGTGCTTGCGTGTGACGGGTATGTGCTAGCGCCCGCCACTGCTGTGTCTATAACTCTTGTGGGAGTAGTATGGCACCCGCCACTGCTACTTTTCCTAACTAGCAGTGACGGGTGCATGATCATGCCCGCCACTCATTTGAGATTACATATTAGGCTTTTCCCGGTAGTGAGAGTTGCGGTTGCAGGCCGGGAGCATCCGTGACAGAGCGAGCAGGGTGCGAGGTATCATTTACGAGCAGGGTACAACCTGTCCGGTGAGATCTGGCAGGTCGTCGGCTGAAGGCGGCGGGTAGGCTGGTGGCGAGGTGGTGGTGACAACGGGTGCTCCGAATCGGGAGGGATCGAGAGAAAGGAGAGCGAGAAAAAGATAAAGCGTCACCATAGGTAGGGTCGGATGTGATCTATGTGAGATGTGAGTTGGGCTGAGGTGGCCGGGGCATCTGGGCATTCCCATATCTGGCTCATATATCAGCTGGATTTGAGGAGTTCCAATCAGTCCGGTCATACAGGGGAAAAGTGAGGGGTCTGGTTGGGTGGGGTTTTTCTTTTCTCTTCTGTTTGGACAACACATACATTTTTTTTAGAAGAAGGCATTTTTTTATTTAAAAACTGTCACCATCTGATCTCGCCGAGCAACTAAAACTATCGGTATGAAGCGTTCGCTTGCTACCCCTTCTCATCTGACGTTCGTCAGATAACATTATAGATTTTTGTAATGCAAGATATCACGAGGGGAGCAGTAACCATTAGGAACGATGATGTCGACAGACTCTCCTTTAATAATAGTGATACAGTGTAATGTTCTATACCCCCCCCCCCCCCCCTAACTATTTCTTTGAACATGCAAGCATGCCACATCATCTCACAACATGCATGAGAAAAGTCCACCCCATTATCATATGTCTCTCAACAGGCAAGCATGCCACTTCATCATGAAACATGCATGAAAAAAGACTCATCTCAACATGCAAAACTACATGAGAATTTTCATTCTATTATGCTATTTACTTAATACACATTTTACAATTATATAATAATCAAATATTAGAAATCATATGGATTTTCATTTTAGCTTCTGTAGTATTACTTCAAATATTCATTTTTCATACAACGAATCACATTGAAATATGTTGCAAATATTCCCGCAATGTGCGGGGTATCATCTAGTGTATATAGTGGTAAATAACAATTTTTCTTACTGGTTTCATTGGGCGGTTAACATTGCAAGCTTGTAATTAAAAGGCCATAATGTATCTCCAGGGTCGTAAATTATGGTACATTTCTTGAAGTAGTACAGGTGTTGGCTTCTCATAGCAAAGAGGCCGTGTTTTGGTTCTTATATATGCGACTAATTAATGCATTGTTTTTTCAGCTCGAGGATGGATTCTGCCATCGGCGCGGCTAAGTGGGTGCTGGGCAAGGCATTGGCCCCTGTCACGGATGGCTTGCTGGAGTCCTGGGCAGCTAGTGCTGATCTCGATCGCAACATCGACACCCTCAAGATGGAGCTGTTGTATGCGCATGGGATGCTCGAGAACGCGCAGGGCATGGGCATCTGTGGCGTCGCGCTAAAGGAGCTCCTGCGGAAGCTAGAGCACCTAGCATACGGAGCTGATAATGTGCTCGATGAGTTGGAGTACTTCCGCATCCAGGACGCCCTTAAAGGAACCTACCATGCCGCCGACATGAATGTTGTGGGTTCCATTCAAGGCCTCCGCATCAATGTTGAACACACCGCGAAGCATGTCACCAGCAAACTCGTTGGTGCTGCTAGCCGTGGTGGTGAGCAAGAAAGTGATCCTGGTGATCACCAAGAAAATGATGGCAAACAAGGATGCCTATCTGGCGTACACTGGTGTGGTAGGCGGGGAATCAACTCCTCACCACCGATGCCCACCAACAAAGGGAGTGTCAGTAAGGTTGATAGAAGATGCATGCCCAAGGTCATCTCAAGTGCTCGCAACGCTGCCCACACTTTCGGTAAACACTTTCCTTGCTACTCTCCCATATCTGTCCACCATGATAATCCTCAAGCCCCTGTGATTGTTCAAACAAAAAATGATGATCATCAAGATATCATATCGGAGCGTGCAAGCCAGAGAGATTTCCGAATAGAAACAAAAGAATTGGTGTTTAATAGGGTGCAAATTTCTCAAACAACGATGGACATGGTAGTGCAGCTGAAGGAAGTATGTGCTAAGGTCTCCACAATTCTTAATCTTGATTTGTTGGGCTCTAGCCGCACTCGCACCCAAGAAATTTCTATAAACAGATCCAAAACAACATCGGAGATTGTAGAACCTGAGTTTTACGGGAGGGATGACCAAAAAAGGAAAATTGTAGATGCCATTAATAGTCGCGAGTACTCTTTCAGTCAACTTAATGTGCTTCCAATTTTTGGAACGGGGGGTATTGGAAAAACAACTTTTACGCAACACATATGCCAAGAAGTGAAGAGCTATTTCGAGGCTTCAATTTGGATATGTGTCTCTCTTGATTTCAGTGCAGATAGGTTGGCACAAGAGATAGCCAAAAAAATCGATAGAGTTGATGGTGAAAAGCAAAATGCTAGTGCCGAAGAACTTATCCAACAAAGATTAAAAGCTAAGAGGTTTTTACTCGTCTTGGATGATGTGTGGACATACCGAGAGGATGAGTGGAAAAAACTAATATCACCTTTCAAAAAGGTTGAATCCAAGGGTAATTTCATTATAGTCACAACTCGAATACCAATGGTAGCAGAAATGGTTAGGACAGCCAATTGTGAACTAGAGCTAGACAGGCTAGATGATGCGGATACCATGCGTTTCTTCGAAGCATGTGTATTTGGTAACAAGCTAGAACCATGGGGAGAACATCCTGATGCATTACTTGAAACTGGTCACGAAGTAGTGCGCCGTTTGAAAGGTTCCCCTCTTGCAACTAAAACTGTAGGTAGATTACTACGAAACCAACTTACTTTGGACCATTGGAAAAGAGTTCTAGAAAGCAAAGAATGGGAACTAGAAACCAGTGAGAGTGACATCATGCCAGCCCTCAAACTTAGCTACGATTTTCTCCCTTTCCATTTAAAACAGTTGTTTGTATATTGTGCTTTATTTCCCGAAGATTACGAATTTGATAGCAAGGAGTTAGTTCACTTGTGGATAGGACTAGGTATTTTGCATCCATGTGACCAGAATAGAAGGACTGAAGATGTTGGACTAGACCATTTGCATGAGTTGGTCAATTACGGATTTTTCAAAAAAGGCAAAAAAAAAGATGGTCGTTATTTTTATATTATTCATGATCTATTACATGAATTGGCCACCAAGGTTTCGTCGGATGAATGTGTTAGCATATGTAGCTCTAATGTCAGGTCCATACACATCTCCCCATCTGCACGTCACTTATCCATAATTGTAGATGATAAAGATGTTGATGATAGAATGGCTTTCGACGCCTATAAAGATGATTTGAGTGCATTAGGTAAAAGATTAAAAGTTGAAAACCTACGCACTCTAATGTTGTTTGGGCGATACCATGGTAGCTTCGTCAAGACCTTTGGTCATCTGTTTAAAAATGCTAAAGCTCTTCGTACTATTTTTCTATCTGGAGCATCATACTCTATGAAGGACATTCTGCATAATTTTTTAGAAACCATCCATCTTCGTTATCTAAGGATCGAGCCATCAGATAACGCAGACAACATCGACTTGCCTAGTATTTTCCGATTTTATCATCTAGAGATAATAAATCTTGAAAAATGGAAAGATCTTGTTTCAATTAAAGATATCACCAACCTTGTAAAGTTGCGTCATTTTTTAGTGCCAAAAGAATACCCCGAGGGTCATTCTGACATATCTGAGGTGGGAAAACTTAAATTGCTTTCAGAATTAAGAAGGTTTGAGGTTGGAAAAGAAAATATTGGTTTCGAACTAAGTCAGCTAGCGCAATTAACAGAGCTTGGAGGGTCACTTAGTATTTATAATCTTGAAAAGGTGCAAGAGAAGGGGGAACGGGGAAAGGAACTAATTATAAAACCAATACATAGGAACCACTTGCGTGAACTAACATTAGAGTGGGATATGGAAAGATCTAAGAGGGAACCAGCAAGCAGAGAAGATAATGTTCTTGAAAACCTTGTACCACATAGTGACCTTCGAGATCTGTGTATTACAGGACACAGAGGTACTAGTTGCCCAAGATGGCTAGGTGAGAACCTCTTGGTAAAAAATTTGGAATCTCTTCACTTGGCTGATGTATCTTGGGAAACTTTTCCACCATTAGGAGAGTTTTGGTCGGTCCATGAGCACCATGGTGAGTGCAAGGGTTGCATCGCAAGCCCAAGCTTTCAAAAAAGTTGTCTCAAAAAACAAGGCTTTCAAAATTTGAAAAAGCTAGTGCTTGTTAAGATACCAAAACTGAAAAAGTGGGCTGGAAATCAAAATTGTGGCTTCTTCCTCCACCTGGAAGTGGTCATTATTGAAGACTGCGCTGAACTTATAGAGTTGCCGTTTTCATGTTCTACTTGCTCTCAACTAGAGCAGGAAGGAGAGAACATGACTTGTTTCCCTAGACTAAGAAAGCTCAGGATTGTAGGATGCCCAAAGGTGAGGACAATGCCTGCTATCCCCTGGACCGATAGTCTATGCTCCATTGAGATAGCACAAACAGGCTCAATTGAGAAGCTCACTTACTCAGAACCAGAATTAAGTTTGGAAATTTGGGCAGCGGAAGGTACAAGTAGCTTGTTTCCTATAGAGTTGGCTTTCTGTAATTTGAGTGCACTAAAAAGATTGAAACTAGGCAATTGCCCTCCTTTGCCGTTGGATAAAATCCAAATGCTAACATCTCTGCAGGAGCTCACTATAAGTGGTCGGTCGAGTATTGTCCTGTCTCCAGTCGGAGGCGAGGGCCATGTCATGTGCCAGGTTCCAGTTGAATATCTCGTAATTGAAGGAAGTGGTGCTAGCGGGAAAGAATTGAGTCAACTGCTCTCTCATTTCCCGAAGCTCACCAGCCTGTGTATACGAGGTTGCGAGAATATAACAGAAGTTGGTGTGTGGGAGCAGCAGAGTGGAGCACAGCGGCAGAAACAGACAAAAGAAGAGGAGGAAATAGTGGCGACGGCAGAAGGAGGACTGCTGCTCTTGCCTACCCAACTACAGAAGTTATTCCTCGGGGGTTGCCATGAGCTGAGAATAGTCCCCAATTTAGGGGGCGACAAGAACGAAGCAGCAGGAGGTCTCGAGCGTCTACGCTCGCTCCGCGTTGTGATCGTAAGGCATTGCCCAAAGTTGCTTTCCTCCTATTCGGGCTCCTCGTCTTGTTTCCCTTTCCCGACCTCCCTTGAAAAACTCAACCTATCCGACCTGGAAGAAGTCAACAATCTGGCCCTCACAAACCTATCCAACCTGGAAGAACTCGAGCTTTGGGACATGAAGGACCTCACAAACCTAAGCGTCAGCCGTTCCTCAAAACTACATACCCTTTCCATAAATAACTCCCCAGGAGTTCTTCCGGTGTCCATCTGCAGCCTCATCTCCACCTCTCTCACCAAATTGAGCATTTATGGTTGCAAAGAGGTGGAGCCCATCCCAGGAGAGGCCCTCCTGGTTCTCACCTCCCTCCAAGAGCTCCAATTTGTTTACTGCGACAAATTGCAGTTCCTCCCTGCAGGTCTACATAGACTTGCCAGCATCAACTACTTACGTCTTGCCGAATGCCCATCCCTCCAGTCGCTGCCCAAGGACTGCCTCCCGAATTCACTGCAAAAATTAGAGATCGACGATTGTCCTGAGCTCGAATCGCTTCCCACTTTTTCGGACAGCCTCCGAACTTCTCTGCAAAAATTGGAGATCGTGTATTGTCCTGCCATAAAATCGGTGCCCAAGGACGCCCTCCCGAGTTCTCTACAGGAATTACTGATCCAGGAGTGTCCTGAAATCAAATCGCTTCCCAAGGACGGGCTCCCCGAATCCCTGCGAGTACTAGATGTCCGTGATTCCGAAAGCGAGGAGCTTAAAAGGCAGTGCCGCAGCTTGATAGGGACAATTCCAGTAATCATGGCCTGAAGAATCCTTCCAAGGTAACAAACACGTCCTTACCCTCTTCTCATTCTTATAGTTCCTACTCACCAGTTCCCCTTGCTTTTGCTAACCTCGTTAGCTTCGACATCATTCAGATTTTTTTCTGCTTGGCTCTTAGGAATTACTCTCGTTTCTTCTGAACTGAATAACCCACTTATTTTAATCTTCTGTGTAGGGCTCTCTTTTTGTCTTTTTGATTGGTTCATCATCAGCCTCGTGCAATTTTCTCTGGATACAAAGTGTACTTAGTTCTCTGGCTGTCATATCAATTTTTGCCAGTGCAAGCACCAAGACTTCAGTCTGTATCATACATCATGTACGCGCGTAATCATCCCATAAGTCCAGTATTCTTTAGCTGTATCTTGTCCCTAATTAACATTGCTTTTTCCTGATCCCACACACGTCAAACCATTTTATTTGCTTCGTTTTACCTCATTACTGCATAGTCTTAACAGCTTTCGGTTTCCATCTGCTATGCAGGATTTTGCCCTCTTTTGCGGTGTAGCAAGTTTAGGGGACAATTCCAGTAAATCAAACGCTGGAGGAGATATGTGTAACTCAGCAAGGCCTGCGGCGGCTTGACAAATTTTGCGAAGAAAGTTGTTACACCCCCCCCCCCCCCCCCCCCCCCCGCCCCCCCACACACACACACACACAATCAACCTTGTGTAGCTCCGCCACTGAAGTCAAATCTGGTAAACAAGACATTTCTTTGTTCTGTACTACTCATTCCTAGTACCCACACATGAATTCCATGCAACGAGTTTTCTTAATAACCCACTTGTTTTAATACTTTGTGCAGAGCTCGATCTAGGACTTGCACAGTTTTGAGCCCTTCAAGGAATCACTCTGTCCATCCATGCACACTTCTCACTCGTAATATTCAGTTCAACACTTGTAGGATTCCTACACGTGTTATGATCCGGTAAGTGCATACATGTAAAATGAAACTTTAAACAATAGGAACATTTTATATTTGTCAGAAGCAAAGAATTCCTTAACCAAGCTAGGGGAAAGCCTGTGAATTCTCTTAATCCAAGACATTGTACCCTAGGACTTTAGAAGATCTACATTTGTTGAGCTCTATTATTTATCTTCATACTAATGTCTGACTTTCTTTTGAACCAGATGTAGGAGCTCTACAAGTTTCACTACAAGGAAATGGATCATAATTACTACAGCAACATGAAGTCTCACAAATTAATCATGTGACATTTTGAAGTTCTGCTGAATCATAACAAAAAACTCTGAAGTTTTTTCAGTATGGGAAAGGTTCTGGGAACCACCAGCAGTAAGTACCTGCTTCTGCAAAAAAACAAATGTCCATTGCTGTCCATGTAATACTTGTGCAATTTTGATCAGCCAGCACTAAATTAGGATGTCAGTTGTCCAGATGATTTACATGCTGCAAATCTGTTTACGTGCAAACTATCCTCACTTACTAATGGGTAATGCATTGTAAGTGCCTTACTCTGGCTGATCTGTTCCATATTTCAATTAGAAATGTACAATCAGCTGCTAATGTTACGATGTTACTCTGGTCTGTTCAGATCAATCTCAGTAAAAGGTGTGCTCCTGTCGGTTCAGGCAGACCTGGTTCTCCTGGTAAGCAAGTTGTCATGACATAACTAAGTTCAGTCCAGCTGAAGAAATGCTATCCTGGAGATCTCAATCTGTATCTGTCCATAATCTGGTTAGTACATGCGTGATCATACTGTACTTCGATAGTTTTATGCATTGTTCATCGACACCCTGATGTTTCCTTGGTTGTATCTATCCCCAGTTAATCTTTTCTGATCCAACACACGAAAAACCATTCTTGAGGTTTATTTTTGCCTCATTGCTGCTTAAACTGAACAGTTCTCTGTTTCCATTCATTGTGCAGGGCTCTCTATCTTGGAGTTGTACATTTTTCTACCCTTTTAAGACTCATGTCTTCCATGCATGATGCATAGTTCTCACAAGACGGTCTTGTGTTATTTTCTTCAGGCAAATAAATCTGGTAAATACATTTGGCCTTCAAGTTTAAACTCTTATTACTCAGTTTGTTCCCAACCAGTTGATCTTTCAGTAAGAAATCCAATTAGCCTCTTGAGATATCAGATATTCAGATATAAACACTGAAACGAATTTAATATTCGGTTTTCCTTTTTTTTTTCTTCTCAGAAACAACTTTTCCTAAACCATTAATTGAAGATTTCTTCTCCACACCACTTATCTTCTCAAAATGTTGACAAATCAGTTAATGGCATTTCAGTGTTTCTTCATTTTTTTTGTTCCTGGAAGAAATTTGTGGTGTGCTCACAATTCTATCTTGTGTGCAGGTGTTCTTATATTCTCTCATTACTTTGATTAAAAGCTTCGTGGTAACTCATGAAGACATGGTTTTCAAGTCCGCTACGCTTCCACAACCTTTTCATACAGTTTACATCTTCAGGTTTGCATTTCATCATGACAAGATGCCCTCCAAGCCGATCATCCTTTTATCTTATGTTGCTAGCCTCATCGGTACTTGGCATTGCATTTCCTACATTGGGATCTAGCATACTCCGCCAGTACATCCCAACCATTGTGGAGTTTCTCACTAAAAAAGAGTGAGATGTGAGAGGTAAGAAACCAAGGTTGATAGAACAGTTGAATCAACCGTGAGAGAAAAAAAAGGCCCAAAAGGTAAAATGACCCAAAAAAGGAAAAAAATAAAGAGAGAGAAACTCCCGTTAAGCCACTTCAGTTTTCCAATGAGTCCACCATATCTACCTATCATAGCACCTCCTCATTTGCTATTCCAAGTAGTGGATCCTTTTGCCATGCACATTTGAATTTTGCTTTGTACATCTTTAAAGGAGGCATAATAGTCATCATGTTTAGCGCTTTTTGAAATTCGCAAAACATTTTATGCCTCGCTTTTATTTTCATATATATAAGAGCTTCCGTCGGCACCTATCAATCTTTTGTAGGGCAGAAAAAGAAAGAAAAATGGAAACGAAAAAAGAAAGTAAGAAAGAAAGAAAGTAGAATAAGATAGGTGCCATTTTTTCTCTCTATCAAGCTCTTAGTGTTCATTTATTTCTTAGGCTTATACTTTATCACTTTTCTTACCACCCATTTATTCATCATGTAGAGCTTAGAACCATTATTCATCATGTAGAGTTTAGCACTCATAGCTAATTCTGTTTCATCTTAGTGGGATGGTTTATTTTGCATATGCTTACTGGGACTTCATATCACTTCATATCCATTGTGCATACCTTGGCAAATCCCTACTTCCCATGCAACATCGAAACCGAGGACATCACACATGCCTTGGGATCACTCTGCGTTACATGGGCCTATCTTTCCCTTGTCGAGTCACTCCTATCCTTTCACATCATTTTCTAATGATCGGAAACACGAGGCTTCTTGGTTCATGATGAATGCTTACTTGATTATGTGATCCGTGCTTCCCAATACATGAATTGGTTTGTACTACTGAAAGACTTTCTATCATGAAGCATCCTTTTTAGTAGATGGTACTAAAGCTACAGTGTTAAAGGGACACTCAAGAGTCAACTTCCTCAAGGTTAATCAAATGCTTATTAAAGTTTATCTTGGTTTATACTGCTCCATCTCTTATTTTCCCTAATGATATGCAGAAGCCTGACTAAATTACTGACTAGGTGTTTGTGCAAATGCAGATCCACGATGCTGATCACTTGATCATTTCCCCCTGCCACACGAGCTGTGAGGAGGGCAAGATGTCATGGGCGGTGGTGCAGCTGGACGTCGGCAACCTACCCCCCGCCTCCCTCATCTGAAAGCGCTCGCATTGCATCATATCCGACATCCACTTTTTCCGCCGCTTCTGTGCGCACCACCACCACAGCCCTCCCTCCGTCAGTTGCTTCGTCAGCAACCTGTGAGGCTTCTCCCACACACCTACCATGGAGACCCCAGATTGTGTCCCCGCCAGGCACGGCTCATGGATCCACAACATTAATCACTTGGTTGGTACCGGTGGACAACCAAAAGGTTCCCTGGAATTGCCGAGGAGATTCAATCAGTGAACCGCTTTCAGCAGAACCACTGAAGTTTTATGCTGTGGTGTGACAGCGCCCCCTGAATCCCTCGCTCGTAGCCTGAGTTGCTATTTCATGTAATTACTATGATCTGGAAAACAAATTCCTTGCGGTGTCTTGTTTAGGTTAGTTTATGTCACAAGCGCTGCTTCTGTAGCGAAGATTGGCAAATTATTTGTACAATAATTGAACTGAATTCCATTGTTGCCTGACTATTGACATTTGCAAAGACTGTAGAATTATAGTGCCAGTGCACAGTTGCAGTGCAAAAACTAGATATATAACAGTTGAAATTTGGAGTTTGAACAATAAATTTCAGATCTACGCATTGTGCACGGTCTAGTTTCTTCAGTTTGGCCATACGAGACTTTATATTGAACACATTAGCAAAGCTATAAGACTAGATTTATCGTTAAAACAACTTCCATCATAAATTAGAATTTTTATTTTTAGTAACATAGTACTCCCTCCGTCCCAAAATTTTTGTCTTAGATTTGTCTAAATACGGATGTATCAAGTCACATTTTAGTATTAGGTACATCCGTATCTAGACAAATGTAAGACAAGAATTTTGGGACGGAGAGAGTATGATTGAAGGAGTGCTCAATGTATTGTTTCTTATGTCACCCACTGTAAAAAGGATGCCATATATTGTGTACCGAAGGAGGTATTAGTTAATAAGATCCCTTGCTTGAGGATTCTACACAATGAGTTTGATTAAATTCAATTTGTTTGTGATTAATAAGATCATGCATTTCTAAAAAAAAAAAGAAGTTCTTATGAGCTACAAACCAGATGTTTCTGCTTTTCTACTACATGAGTCCATCATATGTCCACGATAATAAACAATATCGTAAATGATTTGGTGAGGTAGATGGCTCGACATTTGTCTCTAATGTGAGAAGATGGCGAAAATAATTGAGAACGTGCTAACAGTAGAAGTTGAAAGTGTGCTACTACACTACAAATTACCTACTGATAATCTCTGTTTCCATTACTGTTTTCACCCAACAATGCTTAGATGATTCAACTTGGTGTTTTTGCTAGATTTTGCTAAAAGTGAAGCTATTTTTTACTGTTTGAATCATAAAAAGTTGTGAGGTTGCATAACTTGAAGCAAAATAGATAGTAGCTTACAGTTCTTAGTAGCAGCAGCAGCTGCACGACACAGATAACTTAAGTGCATATCATTGACTGACTGATAGATTTTCCGGCATGGAAGCACAGACCAAAATAAAATAATGACACGGTCACAGGTCATTGGAATCGAACAAGCCAGCAAGATTTGCAGTTTTGCACCACCACACCTCAACTCATCAGAGAGACGGGAAGATATTCCCAAGGCTCCAATCTCTAGAAACTGCAGGTGAGCAAATAATGTAGCATTGAGATTACCATCATACTCTCCAAGTTGCCAGTCATTCTTGTGCTTATGAAGGGAAGTAGTACTCATCCATATTTATCATGTGAATCATCAACGGTGATGAAATTGTTATTACTAGAGCTAGTCTCGGATACGTTGAGGCCACTCATTTTTTGAATTAATTCTGAGATTAAAATAAAGCAACCAGTAAACAGTTAAATTCAGCAAGGAATTAGGGAAACAAAGGAAGCACCGAATGAGCCTATTTTCATACCTTCCTCTAGTTTGGTCAACTGTTCTGTATCCTCTTCATCACTTACAGAAGCTGATCGCCCCATCCAATCCTGAGTACAAATGAGTGCTTGGACCATGAATAGTGTAAGAGCGAGCTCCTAACTCGTCGAGGATGCGTCCACCGGCACTGAAAGCGAACTCGCGGGGGGGGGGGGGGGGGGGGGGGGGGTGACTGTAGATATCAGGACAGGCAAGACATCACGAGCTAACCGTGATAACACCGGAAATGTAGAAGAATTGGCCTTCCACCACTCAAGAATATCAAATTGGGTGGTGTCTGCTTCAGTCTCCTCGACAAGATATTTTTCAAGCTCAGACTTGGTCAGACTGATTGCACAGTTGTTCATTCTCATCCTCTTGGCAATTAGAGACCTCAACCTGCTTATGCCTTGCACATCGGATTCCATTTTCTTATTCTCACTTGAAGCATACATCTTACCATACTCCTTAAACAAGTCTAAGTGTTTCGCTCATCATTTCCAAACTTCTTCTCCTTTGATCTCACCAAACCTCTCATAAGTAGCAAACCTTGTGTAATATGATAACTTGTACCTTGGATCAAGAGCAACAGACACAAAGATCAGAGTGTTGAAGCTCTCACAAGCAACCCAATACTTGTCGTACTCAGCAATCATCCTTTCAGCCATTTCCTTCCGCAAAGCATCGGTACTCTCACACCACTTTCTCAACAAGATGTAAACATAAGCAATTTCATGGGAAAAAAAATGTGAGATGTGCAACGATTATAGGCTGAAACACGAATAGTGAGGTTATAAAAATACTCAAGAAACTCTGAGATCTTCCTTGCATATTCCCAATCTACAGCTTGAGGAACTCCTGGCGCTTTCTCACTATTTAACTCAATTGCAAATTAAGGGTCATCATCGCCATACCTATCTAACACCTTCTCATATGTGGCTGCAGTTTTCAACATTAGGCATGTGGAGTTCCATTTTGTGCATATATCAAGTGGTAAGAATGCTTTGCTCTCCACCTTTTCCAAGTCAGTACACCTTTTAAATCGAGTAATTCTTGATGGAGAATTTCTGATAAAACGGACAGCAGCACGGACTCGTTGCACTGAGATCGACAACTCTCTTAGGCAATCTGATACTATCAAGTTTATGACATGGGCTGCACATGTCATGTGAATATATTGTCCTTTTGCTATGCTAGTTTTAGCATCGATCATGGCCCTCCTCATGTGACTTACAGTGCCATCATCTGCTGATGCATTATCAACAGTTATTGAGAACGTTTTATCTAAACCCCAATCCACCAAACACCTCTCGATGTCCTTCCCAATGTCTTACCCCTTATGACCAGTCACCAAGAAGAACCCAATAAATCTGCTTATGTAGCTTCCAGTCAGTGTCAAGGGAATGAGCCGTAACACACATATAGCTCTGCTACTGCATAGATGTCCAGGCGTTGGTTGTTAGGCTGACCCTATCAGAAGATTCTATGAAAAACTTTTTCAGTTTCTCTTTCTCACGATAGTAAATGCGGACACAATCTCTGATAGTGGTTCTCCTAGATGGCGCAGTAAAGCGAGGACATACCTTTGACATTAACTTTCTAAATCCTGATTTCTCGGAAAACGCAAATGGGAGCCCATCCATAATTATCATTCAGCAAAAGCATCTCTAATCTTCTCAGGATCAAACCTCCCAGCAACGAGGGCACAATTATTGCTGTCCTCCTCATCTGTTGTAGTAGCTTGAAGAGTTGGCTGCTTGGTGTCATTGATCTTATTAGGGTTGCTCCTGCAGATGGTCAAATTATTCGCAAGGATGATACTCCCTCCGTCCCATGATATAAGAACATTTTTGACACTAGTGTAGTGTTAAAAACGTTCTTATAGTTTGGGACAGAGGGAGTACTATACTTGGAAGACCAAATTTATGTGTTCAGTTACAGCGAGCCAAGGTCTGGACAGACATGGAAAACTTTAATTCTAGTAACCTACCTACTTGATTTGACAATGCTTCGAGCTAGAAGCTGCTTCGTGGTTATCTGAACTTGAGCTTAGTGCGCAGCATAAAGAAATGATATGCGTAAGTTGGTAGTTTCCAATTGTATCCATTAGCAATAATCATCTAATCAGGGGAAGTTAAGTGATGGGAGAGCTCTCTGAACCATCCAATCAGGTGGAATTTTAGTTTGCTACAGAAACAGAAACTAGGGATCAGGGGACTCACTTTGGACGAGTCTGGGCTCGTTGTCGTGGTGGTGGTGGTGGTGGTGGTGTCCTCCCCTGCTACCAGCATCACGGGGCAGGCCGACGCAGCGCGGTGCGGGGTTTCCCCTCTCCGTGGTCGCGGCGCAGGCCGGCGCAGCGGGGTGGCGCCCTCCTCCGTCATCCCCGGCGTCCCGGAGCAGGCCGGCGAATCGGGGTCGCCGGGAAAACCGAAGAAGGAGGAGGGCGGGGGCGGGCGTGCGGGAGTGGCAGCCGCCGCGCCGCCACTGCCGATTGAGGGGTTCTGTCGCGTGGGAGCGCATCGCCGGCGGGGGCGAGGGGAAATCAGTGTTGTGAGAGCATCTCCAGCCGTTGGCCCCCCAGCAGGGGCTAAAAATCGTCCCTTGGGAGCGCACCGGCGCTAACCCGCGCGCCGGGGGCGTAATGCCCCCTAGTCGTGTTATTTTGAAAAATTTAAACACGGCACAAACACGGCGAAAATTCATTGCAAACTTCGGCGAGTTCGTTCAAACTTAAACATATTTTACAAAAAAAAAACTACTAGGGGCCGCCACTCGCCGTCTCCATCGCCGCTCCTCGCCGTCTGCCTCGCCGCTCCCCGCCGCCCGCCGCCCGCCCCCGCAGTTCTACATGCCGAGGAGGCTATAGAACCGCGTGTAGTCGCCGTCGTAGTCGTCGCCGGCGTCGCCGCCTCCGCCGCCGCCGTCCCTGCTGGATCCCTCCCCCGGTTGGCGCGGCGGGTTGGACGGTCCGGGGGCGTCCTCGTCGTCGTCGCTGTCGAGGATGACGGCACCGTGCTCGTCCTCGCGCCGCGCGCTTGCGGGCTTCGATCTCCTCCAGGGCTCGGCGCTGCCGGACCATCTCGTCGCGGAGGTAGTCGTCTCGCGCCCACTGCAGGGCATCCTCGTCGGAGAAGCCGCGCCAGGCTATCTCCTCGTACTCCGGGGGGAGACTGGGCTCCGGCTTGGGCTCGACGAGGACGAAGCGGCCGGATGGGGGGGGGGGGGGGTGGAGTCGCCGATGCGGACGCAGGAACTGCGGGTGCGCGCGCTGACCGGCGTGTCCTGGGGCTCCGGCTTGACAGGGTGGAGACGGAGAGAGCCCGACGAGCGGCCGGACGAGGAGGAGGACGCGCCGGGCCACTCCATACACCTCGGCGTCCAGGAGCTCCCACGGCGGCGTGAGAAGGTCGGGGGAGCGGGGTACTCGAGGCGCGGCGTGTTGCCGCCCTCGATGTACTCGAGGACGGCCTCCAACGTGCGGCCGGATACGCCCCACCACCGACGCCGGCCCTCGAAGTTGAGCCTGCCGGAGGGCACGACGCCGTTCGTCGCCTCGAGCTGCTCGGCGTGTCGGCGGCGGAAATAGGGCTCCCAGAGCGGGCTGTCGGGGGTGTACCGTGGGCCTTCCCTCGCCGCCCGCGGCAGGGACGCGCGGATGCGTGCGATCTCCGCACGCCGCGCCGGGCACCCGCATGTCCGGCAGGGCCGGGTACTCGGCCTCGAAGAGGAGGCGAGCCTCGTCCTCGTGCAGATGGCGACGCCCGAAACCATTCACCGCCGCGGCGTCGCCTGGGAAGCGCTCGGCCATCCTTCTGAGCTGGAGACGGCGAGAGGAGGAGGGGGGAGAAGTGGGTGCGTCGGCGGTATAGTGTGTGTGCGTATCTCCGGCGCGCTGGTTCTCGGCTTTATATAGGCGGAGGCGCCGCGCGGTAGGCTTGGCCGGCGCGTTACGCGTGGCTGGAGGCGTGGCGGACGAGGGGACGCGCGTCGCCCGGACTTCACTGCGCCTCCCGTGAGGCATCAATGGAGGCAGACCGACGCGGCAGCGCGCGCAGCTTTGGCATTGATTCGCCGCGGGAAACGAGGCGATGAGGATGACGAAGCGGCGAGAAGAGAGTCGAGTCGCTGACGCGGCTGGCCCACGGCGCTTTCGCGCCAAAAAATATTCGCCCGGCGCTCCCGAACGCCCCCCAGCGCGCCGGGTTCGGGTTGGGTCCGCCGGCGCCAATTTCGACCCGAGCCGGCGAAAAATGAACCCCTGGGGGTGCGACTGGGCCGATTTTTTTGCCGGCGGTCGAAAAGTCGCCTGGGGGGCCTTGTTGGGGGCACGGATGGAGATGCTCTGAATACCCGAAGACTAAACCTGAAAACCGAATGCCTCGTCTCTGAAACAACGACGGCAAGCCTAGGAAAATTTACCGGAGCTGGTATATACCGGTGTTGCATCCACCGTTTGTCAGTTTCATCAAGATCTGTGTGGTCCCCTAGATATAAGCGACTAATCTCAACAGCAACTTTATACAATAAAAATACATGTGGGACCTTTGCATGCTGTTGTCAGCTTTTGTCAGGAGAGAGAGAAAATGTTAAGAGAAGGCCGGTTGCATGCATGTTAAAATATTCCCTCTCTCCCATCAAAAGACTTCCATTTAATTTTATTGTGAAATTTTGGATGATAGATATCTTTTGAATGAAAACTACAATTTTGAATATTTTTATATATTTGCATTCATAGCGAGAAGACCTTTAAAATAAGATCAATTATGGAAACATTTGAACTAGTTTCAATTGCGCTGATTTCAAAAAACATATTTCACTCAAATTGAAAACAAATTTCACTCGTCTCCAAAAATCATTTCAGCCAATTCAAAATAACAATTCATTCATTTAAAATATTTGAGCTCTCTCATTTCAATTGATAGATTTCATGCATTTTTAAAAATATATTTCACCTATATATTTAAGCTGATTCCACTCCTTCCAAAAACTGACTTACTTGTTTCATATGATATTCACTGCTTTAAAAACACACATGTTTAAAAACTGATTTTCACACATTTTAAGAACATAATTTCACTCATCTAAAAATATAATTTCACTTAAAAACTAACTTCAATCGCTTCATTCATTTATGAATATAATTTCACTCATTACAAAAACTTCTTTCAATCATTAAGAGACCGATTTTACTCGTTTTGCAAGAAAGATTATTTCAATCATTTGAAAATTTTGATTTCAATAATTTCAAAACCCGATTTCAATTATTTGTAAAAAGCATTCGCTTCATTAAACATATTTCACTCACCATAAAAAGTTTCGTAATAACCCAAATTTAGATTGTTTCAAATAACTAGTTTAAAAATTCTAAATAACAAGGTTCACGTATTTAAAAAAAAATCAGTAATTCACTAGTTTGTTTAAACACATTTCACTGATTTGGAAAATTGATTCACTCTTTACAAAGAAAATCTCTAATACTAATTTCACTTCGTATTTATGAAATATCTTAAACATATTTCAATCATCACAAAAATCGGTTTCAAACATTGAAATAGAAAGTTCCACGGGACAATGGATATATTTCATTTTTTTCAAGTATCTTATTTCTCACATTCATTAATTTCAGAAAATGCATTTCACTCACTCAATTAAAATACTTTATTCAACTTGTTTCAAAAAACTGATTACCCTAACTACAAAAGATAGATTTCACTCATTTCATTAGTTTCGGAGAAACACATTATAGACACTAAATTGAAATAACAATTTCACTTGTTTCAAAAATATATTTTACTTATTTTTTAAACAGATTGGAAATACTCAGCTTAATGTTTTTTTTAAATAACTAGTTTCACATTTCTTAAATAACAAGTTTCACATATTTTGCACTGAAATATGTTTCATATACATGAAAAGCAAAACATTTCCCATTTCAAGAAAAATGGTTTCCCTCAATTCAAAGAACTTATTTCACTTATTTCAGAAAGCTGATTTCACTCATTTGAAACATTGAAATTTAATCATGTTTAAATGTATTCAAGATTGATCTTGTTCTAATGGTCTTGGCGCCAGGAGTTCAAATATATAAAATATTTCTAAAATGGGATTATAGTTTAAAGATATAAATGAATGAAATTGCTAAAGAGAAAATAAAAGGCAGGAATAGAGTTGTGTGGAGAGTTAGGAAAGTTACTGCATGCATGCGTACCTACGCTAGGAAAAGTTGTCTTCTATTGTTGACAGGGACCCACTTAACTCACACAGATTGGACTATTAACAGAGATACATGAGATTGCTACCACAATACAAAATGCCATACACATGCACTGGGCCCCTAGTGCACGAATCGCAAAGTAAATATATGGTGGATGGTCCACCGATAGCTCCCTCCTCCGGTAAAAAGCACTTTGTGAAGCCTTACCCCATTACTATCTCTGTTTATTTTTAAAAGACGTTTTATACATTCAGACTGTTCAAAACAATCTAGTACTACCTGTGTTTATTTTTGAGACTTAGTGTAAGCCTAAAAAAGTCTTATATTTTAGGACAGAGAGTACAAATCAAGCTGTATGAAACGTCTTATAGAAACAAACAGAGGGAGTACATAGGAGCTCCTCGCTGAAAGCAGGCCAAATCTGCTGTCCATGAGTTGTTATGTGGACTATACACAACCAACACGAAAGCACGACAACCAGCACGAACTGTTACATCTCGAATAGTATTATCCATATAACATCACTAATACAGCTACAACCCTAGCGAACGACGGGTATCGATGCTGGCGGTGGACACCCAAAGAGAAGGAACCATCACAGGATCATAGCTCCAGTGAGATCCCTGAAGAACCTGCCAGGTATTGTCGAACCTGCCCTCCAACGCAACCATGTAGTGACGACGTGCTCGTCCTCCTCGCTGACACGGTGACGTATCACCTCCGCGGGGGACGAAAGCCTCCGCATCATCAGTGGCCCACGCGACCGCCACCAAAGAAGGTTCGGGGCAATGACGGGCTGGCTCCTTACCAAGCTGCCCCCCCCCCCCCCCCCGGGAAGGTAGGACCTCCCAGTACCAGCCCAGCGGAGCCCAGTCCCGGACATGGCCGCTCTGATCAAGCAGACCTCCTCCGCCGAGTCAACGACGAGGATGCGGGATAAGCATCATCGATGTCGATGCAGGAATAAATGCTTTAATTGAAAAAATAACAACAAATGTGACATGTTCAAAATATAGCATGTCCACTTCAAAACGAATCAACCTAGAATTCTGTTAACTACACCTAATTAAAAACCTACATTTTGAACATGGTTCGATCATAACTAGGGTTCATACTACATTATTCTAAGATTAAACAACTAAAATACCTAAATTAAATTAACAACATGGGGTGGCTGGTCTCACCTCGAGGTCGAAGGGGGTCGGTGACGGGGGCGACGGCGGGGATGATGCAGGGGCTCCTTGATTTCTGCAAAAATAAAATATAAAAAAAACATTATTATCATGAGCTTGACTTAGTGAAACTCCATAAGCTATCAAGTAAATATCCAATTTGATTCCAAATAGAATTTTCCTGCAATTTGTTTCCTAAACCCTAAGAACATTATTATCCTCATTTCTTTACCTATTGTCTACTTCTTGAACCATAGAAAAATGTCCTAATTTCACACAACTTAGAGTTTGATTGTTGAAATATATTTCAAAATATACTATGAACCCTAGAAAAAAACCCTAATTTCAAAATATAACAAGTAGATGACATTTTTTACCAACTAAATGTAGTAAAATACAAACTATAATATAGAAACTATAAACTATAAAGTATAAACTACAAACTATAAACTAGAATATTTTCAAACTATAAACTAGGAGGAGGAGGACTGAGGAGGGCTGGCGACGGCTGGAGGAGGAGGGCCGGCGGTGACTAGAGGAGGAGGTAGGAGGTCCAACGGCGGCTGGAGGAGGGGGAGGGCCGACGGTGCGTGGAGGAGGAGGGAGGAGGGCAAGGTGGGAGGAGGGAGAGGAGGGAGGAGGGCATACCGAGAAGGACGAGGGAGGACGGCGGCGGCAATGCGACGACGGCGGCAATGCGGTGGCGACGGAGGCAGAGTGAGAAGCGGGGAGTGAGGGGATGAAGAAGATGGTCGGGCGCGAGGGAGGAAAAATTAGGGATAAGGCACCCATAGTAGTAGCGCGTGTCCAGGAAGAGCGCTACTGCTAAGATGAATAGCAGTAGCGCGGGATGTAGACAAGCGCTACTACTATACCTATCCTGTCGGCAACGTAGTGACAGTTATAGTGTCACATTTCAGATTAGGGACCTCAGCCTACTTGTGCCTTACATTTCAGGTTTTTGTGTCACATTTGATATCATTTCCTTTTTCTCACTTGAAGCATACATGTTACCATACTCCTTAAACAAGTCTATTAAGTATTTTACTCATCCTTTTCCAAACTTCTTCCCCTTTGACCTCACCAAACATCTCAAAAGCAGCCAATCTTGTGTAATCTGGTAGCTTGTACCTTGGATCAAGAGCAACAACCACAAAGATCAGAATGTTGAAGATTTTGTGATCACCCCAGTACTAGTTGTACTTAGTTATCATCCTTTCAACCATTTCCTTCCACAAAGCATCGGTACTCTCACACCACCCTATCAACAAGATATAAACATCAGCAATTTCATTGAAAAAATGTGATCTGCGCAATTATTAGAGGGAAACAGAGGCAGCAAGGTCATTAAAATGCTCAAGAAAGAAACTCTGACATCATTCCCGCATATTCCTAGTCTACAGCTTCAGGAGCTACCAATGCTTTCTCACTATTTAACTCAATTGCAAAGTAAGGGCCGGCCAATATGGCCATACCTATCGAAGACCTTCTCATATGTGGATGTAACTTTCAACGCTGAGAGCGAATAATGATTTGACTGACACCCAGCGAGGTAGGTGAGACCCATCGCGAAACAACCCAGCGAAGGGCCCTGTCGCTAGGGCGACTCAGGCGACACCCAAAAACCTAGCTGCCGCCAGCCCGCACTCCCTCATCTCCTCCCTCCGCCGCCGCCGAGGGATGCCGCTGGCCTAAGCCCGGGGGCCGACGGCGGTGGCGGAGGGCATCACCTCTCTCCCACGTCTCTGGGTTGTGCGGGGGCCCGATTCGTATGGAGGCATGCCCGATCCGATCGATGGTTGCAGCGCGGCGGCGGCGGAGGCGGCGCGGGCTGCGAGCGCGACGACCAGCCCTGTTCGGGCGGCGGCGGCGTGCCATCTACCTTTGGATCGGCGGCGGCGGCGTGAAGGGCTTGGTGGTTGCGTCGGCGGCACCTCTGGTTAGATCTATTCTAACCGGTGCAGTAGCGGTGGTAGTCATCTCTTTCGCCAGAGGTGGTCGGCCTGAGGCTGGGTGGTCGAATCTCGAGATTCGTCATCTAGTACCAGCTACGAGTCGGGGAGACATAGTTGCTGGTGAAAACTGAGCCGTTGGCGGGCGATGGCGGCGCTTTGCACCGTTACCTTGATGAAGGCATTGTCATGTAACTGTTGTCGACCCGCTCGTGCTGCTTCGGGGGAAACCCTAGGATCTGGTCTTCCAGATCGGACGATGGCGGCACTACGATGTCGTTTCTCTCTTGGGAGCATCATTTGTGGAGTGGTGCTGGAAGACAGAGGCAGGAGGTGGAGCGGCTTCGTCTTGCACGGAGCTTCACTGGAGCTGTCAAATCATGCCTGACCGACAGGTGCTACACTGAGTCATGCCTGGTTGGCAGGTGCTACGCACGACAGATCTTCCAGAGACTTCGCGTTTGACGGATGAGCGCAGGGCGGTGGCGCCGTTAGGCGCCGTGGTGGCGTCAACGGATGTCTGGACTGGCAAGGATGATGCGGATCTCTCCTAAAGATGGGTCAGTGGTCCGATGATGATGACGGCTCCTAAAACATGTGCATGTGGTGTGCGCTTTAGTAGGTTGCACCGAATGTTGGTCTCGATACGTTATGTGGATGGATCGGCGACGACACCGGTTTTAGATAGGAGGAGTGAGCTCCCCTCTCGGCGACAGCTCGGCGGTTCATCACTCCTGCGCTCGGCGGACCGGCGGCGGCGTGGCTGTTCTTCACACCTCTTGGCGACGCCGGAAAATCTGGGCCGAGCTGTTTGGGCCTCTCTCTCTCTTTCGGCCCACTCTGAGGCTTCCAGCGAAATCCAAGCGATGGGGATTGCGAGGTACTTTTTTTTCAAAAAAAAAAAGACTTGACCGGGAAAGGAGCAAGCTCAGCCTCGAGGGACATCTCGTCAGAACAGCCTGGCGAACACCCAACACTTTGTGAAGTTGGTGTGCAACGCTGATGCCTAATGAGCACTAACAAAGCTACGAACAACGAGGAACCCCTCCCTATACAGGGCACCCAACCTGGACGACAACCTGACATGCATCTAGGATCTTCACGGCCATCTTTGCGAAGATCCTTCAGGGTGGAGGCATCCGATCGCTTGGGCAGAAAGATCAACAGTGCCTGATTCACTCCATTCCATTCTCCATGTCCATTGTTTGCTGCACCATGACTTGGAATTTCCATCTTGGGTGTAACACAGCTTCAGGCTTTCTGCCCTTCTCTTCTCAGGTTTAATCCCAAGTTCGGTTACCCCTTGCTGGTTGTGCATTTCACGTTTCCAGTGTTTCATGACTGCAGACCTCCACGGCAGAGCAGGTATGTCAATGAGGTTGGCGCGTCATTGTCAAGCGCACACAGAGCCTTGTTCAATGTTAGGTGTTTGAGTTCCACAAAAGAGTATCGATAGCTTAATTAGGGTTACTCGATGGCTTGACTTGAGAAGTTGAGATGCAGCCACCAGTAGCCAGCACATTTCCATCAACGAAATGACCAAGACGCCAAGACTACTAGTAGTTGGTCTTATCAACGACGGCCCAACTCATCCTGCTTATTCATATCAGTATACGGACGAAAAAGATAACATAACCTTGCCATTAGTCATTACTATATATATTTCAAAAAACAAATCGAAGGTAGTGCATATTAGCTTGGATCATATGGACAAGGGCATCTAGGGAGGGTTGTACCCGGAGCAGAGCAGACAAATACCGTGTCCCGTCCCTCGCGCCAAATGAAATGACTCCAAAAAGCCGCCGTTGATACATCAGTAACAATATTTTGCTAGATCAGTTGGTGAAGCGACAGCTAAACATTTCATAGTGTAAGCACAACTTGTGCATTGGATATTAACAACTAACCTTGGGTTGGCATCATAACTACACAAACAAGGAATTTGAGTTTGCTTCGCGGGACTTGCTACCTGCATGTTGCATTTGGTCCTAGACAAATCATCTTGTCATCTTCATCGGGATTCAATACCCCTCCAGCATATCCAGGCTTTCCTGCTTCCATGATGCGTAGAAGCCTCCCAGTGGCCGAGGCCCTGGCCGAGTCATGCGCCCTCAAAACAAGCTCTGCTATGTGTTTTCCGAATAGCCCAGCATAGCACAACAATGCCAACTCTGTTAAAATTAGGACTAAAAGGCAGTTTATCACGCACCCATGAAAAATACCGAGTGAAACAGGATGGTCTATCTAGTGTCCCGATTGTGACGCAGAGTGAAACAGCAGAACAAGTAAAGAGAGTAAGTATATATGAGATAGAGAGACCGGCCGCCCAAACAGAAGCCATTGTACCTCAAAACTAAATCATCGTCTTCAATGTTTCAACACATTCTCCCGAAGAACACCGTGGGGGTCAGTAACTCAAGCAGCGCCTCAGATCACGCGCAGTTGTCCGGTCACCTGCTGCTTCTCAACGGTCGTTGAGGTCGAGTCAAAAGTTTCCACAGAGTATTCCTGAGTACTCGTATTTCATAACCAGCCGTGGCGCGAGATCTGAAGCAGAGTCTCCATTTTATTTTAATGTGGCGGCACTAAACCTCTTGCTGGCAGCAATTATTTTACTTCATCCCGTAATTTCTTTTTCGAGGGGAGGGCCCTGACCCTCTCTTTATATACCCCCTCCTGCTGCACATCGCTCTCCACACACCTCTACGCACACTACTGCTACCTGCTGATTGATCTCTCTCTCTCTCTCTCCGTGCACATCCCACTACGCCTTGGGTCACCTCAACGCCTCCAGGCAGGGGGGCTTCACGGAGGTACGTGCATCTTTCTTCCATCTAATCCTCGTCTCGAATCATCGATCTGCAATTAGCACAGTTACTCTGTTAGTGACTAATAATCAATGGATGCACGTATTTGCAAGTGATATTTCAGGCGGAGGATGGACACCGCCATCGGTGCCGCAAAGTGGGTGCTGGGCAAGGCGCTGGCCCCCGTCACGGATGGCTTGCTGGAGGCCTGGGCGGCTAGCGCCAATCTCAATCACAACATCGACGCCCTCAAGATGGAGCTGCTGTATGCGCATGGGATGCTCGAGAACGCGCAGGGCAGGGGCGTCCGTGGCGTCGCGCTCAAGGAGCTCCTGCGCAAGCTCGAGCAGCTGGCGTACGGGGCAGATGATGTGCTGGATGAGCTGGAGTACTTCCGCATCCACGACGCCCTTCATGGAACCTACCATGCCGCCGACGTGAATGCCGTGGGTTCGGTCCATGCCATCCGCATCAATGCTGAACACACGGCAAGGCATGTCACCAGCAAACTCTTGGGTGCTCCTAGCCATGGTGGTGACCAAGAAAGCGATCCTAGTGATCACCAAGAAAGTGATCCCGGTGAACACCAAGAAAATGATGGCAAGCAAGGATGCCTCTCTGGCATACACTTGTGTGGCAGGCGGGGCAGCTCCTCGTCACCGACGCCCGCCAACAAGGGGGGTGTCAAGAAGGTTGATGGCAGATGCATGCCCAAGGTCATCTCAAGTGCTCGCAACGCTGCCCACACATTCGGTAAACACTTTCCATGCTACTCTCCTATATCTGCCCACCATGATAATCCTCAAGCCCATGTGACTGTTCAAACCAAAAATGATGATCCTCAAGCTATCATGCCGGAGCTTGCAAACCATAGCGATTGCGAAGAATTGAAGTTTAATAGGGTCCAAATGTCTCAAACGATGATGGACATGGTAGTGCAGCTGAAGGAAGTATGTGCTAAGGTCTCCATAATTCTTAATCTAAATTTGTTGGGCTCCAGCCGCACTCACACCAATGAAATTGCGATAAACAGATCCAAAACCACATCAGAGATTGTAGAACCTGATTTTTACGGGAGGGATGACCAAAAGAAGAAAATTGTAGATGTCATTAATAGTCACGAGTACTCTTTCAGTCAACTTAACGTGCTTCCAATTTTTGGAATTGGGGGTATTGGAAAAACAACTTTTACGCAACACATATGCCAAGAAGTGAATAGCTCTTTCCAGGCTTCAATTTGGATATGTGTCTCACTCGATTTTAGTGCAGATAAGTTGGCACAAGAGATAGTAAAAAAAATCGATAAAGTTGATGGTGAAAAGGATAACGCTAGTGCCGAAGAACTTATCCAACAAAGATTAAAAGGTAAGAGGTTTTTACTCGTCTTGGATGATGTGTGGACATACCGAGAGGATGAGTGGAAAAAACTAATAGCACCTTTCAAAAAGGTTGAGTCCAAGGGTAATTTCATTATAGTCACAACTCGAATACCAATGGTAGCAGAAATGGTTAGGACAACAAATTGTGAACTAGAACTGGAGAAGCTAGATGAAGCAGATACCATGCGTTTCTTCGAAGCATGTGTATTTGGTACCGAGCAACAACCATGGGGAGAACATCCTGCTGCATTACGTGAAATTGGTGACGAAGTAGTGCACCATTTGAAAGGTTCCCCTCTTGCAACTAAAACTGTAGGCAGATTACTACGAAACCAACTTACTTTGGACCATTGGAAAAGAGTTCTAGAAAGCAAAGAATGGGAACTAGAAACCAGTGAGAGTGACATCATGCCAGCCCTCAAACTTAGCTATGATTTTCTCCCTTTCCATTTAAAACAGTTGTTTGTATATTGTGCTTTATTTCCCCAAGATTACGAATTTGATAGCAAGGAGTTGGTTCAATTGTGGATAGGACTAGGTATTTTGCATCCATGTGACCAGAATAGAAGGACTGAAGATGTTGGACTAGACCATTTGCATGAGTTGGTCAATTACGGATTTTTCAAAAAGGACAAAAAAGAAGATGGTCATTATTTTTATGTTATTCATGATCTGTTGCATGAATTGGCCACCAAGGTTTCATCATATGAATGTGTTAGCATATGTAGTTCTAATGTCAGGTCCATACACATCTCCCCATCTGTACGTCATTTATCCATAATTGTAGATGATAAAGATGTTAATGATAGAATCACTTTTGACGACTATAAAAAGGATTTGAGTGCATTAGGTAAACGACTGAAAGTTGAAAACCTACGTACTCTGATGTTGTTTGGACAATACCATGGAAGCTTCGCCAAGACCTTTTGTGATCTGTTTAGAAAAGCTAAAGCCCTTCGCACAATTTTTCTGTCTGGAGCATCATACTCTACGGAGGACATTCTGCCTAACTTTTCAGAAACCATCCATCTTCGTTACCTAAGGATCGAGCCATCACATAACACATGCAACATCGACTTGCCTGGTATGTTGTTCAGATTTTATCATCTAGAGGTAATAAATCTAGAAAAATGGAACGGCCCCATTTCAATAAGGCATATGACCAACCTTGTAAAGCTGCGTCATTTTCTTGTGCCAAAAAATAAGCCTCGAGTTCATTCTAACATATCAGAGGTGGGAAAACTTAAATTGCTTTTAGAATTAAGAAGGTTTGAAGTTGGAAAAGAAAATATTGGTTTCGAACTAAGTCAACTAGCACAATTAACAGAGCTTGGAGGGTCACTTGGCATTTACAATCTTGAAAAGGTGCAAGAGAAAGGTGGGGTAAATGAAATAAGACCAATACACAGAAACCACTTGCGAGAACTAACATTGGAGTGGGGTATGAAACAATCTAACAGGGATCCCACAAGCGAAGACAATGTTCTTGAAAATCTTGTACCACATAGTGACCTTCGAGATCTGTGCATTAGAGGGCATGGAGGCACTAATTGCCCAACATGGCTAGGTGAGAACCTCTTTGTCAAAAATTTGGAATCCCTTCACTTGGATGATGTGTCTTGGAAAACTTTTCCACCATTAGGAGAGTTATGGTTGGTTGATAAACCCCGTGATGAGTGCAAGTGTTGCATCTCAAGCCCAAGCTTTCAAAAAAATTGTCGTCAAGAAAAATGCTTCCAAAATTTGAAAAAGCTAGCGTTTGTTAAGATACCAAAACTGAAAAAGTGGGCTGGAAATCAAAGTTGTGGGTTCTTCTCCCACCTGGAAGTGCTCATTATTGAAGACTGCCCTGAACTCATAGAGTTGCCGTTTTCATGTTCTACTTGCTCCCAACCAGAGCTACAAGGAGCGAACATGACGTGGTTCCCTATACTACGGGAGCTCAAGATTGTAAGATGCCCAAACCTGAGGACAATGCCTCCTATCCCTTGGACCCGCACTCTATGCTCCATTGAGATAGCACAAGCAGGCTCAAATTTTCAGGAGCTCGCTTACTCAAGTAGTCATTTTAGAAAACCGGGATATCGTTTGGTCATTGATGCAGCGGATGGCAAAGATGGCTTGTTTTGGAATGAGTTGGCTTTCTGCAATTTTAGTGATGTAAAAGAGTTGATTATAAGAGATTGCCCTCCTTTGCCCTTGGGTATCATCCAAATGCTAACATCTCTGGAGTACATCAGTATAGTCGGTCATTCGATTATTGTACTGTGCCCAGTCGGAGGCGAGAGCCATGTCACGCACCAGGTTCCAGTTGAAGAAGTTTCCATTACTAATAGTGGTGCTAGCGGGAAAGAATTGACTCATCTGCTCTCTCATTTCCCCAAGCTCACCAGCCTGAGTATAGATGATTGCAAAAAGATAATAGAACTTGGTGTGTCGGATCAGCAGAGTGGATCACAGCAGCAAGAGACAAAAGAAGAGACGGAAATAGTGGCGACGGTAGAAGGAGGACTGCTGCTCTTGCCTACCCAACTACAGAAGTTGGTCCTCCAAAGTTGCCATCAGCTGAGAATATTTCCCAATTCAGGAGGTCTCCAGCGTCTACACTCCCTCCGCGAATTGAGTGCATATAATTGCCCCAATTTGCTTTCATCCTATTCGGGCTCCTCGTCTGGTTTCCCTTTCCCGACCTCCCTGGAACAACTCACACTATCCAACCAGGAAGAACTCACAAACCTAAGATTCAGCAGTTCCTCAAGACTGCATACCCTATCAATAGATGACTCCTCCGGAGTTCTGTCAGAGTCCATCTGCAGCCTGCTCTCTACCTCCCTCACCAGTTTGGTCTTTTTCGGTAGCAAAGAGGTGGAGCCCATCCCAGGAGAGGCACTCATGCACCTCACCTCCCTCCAAGACCTTGAATTTTCTTCCTGCGACAAATTGGAGTTCCTCCCTGCAGGTCTACATAGACTTGCCAGCATCAAGCACTTACGTATCAGTAGATGCCCATCCCTCAGGTTGCTGCCCACGGACAGCCTCTCGAGTTCTCTGCGGAAATTAGAGATCCTCAGTTGTTCCATCAAATCATTTCCCAAGGACGTCCTCCCGAGTTCTCTGCAGCAATTACTGATCTACGATTGTCCTGAGCTCGAATTGCTTCCCACTTTTTCGGATGGCCTCCCAACATCTCTACAAAAATTAGAAATCGTGAATTGTCCTGCCATCAAATCAGTACCCAAAGACGCCCTCCCGAGTTCTCTGCAGGAAATGGTGATCAAGGGCTGCCCCGGCATCAAATCGCTTCCCGAGGACAGGCTCCAAAAATCCCTGCGACTACTAGATGTCAGTGCTGACAATAGCAAGGAGCTTAAAAGGCAGTGCCGCAGGTTAATAGGGGAAATTCCAATAATCACAAACCTCATGAATCCTTCCAAGGTAACAAGCATGTTCTTATCCTCTTCTCATTCTCAGTTCCTACTTCCTACTCACCAGTCCCCTTTGCTTTTTCTAACCTCGTTAGCTTCGAAATTATTCAGATTTTCTTTTCATTTGGTTCTTAAGAATTACTGTCGTTTCATTTTCATCTGAACTGAATAACCCACCTGTTTTAATCTTATGTGCAGGTTTCCCTTCTTTTCTTCTTGATTGGTGGTACATCATCAGCTTCGTAGAAGTCTGTATCATCCCTCATGTGCGTAATCATCCCATAACTCCAATGTACGTACTTTAACTGTTCACATCTTGTCCCTAACTAACGTTGCTTTTTCCTGACCCCACACACGTTATAATCAACTCTTTTCATACGGTTTTCTGTTTCCATCTACTATACAGGATTTTATCCACTTTGCGGTGGAGCAAATTTCAGGGGCAATTACAGTATAACCATTTATACTGTAATCATCACATACTCCAACAGTAAATCCACTAGTTTAACTGTTCAGTGTTGACATCTGTCAAACCATTTATTTGCTTTGCTTTACCTCATTATTACTGAATAGCCTTAACAGCTTTCTATTTCCATCTACTCGATCTGCAGGATTTTATCTTGCCAGTGCAGCATGTTTCAGAGACAATTCCAGTATAGTCAAATCTGGCAAAACCAAGGTAAACAAAACACTTCTTTCTTCTCTAGTACTTGTTCCTAGTACCTACACACGAATTCCCTTTGTTTTTTCTAACCGCATAAACATCAAAGCCATTCACCTTTATGTTTGGTTTATGGTAATTATTGCCGCTTCATCTCAATAAACCGCTTCTTTTAATACTCTGTGCAGGGCTTGCCTTTTGCCTTTTTGATTTATGCATCCTCTAGCCTGGTTGAAGAACTCAGACACTCGGTCCTCGGACACTCAGTTGCCAGTGAGAGCATCAATAGCATCTTACATTCTGTGCATGATCTGGTTAGTACATGCCTCATCAACCCATAAGCCAATAGTTCAATTTACTGTCTAGGAATTTAATCTGCAGTATGTTAATCCACCTTTTCCTAGACACTTCCCCCTCGTGTCAACAAATACTAATACTTCCTTGTTTATCTCTGTCCCCAATTACCCTTGTGAAAACATATTTTCATTTATTTTTTTGCCTCATTACTAAGTAACGAGTTTTCTGAATATAACCCGTTTGTTTTGATACTCTGTGCAGGGCTCTACCTTGGATTTGCATAGTTTTTGTGCCCTTCAAGGACTCGCTCGATCCATCCATGCACAGTTCTCACATGAGGGTCTTGTGGCATCCCCTGCCTGTACATAAATCTGGTAAGTATATACAGTTAATCTTCAGGCCTTGTTTTTTTTGTTGGTCTGGTCTGCCACATACTGCATAATCTGAACAATGCTCTGTTTCCATTTATTGTGCAGGATTCCATCCTGGAACTATACATTTTTGCACACTTGTAGTATTCACTCCAACACCTGCAGGATTCCTACCAGTGTTATAGATTTGGTAAGTGCGTACATGTAAAATGAAACTTTAAGACTGCTCTAGATACAGTATAGATACCTCGATGATTTCAGAAAATAAAAATAATCGCTCCCTAGTTGTGCTAAGTAAACTTTTAAGATTAAATGTTGTACTAATCTTGAGGTTGTTGCATGCTTTAATCTTGTCTTTAATTAAACAATAGGAACAATTTATATTTCTGGGAAGCAAATAATTTCTATAATCCAAGGCAGTGGATCCTAGGACTTTAGAAGATCTACATTTGTCTGACTTTCTTCTGAACCAGATGTAGGAGCTCTACAAGTTTCACTACAAGGCAATGGATCATAATTACTACAACAACATGAAGTTTCACAAATTCATCATGTGACCTTTTGAAGTTGTGCTGAATCTCATAAAAAGCTCTGAAGTTTTCTCAATATAGGAAAGGTTCTGGGAACCACCAGCAGTAAGTACCTACTTCTGCACACACACAAAAAAAAAGCCCATTACTGTCCATGGAATACTTGTGCAATTTCGATCAGCCAACACTAAATTAGGATGTCGCTTGTACAGATGATTTACATGCTGCAAAGCTGCTTACGTGCAAAGTAACCTCACTTACTAAAGGGTGATGCTTCGTAAGTGCCTTACTCTGGTTGATCTGTTCCATAATTCACTTAGAAATGTACAATCAGAAGCTAATGTTACGATGTTGCTCTGGTCTTTTTAGATCAATCCCGGTAAACGGTGTGGTCCTGTCGGTCCAGGCATACCTGGTAAGCAAGTTGTCACAATCTGTATCTTCCATTCTGGAACAAATGCTGAAGATCTCAATCTGTATCTTTCATTCTGTCGGTCCAGACATAATTAAGTTCAGTCCAGCTGAAGAAATGCTGGAGATCTCAATCTGTATCTTCCATTCTGTCCATAATCTGGTTAGTACATGCATAATCATACGGTACTTCAATAGTTTTATGCATTGTTCAGAAATTTCAATCTACGGTATGTTCATCGACACCCTGATGTTACCTTGCTCGTGTATATCCCCAGTTAATAACCTTGCTTTCTTATGATCCCACACAAAAAAAAACACTTTTTAAGTTTTATTTTGCCTCATTGCCGCTTAAACTGAACAGTTCTCTGTTTCATTCACTGTGCAGGACTCTCTATCTTGGAGTTGTACATTTTTCTACCCTTGTAACACTCAGTCCATCCATGCATGATGCATAGTTCTCACATGACGGTCTTGTGTTATCTTCTTCATGCACATACATCTGGTAAATATATACATTTGATCTTTATGGTTAAACTCTTATGCAGTTTGTTCAATATTCAGTAAGAAATCCAGTTAGCCTCATGGCATATCAGATATTCAGATATAAGCACTGAAACGAATTTAAAGTTCAGTTTTATTTTTTCTCTTTCTAAGAAAATACTTTTCGTAAATCATTAATTCATGATTTCTTCTCCACGCCACTTATCTTCTCACGAGTTGACAAATAAATTAATGGCATTTCAGTGTTTCTTTTTTGTCCCTGGAAGAAATTTGTGGTGTACTCAATATTTAATATTCTGTGCAGGTGTTCTTATCTTTGCTTTGCTATGCATCAAAATACTTCACTTAAAGCTTCGTGGTTATCCATGACGACATGGTGTACTTGCTAGTTCAGGACTAAATGTGCTCTCGCAGATTGTTTTTGAGTTCACTATGCTTCCACAACCTTTTCATAAGTTTACATTTTCAGGTTTGCATTTCATTGTGACAAGATGTTCTCCAAGCCGATCATCCTTTTATCTTATGTTGCTAGCCTCATCGGTACTTGGCATTGCATTTCCTACATTGGGATCTAGCATACTCCGCTGGTACATCCAAACCCCTTGTGGAGTTTCTCACTAAAAAGAAGTGAGATGCGAGAGGTAAGAAACCAAGGTTGATTTAACAGTTGAATCAACCATGAGAGAAAAAAAGGCCAAAAGGTAAAATTGCCCCAAAGAATAGAAGAAAAAAAGAGAGAGAAACTCCCGTTAAGCCACTTCAGTTTTCCAATGAGTCCACCATATCTACCTATCATAGCACCTCCTCATTTGCTATTCCAAGTAGTGGATTCTTTTGCCATGCACATTCATATTTTGCTTTGCACATCTTTTAAGGAGGCATATTAGTCATCATTATTAGCACTTGTTGAAACTTGCCAACATTTTTGCTTTTATTTTCATATATTAGAGCTTTTGTTGACACCTTTCAAGCTTTTGTAGGGCAGAGAAAAGGAAAGAAAAAAGAAAAAAAGAAAAAGGAAAAAGAAAAAAGAAAAAAGAAAAGAAAAAGGAGATAAAAAGGAAAGAAGTAAAGAAGAATGAGATAGGTGCCATGTTTTCTCTCTGTCAAGCTCTTAGTCATAATTTATAGCGAGATGAGTCTTATTGCTTAGGCTTATTCTCACTTTTCTTACCACCCATTTATTCATCATGTAGAGCTTAGCACTCATAGCTACTTCTTTTCATCATCATGTAGTGGGATGGTTTATTTGCATATGCTTCCTAGGACATCATGGTACATATCACTTCATATCCATTGTGCATACCTTGGCAAATCCCTACTTCCCATGCAACATCAAAACCGAGGGCATCACACATGCCTTGGGGTCAGTCTGCGTTACGTGGGCCTATCTTTTCCTTGTCGAGTCACTCCCATCCTTTCACATCATTTTCTAATGATCGGAAACACGAGGCTTCTTGGTTCATGGTGACTGCTTACTTGACCATGTAATCTATGCTTCCCAAGACATGAATTGGTTTGTACTACTGAAAACTCACTCTTGGTTTCTAATTGATATGGACTTATCAATGATGGGTTGAATCCTTGGAATGATCTTGCCGAAAAGACTTTGTATCATGAAGCATCCAATTTAGTATATGGTACTAGAGCTACAGTTTTGAAGGGACACTCAAGAGTCAACTTCCTCAAGGTTACTCAAATGCTTATTTAAGTTTATCTTGATTTATACTGCTGTCTCATTTTTAATTGGAGATGCTATTTTAACGTAATTTTGTGCAAAATTAACATTTTCCCTAATGAATAGGTATATGGCCTGACTAAATTACTGACTAGGTGTTTGTGCAAATGCAGGTCCACGATGCTGATCACTTGACCATTTTCCCCCACACGAGCTGTGAGGAGTGCAAGATGTCGAGGGCCATGGTGCTGCTGGACGATGAAAACCTACCCACTAAGAATCTCCTCCGCCTTCCCCAGCAGCTGTCCTCACTCCCCCGTGCCTCCGTCGTCTGCAAACGCCAGCGTCGCATCGTATCCAACATCCACTTTTTATGCCGCTTTCACTCACACCACTGCCGCTGCGCTCCCCTCCTCAGTTGCTTCGTCAGCGACCTGTGAGGCTTCTCCTATGCACATACCATGGAGGCCAAAGCTCGTGTCCCCGCCGGGCGCGGTCATGGGTCCTGGATCCACGACACTGATCACTTGGTTGGTTCCGGTGCACAACCAAAAGTTTCCCAGGAATTACCGAGGAGATTCACTTAATGATCCGCTTTCAGCAGAACCATTGACGTTTTACGCTGTGGTGTGACAACGTGCCCTGAGTCGCCTGCTAGTAGCTTAAGTTGCTATTTTGTGGAGTGCCTGAAGCTTGAAGTTTTCCTTGTGTTTATGTAACTATTAACAAATTCCTTGTGGTGTCTGGTTTAGTTTAGTTTATGTCACAAGTTCTGCTTCTGTAGCAAAGATTGACCAATTCTTTGTATAATAGTTGAACCAAATTCTATGTGTTGTTTGCAGTCTAATTTCTTCAGTTTGGCCACAGGAGACTTTATACTAAACACATGAGCAAAGTTATAAGACTAGATTTTATCATTAAAACTGCTTTCATCTGGAATTATGATTTTTAATTTTTAGTAACATAGAATGACAGAAGCTTTCATCACGAAGATATAAGCTCAGTGTTGTTTTGATATCATGAAGTGTAAAAGAGATGGAATATATTTTGTACCGAAGGAGGTATTATTAATAAGATCCTACGGGATGGATTTAACTAAAGTCAATTTGTTTGTGAGTACCTAGATCACGCATTCCTAAAAAAATGCCTTTGCTACCTAGATCACGGGATGGATTTAACTAAAGGTGAATGGATTTAACTGAACACGACAACAACCTTTGCAGTTTCGCACCACCACAATCCAACTCATCAGTGAGATGGAAAGATTTTCCCAAGGCTCCAATCTCTATAAACTGCAGGTTAGCAAAGAATGTAGCATGAGATTACCATCATACTCTCCAAGTTGCAAGTCCCTCTTGTGCTTATCAAGGTAAGTAGTACTCATCCATCTTTATGATGTGGAATCATCAATAGTGATGGAATTATTATTACTAGAGCTAGTCTCAGATACACTGAGACCATCAGACCACTCATTTCTTGAAGTAATTCTGAGATTAAAATAAAGCAACTAGTAAGTGTTGACTTAATCCAGTAGGATCACTTAACAGATCGTAAGCCAGGCATTAGATCACCTAATTGCATATGAACAGAGAGGGGTTGAGTGATCTTACCACCAATGGAAGAAGCCATTGGTGTAGGCGATGCGAAGTCCCGTGCCTGCTCGATGCAGACGTGATGCAGGCTTGGGGTAGATGTTCGCAGCGGGTAGCGGCGTCCCTCCGGGCGCCACCGGCACTGCCCTGAAACAGGGGCAGTGATAGGAGATGATCTTCCCGTCGTGCAGCGCTCCCCCAGATCGGTTAGGGTTTTGGGATGTGGGGAGCAGGAGTAAACCTTACGAGAACTCGTCTAACGTAGGTGCCGGCTGCTCCCCATCCTTTTATGTGTGCGCTGGTGACGGGGGACCAAAACCACTTGTTGGTTAGGGTGCCCCAGATCAGGGCGCGTGAGTTGGGATCAAGGGGTTCGAACGTTGGTTCGTTACCCCCTTCCCTCACGTTAGCTTCCTTCTTCTTTTTTTTCTGTTCAGCCCGTTGGGCCTTAGATCAATACCAACATTCTCCCCCTTGATCGTTAGGCTCAATAACTTATGTCCATTCTCCATAGGAATAATATACCAGAGTAAGGTGTTACAATAGCCGATGAAAAGCCATTGAACCTCAATACTCATAGCACACACTAGTAGAAAACCACCCATTAGTCCCGGTTCGTAAGGGCCTTTAGTCCCGGTTCATGAACCGGGACTAATGGGTCGTTACTAATACCTCCACCCATTAGTCCCGGTTCAAACCAGAACCGGGACCAATGTGCCTCCACGTGGCCCTGTGCGCCCACCCCAGTCAGGGGGCCTTTGGTCCCAGTTGGTGGCTCCAACCGGGACCAAAAGTCAATTTTTTTTAAAAGTGGCTGCTTTAGGGGTTATTTTTAGGTTGTTATTATAGCTAGCTAATAGAGAGAAGTGTCCTCTCTTATATCTTCGTCCTTGGTTTATCAACGCTGCTGCTATGTTCATTGCACCCCCGCAGATATAAAATGCTCATGCATGCTTGCATCATACATCATCATATATATATATATAATAACAAGTCCTACTAATCATGCATCATCATATACACCTTCTACTCGTTATTAATAATAAGTCATACGATCATCATCCTCATAGTCATCGAACCCAACCCTACATAATTTTTCTTAGCACATGATCAGCAGTATCAGGTAGGACCTAAACACCCTTAAGGTAAAATAGCATAAAACAATATAGACCCTGACTCTCCATTATGAAGAATGGCGATCATCCTGTCTCCAATTTTTTCCCTTCGCTGAATGTTGCTTCCAAGAAGCTCCTTACGACTGTCCATACATTTTTTCCATTCTTTGATTATCATGTCTCCACTTCTTTTAGAAACCAGGTATGGACAGTTGAGATTCGTAGGACGACCTGGGTGTATGTTCAAAACATGAAGGCTACCCCGTGTATACATCAGATGAGGCACACAATCATTTGGGATTATCTGTTGAAAAACATAGTAATAACTTCGTAGTTAGCAATGATATGATGTACTAGCTAGTTTTAGAAGTGTGCAAAAAAATGCACGAATGTTGTAATAGTAAAAAATCATACCAGGGTATCTCCATGGTAGTTACCGTAGTTCAACACGTGCACTAGTGGCACGTATTGACCATAATGTTGAGGAGTTCGATTGTAGACATTGTAATTCTCAAGATCAGTACAAAATCCGACCAGATGATTTTTCCCCTGATAACTTAGTTCGGAGCCTTCGGTGTAGTAGGTTCTGTCTACCATCTTCCGCACATTCTTTGAAGAATGAAAATAAGCTGTCAATGGAGAACAAGTTGTCAACTATTTTCAAATAAACAATATAAATTACTTAATAACTATGTTAAGCTCACACGGGGGAAGAATTGGAGGTGTATCCACAAGGACGAAAATCGTAGGTCTCTCTTGCTCGATTGTAGGATCACCAAGATCCATGGTAACAAGCATACCCTCATCAAAACCATACATCTTGCAAAGTGCTTCCCAATTTTTGCAACCAAAATGGGTTACACTCTGAGCATTGTACAGCTTTACTTGAAAATCCACACCATGATGGGTACTTAGGATAATTTTTTTGGTTTCGAGACTTTCATGGTCTTCAAAACCCATCCTCTCCAAGACATAGCGTCTTGCAAAGCATGGGATAAGCTAGTCGAATTGGAAAAGATGAAAAATATTGTCATGATTAAAATAGTTGAAGTCATGAGTAATTACGATAAAAAACTATTATCATCGGTTGCGTACCGTATGAACATCGAAGGTCTCCTCGAGCTTAATGCTGAAGCGCCGATCTTCGTCCAGCACAATGAACCTGTCGCAGATACCTCGGTCATCGTGGCACCAGTCGCACTCCCCTGGGCGGTTTTCGTCGTCCGATGAGTACGACATTTCCGGCCTATACGTTCATAATTCAAATATCAAACTAGATCATTATTAGTAATCACGGATTGAGTATCGATGATCGATGTACGTAGCTCCTGCTTTCATTCCCGAATGCATTATTAACTATATCAAATTGTCTAGCACACGGGAATGAAGGAGAAATTATCCAATATGACCATTCAATAAGCAAAACCAAATCATAAAATAAGCAAAACCAAATCATAAAATAAAGTATAGTATTCAAATTAGCATGCATTCAATAATTATAAGCAAAAGTACATCATCTCTTGGTGTCCGTACATCGTCGAATATTATCACTAATACAACTAGAACCGTAGCTCCCGACGGGTATCGACGCGGGCGGTGGACACCCAAAGATAAGGAACCATCACAGGATCATAGCTCCAGTGAGATCCCTGAAGAACCTGCCAGGTATTGTCGAACCTCCCCTCCAATGCAACCATGTAGCGACGGACGTGCTCATCCTCCTGGCTGACACGGTGACGTACCACCTCCGCGGTGTCCGGATGCCTCACCACTGTCACTGGCCCACGCGACCGCCACCAAACAAGGATCGGGTCAACAACGGGCTGCCTCCTCACTAACCTACGTCCCCCGGAAGGTAGCACCTCCCAATACCAACCCGACGGAGCCCAGTCCCGAACATGGCCCTGATCAAGCAGGCCTCCACCGCCGAGTCGACGACGACGAGGATGCGGGATAGGCATCGCTGACGTCGACGCGGGAACTACTTCTATATATAGTTAAATAAAAGTAGTTTTATTAATTAAATCAACTATGTAGTTCAACTACTAAGCACTTACTATAAATAAATAAGTAGTACTTACTAAAAACAAACTACTTCTATATATAGTAAAATAAATTAGTTTATTAAATCAACTAGCTAGTTCAACTATATATAAACTACTTCTTATTTTTTTTCCTTTTTCTAAATACTATGAACAAAAAAATTACACAATCTAAATATCACCAAAAAAATCTATTAACAGAAAAAATCTAACATAATATGAACAAATTAATTACTACACATATCTAGTCTAACAAAAAAAATCTAATTAATCTAACAAAAAATCTAACATAATATGAACAAATTAATTACTACACATGTAATCTAACAAAAAAATCTAATCTAACAACAAAATCTATGAACTACATATCTAAATTACTACACATCTAACCTAACAAAAAAATCTATGAACTACAAAAAGAATCTAAAAAAAATCTAACAAAAATAAAAAAACGCTCACGTCGACGTCGAGGCGGCGCGGTGCAGGGGCGACGACGGGCTCGGGGCGGCGCGGGGCAGGGGCGACGAGGACAGCGGGCTCGGGGGCGGCGACGGGGGACGCGGGCGGCGATGACGGGGCGGCGCGGGACGCGAGCGGCGATGGGGGCGGCGACGACGGCGGGCTCGAGGCGGCGACGGGGACGACGGGCTCGGGGCGGCGTGGGGCGGGCTCGGCGGCGACGGCGACGAGGAGCAGAGGCTCGGGGCAGGGGCGAGAAAGAGATGGGATTTGGCGAAAACTGCTAAGTCCAGTTATATAGCAAGAGCATTGGTCCCGGTTGGTGGCTCCAACCGGGACCATTGCCCCCTTTAGTCCCGGTTGGAGCCACCAACCAGGACCAAAGGCCTCTTTTCAGCAGCCCGAAGGGCGGGAAACGAAGACCTTTGGTCCCGGTTGGTGGCTCCAACCGGGACTAAAGGGGGGGCATTGATACCGGTTGGTGCCACGAACCGGTACCAATGCAACCCTTTAGTTCCGGTTGGTGCCACCAACTGGGACTAAAGGCCATGTGCTGCCCGCATCGCGGCACGAAAGTTTAGTCCCACCTCGCTAGCTGAGGGAGCTCGAGAGTGGTTTATAAGCACCAGTCCCGCTGCCCTCTCGAGCTCCTCTCAAATGCAGGCTTATGGGCCTAAACGCACTATATGTGCCTGTGGGCCTATTGGGCCTATTGCGGGCCTGAATCCTGGCCCATTGTTGGGTTTCTAGTCGTATTCAGGCCGTGGTAGCCCTTTAGGTGGCACTTTTTTTATTTTATTTATTTTACTTTGATTCCTCCTGCAGCTGTTTTTTTAGTCCCACCTCGCCAAGCGAGAGGCACTCGCAGCTGTTTATAAGCCCTGAGTGCAGAGACAATGACGAAGAGGCTCAATGCTCCTGCACGTTGGTTAGCTTCAAGCCTTGAGGAATACGGTAGACTGCACAGAGCTATGTGCAGTGCAGTTGACACTATTCCGAAAGGCTTGAAGCAAATTAACAAGCATTGCGCCTCTTTTTTATTTTTAATGACTTATTACAACTGAGAAATAAAAAGAAAAAAAATAAGTGAAAAGAAAAAAACTATATAGAAAACTACTCATAAATGAATTGAACCAAAAAATAGTTGTGATTAACTGTACTAAAAAATGAGCATAGATGCTTATTTTTAATGACTTATTAAAACTCAGAAATAAAAAGAAAAAAATAAATATAGCAGAAAAAAAAAACTATATAAAAAGATACTCAGAAATGAATTGAAGCAAAAAATAGTTGTGATTAACTGTACTAAAAAAGGAGCATAGATGCTTATTTGTAATGACTTATTACAACTCAGAAATAAAAAGAAAAGAAAGTAGTTGTGATTAACTTTACTAAAATATGAGCGTAGATGCTTATTTTTAATGACTTATTACAATTCAAAAATAAATAGAAGAAAAAATAGTTATGATTAACTTTACTAAAAAATGAGCATAGATGGTGGTCATCTCTTCAGTCAGAGGTGGTCGGCCTGAGGCTGGGTGTTCGGATCTTGGGATCCGTCATCTGGCACCAGCTGCGAGTCGGGGAGACGTAGTTGCCGGTGAAAACCGAGCTGACGGCGGGCGATGGCGGCGTTCCATGTCGTTACCATGATGAAGGCATCGTCGTGTGACTAGTTGACCCACTCGTATTGCTCCGGGGGAGCGGCTTCGTCTTAACGAGCATTGCGCCTCTTTTTTATTTTTAATGACTTATTACAACTCAGAAATAAAAAGAAAAAAATAAATGTAGCAGAAAAGAAAAAAAACTATATAAAAAACCACTCAGAAATAAATAGAAGAAAAAATAATTTTTATTAACTTTACTAAAAAAATAGCATAGATGCTTATTTCTAATGGCTTATTACAACTCAGAAATAAAAACAAAAGAATAAATATAACAGAAAAGAAAAAAGAAACTATATAGAAAACTACTCAGAAATGAATAGAAGCAAAAAATAGTTGTGGTTAACTGTACTAAAAAAGGAGCATATATCCTTATTTTTAATGGCTTATTACAACTTAAAAATAAAAAGAAAAAAATAAATATAGCAGAAAAGAAAAAAATATATAAAAAACTACTCAGAAATGAGCATAGATGCGCTTATAGAGGAAAATTAACTTAAATTCATAACGAATTTCAAACGAAATCCGTATGAATTTAGGCGAATTTCCCTATATAAGGGCATCTATTTTCATTTTCAGAGGAGCTCAATATGGCAGAGAGGGAGGGGCTTATAAACCGGTCCGATTCCCATTCGGTTGGCGAGGTGGGACTAAACTCCGGCCGCAGCGAGGACCAACCCTTTGGTCCCGGTTCGTCCCACCAACCGGGACCAATGGTGGTGGGCCAGGAGCGGGGCGCATTGGTCCCGGTTCGTCCCACCAACCGGGACCAATAGATCCAGCCGAACCGGGACCAATGGCCCACGTGGCCCGGCCGGCCCCTGGGGCTCAAGAACCGGGTCCAATGCCCCCATTGGTCCCGGTTCTGGATTGAACCGGGACTAATGGGCTGGACCGGCCTGGACCATTGCCCCATTTTCTACTAGTGACACATCCTATTTCAAAGTGGAAAACATTTTACTTATTGGGAGTGGTTTAAATTAGCGGTCCCATAATTCCAGAATCAAGAGGCTTCCAATAATCCCATGCCGGCTACATGCTCACAAAATATATTGGGTGGTAAGCCTTTAGTAAGAGGATCCGCAAGCATACGTGTCGTACTGATATGCTTAACATTAATAGTTTGATCATGGATTCTATGTTGAACAACACGGTACTTTAGGTCAATGTGTCTGGCAGCAGCACTTGACTTGTTGTTATTCGCATAGAAAACTGCGGGTTCATTATCGCAGTACAATGTCAGTGGTTTGGAAAATGCTGTCAACCACTTTAAGTCCGGGAAGGAAATTCTTTAGGAATACAGCCTGCCCAGTGGCCTCAAAACATGCTACATATTCTGCTATCATCGTAGATGAGGCAACTATCTTTTGCTTGGAGCTTTTCCACAATATGGCTCCTCCAGCGAGTGTGAATATATAACCTGACGTGGATTTCATACTATCCACACACCCGGCAAGATCAGAGTCTGAATAACCAATAACTTCCATGTTATCAGACTTTCTATATGTAAGCATGAAATCTTTAGTACCTTGCATATAACGCAAGACTTTCTTTGCGGCCTTCCAGTGGTCCAGTCCTGGATTAGATTAAAATCTGCCAAGCATCCTGGTTACAAAAGCTAAGTCAGGGCGTGTACATACTTGAGCATACATGATGCTTCCGACAGCTGAAGCATAAGGAACCGACTTCATCTGATCAGTTTCATTTTGGTTCCTCAGACATTGGAATGTCCCAAACTTATCACCCTTAACTATGGGGGCAGGTGAGGAAGAGCACTTATGCATATTGAATTTCTTTAGTACTCTCTCAAAGTATGCCTTTTGCGATAGTCCTAATGTTCCTTTGGACCTATCTCGATGAATCTGGATGCCAAGGACATATGAGGCTTCACCGAGATCCTTCATGTCAAATTTTGAGGATAGAAATCTCTTGGTCTCATGCAGCATATCTTTATCGCTGCAAGCCAATAGAATATCATCCACATATAGGACTAAAAATGTGAACCTACTGCCTTTAAATTTAACATATATGCAGTTGTCCAGTTCATTCTCTTTAAAACCAAAAGTTCTAATAATCTCGTCGAACTTGAGGTACCACTGCCTTGAAGCTTGCTTCAAGCCATATATGGATTTCTTTAAAAGACATGCCATATGTTCTTTTCCTTCCACAACAAAACCTTCAGGTTGAGTCATGTAAACTTCTTCTTTTAAGTCACCATTCAAAAACGCCATCTTGGCATCCATTTGATGCAACTCCAAATCATAATGAGCTACAAGTGCCATGACAATTCTAAAAGAATCTTTGGATGACACAGGCGAGAATGTCTCCTTATAATCGATTCCTTCTCTCTGTGTAAAACCCTTTGCTACAAGTCTCGCTTTGAACCTTTCGACATTCCCTTTGGAATCATATTTGGTTTTGTAGACCCACTTGCAGCCTACCCTTTTGGCTCCATCAGGAACTTCTACTAAGTCCCAAACATCATTCGAGCTCATAGATTTCAATTCGTCTTCCATGGCTACCAACCATTTGGACGAGTCTTCACTTTTAGTGGCTTCTTTATATGAGGTCGGATCTTGTGCCTTCCCTATGTCATTTTCATCCTCACACATGAAAGTGACATAATCGTTAGAGATGGCCTTTTTCTTTTCCCGTTGTGATCTTCTCGTAGGCTCATTAGTATGTGCATTTTCTCTTGCCCGAGAAGGTTGAGGATTAACATTGGGTTGAGGCTCATCATTTGGCTGAGGATCCTCATCAGGCTGAGGATCTTCATTATGCTGAGGCTCCTCGTCGGGTTGAGGATCCACTTCAGGTTTGGGATCACCAGTAGGTGTCTCGTGCATATTAGGCATAGGGCTAAAGTTCTGTTGGATAGTCGGGGATGGAACGTACACCCGCTTCTCCTCGAGATCAATTGCCCCAACCTCAGTGACTTCATTATCCTCAAAAAACACTGCTTGCCTGGTTTCCACAAACTTGGTGGTATGACCTGGGCAATAAAACCGATATCCTTTTCCTCTATGAGGGTACCCAATGAAAAAACAACCAACTGTCTTTGGGTCCAATTTTTTAATATGTGGATTGAATACTTTAGCTTCAGCCGGGCAGCCCCACACTCGCAAGTAATTCAAGCTCGGTTTCTTTCCCGCCCACATCTCGTAAGGTGTGCTCGGTGCTGACTTAGTTGGAGCAAGATTTAGGATGTGTGTAGCTGTTTTCAATGCCTCCATCCAAAGGCTCACTGGTAAGTTCGCATGACTAAGCATGCTACGTACCATGTCCATAAGAGTGCGGTTGCGACGCTCAGCTACGCCATTTTGCTGAGGTTCACCGGCATTGAATATTGGGCAATTATTCCATTTTCGGCAAGATATTTTGCGAACGGTCCTAGAATTTGCCCATAAGGGGCATGCCTGCCATAATATTCTCCCCCGCGATCAGACCGTACTACTTTGATCTTTAGGTTGAGTTGATTTTCAACCTCAGCTTTATAAATCTTAAATTTGTCCAAAGCTTCGGATCGATCACGTATGGGGTAAATGTAGCCATAGCGAGAGAAATCATCTGTGAAGGTAATGAAGGAATCAAAACCATCCATAGACTTTATGTTAAAAGGTCCGCATATGTCAGTATGAATAAGTTCAAGGACCGATGTGGCTCTTACTGCTCCTTTCTTAATTGTTTTCACATATTTTCCCTTAATATAGTCAATACAATTGCCCGCATAAGAGAAATCTAGCGGATGAAGTATTTCTTCTTTAATCAATCGTTCCATTCTCCCCCTCGAAATGTGGCCCAAGCGACGATGCCACAATTTCGAAGAAGGATTGTTACTTCTCCCATTCTTTTTATGATGGCGTTCATTCATATTCATTTCGCAGAGATTCACACACATAGGATAACCGGAAAGATTTAACATATAAAGTTTGCCTCGTTGGACGGCGAGACCAACATCCTTATTACAATACTTTAAAAAACATTGTTTCTCCCCGAAGGTACAATGAAAACCAAAATCATCTAAACATGAAACTGAAATCAAATTCCTACTCAAAGTAGGCACATAAAGAACGTCCTTGAGCTGAAGTAGGAAACCAGTGTGCAACTTCAAGGTGAGGGAGCCCACGGCTTCAACTTCAGCCTCCTTCCCATTCGCGACATTAAGTCTTCTTGTTCCCTTTAGGGTGTGGCTTATATGGAATCCCTGCAAAGAATTCGCGACATGAACGGTCGCACCTGAGTCAATCCACCATGTAGATTCAGAAAAATCAACATATAGAGATTCATCTACAAGAGTGATCTCATCCTTACCCCTTTTATTCAGCCACTTAAGAAAACCTGGACAATCCGCCTTGACATGATTTGGCAGCTTGCAAAAATTGCAAAGTCTTTCTCCAGCGGCATTTGTAAGATTAACTGGAATAGCCGTTGGAGGAGCGGAACGTGAACAACTTGCCTTGTTGCATTGCTTAGGCTTTTGAGGATTCTTTTTGAAAAACTGCTTTTTGTTGGGCACATTATTGTTATGAGCATGGTTCTCATGCTTCCTTTTCCCAGAACTAACATGGAAAGCTTGATCTTTCTGTTCACTCTTAATTCTCTCTTCCTCCTGAACGCAATGTGCAATGAGTTCAGGTAGTTTCCATTTGATTTCAAGAGAATTATAGTTTATCTTGAATGGATTGAACTGTGAGGGTAGTGACCTAAAAACTAAGAGCACAAGAAGCTCTTCGCTTAATTCACACTTCATGGTTTTAAGCTTTGCCACGGCATTGCTCATGCTCAAAATGTGCTCCCTCACATTTCCATTTCCTTCATATTTTGCAAGCAGCTTGTGTAAAAGCTCATCTGCATACACTTTCTCTGAGCCTTTAAATTGTTCTTCCACCGATTTCAAATATTCGGCAGCACTTTCATTAGGGGGAATAGCCCCTTTAATCTCAGTGGAGATGGAGAAGTTCATAATTAGGAGTGCCATTCTATTGGACCTCTCCCACTTCTCAACTCTAGTGTCATACGCTTTCTTAAGCTCAGCATACCCAGTGGCATCCTTTTTAGGTTCCACTGGTTTACTTTCCATTAGTGCAAGGTCAACCTCATGCCAACCCAAATGCAAAAGCAACGAGTCCTTCCAAGTTTGGAAGTTGTTTCCCGTGAGTGGTTCGATATTCTCGAGACCACGAGGACCGGAAGCTGTCATGATTTCAAAATATCATAAGCAAAAGGAAAAGAACATCATCATAAAATTAAATTGCACAAAAATTAACCTACGTTGGTTTGATCAATTTTCATGCAAAATTAACTCCAAATTATATCACCGTTGGGCAGAAAATAATGAGGAATTAACGGAGTGATTCAAAAGAAATGTAAAACAACGTTGGTTTGTATTACAAAAATGATCACATTAATCTCACGTGTAATATCAATTTTCCAACATTAATAATTCACCATTTATTGATATTACCATGGGATGAACATCAATTTGCCATAAAATGACACAAACATTAATTCATAAAAGTTTTCTAAATAAAATTTCTCGTTGATTCCATTCTATTCAGAAAAATAAAACATAATTTTCAGCATCATTTTTCTGGCATTTTTATATATTTATAACAGTGCAGAACATTTGTGGATAATCATAATACGTAAAATGCACTGAATAAAACAGAAAACGCACAGAAACTTTACTTTTAGCCCAGCAAACAAAAAAAAACATTAAAATAAAAATACACGTTCTCTATGGGCTAAGACAACTTGGGCCGAAGCCCAGCCACGAAAGTGGCCCGTTTAGGCGGCCGAAGGCCCGCCTGGAGCAGCGCATTGGTTTCATCCGTCCGATCGAGCTGACGGCTCCGATCGCTCCGGAGTGGAGCAAAACTGCCACTGGGTCAAACCCTAGCCTCATTTCCCCGTCCACTCCCGATTCACTCGCTCTCTCTAGAGGAGCGGCGACCGAGCGGCGGCTTCGAGGCTCGCTGGCCCATGGCGGCGCGGTGGCTACCCTCGCCGGAGCAGCGTGCAACGGACCGAGTCCCGCGCGCTCCTCCGGCGAGCATAGCTCCAGCATCACGCGCATGGCGGCTCGTACAGCGGACATGAGTATCCCGCCGTCATTTCACCGGCTGCTGCCGGCGCTAGCGTTCGACTGCGACGGCGACGTCCAAGGCGCGGAGGCCAGGCGACGCGCGCGTGCGTGAGCGCAGCGGCGGCGGCTGCTGCTTCATTCCGCGCGCCACCCCGAAGGGCGGCGGCGTCCCGGCAATGGCGTGCGCGAAACGGCGGCGGCCGTACGAACACAGAAGGCCGGTGTCATCTAGGTGATTCCTCAGATCCATTTTTGCTCTTAATTACAACATTCTGCCTCTGATTTGAGGATTTGTTGGGTTTCAACAAATTTGGGGGAAAAAGTTCTAGGTTTTCTACCTCGGACGAAATTGGGGAATTTCTTTTTGTGATTCCACTTAACCATAGATTCCCCTCCTAATTGTTTAACATGGCTTTATCAGTGCTAACAAACATAAACCTGATGCGGAAGCGTGGCATAGCTGAGCAAACAGAACATGTATCTTTGACTAGCACTTATCCAGTAGCAATTTAGACATTAACTCAAACCTCTTAACCCTAGAGACTAACCGAGACGGAGGGCTAGCTTTAATCATGAACCATCATTCTTAAACCTTAATCATCAGTACGTAATCATGATCATCAGACTTAAGAGATCATCTTAGGGATCTAATCTAGGCTTAACCATGCTCTGATACCATTGTTAGACTTAATCCAGTAGGATCACTTAACAGATCGTAAGCCAGGCATTAGATCACCTAATTGCATATGAACAGAGAGGGGTTGAGTGATCTTACCACCAATGGAAGAAGTCATTGGTGTAGGCGATGCGAAGTCCCGTGCCTGCTCGATGCAAGCGTGATGCAGGCTTGGGGTAGATGTTCGACGCGGGTAGCGGCGTCCCTCCAGGCGCCACCGGCACTGCCCTGAAACAAGGGCAGTGATAGGAGATGATCTTCCCGTCGTGCAGCGCTCCCCCAGATCGGTTAGGGTTTTGGGATGTGGGGAGCAGGAGTAAACCTTACGAGAACTCGTCTAACGTAGGTGCCGGCTGCTCCCCATCCTTTTATGTGTGCGCTAGCGACGGGGGACCAAAACCACTTGTTGGTTAGGGTGCCCTCGATCAGGGCGCGTGAGTTGGGATCAAGGGGTTCGAACGTTGGTTCGTTACCCCCTTCCCTCACGCTAGCTTATCCTTCTTCTTTTTTTCTTTTCAGCCCGTTGGGCCTTAGATCAATACCAACAGTAAGCAGTCAAACTCAGCAAGGAACTAGGGAAATAAAGCAACCACCCATTTTCATGCCTTCCTCTAGTTTGGTCAACTGTTCTGTATCCTCTTCATGATTTATAGGAGCTGATTGCCGAATCCAGTCCTGAGTACAAATGAGTGCTTGGACCATGAAGGGTGTAAGCGAGCTTCTAAACCCATCGAGGATACGTCCACCGGTGTTGAAGGCGAACTCCGAGGCAACTCTAGATATCGGTACAGCCAACACGTCGCGAGCTATGCGAGATAACATTGGTAATCTAGAAGAACTAGCCTTCCACCACTGGAGAATATCAAATTTGGTGGTGTTTGCTTTAGTCTCCTCAGCAAGATATTTCTAGTGTTCAGACTTGGTAGGACCAACCACTCTTGGCAATTAGGGACCTCATCGTGCTCCCGCCTTGCTCCACATCGGATTCCATTTCCTTCTTCTCACCTGAAGCATACATCTTGCCATACTTCTTCTCCTTTGATCTCACCAAACATCTCATAAGTAGCAAACCATTTGTAATCTGACAACTTATACCTTGGATCGAGAGCAACAGCCACAAAGATCAGAATGTTGAAGCTCTCATGATCACCGCAATACTTGTTGTACTCAGCAATCATCCTTTCAGCCATTTCCTTCCGCACAGCATCGTTACTCTCACACGACTCTCTCAACAAGATGTAAAGATCAGCAATTTCATGGAAAAAATGTGAGATTTGCGACGATTATAGGCTGAAACACGAATACTGAGGTTATAAAAATGCTCAAGAAACTCTGAAATCTACCTTGCATACTCCCAATCTACAACTTCAGGAACTCTTGGCGCTTTCTCACTATTTAACTCAACTTCAAAGTAGGGTCATCATCGCCATACCTATCGAACACCCTCTCATATGTGGCTGCAGTATTCAACATCAGGCATGTGGAGTTCCATCTGGTGCACACATCAAGTTATAAGAATGCTTTGCTGTCCACCTTCTCCAAGTCAGCACACCTCTTAAATTGAGTAATTCTAGATGGATAAATTCTGATAAAACGGACAGCAGCACGGACTCGCTGCACTGGGATAATCCCACTCTCTCAGGCAATTTGAAACGATCAAGTTTATCACATGGGCTGCACATCTCATGTGAATATATTGTCCTTCTGCTATGCTGGTTTAGCATTGTTCATGGCCCTCATGTAACTTATAGTGCCATCATTTGCTGATGCATTGTTAACAGTTATTGAGAACAATTTCTCTAAGCCCCAATCCAACAAACACCTATTGATGTCTTTCATAATGTCTTCCCGGCCCCTTACAAACCACTCACCAAGAAGAACCCAATAATCCGCTTATGTAGCTTCTAGTCAGTGTCAAGGAAATGAGCCGTAACACACATATAGCTCTGTTGTTGCATAGATGTCCAGGTATTGGTTGATAGGATAACCCTATCTCAAGATTCTATGAAAAACATTTTCAGTTTCTCTTTCTCACAGTAGAATGCGGACACAATCTCTGATAGTGGTTCTCCTAGATGGCACACTAAAGCGACAACATGCCTCTGACATTAACTTTCTAAATCCTGGTTTCTCGGAAAATGCAAACGAGAGCCCATCCATAATTATCATTTCAGCAAAAGTATCTATAGTATTCTCAGGATCGAACCTCCCAGCAACGAGTGCGCAGTTACTGCTGTCCTCCTCATCTGTTGTAGCTTGAAGAGTTGACTTCTTGTTATCATTGGTCTTATTGGGGTTGCTCCTGCAGATGGTCAAATGCTTCAGCAAGGATGATGTACCAAGTTTTGATTCACATAAAAGCTCTTGTTAGCAATAGTTGCACTTGCCCTGATTCTGAACACAAGGATGTTTGTAAAAGTTTCCGAAACATCTTACCTTGGCGCCATTTCCTTCCTTTTATTGGACCCCCTTTGGTGCTTTATCCTTCCGGGACTCCTTTTTTTTCTTTTTCTCAGCTTCGCCTCTGACCTCCTCAACATTCTCACAGCTCATTGTCAACGACCGCTGAGAACCTTCTACGCTATTGCCGATGTTTTCTTGCAGTTCAGGTGTCTACAAACAACAAACAAGGCAACAAATGACGCAACAAAACTAGAGATGTACACTCTCTACTTGGAAGACCAAATGTACGTCTTCAGTTATAGCGAGCTGAGGTCTGGCCAGTCATTCAACACTTAAATTTTATGGTAGTAACCTACTTGATTTGACAATGCTTAGAACTAGATGGTGGTTGAAATGATATGCGTAAATTGATGATTTCCAATTGTATCCATTAGCAAGAATCATCTAATCAGGTGAAGTTGAGTGGTGGAAGAGTTCTCTGAACCATCCAATCAAGTGGAATTTCAATTTGCTACAGAAACAAAAACTACGAATCAGGGGACTCACTTTGGACGAGTCTAGGCTCGTTGCCATGGTGGCGGCGGTGTCCTCCTCTCCGGCGACCAGCATCACGGGGCAGGCTGGCGCAGCGCGGCGGTGTCCTCCTCTCCGGTGTCACAGGGCAGAGCGGCGCAGCATGGTGCGGGCGGGGGTTTCCTCCTCTCGGGCGTCGCGGCGCAGGCCAGCGTAGCGGCCCTCCTTCTATCTTCTTCAGCATCACGGAGAAGGCCGGCGAAGTGGGCTCGCCGGGGGCCGTGCGGGATTGGCCGCGCCGCCACTGATCAATCGAGGTTTTTCTTATCCTAAAAATAAAAATAAAAAATAGGCCGAACTACTGGAAGATTGAATGCCTAAGAGCAACTCTAGCACACTTCTTAAAACGCCCAAAATAACCGCCCGTTTAAGGTTTCGGGCGAAAAAAGTTGTTCGATCAGACACTGTATCGATGCGCGACCTGTAAAACAATTTGTGGTGCACGGAAAAACTTTACCCTCAACCTTTAGATTCATGGAAGCCTCCCAGCCGTCGGTCGTCACCGTAGACGTCATCCACAAGCCGCTCACTTGGGCAGATCTCGTCGCCGGCGATGTCACGCCCGTCGCCGTACAAGGCTCCACCGCGCCACCCCGCAAGCGGAATGGCAACATCGTCGCTTAGGATTGCGCTCCCGCGGGCCTCGCCGAGAAGGCACGAGAATTCGGTCTGTCCTGCGCCGGCGAAGAAAGGGGTTGCCAGTGTGAAACGCAAGAAGACCACCACAAGAGCGACCCCGCCAACACCTCCCCTGACAGCTCCGGCAAGTACTGCCCCGAGGATGCCTGTCGATGGTGCTGCTGCCGCCGCCCCGAGGTGTTCGACGGAATGGCCCCGAGGTAAGATGCTTCGATTGCTTGCACTTCTTCCACTTTTGTCCATTGCGTGTGTTCGTGACTTGTCGAGCGAAATTGTAGCGCCGGTTTGCATGATGCGACTACCGACTTCATGCAAATGTTGGACGACAACACCGTCGACATCGGTCAAGCCCCGGTCGGCGATTACGGTTACAATGAGATGGATGGTGGTGTGTACGATCATGGTGATGAAGAAGATGATGTGGAGAAAGTTGACGAGGGAGTGTTCGACGAAGCGCAAGCAAAATTAATCACACGCAAGATCAAAGAACTACACGCCACACACCTTTTCGTCTCCCCAAGGTCGTTGGGACGTGATCAAGCCGATTTGTAGCCGTTGGGCTGCATGCTTGCAACAAGTCCACAATGCACCTCCAAGTGGTACCGTTGAATCCGACTATGTGAGTTTGTTTTCATGTCGCAAGTTGTGCAAATCTTTTGTAGCCGTCGGAGTGGTTGCATAATTTGACATTGTTTTAATTTTGTAGAACAAAATTGCGCAAAGAGAGGTACAAGGACATGGAAGCTTCCGGTAAGAAGGCATTTCAACTAAAGCATTGTTGAGAACTTCTCAAGGAAAGCGAGAAGTGAAAGTTGATTGACAAAGAATCCCCACCGAAGAGAGGTGCACTCACCAAGATTGATGATGATGATGAAGATGAAGATGAAGATGACAATGTCCCAAGAAACAAGAGCAAATCCGATGGAGTTGGTGAGCAACCCTGACGCGTGCCTAACTGCCTGATGAGCACTAACAAGATACGAACAGGGAGATCGCCTGGGTAAAAGGATTAACAGTGCCTGATTGGCTGATTCAGTCCCTGAAACTTGCGCCCACGGAGTTTGTGCAGGTCGGTGAAGGCAGCCACGACTTCGGCCTCCTGTCAGACGGTTTTTCTCAGGACGGTCCAAGCTCTACGTGGCTTAGAAATCCTGCGCCGGCCGTAGGAGCTCCTCGTACATTCCATTCTCCATATCCATTCCTTGCTGAACCATGACTTGGGATTTTTCATCTTCAGTGTAACACAGGTTCAGGCTTTCTGCCAATATGCCCTTCTCTTCTCACATTTAATCCCAACTTCAGTTTCCCCTTGCTGATTGGGCATTTCACGTTTCCAGTGTTTCATGGTTGCAGGCTTCCACAGCAGAGCACGTTGATGAGGTTGGCCCGTCATTGTCAAGCGCACGCAGAGCCTTGTTCGATGTTGGGTGTGTTTAAGTTTCACAAAGACTATGGACAGGGTTTAATTAAGGCGACTCGATCGATGGCTTGACTTTAGATGCACCATGCTTGCCGTTCCACACCCATCTGTAGCCAGTACATTTCGTTAACAAATGACCCAAGTATCCGCTACACAGGACTAAAGACTAGTAGTAGTCAGTTTTATTAACTTGGTTCAACTTATCCTTCTTGTTCATGCCAGTATAGGGACGAAAGAGACAACATAACTTCTATCATTACTCTTACTATATCCCAGAAAACAGATGGAAGGTAGTGCATATTAGCTGGGATGCTTGTATCTGGGCCAGCGTTGGGGAAAACAAATGTCTCTCTCTCCCCCAAAAAAATGAAATGACTCCAAAAAGTCGCTGTTATTATAAACAATATTTTGCTAGATCGATCAGTGGGTGAAGCCCCAGCTGCATGTTTCATAGTTTAAGCACAACTTGTACATTATTAACAACTAATCTTGCTGCTCGGAACCAGGTCTTTCGGGTCAAGAGAGCTTAATATAATGCATCCATGTGTGAGCAACATGAGAGAGCGTTTGAACAGATCTAGATGCCAGGATGATTTGACAAATGCAACTTGCTGGTACCTCTCTCTCCCTCCCTCTCTTTCTTCTCCACCTTGTGTATAAATAACAACAAAAGCTTTTATCCTTGAAAAGGTAGTTTTCGAAATTGCTGATGGCACAAATTAATGGGTGAAGTGAAATGATCCTTAACGTCCTACAACGGATGCGTCACAGGAAGCTCCTTCAGAAGTGTCCAAGAGAGACTAGATACTTGTAGTAATTATTGTGCAACTGCGAATCCTGCAGGCGCATACCGAAGGTATAGTATCCAATGGAGGATCTTTTCCAAGAAGAGTTGACATCAAATATGCTCATTTCCAACCTAATGATGCTTGTGGCTTTACACTTGTTTTAGTTATGGCCTGCTGGCTAAGCGACATGTACACATTAGTAGTATAAGCATAACTACCCTAAAAAAATTAGTATAAGCATAACTTTTATAAACATAGTAATTGAATTGGAAGAACCCTTCGCTCCTCCTGCCCACGCCCAACTCCCATCTAGGGTTTCCTTGCCTCTCGCCGGCGCCGCCGGTCCGCCTTATGTTCTATGGTCCTCGGATCATGGAGGCACGGTGGATTCCGGCCCTTGCCGGTGGGAGGGCTTCGTTTTTAGATGCTTTTCTGAGTTTTGTTAGGGTTTGTGCCATGCTCAAGAAGATGAGGTGGTGGCGGCTTCTTGAAGATGGAATAAGGTCCTTCCCGCCTAGCCCCCGTTCCGGTAATGTTTCAAGCATTGTCGGAAGGCGTGTGAAGGTTTGTCTCCGGCGGATCTCATGGGATCCGGTCGGCGTTTGTCTTCGGTGGATCCGACTGGATCCGGTCTTCGCTCGTCTACGTCTGTGTGTCTGCAGGTTGGATCCTTCCGGTCTATGCTTCTCTTCATCGGCGGCGGTTGCTGTTCTGGTGCGCTGGTCCCATGGGGCCTTAGCACGACGAATTCCCGACTGTCTACTACAACAATGTTTGCCCGGCTCCGACGAGGGAGGGGCGATGACGGCGGCGCGCCATCGGCTCGCTCCAGAGATTGTAGTCGTCGCTAGGTGGTCTACAGACCTGGATGTAATTTTTACTTCTAGTGTTTTTTGTACTACCTTGACAGTTGATGAATACTCCCTCCGTTCCGAAATAATTGTCTTTCTAGCCATTTCAAATGGACTACAACATACGGATGTATGTAGACATGTTTTTAGAGTGTAGATTCACTCATTTTGCTTCGTATGTAGTCACTTGTTAAAATCTCTAGACAGACAATTATTTCGGAACGTAGGGAGTAGATCGGAAGTTTTCGCGCAAAAAAATAGGCATAACTTTTATATGAGGTATTAACAAATAATCTCTAGTGGCTGCGTGATTCACTTGGTTTGCGAGACTTGCAGAATCTGGTCACATATCCCTCTACCATTATGCTGCTATTTTCCTACCCCTCTCTCGTAATGTCAGGATTTCCCAAGGACAAGCAGGGAATTGGGTTAAAAGAGTCCAAGTCGGTTTACACGGCCTGAAGCCCAAGCAAGGTACATGTAGGTATGAAGACATCTTTACACAAGAGGCCTACCTGCCAGACGGCAGGCCAGGCCGGGCCCGGCGTAAGGCCTGAAGCTGAGTCTCCATTTTAACTCAAGCAACATCTCAGATCTTCCACCGTTGCCCCCTGCTGCTTTCCAATGGCCGAGCTCGGGCCAAAGGTCAAGGGAATACTTCTGAGTACTGGATTTCATAGATGGAAGAACAGTGTTCTAGTCACTGTAACACTGTAACAACCCTAGCCTCCCGCGACTCCGCTGGCGGCCGCTGCCGCCGCCACCGCACAGCCCCCTCCGTCGCCCTCGCCCATGGCCCCCGTAGCCCCCGCCGCTTCCCCCGCCGCCGCCCCTCCCCCTCCCCCTCCCAGCCCGGCCGGGGATGAAGGCCCTGACCTGAATCCCGACCCGCGCCACTCTCCGGCGGTCGCTCTTTTCGCCCCTGCTGCTCCGGCCCCGGCGCCGGCCGCTCCGGCCCCTGCTGCTCCGGCACCGGCGCCGGGCTCTTCGGCCCCTGCGGCTCTGACCCCGGCGCCCGCCGCTCTGGCCCCGACCGCCCCGGACCTGGCCGCTCCGGCCCCTGCGGCTCCAACCCCGGCGCCCGCTGCTCTGGCCCTGGCCGCCCCGGCTTGGGTGGAGGTTGGGAGACGGCGCCGCCCGAGCCTGGAGAAGGTGGCTGCTCCCCCTCCCAGGAAGGATGCTGGACTGCCTCGCACTTTCAAGCAGAGGACTTTCGGCCTCTGCTTTCGGTGCTTGGCGTCGGACCACTTCGTCGCGGGTTGCTGCGGCCCTGTCCGGTGCTTGGGATGTGGCCACTCCGGCCATCGCGAGCGGGAGTGCTTGGCACGGCATCCTGCCGGTTCAGAACCTCGCCGTCCCCCCCTCGCGCCTATCGGGCCTCGTCAACGGCCTCCCCCCTGCAGCGGATCGCCTCCAGCCCCACTACATCGTCCTGGTCGCACTTGGGCTTCGGTGGTTTCTTATCAAGTCAGCCCTGCGACTGATGGTGTCGTGCCGGCGGCTGACCCCGGCGTGCCCCCTGCTGTTTTGGAGCCATTGCGGCCTCTCCTTGCAGCTCAGGCGGAGGCGCTCGGCGCTGAGCTTCAGGCCTTGTTCGCTGCTCGTCTTGAGGTGCTGTTCAAGCCTCTTCAAGACTTGATTGCTGCTGTGGAGAGTTGGACTGCTCAAGTCTCAAGCCTATGGGAACCTATGGAAGCTATCGGGGGCAGCCAAGACCTTGCCAATGTTGAATCTGCTCCTCCTGTTGTGGCCGTTGGTGAGGATTACAGTGCGCTTGTTGTGGCTGGCTGCTCAGCTGAGTTGAGTGAGAAGGCTCAGTCCGTTGATGATCCGCCTGCCTTGGAAAAGGTCATGCTCGAGGATGATCCTCCTGACTTGGCTTATGTCTTACCCGGGATGGTGAGTCAAGGCGTGGAGGAGCGGGCCAAGGTGTCTTCTTGTTTTGGCATGGTTATGTCTGAGGTGGAGCCTGTTGAGCAGTCGACACTGGAGGAGCCAAAGGTCTCCAGTGCCCCTTGCACCAGGAAGCCTTCAAAGGAGCTGATCCAAATGGATGCAGATGAGCCTCTTGGGAGAGCCTCCTCTCAGTGGGGGGGGGGGGGGGGGGGGGGCGTCCTCGAAGAGCTTGCTCTCACTGTGTCGAGCTCGCCGCAAGTTTTGCAGGTGGGAGAGGCTGCCCCTTCTCTCTTAGAGCGATGAAGCTGCCGTTTGGACAAGAAAAACAAAGATTGCGACATTCCTATAGCCAAGCGCGCGGAGTATAGGCGGGCCGAGGCCTTTGGAGAGGTTCCAACACTCAAGAGCAAAGGAAAAGCATCTGAGGAAGACCTGAATGAGAAGATGCAACACTATCTGCAGATGTACAAGAAGGAACACACGCCCAAGGCGATCGAGGCGGTGCGCGCATTAGTTCAGGCCAATGCTTGACCACTTCTGTTGCGAGGGTGCACTTCGGTGTGCTGCCATTGTAGAGAGTTCGTGGGTGTTTGCGGAGTTCGTCTTTGTTGGATACAAGGCATGGTCTCCGTTCCTAGGTCTGGGGGCTCTTGTTTCCGGCACAGATGATGTGCCATGAGTTGTTGGGTGTGGTTTTTGCCGGTTTCTCATATTAACCGCGCGTTGTATGGTTTTCGGGTCCGGTTTCCCTATTAACTGGACCATTTTCCCTCTTCTATAATGCAAAGGCAAAGCTCCTGCTGTTCGCGTCAAAAAAGTACTGGATTTCATAAGAAGCTGTGGCGCGATCGAGGTCTGAAGCAGCAGAGTCCTCGTTTTAATTTGACGCCTTTCGGGCAGCCATTGTTTTACTTGATCCTGTAATTTCCATTTGGGAGGGGGAGCCTTGACCCGATGCCGCACCTCTCTTTATATCTCCCCTCATCCTCCTGCACATCCTTCTCCACACACACCTCCACCTCCACCTCCACCTCCACTGCTACGTGCTGATTGCTATCTCTCCCTCTCCCTGTGCACATCAACCCGCCACGCCTTAAGCTTGGGTCACCTCAGCGCCTTGGAGGCAGGGGGAGTTCACGGAGGTACGTACATCCTTCTTCTTCCAGCTATAATACTCATCGTCTCTGAATCATCCATCTGGAATCAGCAGCACTGCTGCTCTGTCTTTTTTCTTTTTCTCTTTCCAATCAACAATCATCGATCTGGAATCAGCCTACAGCCAACCTGCTACTATCTCTTGATCCCTGATTTTATTTCTCACTCCCTTGTAAACGATGTATTGATCATCGTCTGAGGAATAAAATCTTATATTGCTATAAAAAGAAACTGCTACTACTATCTACTCCGTATAACAGAGAAAACATGCATCCTAGGAGTCAGACCACTCACCACTCCCACAAAAACTGAAGAACCCCAACATTACAGTTAAGCTATCACATAGCAACAGGAGGACAAACCCGACAGCCATGCACTTTCAGAAACAAACTAATGTACCAAACTTCCATCAACTACAGCTCCCTGTGAAATATGGAAGCGTTCCTACTCTCCAAACAGGGAGAGCCGCAGGTATTTATTGGTGTCTTACGAGAGACGTCTCATGGCGTTACAGAGAGAGGGATCGATAGAACGAACCCCAGAGATACATGCGGGATAGGGAGAAGAGATAAGAAGTTAAAACAATAAAACAACTCTATCTCTAACTATCTAGCTTGTCATCCAAGATATGTAACGCATATGCTATATACGTATCTGTTATAATGTTTAACACTCCCCCATAATCAAAACCGAACTAGGTTGAGATTACGACGAAATTCTTCAAAACTCCTGGTCGGTAGTGCCTTTGTGAACCCGTCTGCAAGTTGATCCTTGGATGGAATAAACCGGATCTCTAACTCTTTGCTGGCAACTCTTTCTCTGACAAAATGAAAATCTATGTCGATGTGTTTGGTTCTGGCATGGAAAACTGGATTGGCAGACAAATACGTTGCTCCAAGATTGTCACACCAAAGAAGTGGAGTTTCAGTTTGCGATATTCCAAGCTCTTTTAAGATGGCCTGAACCCAAATGATCTCAGCGGTAGCATTTGCCAATGCTTTGTACTCAGCTTCAGTACTGGACCTGGACACAGTAGCTTGTTTTTTTGCACACCAAGAAATCAGATTTGGTCCATGAAAAATAGCAAATCCCCCCGTGGACCGACGATCATCCACACACCCAGCCCAATCTGCATCAGAGAAAGCACTAACTCGAGTGGAGGAGGATCGATTTATCATGAGACCCATACTTACTGTATTCTTTACATACCTCAGAATATGTTTTGCTGCTGTCCAGTGAGCTGTGGTAGGTGCATGCAGAAATTGACAAACTTTGTTAACTGCAAAGGAGATGTCAGGTCTCGTAAGAGTTAAATACTGGAGTGCACCAACAATACTCCTGTAGCTGGTATTATCTTCTTGATTCAGGAGTTCTCCTGCTGTCAGGGAGAGAGGTTCTGAGTTAGACAAAGGAGTAGGTGTGGGTTTGCAATCCTGCATACCAATTCTACTTAATAGATCAGTAACATATTTTCCTTGTGACAGATGAATGCCATGCTTAGTCTTCTAAACTTCAATACCTAGGAAGTAGTGCAAGCCTCCTAGATCTTTGAGAGCAAAGTCTGTTCTGAGATCATTTAACAAGGTTGTCACTGCAGCACTAGATGAACTAGTAACAATAATATCATCGACATAGATGAGAACAAACATGGTAGTATGAAACTTGTTGTAAATAAACAAAGATGTGTCAGACTTGGAAGGAGCAAAACCAAGTGCTTGCAGTTTCATACTCAACCGCGAGTACCATGCTCAAGGGGCTTGCTTGAGTCCATACATGGCCTTATCAAGCTTGCAGACATGGAACGGTGCATTTTGATCCTCAAAACCAGGAGGTTGTTTCATGTACACCTCTTCTTCCAGAACACCATGAAGAAATGCGTTCTGTACGTCTAGCTGTCTGAGACACCATCCCCTGAAAACAGCAACAGAGAGCACAAGACGAATAGTAGCTGCTTTGACGACAGGACTGAAGGTGTCCTCGTAGTCAATGCCATAGCGTTGTTTAAAACCCTTTGCAACTAGGCGAGCTTTGTAGCGATCAATGGAACCATCAGTTTTCCTCTTAATTATGTAAACCCATTTGTAGTCAATGAGATTTGTACCTTCTCGACGAGGGACGAGATGCCATGTCTTGTTACGGTGCAAAGCAGAGATTTCTTCCTCCATTGCATGTTTCCAGCGCGAGTCACCAAGAGCTGCAGCTAAAGTCTTAGGCTCGCTAGATTCTCCTGTTAAACATGTGAGACCATATTTGGAAATATTCTTGTAATTAATTCTTGTAGTGACTCCCTTTTGTAACCTGGTGCGTGGTGGCGTAGGGGGTGCTGTAGAAGGTGCAGCCACGGAAGATCCAGGCGACTAGAGCAGAACAGCCGCAACGGATCCCGAAGGCGATCCGGGAGCGCTAACAGCGCCCGATCCCGAGGACGCGTCGTGGGCCGCACTGGCCGAGGTGTCAGACGGATCCGCCTCGGGAAAGAGCGGAGCGTCGTCCGTGCGCGGGTGGTCGGGCGAGAGCGTGCAGGTGGAGGGCCCGGGCGTGGAGGACGGCCACGCGGAGGCCTCTGGCTGGTTGGCCGGCATGCATGCATCGGGTGGGGAAACCCTGGTGGAGGCCCCGCCAACCACGCAGATCCCGCGGCAGCTGGGTGCGCTGCACCTGACGCACCTGGCGCGGTCTCGTGGGAGGATCCCGAAGGCAATCCCGCTGCAGAGGGCGGCGATCCCGAAGCAGATACGCCAGGGGAATCCGTGCACATAAAATGTTGCACTGTAGCAGCAATTTCATCTTGATTTTCTGGTGGATTTGCATCATTTTCTTTGCTGGAACTTGCTGAAACAGTAAACTCAGGCACACCATTAGGAGAGTTAGACAAATATTGATTATTGCAATTATTTTCTTCCACACTAGCTGCGCCGAAGAGATGTGAGGGCAAGAGAAGAATTTCTTTCCTAAGGAGAGCTCTGGCATTAGGATGAAGAGTGGAAAAAGGAAATTGAGTTTCACCAAAGACCATATCACGGGAGATATACACTTGTCCTGTGGAGACATCTAAACATTTGACTCCCTTGTGTTGTGCACTGTAGCCAAGAAAAACGCATTGTTTCGACCGGAACATAAGTTTCCGATTGTTATAGGGACGAAGGTTGGGCCAACAAGCACACCCAAACACACAAAGTGGTGCATAGTCAGGTTTGACACACAAAAGACGTTCGGTAGGAGTTTCATTCATAATAAGACGACTAGGCAGAATGTTGATAAGGTGTACATCGGTGAGAAAAGCTTCGTCCCAAAATTTCAGTGGCATAGATGCGGCAGCAAGTAATGCAAGGCCTACTTCAACAATGTGTGTGTGTTTGCGTTCAGCAGACCCATTTTGCTGATGAGCGTGAGGACATGAAACATGATGAGATATTCCCAATTTCTGAAAAAACGAGTTGAGTTTCTCATATTCACCGCCCCAGTCAGACTGGACGGCGATGATTTTGCTATCAAACTTTCTTTCAACAAGTGCTTGAAAGTTGTGAAAAACTTGAAATACATCGGATCTTTTCTTGAGAAGATAAATCCACGTATACTTGCTAAAGTCATCAATGAAGCTAACATAATATGCATTTCTACCAACAGAAATTGTAGCAGGGCCCCACACATCAGAAAAAATGAGTTGTAATGGTTTGATAGAAACACTAGTTGAGACAGGATATGGTAGCTGATGACTTTTGGCTCTTTGGCACGAATCACAAATTGTTTCAGAATTAGGCTCTCCAACAACTGGGAGTTTATTCTTGCTAAGTACTTGCTTGACAATAGAAAAAGAAGGATGACCTAAACAAGCATGCCATCGCTCTAAGGAGAGTTTAATGGCGGCACAAACTTGTTTATCTTATCTGCTAACTTTAGGAATCAACGGGTAGAGTCCGTCCATGCATCTACCTCGGTAGAGGATTTGCCTCGTGACCTGATCCTTGATCAAGAAAAAGAAGAGGTGAAACTCTAAAAACACATGATTGTCAAGAGCAATGCGATGAACAGATAAGAGATTCTTTGATGAACTAGGGCAGTGATGAATATTATTAAGATGAATATCGCTATGAGGGGAATGAATAATTGAATGACCAGTATTGCTTATCTCCATACCTGTTCCATCTGCATTATGAACTTGATCTTGCCCATGGTATCTCTCATGCATTGTGACCTTCTCGAGCTCGTGCGTGATGTGGTCCGTTGCTCTGGAGTCCACATACCAATTGGTGTCTACACCATAGGATGTGTTGGCTGCTGCAGCAACCTTCTTCTTATCTTCAGCATACCGCCACTTGCATTGCTTTGCTATGTGATTAGTTTTCTTACAAATCTGACACTTGCCTTCATACTCATCATACCCGCGAAAATTGCTGCTGTAGTGGTTTTGGCCGCCCCTATTGTTGGTGTAGAAGGGTCGACCTCCTCCCTGATAGCTGTTGTTGGAGTAATGGCCGCCACCGCCACCACCATAGTGGTTGCCGTGGTCGCCATAGTAGCCTCCACCGCCGCCGCCGTTGTTGGGGTAGTGGCCACCGCCACCGTTTCCAGTGCCACGACGAGGATCACCGCTGCCGCCGTTGTTGGGGTAGTCTCCGCCGCTGCCGCTGTTGTGGTACAGGCCACCACCGCTGCCGCCGCCGCGATAGCCCTTGGCCGAGCCACCTCCTCGGCCGCGTGATGTGGCGTTTGCTGATGATTTGAAGGCACCAGCGCCCGTGCCCTGGAACATCTCGACCCTCTGATCGAAAGTGGCCACCATGCCGAAGAGCTCATCGACTGTGACATCATCAGGACGCACATCAAGTGCAGAGATTATTGGCTGATAGTCCATGTCAAGACCGGATATGATGTGGGAGACGAGTTCATTCTCTGTGATGGGTTTTTCTGCTGCTGCTAACTCATCGACGAGACCGCGCATGTGCCCAAAGTACACAGAGGTGGATTGGGTTCCTTTCTGGGCGGTGGTGAGGGATATGCGGACATGGTTGGCTTTGGATCTGGAATGGGCAGAGAACATATTGGAAAGAGTTGACCGGCAGAAGTTTCTAGGGAAGCTACTTGAACTAACACTTCCTTGGACAGGTTGCGGAGCAGGTAGGCGATGATCTGTTGATCTTGGATCAACCAAGGCGCATGAGCAGGGTTTGGAACAACCTGATCTTTGCCCTCAGAGGTTTTGCTAGTTAGGGTTCTTGGTGGTTCGGCTATGGTTTGGTCGATGTATCCAAAGAGACCGGCCCCCATGATCTGGGAGCGGGCTTGAGCATGCCAGAGTATGTAGTTGGATCGGGTAAGTGGTTCTGAGACATTGTTGTTGAGACCGGAGGAAACGACGGATGAGGATGTCGACATAGTCGAGTTCAAGGAAGGGGATGGCTAGACGAGATGGAAGAAGATGGCTCTGATTACCATGTGAAATATGGAAGCATTCCTACTCTCCAAATAGGGAGAGCCGCATATATTTATTGATGTCTTACGAGAGACGTCTCGTGGCGTTACAGAGAGAGGGATCGATAGAACGAACCCCAGAGATACATGCGGGATAGGGAGAAGAGATAAGAAGTTAAAACAATAAAACACTCTATCTCTAACTATCTAGCTTGTCATCCAAGATATGTAACGCATATGCAATATACGTATCTGTTATAATGTTTAACACTCCCCATTATCACAAAAACGTCCACCGATCAGCCAGCAATACGTAGCACCATTGGCGCCCAACCCTTTTTCTTGCTCAATACTCCCACAGCCACTACACACCTATTTTATCTGGGAAACCCATGATCCACCCACTTAAATCTTGTTCAGAATTAACATTCATAGCTATACTTAGAGCACATTTCACCACCCCCAAGCAACTAGTACTCTGTCGGTCAATCATAATCAATGCACATATTTGCAAATGGTTTTTCAGCCGAAGGATGGACACCACCATTGGCGCGGCCAAGTGGGTGCTGGGCAAGGCGCTGGCCCCCGTCACGGATGGCTTGTTGGAGTCTTGGGCAGCTAGTGCCCAGCTTGACCGCAACATCAACGCCCTCAAGATGGAGCTGCTGTATGCGCACGGGATGCTCGAGAACACGCAGGGCAGGGGAATCCATGGCGTCGCGCTCAAGGAGCTCCTGCGCCAGCTGGAGCAGCTGGCATACGGGGCTGATGATGTGCTGGATGAGCTGGAGTACTTCCGCATCCAGGACGCCCTTAAAGGGACCTTCCATGCCGCCAACGTCAACGCTGTAGGTTCCGTCCAAGGCCTCCACATCAATGTTGAGCACACGGTGAGACATGTCGCCAGCAAACTCAAGTGCCTCCCGTGCTTCGGTGCTGCTAGCCGTGGTGGTGACCAAGAAAATGATGGCTCTCACCTACACCTGTGTGTCAGGCGGGGCATCGGCTCCTCGCCACCGACGCCCGCCAACAAGGGGGTTGTCAAGAAGGTTGATGGCAGATGCATGCCCAAGGTCATCTCAAGTGCTCGCGACACTGCCCACACTTTCGGTAAACACTTTCCTTGCTACTCTCGCATATCTGTCCACGGTGGTGATGCTCTAGAAACACCAGAATTGATGTTTGATAGGGTACAAATGTCTACAACAATGATGGACATGGTAGTGCAGCTGAAGGAAGTATGTGCTAAGGTCTCCATAATTCTTAATCTAGATTTGTTCGGCTCCAGCCTCAGCCATACCCAAGAAATTGCTATAAACAGATCCAAAACGACATCAGAGATTACAGAACCTAAGTTATATGGGAGGGATGACCAAAAAAAGAAAATTATAGAGGGCATTGTTAGTGGCGACTACTGTCCCGATCAACTTAACGTTCTTCCATTTTTGGACCAGGGGGTATTGGAAAAACAACTTTTACACAACACATATGCCAAGAAGTGAATAGCCATTTCCAAGCTTCAATTTGGATATGTGTCTCTCTTGACTTCAGTGCAGATAGATTGGCACAAGAGATAGTCAACAAAATCGGTGGTGAGGAGGGGAAGACTAGTGCTGAAGAACTTATCCCACAAAGATTAAAAGCTAAGAGATTCTTACTTGTCTTGGATGATGTGTGGACATATCGAGAGGATGAGTGGGATAAACTAATAGCAATTTTAAGGAAGGTGGAGTCCAAGGGTAATTTGATTATAGTCACAACTCGAATACCAAAGGTAGCACAGATGGTTAGGACAACCAATTGTGAACTAAAATTGGAAAGACTAGATGATGCAAGTACCATGCGTTTCTTCAAAGCATGTGTATTTGGTAACAAGCAACAACCATGGAAAGAACATCCTGAATTATCTGAAACTGGTCTTGAAGTAGTGCGCCATTTGAAAGGTTCCCCCCTTGCAACTAAAACCGTGGGTAGATTACTTAGAAACCAACTTACTTTGGAGCATTGGAAAAAAGTTCTACAAAGCAAAGAATGGGAACTACAAACTGGTGAGAATGACATCATGCCAGCCCTCAAACTCAGCTATTATTATCTTCCTTTCCATATAAAACAATTGTTTGTATATTGTGCTTTGTTTCCTGAAGATTACGAATTTGATAGCAAGGAGTTAGTTCAACTGTGGATAGGACTAGGTATTTTGTATCCATGTGATAAGAATAGAAGGATTGAAGATGTTGGACTAGACTATCTGCGTGAGTTGGTCAATTATGGATTTTTCAAGAAAGACAAAAAAAAGATGGTCGTTATTTTTATGTTATCCATGATCTATTTCATGAATTGGCCACCAAGGTTTCGTCATATGAATGTGTTAGTATATGTAGTTCTAATGTCAGGTCCATACACATCTCCCCATCTGTACGTCATTTATCCATAATTGTAAATTTTAAAGATGTCAATGATAGGATGACTTTCGACGAGTATAAGAAGGATTTGAAAGCATTAAGTAAAAGATTAAAAGTTGAAAACCTACATACTTTGATGTTGTTTGGACGATACCATGGAAGCTTCGCCAAGACCTTTGGTGATCTGTTTAGAAAAGCTAAATCCCTTCGCACTATTTTTCTGTCTGGGGCATCATACCCTACGGAGAATATTCTACATAACTTTTCAGAAACTATCCATCTTCGTTACCTAAGGATTGAGCCAAGAGATTGGAGATGCAACATCGAATTACCAAGTACATTGTTCAGATTTTATCATTTAGAGATAATAAATCTAGAAAAATGGAATGACCCTGTTTCAATAAGATAAATCACTAACCTTGTAAAGTTGCGCCATTTTCTTGTGCCAGAAAATATGCCTCAAGTTCATTCTGACATATCTGAGGTGGGAAAACTTAAATTGCTCTCACAATTAAGAAGATTTGAAGTTGGAAAAGAAATTAATGGTTTCGAACTAAGTCAGCTAGAGCAATTAACAGAGCTTGGAGGGTCACTTAGCATTTATAACCTTGAAGAGGTGCAAGAAAAAGGGGCACAGGGAAAGGAAATAAGACCAATACACAGAAACTACTTAAGTGAACTAACATTAGAATGGGGTGTGAACCGATCTAACAAGTTTCCCACAAGAGAAGAAAATGTTCTTGAGAACTGTATACCACATAGTGAGCTTCGAGATCTGTGCATTAGAGGGCACGGAGACACTAGTTGCCCAACATGGCTAGGTGAGAACATCATTGTCAAAAATTTGGAATCCCTCCACTTGGATGATGTGTCTTGAAAAACTTTTCCACCATTAGGAGAGTTCTGGTCGGTTGATAAGCCCCGTGATGAGTGCAAGGGTTGCAGCATCTCAAGCCCAAGATTTCAAAACAATATTCATGAAAAAAGGCTTTAATAACTTGAAAAGGCTAGTGCTTGTTAATATACCAAAACTGACAAAGTGGGTTGGAAATCAAACTTGTGGGCTCTTCTCCCGCCTGGAAGTGCTCATTATTGAAGATGTTGGAAATATGCCCTAGAGGCAATAATAAAAGGATTATTATTATATTTCCTTGTTCATGATAATTGTCTTCTATTCATGCTATAACTGTATTATCCGGAAATCGTAATACACGTGTGAATACATAGACCATAACACGTCCCTAGTGAGCCTCTAGTTGACTAGCTCGTTGGTCGACAGATAGTCATGGTTTCCTGACTATGGACATTAGATGTCGTTGACAACGGGATCACATCATTAGGAGAATGATGTGATGGACAAGACCCAATCCTAAGCATAGCACAAGATCGTGTAGTTCGTTTTGCTAGAGCTTTTCCAATGTCAAGTATCTCTTCCTTAGACCATGAGATCGTGTAACTCCCGGATACCGTAAGAGTGCTTTGGGTGTACCAAACGTCACAACATAACTGGGTGACTATAAAGGTGCACTATAGGTATCTCCGAAAGTGTCTGTTGGGTTGACACGGATCAAGACTGGGATTTGTCACTCCGTATGACGGAGAGGTATCTCTGGGCCCACTCGGTAATGCATCATCACAATGAGCTCAAAGTGACCAAGTGTTTGGTCACGGGATCATGCATTACGGTACGAGTAAAGTGACTTGCCGATAACGAGACTGAACGAGGTATTGGGATACCGACGATCGAGTCTCGGGCATGTAGTGTACCGTCTGACAAAGGGAATTGTATACGGGGTTGTTCGAATCCTCGACATCGTGGTTCATCCGATGAGATCATCGAGGAGCATGTGGGAGCCAACATGGGTATCCAGATCCCGCTGTTGGTTATTGCCCGAGAGCCGTCTCGGTCATGTCTACGTGTCTCCCGAACCCGTAGGGTCTACACACTTAAGGTTCGGTGACGCTAGGGTTGTATGAATATGAGTATGCAGTATACCGAATGTTGTTCGGAGTCCCGGATGAGATCCCGGACGTCACGAGGAGTTTCGGAATGGTCCGGAGATAAATAATTATATATAGGAAGTGGTATTTCGGCCATCGGGAAAGTTTCGGGGTCACCCGGTATTGTACCGGGACCACCGGAAGGGTCCCGGGGGTCCACCGGGTGGGGCCACCCATCCCGGAGGGCCCCATGGGCTGAAGTGGGAGGGGAGCCAGCCCATAGTGGGCTAGTCCGCCCCCTAAGCCCAACCCCTGCGCCTAGGGTTGAAACCCTAGGGTGGGGGGGGGGGGGGGGGCGCACCACATGCCTTGGGGGGCACTCCTCCCCCTTGACCGCCGCCCCCTTGGGAGATTGAATCTCCCAGGGCCGGCGCCCCCCCGGGGGCCTATATAAAGGGAGGGGGGAGAGGGGCAGCCGCACCCTGAAGTCCTGGCGCCCCCTCCCCCTGCTACACCTCTTCCTCCTCCGTCACGTGCTTGGCGAAGCCCTGCCGGAGTGCTGCTGTTCCACCACCACCACGCCGTTGTGCTGCTGCTGGAGCCATCATCATCAACCTCTCCTTCCCCCTTGCTGGATCAAGAAGGAGGAGACGTCACATGCTCTGTACGTGTGTTGAACGCGGAGGTGCCGTCCGTTCGGCGCTAGGATCTCCGGTGATCTGAATCACAACGAGTACGACTCCATCATCACCGCTCCCTCTAACGCTTCCGTACGCGATCTACAAGTGGTATGTAGATGCAAACTCACTCCCTTGACTCGTTGCTTAGATGAACTCTTAGATGGATCTTGGTGAAACCGTAGGAATTTTTTTAATTTTCTGCAACGTTCCCCAACAGAAGACTGCCCCGAACTTATAGAGTTGCCGTTTTCATGTTCTGCTTGATCTCAACCAGAGCAAGAATGTGGGAACATGACTTGCTTCCCTAAACTACGGGATCTCAAGATTGTAAGATGCCCAAACCTGAGGACAATGCCTCCTATCCCTTGGACCCATGCTCCATGCTCCATTGAGATAGCACAAACAGGCACAAAATTTGTGAACCTCACTTACGCGGAAGGAAAATATGGAAAACCAGGATTATGTTTGGAAATTTGGGCTGCGGATGGTACAGATAGCTTGTTTTGCAGTGAGTTTGATTTCTTTAATTTGAGTCATCTAAAAGAGTTGACTATAACCAATTACCCTCCTTTGCCGTTGGATAAAATCTAAATGCTAACATCTTTGCAGCACCTCAATATAAGGGGTTGTTCAAGTATTGTCATGTCGCCAATCAGAGGCGAGAGCCATGTCCTGTACCAGGTTCCAGTTGAAGAACTCAGCATTTCTCAAAGTGGTGCTAGCGGGAAAAGATAACAGAAGTTGGTGTGTCGGAGCAGCAGAGTGGAGCACAGCAGCACAGAAACTCAAACTGTCCAACCTGGATGAACTCCATCTTAGCGACATGAAGGACCTCACAAACCTAAGCATCGGAAGTTCCCCAAAACTACATACCCTGAACATACAAAACTCCTCCGGAGTTCTTTCAGTGTCCATCTGCAACCTCCTCTCTACATCCCTCACCACATTGGTCATTGAGGGCAACAGAGAGGTGGAGCCCATCCCAGGAGAGGCCCTCCTGCTTCTCACCTCCCTCCAAGTTCTCGAATTTCTTTACTGCGACAAATTGCAATCCCTCCCTGCAGGTCTACATACACTCGCCTACATTAACTACTTATGTATCTATGGATGCCCATCCCTCCAGTCGCTCCCCAAGGAAGGCCTCCCGAGATATTTGCAAAGATTAAGAATCCTCGGATGTTCCATGAAATCACTGCCCAAGGATGCCTCCCGAGTACTATGAAGCAATTACTGATCTCCAGTTGTTCTGAGCTCGAATTACTTCCCACTTTTTCCGACGGTGCTTCTCTGCAGAAATTAGAGATCTCGATTTGTCCTGCCATCAAATCGGTGCCCAAGGATGCCCTCCGGAGTTCTCTGCAGGAATTAGTGATCAGGATGTGTCCTGGCATCAAATCGCTTCCTGAGGACAGGCTCCAAAAATTCCTGCGAGTACTAGATGTTAGTGATGACAATAGTGAGGAGCTTAAAAGGCAGTGCCGCAGGTTAACAGGGACAATTCCAATAATCAGAGCCTGACGAATCCTTCCAAGGTAAAAAACACGTCCTCATCCTCTTCTCATTCTCACTCGTCATTTCATCTGAACTGAATAACCCTCTTATTTTAATCTTCTATGCAGGGCTCTGTTTTTCTCTTCTTGATTGGTACAGCATCAGCCTCGTACAATTCTCTCTGTATACAATTGTAGTTTGCTCTCAGGGTCTCACTTGCCAGTGCAAGCACCAAGAGTTCAGTCCGTCATCATCATGTGCGTAATCAGCTTCGGACATGCCCTGCTTAGACATTTATTCTGCAGTGTATTAATCCACTACTTTAACTGTTCACACATCAAATTATTTCTTTGCGTTGCTTTACCTCATCACTGCATAGTCTTAACAGCTTTCTGTCTCCATCTACTCTTGCAGGATTCTTTTATCTTCATGATTCCAGTAAGTCAAATCTGGCCAGGTAAACAAAGCACTTCCTTCTTCTCTAGTACATGTTCCTAGTACCTACACATGAATTTCCTTTGCTTTTTCTAACCGAATAAACGAGCTCTTTTACAGTACCCTGGTACTCCAAAACCATATACCGGAGTACCAAGCATATCTGGCCGTCCATGGTCGAGTGCTGTTTAGTCATTTCTTCAAGGGTAATTTGTTTTTTTTTTCAACCTCTGGTGGCTATCGTCCCGATCATTCAGCTACCAGAAGAAGAAAATCACGGAAGAGTGGTGGTGCCGCCTTCAGCTGAATACACTTCTCCGCCGCATGCTGCTCTGCCCTCCAGCAGCGATCGCTCAACTCCGCAGATCGTATGGCATATCGTGTTGCCCCGGGCGCGCCGATTGATTTGTCTTCGTGCCGCTTGCTTGAGATTGATTTCTCACGGGCTGACGTCTGGATCAGGAAAACTAGGACTACGGATGAAACCACGGGCAGCAGATTCGATTGAATACTACTGAAATTGTTAATTCATGTATAGATGAACTAGAATAATTTGTAGAATGAGTATGGCTGTGATGAAATAGCAGGCGAGACATTTTTCTACTAATTCGTTCATACATCCAAGTTAAATTTCTCCCAGGAAACGATCAGCCATGGCGATGACCATGCTTTTTGAGGCTCATCCCCGGCTCCTCGCCCACAACGGACATGCAGAAGCTGCCTTGGGACGGCATGCAAGTCGCTCCAACCCCAGGGTGGAGGTGCCGAGGTGGTGGCTAGCAAAGCTCCAGCCGCCATGAATAAATTAGGGTTTGGTAAAAACGAATGACTTGTTTAGATGCTGAATACTCGAAGGTCACTACCGGAATCGCACCCTATGCCGACGGTCAGGGCCGTCGGCATAGCCCTGACTAGCCGTCGGGACAGGCCTATGCCGACGGCCCCCGTCGGCATAGGGCCGTCGGCAACATATCCGTCGGCGTAGCCAGGATTACCGTCGGCATAGAAAGGCCGTCGGCATAGACCCTATCCCGACGGTGGCCGTACATCTATGCCGACGACGCTGGCCATCGGCAACGCCATCGCCTAACGGCGGCTGCCGTCAACTGCTGACCAACGGCGACTCGCCACGTGGCACCTCTATGCCATAGTTCTAAACTACGCCGACGGCTAGGCCGTGGGCATAGAGGTGCCACGTGGCGAGTCGCCGTCGCTCCTGTGGGCTTGCCTATGCCGACGGCCTAGCCGTCGGCTTAGTTTAGAACTATGCCGACAGCTAGGCCGTCGGCATAGACGTGCCACGTGTCGGCAACTGGGCACTCCTGGGGCAGAACTAAGCCGACGGCCAGGCCGTCGGCATAGACGACCACGTGTCAGCCACTGGGAGCTCACGCCAGGCCTATGCCGACGGCTAGGCCGTCGGCATAGTTTTTGTCCAGTTTTTTTTCTTTTTTCTGTTTCTTTTGAGCTCAATCATTTGAATATACACAACATATATAAGAAGCAGCATATATAAGAAGCAACATCACGTAACAGTAAGGAGTAGCATCACACATCATAAGAAACATCACAAAGCATAAACATATAAGTATCATCACCACCAAGCATATAAGAATCTCACAAACAACAATACGATAAGAAACATCATAAGCATATAAGTATCACAACATCGAGAACCGCCACAATGTGACCCAAAGGCTTAAGCGCCAGGACGTCGAGCACCGCGGAGGTCGTCACCGCCAAGAGCGCCGAAGCCCAGGTCGTCAGTGCTTCCGCCAGCGCTACCGCCAAGACTGCCTCCACCTCCGCCTCCGCCTCCGTGGATCAGAGTGTTCGGGCTCCGTGTCTCCGGAGTGCTGCGAAGACCACCGCCAACGGTAGATCCACCTGTTCCCTAGATGTTGAAAAGACATATTAATGGGATATATGACTCTGTTGAAAGGCATGACATGCTTTGGGTGAATAGATTGGGGATGAACTAACCGGCGAGGGGCCAGCGTTCTGTGCCACAAACTCCTCAAAGGTCAGTAGCACTGGTTGTGCTGGAGGGCATTGTGCTGGCTGCAACTGAGGACACCTGTCGGCCGCCATTTCCTGAAAAGCCTGCTCTAGCTGGCGATCCCTCTGCACTTGGTGTTCATGAAGCCTCTGATGCCACGCCATGGTCTCCTGGCGTGTGTACTCCAGGTAGGCCTACGGTATGACATGATGGAACTCATAAAACTACTAGATGCGGAAAATAAAGTGAGCAATGAAGATAAGAGGGAAAATACTTACAGATTGTTGCTCCTGAAAGAGGGACTGTGAACTGGACACTGGCTGGCTCGTGCGCTGGCTCAGGCTCGGGTCGATCCGATGGAGCTGTGTGTAGGAGATAGTCGGAGTGACCACAGCATCGAGAACCACCTCCCGACCGTGCTCCTTGGGCCCCATGCTCACCACCGCCCTGTCATCCAGATCCGCCACAATGGGGTCAGGTGTGTCAGGATGTAACTTTAGATACGCTGCGGAGTAGGCATCCTTCCTCCACACGGTCTTCTTGCCGTAGTACTTGGGCTCGCCAGGCTTGGGGTCCTTCCGCGTATGGGCGATCTCCCACGCCTGCATGTGTGAGAGCGGCCGCTTCAGTTTCTCCTCCTGCACCACCAAACAGATGTTAGTCATACATAAGAAAGTGATGGTAAATAGAAGAAGAAGAATGTTTAATGGGGTTAGTCATACATTAACTGCCTTGTGGAGATAGTGGTTTCGGTTTCCCTGAGCATGTACTCCCTCCTTCCCTCGGTTAGCCTTATTTTTGATTCTCAAAGCCGCCCAGGCTCCAGCCTCATCACACCAAAGATCCACCAATGCTTCCCAGGACTCGTCTTTTCCATAACACCAATTTGGACACACCTACATAATAAAAGCATAATGGCATATCAACATGAAACGGTGAAATGTACCACATGGTAATGAAAGCATAATGAAAGCATAATATATGAAAGCATAATGAAAAATCTTTTATACTTACCGCCAAGTACTCGGGCCTCTCCAAGGTAATGCCCATCCTCCGCGCTTCTTCCTTGGTCATCTTCACACCAAGAATGTCGTGGTAGTATGTCGAGATGGCCACATAGCGCACCTCGTACTGCATCTGGTGGGCCTTCTTCTTGCATTGGCGCAACATGATCTGGTCCGCTCTAGCCCTGTGCTCCGGAAGAACTCGATAGAATTTCTACAATCATGCATGAAACAAGAATGGAAGAAGCCATGAGTTAAATCATTCATGAAACTAGAATGGACTTGTGCTTCTGAAGAGAACTCACCCAGAAAGTAGTGATCACGGCCTTGGTATGGGTCTCATGGTCCGGGTGGAGGGCCGGTTCCCAGTGGTCCCAGCTTGTGGCCAAAACCTGACGGTCCGGCTGCCTGACTGGATCCGGACAGTACAACCCCGGCCAGTATAACTTCATCAAGACGGTGATGAGGCCGTTGGGAATTTAACCTCGTATATATTTTGTACCCTTCCGTAGTAGTCTACTGAATTTTGACCGGGGGTGTACACTCTAGTATTTATAGTTTTCGGATCGGGGCGGCTGTTTTGGTGCTCCTCTGTATGGAAGCGATACCCATTCACATCATACTTTGTACATGTCATGACGGCAGGGTCAAAACCCATGGAAACCCATCTCAATCCATCATCCATAGATATGTTCGGATCTTTTCCCTACAAGTATAATGGAAATTGTTGCGTGCATTAGTTCGGTTAAGTAATAAATGTTGAAGTAGGTATTTAATAGGGGAGTGTGGAAATTTACTTTCTCCATGAACCAAGCAACAAAATTTTTACGTCCAGGGTTTCCATGACGGAGAAGAGTAAGTGCCTCCGCCTCGGTAGGAGGATTCACTCCCGTCCATTCCTCTTGAATGAAATCTCTAAAAAAAGATAAGCGGTGTTAGACCGGGACTAAGTGAACATGAAACATGATGATGTGGAAGACATAAAGGAATGGTGTAGTGGTATTACCTCATCCACACTTCCTCAACTTCCTTGATGTTGTGCAAGATATAGAACATGAGGTCCTCCCACTCTTGTCGTGGCATGTTATAAGATTTCGAGGCCACAGCCCTCCCACCTTGCGCGTTGAATAGATCGAGCCTGGGTTGATACTTGGGCTCTTCTATATTGTATCGAGGCACCTTTTTATGAAGATGGGGAACGTGGTCTGGATAGTATGATATCCTGAGGTCTGACACCTCCTCTAGGATAACTGCCTCAGCTATGGAAGCTTCAATCTTAGCTTTGTTTCCACATCTCCGTTGGAGATGCTTGTTCTGCCTCTCAGGGCCGTACTGCCACCGATTTTGCACAGGGGCCCCCAACAATACCTCGTTCGCGAGGTGCAGAATGAGATGTGTCATCGAAGTAAAGAAGCCTGGCGAAAAGATCTTCTCTAGCTTGACTATCAACTCCGGTGCCTTATGAAATTTTTCAATCACCTCTTTACTTACTTCTTTAGCACAGAGCGTGCGGAAGAAATGGCTAAGCTCGGCAAGCACTCGCCAGACATGCTCGGGGACATAGCCTCGAACCATCACCGGCATTATCCGCTCAATCCATACATGGTAGTCATTACTCTTCAGGCCGGTCACTTTGCCCGTTGAAAGATTGACTCCCTTAATTATATTCGATGCATAACCATCGGTGAACTTCAAAATTTGTTTCAGCCAGATAAGTACTTCTTTTTTTTCTAGCGGTTTAAGGATAAAGTCAGCATCTGGCTTGAACCAGTTTTTTCGACCGCCTGTGGGAGGCTTCATGTTCAGGTGTAGTCTATCACAAATTCTCTGTTGATCGGCTCTAGCTTTTACATTATCCTTCGTCTTATCAGGAATGTTGAGGATCATGCGGAAAAGGGACTCTGCCACATTCTTTTCGGTGTGCATCACATCAATATTGTAAGGAAGTTTGAGGTCCTTGAAATAGGGAAGCTGCAAGAAGGGGGTAATGTGAGTCCAGTTGTGCGTCTCGCCATATCCCTCGAAGCCTTTGGCTTTGGCTTTGCCTTTGGCTTTGCCTTTAGGCTTGAGAGCTTTTAGCTGAGCAAGAACATCTGCCCCCGAAAATGTTGGAATCTCGGTTACTTCATGAACAACCCGGCCTTTCGTGAAGTTCTTCTTGTCTTTCCTGTCTGGATGGTCTGGAGGGAGGAACTGTCGATGCAGGTCAAAGGCTACATACTTACCACCCTTACTCAGCCAAATCATTCGTAGAGCCTGCATGCACACTAGGCATGGCATCTTACCACTTGCACACCATCCGCAGAATAGAGCATAGCCGGGAAAGTCATGCATGCAATAGTGCAACCAAACTTTCATCAAGAAATTTATCTGCAGATCCCGGTCGTATGTCAACCTCGGAAAGTACCAAGAATGGTGCAAGGCATCCACAAGCGGCTTCATAAACACACCCAATTGCTTCCCCGGGTAGTCAGGCCCCGGAATGATGAGCGACAAGAACATGGTCTTCCGTTGCATTAGGTCACCGGGAGGAAGATTGAGCGGAATTACAAACACAGGTCAGCAGCTGTATGGATTGGACGACATACCATATGGATTCAACCCATCACCTGATATGGCTATTCTGACATTCCCAGCCTCGGCTGCTTCCTCGGGGTATTCTTCATCGAATGACTTCCATGCTTCCCCTCCTGATGGATGTACGATTTTTTTTTTGGATTGTACCTTATACCTTCCTTGTGCCACTTCATCATTTTGGCAGACTCCTTCGTGATGAAAAGGCGCTGCAGTCTTTTTATAAAATCAAGATACCGAAGAACCTTAACGGGAATGGTTAGCTGCTTTTTCTCACCATCCTCACCGACCACTTCAATGTACCGAGACGAACCGCACTTCCTACAGTACTTGTCATCCGCATAATCGTGCCTAAACAAAAGGCAATTCTTCGGGCAAACATCTATTTTCTCATAATCCATAGAGAGCGCCTTCATGATTTTCTTTGTATAGTACATGCATTTCGGCAGTTCATGACCCTCAGGGAGGCTGTTAGCCCATACTCCCAGGAATGCTTCGAAGCATTTCGGTACTCAGCCTTGACTGCAATTAGTTGCGAGATGGCATCCACCTGAGATATTTTCGCACCCGCATAAAGAGGTTTCTTCGACGAGGCCAAGACCTCCAAGAAGGCCTTTGCGGTTGCCTCCGGCTCCTCCGGTTCATTCTCTAAAGGTGTCGCATTTGCCGTTTCTGCAACAATGACATCATCTAGCATGTCCCTGACCCCATCGTCCTCATATCCATCGATGCGTTGTCGCATCACCTCCTCTCTACCACGGTCTTGCTCGGCTATGTTTCTCGGTGGCATGTCAAAGTTTGGCATATATCCGTGCGTGCGAAGGTGCTCACTCATGTCCGTCTGATTTCTACGGTGATGTCTGGCACATCTCGCACAGGGGAATGGTGGGATAATTCTCATTGGATGACGGAATATCTCCTTCAAATACACATCGTTTTTCGCGATCCACTCTGATGTTACTCGATTCCGACGGATAAAACCGCTGTACATCCACTGATTATCTGCCATCCTCTGCTTTTCTGCAACCCACACAACATAATTAAGGATTCACTTAAATTAATCACATCAAATTTTTAGTTTCTACCGCGTTTAATCCACCTACATCTCTAATAGGTAAAGATGGGTCCTAATCCCACCCGAGGATGTGTAGATTGAGTACGTTCTCCATTCTACCCCGTTCCGAGACAAAATTTCGGCAGCACCTCCCCGCTGTTCTCCAGATACACGTCTCGGCAAATAGCCGAGAGAATGTGCTCCGGAGAACAATGGGGAGGTGCCGCCGAAATCCTGTCTCGGAACGGGGTAGAACATGGAGAACATACCAAATCTACACATCCTCGGGCTGTCCATGGAAAACGCTGGACAATCCGAAAGAGCTGCGGTGATAAATATGCAATTGAATGCATATTTATTGATGCAACCCTTTCGGACGGGAGACGCCTAGGTTACGTTAGTTGACTTGAGAATGAAATCTAGTGACATCAAAAAATGGAGGAGATGGACTTGTAGCTCACCCTCGGCTGTAGGGGAAGGAGTCGAACAACAGAGGGATGCTCAGGGAACAACGCGTCAGACGACGGTCACTTTGATGAAATGCAACACCACAAAGCCTGCAAAATCCATCGCGACAAAAAATTTAGAGCATATTTAAAACATTTAAACATGCATTCATTTATTTTTGCATCATGTAGGCAAAAAAACTAAAAACATTAACAATATATTCATCATTGTCATCACATATTCATCATCATCATTATCACCTATTCGTCATAATCATTGATTCATCTCATCGAACCAATTTTTTTGCAAGATATGCAACATATAGCATCTCATCTAACCAAATTTTTTACTACCTATCTCACTATCTATCTAACTATCTAACTAACTATCTCACTATCTATCTAACTATCTAACTATCTACCTATCTAACTATCTATATAACTATCTATCTAACTATGTATCTAACTATCTAAATACCTATCTAACTAGCTACAAAATAACTAAAAACACTAAAAATACATAAAATTTTCACCTTCGAGACGGCCGGCCGGAGTTGGGGCGGGGAGGCGCGGAGTCGGGGTGGGGAGGCCGGCGGGGGGTCGGGGCGGGGCGGCCGACGTCGGGTCGGGGCGGGGCGGCCGGAGGGGGGTCGGGGCGGGGCGGTGCGGGGTCGGGGTGGGAAGGTCGGAGGCCGGTTGGGGCGGGACGGCCGGCGCGGGGCCGGCGCAGGGCATGGCGGCCGGCGCGGGACGCCGCGGAGTCGAGGCGTGGCGACCGGCCCGGGGTCGGGGCGGGGCGGCGCGGGCGGTGGCGTGCTCAGGGCGGGCGGCGGAGGAGGTGGGCGGCGGCGGTAGGGGTCGGGGTCGGGTGCGGAGGGAGAGAAATGAGTGGAGGAGGAGGGTGGCCGAGGGGATAAGGTTGGTCCTATGCCGACGGCATGGCCGTCGGCATAGGCCTAGGACCACATGTCAGCAGCCCGGTGGAGTGGATAACGTGCACATATGCCGACGGCCCGGCCGTCGGCATAGATGGGAGGCTAGCCGTCGGCATATATGCAAACCACATTTTTTTTAAAATAGTCCCGCCTCTTCGGACTATTTCCCCCCTCCAGGTGTTGGCGGGTTTTGACCAGTGGAACTATCCACCCGGTCGTGTTAGGTCAGCCCATATGAACACTTTAGAGCAGCATCCGGGCCAAACCCACAGTAAGATCCCCTCCGTGTAGGCCCGACGCGTCCGTTTCCCCCCTCCAGGTGCCGGCGGCGGCACCGTCCGTGTGAGGGGGCACACCCCGGAGACGCGTGCCGCCTTTTCGAACATGCTAGCACACCACCCCGCATGTATGAGGACCTGGTGCGACGCTCAGGTGGCATTGCTACCCCCCCATGGCCCCCGTCCCGCCTAACCCTGTAGCGTTTGACCACGGGATCTAGCCCTTTGACTTTGCACGGACGGGTTTTGACCAGTGGAACTATCAACCCGGTCGTGTTAGGTCAGCCCATACGAACACTTTAGAGCAACATCCGGGCCAAACCCACAGTAAGATCCCCTCCGTGTAGACCCGACGCGTCCGTTTCCCCCCTCCAGGTGCCGGCGGCGGCACCGTCCGTGTGAGGGAGCACACCCGGGAGATGCATGCCGCCTCTTCGGACATGCCAGCACACCACCCCACATGTATGAGGGCCCGATGCAACGCTCGGGTGGCATTGCTACCCCCCACGACCCCCGTCCCGCCTAACCCTGTAGCGTTTGACCACGGGATCTAGCCTTTGACTTTGCACGGACGGGTTTTGACCAGTGGAACTATCAACCCGGTCGTGTTAGGTCAGCCCATATGAACACTTTAGAGCAACATCCGGGCCAAACGCACAGTAAGATCCCCTCCATGTAGACCCGACGCGTCCGTTTCCCCCCTCTAGGTGCCGGCGGCGGCGCCGTCCGTGTGAGAGAGCACACCCGGGAGACGCGTGCCGCCTCTTCGGACATGCCAGCACACCACCCCGCATGTATGAGGGCCCGATGCGATTCTCGGGTGGCATTGCTACCCCCCACGGCCCCCATCCCGCCTAACCCTGTAGCGTTTGACCACGGGATCTAGCCCTTTGACTTTGCACGGACGGGTTTTGACCAGTGGAACTATCAACCCGGTCGTGTTAGGTCAGCCCATACGAACACTTTAGAGCAACATCCGGGCCAAACCCACAGTAAGATCTCCTCCGTGTAGACCCGACGCGTCCGTTTCGCCCCTCCAGGTGCCGGCGGTGGCGCCGTCCGTGTGAGGGAGCACACCCGAGAGACGCGTGCCGCCTCTTCGGACATGCCAGCACACCACCCCGCATGTATGAGGACCCGGTGCAACGCACGGTTGGCATTGCTAACCCCCCACGGCCCCCGTCCCGCCTAACCCTGTAGCATTTGACCACGGGATCTAGCCCTTTGACTTTGCACGGACGGGTTTTAACCAGTGGAACTATCCACCCGGTCGTGTTAGGTTAGCCCATACAAACACTTTAGAGCAAAATCCGGGCCAAACCCACAGTAAGATCCCCTCCGTGTAGGTCCGACGCGTCCGTTTCCCCCCTCCAGGTGCCGGCGGCGGCATCATCCGTGTGAGGGGGCACACCCCGGATACGCGTGCCGCCTCTTCGGACATGCCAGCACACCACCCCGCATGTATGAGGGCCCGGTGCGACGCTCGGGTGGCATTGCTACCCCCCACGGCCCCCGTCCCGCCTAACCCTATAGCGTTTGACCACGGGATCTAGCCTTTTGACTTTGCACGGACGGGTTTTGACCAGTGGAACTATCAACCCGGTCGTGTTAGGTCAGCCCATACGAACACTTTAGAGCAACATCCGGGCCAAACCCACAGTAAGATCCCCTCCATGTAGACCCGACGCGTCCGTTTCCCCCCTCCAAGTGCCGGCGGCGGCGCCGTCCGTGTGAGGGAGAACACCCGGGAGACGCGTGCCGCCTCTTCGGACATGCCAGCACACCACCCCGCATGTATGAGGACCCGGTGCGACGCTCGGGTGGCATTGCTACCCCCCCACGGCCCCCGTCCCACCTAAACCTGTAGCATTTGACCACGGGATCTAGCCCTTTGACTTTGCACGGACGGGTTTTAACCAGTGGAACTATCCACCCAGTCGTGTTAGGTTAGCCCATACGAACACTTTAGAGCAACATCCGGGCCAAACCCACAGTAAGATCCCCTCCGTGTAGACCCGACGCGTCCGTTTCCCCCCTCCAGGTGCCGGCGGCGGTGCCGTCCGTGTGAGGGAGCACACCCAGGAGACGCGTGCCGCCTCTAATTTGGACATGGCACCACACCACCCCGCATGTATGAGGGGCTGGTGCGACGCTTCGCTGTTCTTGCTATCCCCCACGACCCCCGTCCCGCCACTTCAGACATGGCACCACACCGCCCCGCATGTATGAGAGCCCGGTTAGATAGGAGGGTGTAACTGGGGGGTAGCAATGCCGCTAGGTGTTGCTTTGGGCCCTCCTACAGTTGTGGAAGCGTGGTGGCTAGCACAGGCACCCGACACGCAGCTCCAGGGTGTGCACCCCATCTCCGGCGTCGTTGTGGGGCACGGAGCGGCGGCAGCAACGTCCGTGAGGGGGGCAATCGATATACCATCTGGGTATGTTTTTTTGTTAGATAAGGCACATTTATGTTGTGAAAAAAACAGGGAAAAATAAGAAAAAAAATAGAGATATGCCGACGGCAAGGCCGTCGGCATACCTGCGCACACGGCCACGGATCGATGACGTGCCCAAGGGTGCGGATCAATGACGTGGCAACATCCATGGGCCAAACCTATGCCGACGGCCAGGCCGTCGGCATAGATTTGCCACCCCACGGACAGGCGAGCGACGCGGATCGATGACGTGGCGGGCGACGCGGATCGATGACGTGGCGTCTATGCCGACGGCCGCTGTTAGCCCGTCGGCGTAGATTGACGCTGTTAAAAGGCCATCCCCGTCCGGGTAGCCGGGCCCACGTGCTATGCCGACGGCCTCCTCTATGCCGACGGCCACCGTAGGCATATTTCTATCGACGCCGATGGCTAAGCTTTGCCGACGGGGGCCGTCGGCATAGATTGACATACGTCGACGGCTTTTATATGCCGACGGCCTGGGCTGGGCCTTCGGGATAGGCCTATCTATGCCGACGGGGGCCGTCGGCATAGGTTCGGCCGTTGGCATCGCCAGTTATTCTGGTAGTGGGTTACTGGTGGGAGAAAAAAGACCCAAAAAAGGTTTTTATTGTTATGATTACAGTTTTGCCCCTTGGATCAAGGTACTCCGTGACTTTTTAATTTAGTACTCCATGTGACTAGTGGTGGAGTACCAAATCACGATCACCATTGGATCAGGAGAAATAGACGTCCCATATTAGTTTCGGGGTACTGTAAAAGATCTCCAATAAACATCAAAGCCGTTCACCTTTTGTTTGGTTTACGGTAATTATTGTCATTTCATCTGAATAAACCACATCTTTAATACTCTATGCAGGGCTTGCTTTTTGCCTTTTCGGTTTGTACATCTTCTATCCTGGTTGAATTCTCTCCGTATACAAGCAGAGTCCACTCACTCACTCCGTATACAAGAACATCCATTGTGCATACCTTGGCAAATCCCTACTTCCCATGCAACATCGAAACCGTGGACATCACACATGCCTTGGGGTCACTCTGCGTTACATGGGCCTATCCTTTCCTTGTCGAGTCACTCCCATCCTTTCACATCATTTTCTGATGATCGAAAACACGAGGCTTCTTGGTTCATGATGAATGCTTACTTGACTATGTGATCTGTGCCTCCCAATACATGAATTGATTTGTACTACTGAAAGACTTTGTATCATGAAGCATCCCTTTAGCATATGGTACTAGAGCTACAGTCTTGAAGGGACACTCAAGAGTTAACTTCCTCAAGGTTAATCAAATGCTTATTAAAGTTTATCTTGGTCACTGCTCCCTCTCTTATTTAAGTTTTCCCTAATGATATGCAGAAGCTAGTGTAGGCATATGGCCTGACTAAATTACTGACAGGTGTTTGTGAAAATGCAGATCCACGACACTGATCACTTATATTAAGATCATTTCCCCCTGCCACACGAGTTGTGAGGAGGTCAAGATGCCATGGGCGGTCGTGCCGCTGGACGATGAAAACCTACTCCCCCGCGCCTCTCTCGTCCGCAAGCGCTGGCGTTGCATCATATCCGACACCCTCTTTTCCCGCCGCTTTCGCACACACCACCGCTGTAGACCTCCGCTCCTCAATTGCTTCGTCAGTGACTTGTGAGGCTTCTCCTACAAATCTACCATGGAGGCTCCAGATCATGTCCCCGCTGGGCGCGGCTCATGGCTCTTGGATCCACGACACTGATCACTTTATTGGTTCCTGTGGATAACCAAAAGGTTCCCTGGAATTGCCAAGGAGAACCGTTGAAGTTTTACTCTGGTGTGAGAACGCGCCTTGAATCGCTCGCTAGTAGCCTGAGTTGCAATTTTGTGGAGTGTCTGAAGCTTGAAATTTTCCTCGTGTTTATACAATTATTATGATCTGGAAGACAAATTCCTTGCGGTATCTGGTTTAGTTTAGTTTTATGTGACAAGTTCTGCTTCTATTGCAAAGATTGACAAATTATTTGTATACAAATTGAACTAAATTCTACGCGTTCTTCATGGTCTAATTTCTTCAGTTTGGCAAAAGGAGACATTACAGAACATATAAGACTAGATTTATCACTAAACCTTTTTCATCACAAATTAGAATTTTTTTATTTTTAGAAACATAATATGATTGAAGGGGTGCTCAGTGTTGTTTTTGGTTACCGAAGGAGGTACTAATTAATAAGATCTCTTGATTGAGAATTCTACAGGATGGATTTGATTAAATTCAATTCTTTGTGTTTACCTAGATAGTGCATTTCTAAAAAAATATGCCGATGAGCTAGAAAATAGATGTTTCTGCTTTTTACTCCATGAGTCCATCATATGAGCATGATAGTAAAGAATATACCAAATGATTTTGTGAGGTAGATGGTTTAGCATATGTCTCTTAGCCTCTACCACAAATTACCTAACTGATAATCCCTGTTTCCATTGCTATTTTCCCCAACAATGATGAGATGAGATAATTCATCTTTGATGAATTATCTTATGGTGAAGCTATTTTTAACTGTTTGAACCATAAAAAGTTGTGAGGTTGCATAACTTGAAGCAAAATAGATAGTGGCTTATAGTTCATAGTAGCAGCAGCACAGCAACATGACAGATAACGATTTCATATCATTGACTGACTAATAGATGTTCCTGCCTGAAAGCATAGCCAAAATAAAATAATGACACAATTGCTTGAACCGAACAAGACAACAAGATTTGCAGTTTTGCACCACCACACTCCAACTCATCAGAGAGACGGCAAGATTTTTTCCCAAGGCTCCAATCTCTATAAACTGCAGGAAAATAAATAATGTAGCATGAGATTACCATCATACTCTCCAAGTTGCATGTCGTTCTTGTGCTTATCAAGGGAAGTAGTACTCACCCATCTTTATGATGTGGAATCATCAACGGTGATGGAATTGTTATTACTAGAGCTAGTCTCGGACACGTTGAAGTCACTCATTTCTTGAAGTAATTCTGGGATTAACATAAAGCAACCAGTAAACAATTAAATTCAGCAAGGAACTAGGGAAACAAAGGAAGCACCGAATGAACCTATTTTCATACCTTCCTCTAGTTTGATCAACTGTTCTGTATCCTCTTCATCATTTACAGGAGCTGACCACATCCATTCCTGAGTACAAATGAGTGCTTGGACCGAAGAACAATGAGGTTATAAAAATGCTCAAGAAACTCAGAAATCTTCCTTGCATATTCCCAATCTACAGCTTCAGGAACTCCTGGTGCTTTCTCACTATTTAACTCAATTGCAAAGTAAGGGTCATCATCACCGTACCTATCAAACACCTTCTGATATGTGGCTGCAGCTTTCAACATTAGGTATGTGGAGTTCCATCTGATGCATACAAGTGATAAGGATGCTTTGCTGTCCACCTTCTCCAAGTCATCACACTTCTTAAATTGAGTAATTCTAGATAGCAAATTTCTGATAAAACCGAAAGCAACAAGGCCTTGTTGCACTGGGATATCCAATTCTCTTGGGCAATCCAAAACTATCATGTTTATGACATGGGCTGCACATCTCATGTGAACATATTGTCCTTTTGCTATGCTAGTTTTAGCATCTTTCATTGACCTCCTCATGTAACTTACAGCACCATCGTCTGCTGATGCATTGTCAACAGTTAATGCACTACAAAAAAATACACTTCCGTGATGATACGTGTTTGTCACAGTAGGTCACGTTTTTTGTCATGCATGTACATCCATGACAAATTTATGACAGAATTAAGATAGTCATACCTGTGCTGTCGTAGAAATGTTCCATGACATTACCAAAATTATCATCACAAAAGTGTCCACTTCCATGACGATAAATCGCGCGTCACAGAAGTGCTTTCGTCAAGGGTGACTGACACGTGGCATCTACCGTAACGGAACGTCGTTAAGCTATCGAGTCGGGTTTTGGATCCGATAACCCGTTAACAGCCCCGATCAATGGGGATTTTCCATGTGTAAAATCATCATTGGCTGGAGGAAACATGTGTCCGCTCACCGTTTGGACAGATGTCATCCACTCATTGGACGGAAGATGCCTATGGTACATCGACACGTGGCACGGCCCAACAGAGGCCAATTTCTGTGAAAAGGCCGGCCCAGTAAAAATTAGCAGGCCAGCCCATATAAGGCCTACTTGTGTCAGGTCCATTTAAGCCCATGACCCATACGAGATGAGCCAACTCGACCCGTCAACGGCCCGTTAAAGATTTGACACCATTGCAGCCCATCGTCAGTTCGAGCCCGTTAACAGCCCGCTATATATCTGGGCTCAATATCGGCCCGATGAGATTTCGGCCTCTTAACGGCCTGTTTAATGGATGGGCCAATTTTCAGGATATCCACCTTTTAGCGACCCATTTAAATGTTGGGCTAGTTTCCGTCCCGGTGTGTCTTTCAGCCTGTTGACGGCCCATAAATCTGATGGGCCATTTGTTGTCGGACCTGATTTTCGACCTTTTAGCGGCCCATTTAAGTGCTGGGCCAATTTTCTGGCCCGATGTCACTTTCAGCCTGTTGACGGCCCATAAATCAGTTGGGCCATTTTTAGTCAGACCTGAGTTTTGGCCTTTTAGCGACCCATTTAAGTGTTGGGCCAATTCCCGGCCCTGTGTGACTTTCGGCCTGTTAACGGACCATAAATGAATTGGGCCATTTGTAGTCGGACCTTAGTTTTGGCCCTTTAACGGCCCATGCCCTTCATGGTCCAATACCAGCCCGGTTTCCCTTTCGGCCTGCTAAAGGCCCACAACACATTTGGGCCATGTACAATACGACCTGACTTTCGGCCTCTTAGCGGCCCATGGTCTTCATGGTCCAGTACAAGCCTGCTGTCTCTTTCGGCCTGCTAAAGGCCTATAGTATAGTTGGGCCATATGTAGCCCAAACTTAGTAACGGCCTGTTAACGGCCCGTGAAATAAACTGGGGCCACCTGTTGCCCGCTTCGATGTCGGCCTGTTAACGACCCGGGAGGTAAGAGGGCCGACCATTAACTTTCGGCCTAGTAACGACCCATTAACTTAATGGGCCCACTAAAGTTCGTACATGTCTTTAGGCCAAATTAGATAATTTGAGCCCGTTACGACGAGCAATTATGCACAGGACCAAAACCGATCACGCAAAGGTACGACATACAGGGAACAACATTGCACATCCAGCATATATTACAGGAAATTACATCCACTGGGCAATAAAAGATTGATGCCAGTGAAAATAAATGAGCAGAACCTAACCATCTACAACGTCACAATCTGCAACCTCAGCACAGATGACACCCATAAGCATGTGGGCAAGTTCTTTCTGCTTTGTTACACTATCTCTGAAAACATTGATCAGTTGTTGTGTCGCACGACTCTGCACCTCTGATTCATCCACCATTTCCATCATTGCTTCAGCCATTAATTGGTTCACAAACATACATTTATTCCGTTGCATTCGAGACAGAGGATAGTGAACAGATTCAGATGGCAATTTTGGTAGGCTTGTATTATTGATAGTGGAGAGTGTCTCGACCACTGCATCATAACATAAATTAGGACGGGAACTAAACAAATTAATCATGAGTTATTGCCATATTACCTGGCCTAGATTTACTGAAAAGAAACAATGGGGTTGCCTTGCTGTTTTCAGAGTTTGTCTTCTTATCTTCAGCAGCCTGCACAAAATTAACACACTAGCATTGCTATCATTGGCCAAGTCAGATAATAGGAAAGCAACATTGACACAATGAACTTTTGGGCAAGTAGCCTACACCAAATTAACACAATATGGCACAATTATCATCAGCCAGGTAAGGTAGTACGAAAGCAACATTGACACAATGAAAGAATGGGCAACCAGAGAAGCACTACAATTCAGTAATGTGCGTGATATGAGATAGTACATTCATGCAGCTCAGTATGCAAAACTACCAGGCAGTCCTTACAAAAATCAACATTGGCGCCTTTAACATTTTGCTACAACTAATTTTAGATCAGATAAAGGTTAGATTCACGCCGATTAACAAAATACATGTTGATGTAAAAATATAGTGATATGAAACAGGTACTTACATCAGCATTGGAGCACAGAGAATTCCCGCAAGATATTTTCCTCGAATATGATCCCAATGGAGGAAGTCCTCTATCGTTTAACCTTATTTTCTAAAAGAGAGATGGGTAAGAAACATGTAGAAAATATGATCAGAATGCTATAAAATTTCATGATGCGAGGATACGCACACTCTTCTTAGAATGGAGTTGACATTCTTTTGCTAGACTGGAGCGGACTAGTTCTTTGGCCACTAGAATCTGCTTATTATCAGTGGGAGTTGGGTTTCTCTATGCTGGAGCAGTATCTATGAAAAATGGAGTTGGTTTATTATCTCCTGGCGTTTCGATCTTTTGCAAAGACCTGGTTTGTAACCCTTCAGATTCTAACAGAGTCGTCTTCCCCTTGCATGCCTTATATAGAAGAATGGTGATTCAGTTATAAAACATGCTGCAGCAGAGATGGAATAGGTACTGAAGAATAGAAAGGCATGACATATTGACATGTATTCCCTCCATCCGGAAATAAATGGATGGGTCTAGGCGTATTTCAGTTCTAGATACATCCAGTTTTATCCATTTATGCGACATTTAATCCGGACGGAGGGAGTATGATGTAAGAGCTAGGGATACGACAGGACAATACAGTAAAAAAACACTGAAAAACCCACTGCATAACCAAAGTATTCAAACCCACTAATATGACATAGTACACTCATGCAGCTCAGGATGCAAAACTACCACGCAGTTTTCCTTAGAAAAATCAAGATTGTGGCCTTTAATCATACATTTTGCTACAACTAAATTTAGATCAGATAAAGGTTGGATTCACGCCGATTAACAAAATACATGCTGATGTAAAAATATAGTGATATACAATAGGTACTTACATCTACATTGGAGCACAGAGAATTCCTGCAAGAATCTTTCCTCACAAACGAAACCATTGCAGAAATTCTTCTATCGGTTAAGCTTATTTTCTAAAAGAGAGATGGGTAAGAAACATGTAGAAAATATGATCAGCATGCTATAAAATTTCATGATGCAAGGATACGCACACGCTTCTTAGAATTGAGTTGACATATTTTTGCTCGACTGGAGCGGACTAGTTCTTTGGCCACTGGAATCTGCTTATTATCAGTAGTTGTTGGGTTTCTCTGTGCTGGAGTAGTATCTATAAAAACTAGAGTTGTTTATTATCTCCTGGCATTTGGATCTTTTGCAAAGGCCTTGTTTTTAACCCTTCATATTCTAACATAGTTGTCTTCCCCTTGCATGCCTTGTATAGAAGAATGGTGCTTTAATTATAAAACATGTGACAGCAGAGAGATGGAATAGGTACTGAAGAATAGAAAGACATGACATATTGACATGTATTCCCTCCATCTAGAAAAGAATGGATGGGTCTAGGCGTATTTCAGTTCTAGATACATCCTTTTTTATCCATTTCGGCAACATGTAATCCGGACGGAGGGAGTATGGTGTAAGAGCTAGGGATACGACAGGACAACACAGCAAAAAAAACTAGTTGAATGTAAAACTATATGCTAGCGGAATACGTACAGAAATAACCAAGGCAACATACACGTGTATGATTGGGAAAATAAGATGGCATTGCAATAAAGCACTAGAACATCACTTCAATGTAAAAAAACATGGTATGGCAGACAGATGAAGTACATACTGATGAATAACAATGCATAAGATATTCAGAAGCATGATGTCCAAATTAAGCAGATGGCATTGCGATAGAGTAGAATGACAGTACTTGAATTTGAAAACATGTTATCATGAATGGAATAGGTACTGAAAAACAGGAAGGCATGACATATTTACATGCATGATCAACATGCTAAGCACATGGCATTGCAACAGAGTAGATACACTCCAGGACATTATATGCATGTTGTACCCATATCACAGGCCAAGTTAGAGCAAGGACCTTGTGGGGTGAAGAGGATTCATCATATTTCTGCAAGTCTTCTGAAGAACTGCCTTTACATGTTCCATCATATTGGGAATCATTGACATCAAGTTTATTGGCCTTTACATTGCTCCGTGAGGTTCTTGTGGATATATCAGTGTGTGCAATTATATCTGACATGCATGGAAGACAACTAGTAGTTAGATTTATGTAAATGAGTGCCTATAGGTGACGACATAAATAGTAGGACTGGGGTTAACTAGCAGCAACAGGTCTCATAAACTAAAGGGAGAACACAGATGAAAGCTACAGAATATGTATCGTTTGTACTCGAGATTGACTAGATGGCACACAAAAGTATTAAAGAACAACATAGGTAATACTAGAAGTGGTATAATGCTATAATCACCAGCCTGTGGGATAGCATTGGCTGATGGATGATAACTATGGAACAGTGTTACCTAAAGAACAAGTATCTTAGCTGAACTATGGAACAACGTGAACTCCTGAACAAGACCCATAAGAGATCAGCATGAATATACAGTGAAATGTGATGATCTATTTTCCGTGCTTACATGAATAACAAAGCCATAAATGTTGCACACAAGTAAGACGAGGGTACAACCTATCTGGCTGCCATCCATAGGAGTGAGCATCATGTGCTGACTTGTCGGTGGCCCTGCAGTTGTTGTGGCTGTCCATGTCGGGTACGCGCATTCGATGCAGGGAACTATTGAGTGGGGACTATAGCTCCCTTCTGGTGTATGCTTCCCTTGTTGGAGCAGCTGCGGTGAGTCGGAAGACGGTGTGTCTGAAGATGCAGATAACGCATAAAGTTAAGAACGGCATATCTCTTTGATCCGAAGAAATACACTAAGAGATCAATAGCAAGGTACGAGAGTGGTCACACGTCTGTTGACTGAAGACTAAATTGGGGTCACACGATTTTATTTTATTTTGGTACTGTCCGATCTACGCCAGATGGCTTGATGGCCGTCTTGTGCCTCTCGGCTGACACTGTTCGGAATCTTCCCCGAAGAGCCAGCGACCAACGGTTCACATGGCTGTCGTCGAGGCAGCACTAGAAGCACAGAGTAAGAGGCACACGGCCCAGTGCATGACGGCAATTGGATAGCGTCTCCGGCATTAGGGAGGAGGGAGGCTGTGAAATTGCTGCGGTGGGGGGCGCCATGGAGGTGGGGCTGAGGTTTCGCGGCTCAAGAGAAGGGAGCTTCCTGGGGAGAAGGTGTTTTGGTGCCCACGAGGTATGAATGGGGGCGGGCGGGCAGGGGGGGGGGGGAGGGGGGAATTTGGAGGGGAGTGGAACCATGTCTTACGGATGCATTTGTCTAAAATGTGAGGGGGAGTTACAATTCTACCCTTGCCTATGGGCTTCTCGGCTTGGGTCTGTGTACTGAGGGTCGGGGATAGTAGAGTAACTTTGTTTCTCCCCAAATAGTGGGCGGGAGCGATTTCGGGCAAGGAGGGCGTGTTTTGAACTATAGTGGGCGCGAGCAAATTCGGGCGAGGAGAGCGTGTTTTGAAATAGTGGGCGCGAGATATTTCGGGCGAGGAAAGCGTGTTTTGCCGACCATGGTTTATGAATTATTCGGCACATGTCATTTCGGTCGAGGAGAAGGCGCGCTTGAATGAAGTTACGAACCTACCCTCGATGTACAACGGGCAATTGATGCGTGTCCCACATAGGACTGTAATTTCGCGTCTCCCATTTATTTGCTCGGGCGAATTCCACCGAGCAGAGAGGATGTTTAACGGTTCGTTCAAATTTTGGGAGAACGAGCATCCATGTCTACCTTACCAAGTCGATTCGAATCAAAATTTGAAATATTAGCTTGCCACTTCTTTTTTAGATGGAGAGATGATGCTCGGGAGTAATGTGTTTTTACATGCTCGTTGCTAGCGATTTACTATATGACAAATAGTTGACCCACTCAAAAATGCGAATCAAACCCAAAATGAAATATCTCGATTCAATGAACTAGCTCATTCAGTAGGTCAAAATAGTGAACTAAATCCAAAATTGACCACCTCAATCGAGTAGCATGTTGTACAGTATTATAGTACTCCATGAACATGTTGAAAGTCAAATTAATGAACTTGTTTGATATACGCATATATCCGTTCATGTGTGGATTGCAGACAACATGGTCTCCAATTTAAATATTTGAATGCAAGTTTATATCAGTCTTTGATGCATAAAACGCGACCCCCCTCTCCCGGACTCCTGTTCTCTCCCTCTCTCTCTCTCACTCTCTCGCCGACAATCTTCAATTCTGTCGCACGCATCCGACACAAAAACCTTGTTGGTCCCTCTCCCTTTCTCTCTCTCTCTCTCTCTCTCTCTCTCTCTCTCTCTCTCTCTCTGTGTGTGTGTGTGGGGGGGGGGTCTTTCTAGTCCGCATTCATATATACACCATCTATAGGTCTCTCTCGCACACTATGTATGATACTCTAGCTAGTACAAGCTAGATATCTTGGGTGCACTCATCATACGCACACAAATTCCTTGTCTCTTTGCCCGTAACTCTCTCACGCACCACTATGTCGTCTCGGAGCTCTTCCCCCCCTCTCTCAAACTCTCCATCCACCTGGGTCACACATACACATGCATATCTCACTCGCACTTGATAGGCCCATCTAAAACTCTATCTCTCTCCATCATTCTCTCTCCATCTCACACGCACACACACACACAATCTCATGCCCAGCTAGGCAAGTATGATGGTATCTCACTCAATTGTAGGCACACGCAGTCCCCCGTATATGTATATGACTAGCTAATCTTAGTCTCCATCACAAACATGTGCATGGTCTATCTCGATTTCTCTCGGGGCATCTTTCTATCGCGCATGCACTCCCTCAATCTCCCACCCGTATAGTCCCCTCACGATCTCGAGGGGATCTCTCTATCACAAACACACCCTCTCTCCCTCCCCATGCGTCCATGCCATCCATGTGTCCCTCTCTTCCTTTTTTCCTTGTTGGCCAGACCTCTATTGGACATGTGCTACAGGGGTGTCTCTCTTCGTTGCAAACAATCACACACTAGCTATCTTCGTGTATCTCCTCGCCTACTTTTCCATCTCGGAGATGCATGCGTGATATGTTCGCATAAGAAATGAAAAAACACACTCTCTCTCTAATTTATCATTTGTTGTCACTTTCTCTTTCAGACACATACTCTTTTTGCACACTTACTCATTCTCCTTCACACACACTTGATCTGTCTCGACTGAGGCACTCACCTCCATCCATAGCACATAGATTTATTGAAAAGTCAAACATCACAAAGTTTGACCATGTACGTGGAGAAAAAGAATTACATCTAGTACGACAAACATATACCATTAGATTCACCATGAGATGTAGTTTTGTATGATGTATCTTTGGTATTGTAGATATAAATAACATTTGCGTAAACCTGATCAAAGTTTCCAAAGTTTGACTTCTAAAAAATTTACATGCACTGCATTATCGAGCGGATGGAATATCTCTTTCCCCCTCTCAGCTATCTGACGCACCACTCAGCCTTATCAGGGCTCCTCAATCTCTCTCAAACTTTATTGGTCAGTTTGGTTCGTGACCTGACCCTCATGCCTTGATGGTCGGTACTTCCTGGTATGGACGTGAGATGTAAAATATTTCTGCCTGGCCAGGCTTGTGTGGTGCTGAAGCATTTGGTTCATGCCTGGGCCAGGCAAAGCATCAACGTCCCATCAATCAATCCATGCATCAATTATTTAATGCTAATATCCATCCATGTTGCTGTTAGCCTCGTGGCCGCATGACCAGGCACGGCCAGGCGTTCGAAATCGGTCGCTTGGGCCAGGCTACTTGTAGTGTCTGGAGTTCAGCTAGGCTAATTGAAGTGCAAGAGGGAACCCAGCCTAGGCGGGCTTTCTTTTTCACAAGGTAGCAACCAAACAAGCATGCATGAAATCCAGCCACAACCCCAGGCCACGCAATAGATGCTCACGACGCAAGCCAAATGGGCCTTATATCTCCCTGGTTCACACATACACATGTCTTGCTCGCACTATACATATAGACGCATCCAACACTCTCCGCCCTTATTCTCTCTCCATGTGACACGCACCCCCCCTAAGTACCATAATCCCTCACTCCATCATAGGCTCTGTTTGGATCCATGGGTTAGAGTTAGTTTGGGTTAGTTTGGAGTCAACTAACCCAAAAAGATCCAAACAGGAGGTTAGTTTAGGTTAGATGCATCTAACCCATCCAAAAAAACTAACCCATCCAAGAGGTGCTTATTTGGGTTAGTTCTTCTCGGGACCACTAATAAACACGTTTTTCTCTCGCTCTCCCTACAGTAGATCCCTCCCCACTTCCTCGAAGCTTCTCGTCCTCTCCCTCCCTCCCTCTCGCACCGCCCATGAAGGTGCCTCGCTGTATCCGCGCTCCATCTAACCCTGCCATCCAAACTCCTCTTTACTTAGAGTTAGTTTAGGGTTAGAATCTAACTCTAACCTCTAACTGAGTTAGTGTATCCAAACAGGGCCATAGGCGCAAGCACTCCCCCCTCCTAAGTATGATTATCTCTTACTAGCCATCAGGAACACACATATTGTCTCCTTCCATCCATACGTCGGTCTCGATATCTCTCGGGGCATCTTCTATCGCGCACACACCTTGTCACTCGATCTCCCACCCATGTAGTCCCATCACGATCTCCAGGGGATCTCTCTATAACAAACATACACTCTCTCCTCCCCATGTCTGCATTTTCTCCGTACATCTCTCTCGACCTCTCTCCCTTGTTTGTCAGACCCCTCTTGGCCACGTGCTAGGGGTCTTCCTCTCTCGGTTCCAAACAATCACACACTATCTCCTCACCTTGCCTCCGTTGTCGAAGATGCATGTGTGATATGTTTGCATAAGACACGCATGCTTTTTCACCACTTTTATCGTGTGTTGTCCATGTCTCTTTCACACACGCACACACACTTTTTTCACTCTCGCTCTCTCTCTCTCGTGAGGGACTCTGTCATGTCCATAAGCATATGGATGTTTTGAAAAGTCAAACCTCAGAAAAGTTTGACTAGGTATATGTGGAGAAAAACATTTACATCTGGAATGATCATTAGATTCATCACAACATGTACTTACTTCATACTATCATTTATCTTTGGTATTGCCGATATAAGTAATTTCTTTATAAACTTGGTCAAAGTTTCAAAAGTTTGACTTTAAAAAAATGTTGTAACTACATTATCGAACGGAGGGAGTAGCTCTTTCTCTCTCTCTCTCTGCTATCTCTCACGGGCCTCCCCTCTCACTCGAACTCTCTATACCGATGGATTATACGCTCACCGTGTCAGTGTATAGCTCTGTATATTATTTAGTTGACCGGTCAACCAATCCACATGCTGCATTGTCAGCTCGTGTTCTGTATCTTGGTGTGCTGGCCCATGTGGCAGTGGGTGAAAATAAGTAAACTAGAGGCCCATCTGACACGCGGTGAAGGAAACAAAGTTGAAACCACTCGGGGTAGCACCCCGCACGCTAGTAAATTGAGGGCGCATTGAGGACAAACTTCTTGCACGCGAAGGACGCACTCGCGCACAATTCACCACTGCGCGACGGCATGCACAGAAGGACGCACTCGTGCACACCCATCACACAACACACACCAGCACACGTGCACACCAGCGTCGCCGCCGGTTGAGATGGACGGTGAGGCAGCCAACAAGCGGAGGCCGCTCGAGCCAAAACTGCATCCGGTGAGCCTGGACTTCATCAGCAGCCTCCCCGACGACATGCTGCTCATCATCATCGGCCTCCTCCCCACCAAATCTGCCGTGTGGACCGCCCTGCTCTCCCGGCGGTGGCGCCCCCTCTGGCGCTGCGTCCCCCTCAACCTCACCGTCGACAGCTGCCTCTGCGACGGGGATAGCAAACGCATGGCCGCAGTCTCCGCGATCCTTTCATCGTACCCTGGGCCAGCCAGACGCCTTGACATCCGCATGTTTAGTACAAACTACAAGGTCCAACCCAAGTTTGACGAGTGGTTCTTATCCCTCGCCCTAAATCAGCTCGAGGAGCTCAGCTTTGAAGCTGGACGATGTCGCTCTCTGCCGTCGTCTGCGCTCCGCCTCACACCAACGCTACGCCGCGCCAGCTTCAGCTCCTTCTATCTTCCCCAGATTAATGTCGCACCCGCCCTTCTTCTCCCTCAACTCAAGCAGCTCGACCTCTTCGACGTTGTCATCTCGAAGAAGGCTATGGAGCACCTGCTCCGCAGCTATACTGTGCTCGAGTACCTTTGTCTTGAGCAGATCCACGGGTTCATTAGCCTCCACATCGCCTCGACGAATCTCCGATGGATTTATGTGTCTTGCTGGCCCCACAACAAGACATCAATTGGAAAGAGATCACTCCAGCTGTTCCATGTTATGGTCATTGAGAATGCGCCTTTCCTTGAGAGATTGCTTGTATCGGATCTAGAAGGTCCAACAGAAATCAGGGTCATTGACGCGCCGAAATTGACAGCGTTGGTGTACTTGTCTGCCAAATTCTCCGAACTCTTTATTGGATCCGTAATCGTTCAGGTACAACACTCATCTTCTTCTCCGTCTTCTTGAAATTCACATTTTTAAATTTCTTCTTGATGTATTTACGACCGTCTTCCAGAAAATGATTCCCACAAGGTTGACCCAGTCCATGCGCACAGTGAAGATCTTAGCACTAAAATCTATCGGCGCCAATCTGGATCAAGTTGGTGGGTTCCTTACATGCTTTCCATGCACGGAGAAGCTACTCATCAAGGTGAAACTTCTTTCCTATTAGTAAACGGTAATCACAACGTAGCTCAATTTTTTCGTAATTTTCCCAAATTACGATGACAAGTGTTGTGTTCAAAACTACATCTATGCACTGCACCGAAAGAAATGTTTTTAGTATTTTTTCTCACGTGATCACCTGCATCATTTTTATGCTGTACTACTATAGTAGCCTAGGCTAGTCATAGTTGAAAGTAACTTAGACTACCCCAGTAACTCTATGGTTACCCTAAGGGCAAGTACTACCTCCGTCCTGGTTTACTCTTCCAATTTTGTAGTATCAAAATTTGACCATAGATTTAACTGACAAAATGTTAATGCATGTCACTAAGAACTATATCGTTGGATTCGTATTTGAACATAATTTCAAATGGTGTAATTTTTAGTGACATGCATTGGCATTTTCTTAGGTAAATATATGGTTAAAATTCTATACTAAATACGAGGTAGTATTCCCTCCGTCCCAAAATTCTTGTCTTACATTTGTTTAGATACGGATGTATCTAACACTAAAATGTAACTAGATACATCCGTATTTAGAAAAATTTAAGACAAGAATTTTGGGACAGAGGGAGTACAAAAGTGGGCTATGTAGGCCAAAACATGTGCCAAATTCACTTGTGATGCATTTGGCATCGATGCCCCTCCATTGCTCACCTGGTGCCCCAATCTGGAGCACCTACTTTGCTCCGGTGCCAAATTAACTCACGCAATGAAAAAACACTGCAGGAGAGAGAGAGAGGACTGAGGCAATAAAAAAACACTTGTTTGAGAGAGTGAGAGGCTGGTGTAGTTGGTTTGATTGATTTGTTTATACATGTGGGTCTGTGTGCACAGCGGTGCCAACTCTCTCACATCGCGAGAGCGGTGCCAAAATCTTTTGATTTGACACCGATGCATATTATGTGGCATACTTTTGCGAAATATGGCATCGGCCACATAGTGGAAGGCAACAAATGCCCAAGCTCTTCACGTGCTCCTAGTTAAATGTGAGGAAACAGAAACAGAGAGAGAGAGAGAGGGAGAGAGAGAGAGAGTGAAAAAATATCACTAGCCAGCCAACCCTATTGTATGAGCGAATGATATTGGTACCTCTTGATGACACGGCAATCTTATGCAGCCAGCTGCTCTCATATGTTCTCTTCTTTTGCAGATAAAAAAAGACCCGAAAGTGAAAAATGTGCTGCACTATAACAATCTCATTGAATGCCTTGATCTCCATCTTATAGGAATAGATTTGACCGACTACCGAGGCAGCACATCTAAGATTAAATTGGCCAGGTTCTTTGTTCTGAAGGCAAGTGTGCTCAAGGTAATGAGGTTTGGCGTTCATTGGCGCAACAATGAATGGCGTGCTGATCACCGCAAGCGTCTAAGCCTAAATGACAAAGTCTCCGCAGAAGCTGAATTTGTTTTTGAAACATCAAGTGGCCAAAGACTCGAAAACTTATTTGCCCATTAGTGACTTGTCAGGGTGGTGGATTTTAGTTTGTACAATAACGATTCATCCACCTAAAGTAACGAAAGTTCTTACGTGAACTTCCTAGTAATTCCCTCTTCCTAGGTGCAGCATTACTCCTAACATTTGTAATATCAGTTTGAAACTTGTAATATTGCCGTGTCCTATTCCTGCATTTTCAAAATCCTGCGAATCAGACAGGTCATGAGTTGGTGATGATGTTGTGCCTCCCATCTTTCAGCAGTAGCCGTTGGATCTAGATCTGACGCATACAAACCAAGCTTCTCCATTTTTGCAAAAAGATGCCCGCACTTGTTCCCTATTTACAAAAAACTCCTTGTCTCTCACAATCAGCCTTATCTCCTCCCCACCACATCTAGAAGGCCGTGGAAAAATCTGGCGCGATGGCCGCTGCCGGAGCAGTCCACCCCCAATCTTGGTGTTCCGTGCAATGCACGGGCATCTACGCACGGGAAATTATGTCGAACAGGGCTAGTTGTAAGCAGGCTAGCTCTACAACCATGATGATAGTGACTGCAGACGGTGAGGCTGACTATGGTATGCGGTGCCTATACTCAGGTGTCATCTCCGATGCAGGGTCTTGTCACTTCACTGTGAGGAGCAGCACGTAATAATTTGACCAACGGGTAGTACATTGCTAGTACTCCTAGGAGTTCTACATTGGTAGTACTACTACTAGTACTAGTAGCACCACCGTCTGGATTTAGGAGTACTACCACGTCCATCTGGATTTTAGTATTTGACTAGCAATATCTAGTAATGCATGTCACAAAAAATGTACTACTCCCTCTGTAAATAAATACATGGTGTTTTATTCCTATCGGCGAGAGAACTTAATGTTTTCTTACTAACTAGAGTCTTAATAGGATTACATGCAATGATGCAATGATCTAAACACTGCATGGCATGTTTGGTAGTCTCAAGTCATTGAAAGCATGCACGACCCACATCTCTCATTGGTTGATATGTCACGAAATAAGAAACAAGGAGGGAGTTAATGCACCGTGCCTAAGTGTTTTGGGATTATTTGGTTTTCGTAATGTGACTTACACAACATTTTTGTTTACATGCATTAACATTTTATTAGTTAAATAAAAGGTCAAAACTTGGCGCAAAATGCAAAGGGGACCAATAAACCAGTAAACATCAAACTTCTCTCGTTTGGCCCCAACTAGAGGTCCGGTGAGATGACTATACTACACCGGCATGGAGGGGGCGCAGCTTCATTGACTTACCGCAACTGCCTTTGGGTGAATGACACGTGGGCCCAGGGGGTGGTTGGCCCATCTATCATACAGCCAAAGGCAGGTGCAATAGAGGGCCGAGGAGTAGTACGAAATCCTAGGCACCTAGGCACGCTAACCAAGGGCAAGAGTGATCACTCGAATTGCAAGATCAGTTGACTAGTAGAAGCTAAGCTAGACCCATGGAGGCAATGAGCGCGAGCATCAGCCGGCTGTGCCAGATGGTCCACACGCCGGCCTGCGGCCCGGCAACGAGGAACATCTCCAGGTAGTATTGCTTGAGGCCGGCAGGGTGAGGGGCCACTTGGATGACAGCTTCATTTCCTTGTTTGACGAGGTCCTCGTCGGTTTCCTCGACAAGTTCACCGTCGTCAAGAAGCTCGTGGACGACTTTGACGTAAGCCTTTAGCTGACACGCCCAGGCTCTTCGATGCCCGCCACACTCAACGGCCATTATGGTGACAACCTCTTTGACGCACTAGGGCGTGAGAATGTCCACCTTGAGGTCGCGCTCGCTGCGCAGCGCCTGGCGCAGCAAGACACCATGGACATAATCACCCACGTCTACGCGCATGCAAGAGGAGGACGATAGGACGCTGGCCTTCTTGGACCGCAGGGCAACCTTGGACTCACTGTTCAGAAGCACGTTGAGCTCGCCGCCAACGCCGCTGCTCCTCACACGTCGGTTGGTGACCCGGCGCACTAGGGCGTGAGGATGTCGTTGATGGATTAGTATGTATTTTTATCTTTCCGTCAAATCCATGTAGTAGTATATGATCCTACAGTAATTATCTTACCTTTCGCATCAACTTCATAATTTTCTTACGTACTCCATGCATGAACGGCGCCAAAACCAAACTTCTCATTACTCTAGGAAAAATCGTTATTTTCTATCTATCGATCGCGCCATGGAGCAGAACCAAATTTTACAAGTTACGAGTTCAAAAGGAAAAGCCTGCCGTGTTCGCGTCGCACCCCCACACGGTTGGTCCGGCACGTCACTCAAGCGGGAATGCGTGCGGTGTTGCATTTTCACTTACAAGTGGGACCATAGTTGAGCAAACCGACTACCGGCAAACCCCCACCCCGCCCACCATGCGATGGCTGAGAAAACAGGAGGGAGAAGAGATGGCTGTAGCATGGACTCCAAGAAAATTGGTGTCGGGTGGGACTCGTGTGGGTGGCGTGTGCCGTAGTGCTAGACGTGAATGCTAGTTATGGCCCATGCCACCCCACTATATCGAGCCTATATCGAGGTACAATACGTAGAACAAATTTCCTGCAGTCAGTGCTCAGCACTCCTCTATCTCTCTTCTCAGCCAACCAGCGGACGCGCGGATCCCATCATCTGTTTGCTCACATGCGGTCCCACATGTTAGTGAAAACGCAAGCGGACCCACTGAACCTGCACATCTTTCACCTCGACGTGCTGGTGATGAAAAACAAATCCAAGAAAGATCTTCAGTGGCCGCTTTTGAAGTTACTCAAGAGTAGTAAGATTCTATTTACAGTTTAACCCAAGATGCACATCTCGTGGCTTCAACTTATCAACTACCACTCTATTTTCTTTCATGACACGACCTGGATGCTAGATGTCCCATGTGTCGGCAAAAGGAGGAAGAACCCGACCAAATCTTCGGTTGTGCTCTCGGATTAGACTAGTTGTGCTAACTTAAAATTTTTGTTGTGTACTCCCTCCGTTCCAAAATACTTGACTTCCATTTGTCCAAAAATGGATGTGCCTATATACTAAAACATGTCTAGATACATATGTATTTTGACAAATAGAAGGCATGTATTGTGCAACGGAGGGAGTAGAATGGATGCAAGTTTTTGTATTGGGAAGAAGAGTACATCCATATATTGATAGAGCACAATTTAGTAGATGTTCTATCACTTTTAGCTAGCACAGAGGCTATAGATGAGATTAGTGCACTTGTTGATACTCCTACTTGGTATGCGTGTTGCTGCTTAGACGCAGAGAAAAACGGACCGGAGGGAGTACTAGAATAGAGGCTAGACATGAGACTAGATGCGAGGAAGCAACGTCTACTTCTTTACACTCGAAGATGAAAGAAGCACGCAAGATCGAGCCTCCGCAGATCAACAATGAATGCATCGAGAAGGCACTAATCCAACTTACAGGAGTAGTAAAATGTATTCGTGTGGTTCTTGTTTTCTTTGGTCTTGCTTTTCTAGTCAAAATTATCGTTGGAGTTTGTGCAAAATGGAGGTCCGTTTGGGGTCGTGCGTTGCAGTTGGCCTTACAAGTGGGACCGCAGTTAAGGAAACCGACTATCGGCAAACCCCCACCTCACCCGTCGCGCGATGGCTGAGTTAGACAAACAATGAGGTTGAAGAGATTGCTCTAGCACGGACTCCAAGAAATATGATGTTAGATGGAAGTCGTGCTGGTGGCGTGTGTCGTACTCCTGGACGTGAATGCTTGTTCTGGCCCATGCCACCAGACTACTCCTACTAGTTAGTTCTATATAGTACTACTAGTATCGAGGATTCGAGGTGCTGGTTACGTAGTACAGTATGGCTACAGTAAAAACACCCGCACGACGCGCAAAGCATGTGAAGCTAGTACAAATAGTGTACTACTATTGTTGATTGGCCCCATCCGATAACCTGTTGCAATGCACGTACAATTATGTATTCGGAAAATATTTTTTTTGCCTCGTCGCACCACTCACTCACAGAAGCAACTCGAAAGCCATTCATAAATTTAGTAAGTTTATCACAGCCATATCATTTTATTACATACAACAGGTCATCAACCCACATCGAGAACGATGATACATTATAAATACTAAAGTTTTCACCACACAACAAATAACAAGCAATGAAATGAACTTCAACTCAACCATTCCTCGGCGTTGGAAACGCTTGCTTTGAACCACAAGTGATTCTCTGGGACGGGCCATCCATTGTCATCTGGAGACCAACGCAGGACTGATCATCCAGGCTGAAGCGGCCTACTATATCAGTACCAGGGTAGGGAACCACCCAAATGTCCGAGGTATAGACACAATTGCTTCTCATAAATGGTAGTAACATTGTGTCAACTGCAGTTGGATCGCCTTTCACCATCATTGGATAGTTTTGTCCAAGGAAGAGCGAGTTTTCTCCAAGACTATCAATTCTGTACCATGGAGAAGGAGTTGGCGCTAGCACACTAGTATCCATCCCGAATACCATGCAACGGGTGTTGGAATAGGTCCGGAGAGTGCGACCATGGGAGACTACACCTGCTTCCTTAGCAGTAACATCATCAGTGGGCTCTATACACACGAGAAGAGGTGATCCATCGGAATTAGTTGCCAGGCGCCAAATAGTATATGGGCGCTGCTCGTCCTCATGCTTGTGATCATCACCATCATCATCTCCCCCTTGGTTATAAAAATCTTCAAGTATAGGTGGTGGAATGTTCACAGGACCTTGGAAACACAAGAAGAAGGTTAATTAGTAAGGATGGCCATAGTGGGGGTAACATAAGTAGTATCATGCACTTGGGACTCGCAAACATGCTTATGTGGCAGGCAATTAAGGAAGAGAGAGATGGTTATAGTAACATAGGTAGATACCGTAACATAATAAATGTGATGCTACTATGTGTCATGCATGGCAATAAATGAGACCACCTATGATACTAATCTAAGATACTATGCACTATAGAGGTAGTAACATAAACTACTAGTAACATATGCATGTTACTAGTCTAAGTTACTCCCCACTATGACCAGCCTTGCTACCCGCATGCATGTGGATGAAACAATTATAATTACGGTGGAAGACAAACGTACCGAAACAACGAGGATGCCATGCAAAAACAGTGCCACGAGTGGTGGCAGCAAACACAAGGCCCTCGTATTGAATTACACCATAGTACTCATCCGTGTACAGAAACTGATTTTTGAGCAATATCCATCCAGTCAAACCACTGACGACGGCAACAAGCTTGTCGAAGATAGCAACAACTTCATAGTTATTGTAATTCCAAGAGCGGTTGGGGACTCCAGAAATTGCTATCTTTCGTAGAAGACAGTCACCATGATTGTATTTGAACGTGCGTACAATATCGGTGTGCTCAACCTCTGGGCAGTCTGCTGAGATTTTTGGAAGTGAAACCCGGTCACGAGTGTACACATTCACAAGTTCCCACTCGTAGTTGGACCCAATCTAAACAACGCAATCTCCATTTGCGCCTGCCCAAGCCCTGCCCTCAAGCGATGGCATCTTAACATCATACGTCTCATTATCAAACAACATCAACTTGCACAGGGCGAGGCCTCCGTTGTGACGGCGACAGTCATCAGTGTCACTGCGAAGAAGATAGGGGAGATCAAACCGCTCCTTGACTCTTGGGTTCCTTGTAATGATGTTATAAGTTGAGTCAAGAATGGGCTTGAACGAACCTACCATGCTAGCCGAGGTGATGACGTCGCACCGATCAATGAGTTCCTCCACCACGTCATCTTTCAGATCGGGGCAAGAATAACGGGGTCGTTTCTGTCCTGTTCCCTCCATGGAGAAGACGATCGAACAATGGCTGAAGAAAGGGTGAAGGACTGAACGAAAATGGAGGAGGGAGAGGAAGAGCGTGCAACAGCAGTTCCAAATCGAGAGGGAAAGGCGAAGAGTCGGTGGACGGTTGCCAGTTTGCCACGGTTCATGAAGGGGCGCCCCGGCCTACACGTCGGTTCGGAAATACTCCTACTACTCGCCGTCATCTCACTGATATGTGGAACGGGACCACATGTCAACGAGACATGGTGTGTAATTTCTCGTGCAAAATGCGATCTAGCCGCGTTGGCCCGAGGTGCCGCATTAGTTATCGGCCTTTATTTTTTAATGGCATGTCGTTCAGTTTTGAAGCACGACTAACGGGTACTGTACGCAGAGCAAATATAAACTACTCTACCACTACTCCACCTCCAGTACTAGTAGTATAAAGAAGATATATAGACCGGAGCTTCAGTGCTTTCTTGCCAAGGGCTGCCCACTTGCTTCTCACACTACCACCCTCTCTCCAGATCTAAAAAAGACGGCCCCTCTCTCCCTCCTCACCGGTGGTCACAGATCCGTCGGGGAAGAAAAGGACGTGCAGCGTTGACGCACTCGTCGTCGGCGAGCGAGGTCATGCACTGACAACAAGGCCATCCTCTCAGACCTAGCGCCCGTGCGGGATCGCTGCCATAGTGTGTGCAAAGGACGACGACTACGAGCGAAGCCACTTCCCGCCGACCCTCAGGTATGCTACCTCTTTTCGAACCATACCCTTGTTCTATTGCCCCATCTGGCACGTCGTTGCATGTGGATCTTTTTCCACTCCACCATCTTCCCAATTTGCTATCCTCTGCTTTGCTGGCCACGCAGACGAAAACCATAATTTGCACAATTAAAGGAAACCCTACTTCATGCAGACTAATGCATGTCTGGGTTGATTAAGGAAAGGAAGGGAGACTGTACTGTCCAAGAGAGTAGGCATCGAACCCGCATCTAGGTTGAAAAGGGGAAAATCAGTAGCTAAGGAACGAGTCTCGTGTCTCTTGGTTGAAGAAGGGTAGAAAGGCATGACAACGCAATAGAGAATGACCAGGTCGATCGGTATGTTGTCCTCACATAGGAAAAAGGTGGCTAAAGAGAACAAAAATGGGACGTAATCCACATATGCTGCCTGGATATTTGTTTCTCTGGGCAACCATACCTCCCTCACCACTCTGCGTCCGTGGAGGTACATCGTACTGGTGCGCCCACTGTCCGAATGGGCCTCTCATGCTCTTATTGCCACTTTTTTTGCTGTTAGTATAATGCCAACAGTCAAATCAAGCAATGCTACTGCTAAAGTGAAGCCACATTTAACTAGTGCCGCTCTCAGTCTAATGCCACCGATTAATTTAAGCAATGCCATTTAATGTCACTAGATTATTTCAGGGTTAGCTATTGATTGTGGATGTATTAAAGATTTTTCAGTTAAGGCATTATAATGTTGTTGCACATCCAGTATACCAACGATGAAACTTGTTACTACCTTCAGATTTTTGCACTGTTAATGCTTATAGATTACATACCTCACTTTCATTAGATAATTTAATTTTTTTGTACAGTGTCACCAAAATGCCAAGGCGCTGATGTCATTTTATTTTGGTTAAACTGCACAAACAATTATGAAGAGAAGAGGAAAGGTCAAGAGTGGGCACTTCCTCCTACGGCTGTTCTCTTGATTCGTTCGATCAAGTTTTTATGTTTGATCGATTATCAAGATTGGGATAGCAATTTTTAAGGCCCCCCCCCCCCCCGAGTTCAAAATGATATTTACCTTGGAGGTACATGGTTTGCAATTTTTTTATACTGTCATTAGTTAATAATGCTAGTTACCTTCAGGCTTTTGTATTTGGTTTAATGCTCATGCATAGCTAGTATACCAATGCCGAAACTTGTTACCTTTACATTTTGTATTGTTAATTCTTATAGAAACCTTCCAGTGCTAGAGTTTATTGAAATCTATTCAGTAAAACCATTGTACTGTACCCTGTAATAAACTAACTACTCTACTGTTGCACTAGCCACTGGATTAGTGTATATTTGTAGTATTCGAATGGTGTTGCATTAGCGTATGGACATAAATAAAGTGTGGCAAGCTTTCCCAGATATGTGCTCAAGAAAACTACTACCTGTTTTTCTAAATACTAGACGTTTGGGTACTTTAAATTGAACTGCGAAAACGTCTTATATTAGGGAACACAGGGTGTAGAGTTCACTCAAATTATCCCCGTAAAGCTAGTCACACCTTTGTTAAAATTAATGTTTATTATGTTATCGGAGGAGGTCTGTATGTTTGTCTCTAATGCCTGTCTACTACATACCCGACATCATGATGTAATGTTAAGTCATTTCCTTTTGTACAGTGTAACTAAATTGTCAAGGCGGTGATGGCATTTTATTTCAGTAGAACTGCACAAAATTTGCTTAAAAGAAGAGGAAATGTCAGGAATGGCTCAGTTTTTCAGAAAAAAACTATGTATTCCTTCCTGACATCAGCCGATGTTGCTTTATTTATTCCTTCAAACAGGTGGTTAGAAACAGTCTTGCTACCTTTTCCCATTAAGAAATTGGAATGCTTATATTTGTGAGTCTATGCTTCAACTAGTGCCACTTTTATAGTAATCACACCTTCAATATCTATGCAAACAGGGATGCTCAATTTTAGTGGAGCTGCACAAAAAGTCCAACTGGTTCAACATTAGGAGCTTGCTTTTTTCCAAACCTTTATATCCAATTGGTGGCACTATGAGCTGTTCATTACGAAGGTACATGGTTTGCTACTATCTTGCTACTCTTTTTGTACTGTCATTAGATAGTAATACTAGTGGTTTGCATGTGAATTTATTGGCAGGGTGGACCTACATTGGAGGTGCAGGACATGATTCAATGATTGGATGCTCAATTTCGGTTGTATCGATTTCACCTCTTCCATCACTGCGAACATGGTGTGGTATATGTTTACTAGCTGCTTGATATTTGTGCAGACAGAGATGTCTGCCCATTGCTATTTGGCAAACAAACAAATTGTCCGCAAATTTGGTTGAACTGCACAAGAGAATAGTATAGTCACTGCATGCAGTGCCATTTGAAAATGGACACAAAGATTGGATAGTCACTTCATGGACTGCAGAAAAGTAGTACTGTACTATTTACTGGCCAACAGTTGGTGCTTCATTGCTTTGGTCTGATTATACAATGGGCATCATTTTCCCTAAGTTAAAGTTTGTATTCCGAAAATAGTCTCGCGGTGTGATCGAGAGAAGACCAAATCATATTGCAGTGGATGTTCCCCCATCATGTGTGGTTCATTCTCATGGTTCCAGCTGTTGGTGAATACTCTTATGTTTGCAAGAGGAATTGTAGACTTCACAAACAAATTTGTCTTTCAGTCTATACTGAATGGCAGCCAAGAGAAGCATCCATGTTAGTAGGAAGAACATATGTTTTTTCTAGATCTTTGCTTTTGGATCTACATATTTGTATATGATCTGTGAATCATTGAGATGCATTAACATGTTGATCTTATGTATGGGAATCGTACTAGTTAGTTTTAGTTGCGACGCAGGATCTGAACTGACTGATCTTTGCTTTTGGACCTACATATTTGTATATGATCTGTGAATCATTGAAATGCATTAACAGTTACTTATTTCTATTCGCTCAGTGTTTACAAGTTACTGATCGATCACTAGCTAGCCTACAAATGCGCACCTGGCAGTTTTATTTGCGATGCAAGATGCGAAGTGGCAGTTTTCTGAATAAAAATGCCTACCTCTGAAGAAACTGACAAGCTACACTATCAATCCTACACGGATAAAAATGCCTACCTCTGAAGAAACTGACAAGCTACACTATCGATCCTACACGTATAAATAGTGTATCACGCACGTACTACCTCTTTTCCGGTTTGTAGGGCTCAATTCAAGAAACGACCTACTCGATCCTACACGAATAAATAGCGGATCACGCACGTACTAGTACCTCCTTTCCGGTTTGCAGGGCTTAATTCAAACCTCTCACCAACCAAGGTACTCCCTCCATCCGGGTTTATTAGTCCCGTGAGCAAAGCAGCAAGACCAAGGCATGGGAATAATTAACGGCATGCAGAAGTTTAAGCCTAATTAATTCCAGCGATTTAAGTGGCTGCATGCGTGCCCTCGGCTGCGACTCGTTGCATGCTGCTTCGTGTACTGCCTACGAGCGATTCTGAGTGCCTGCATGCAGGCGGCCGTAATTAAGGCAGCTAACTGATGCGAAAAAAGACACGCTTTAATTGTTGCGGGCTTTTCAAATCCGTGAAATCATTATTGATAAGGAGGGAGATGATTCGAGTGCACCCGTTTGACCGCCATGCCAGCGTGCGAACCAGACGGGACGGGACGGCACAGTCATAATTTCAGTTTCCCTAGTTTTCCACGGCAAGCTGGCGCGCTAAGCCATTATGCATTGAATTCCGATGACCGTCGCGCTACCTTCCCCCTATAAGTACTGTTTAGCGGCATTCTCCAGTGCCACCGTGACCCAACTCACCATATCCTCATAAGCCCCCACCAGCCCGACGTCGCTCGCCATGTCTGCCATGCCCCCGCCCGTCCGCGGTAGGCGACACCGGAGGCGGTCACCGCCGGAACTAGTGTTCGGTTTTTCACCGGAAGGCAGACGGAGGGAGGAGGCATTCTATCTGTCTTTAGATGACAATGCGCAGATCGAGGAGTTGTTGGAGCGCGACTGCATGGCGGAGGAGCAGGAGTTGTTGAAGCGCGACCGCTTGGCGGAGGAGCAGCGTAACGCCGATTTGCGCCGCCAGCGGGACATGGAGAAGCAACGCACCGATGCTCTGAGTCGCGAGCAGAGCACCCGCAACTGGGCCGACTACGTGGAGGCCGGCGCCCGGCAAATAGCCCTGGAGGCTGTCGGGAACGCACATGTTCGGGACGCCGATTTTTACTACCAGCTCATCAAGTGGGTTTCCCGCTTGGAAGCCGAAGCTTCGGTGGACCACGCCGGCATGGAAAGGGCCAACGCGCGCAAGCAACGCGCCCTATCGCACCTCTGGCAAGTCCGAGGTGAGGCGCAGGATGCCGGTGCCGGCGTTTAGCGTGTACCGCTGGCATCGTCTAGTTACCTAAGAGTAAGTTAGTACTTGTCTAGTGGGAGTAGATAGTTAACTTGGCTATGATGGTTGTCAACGTGGAAGTTCAGTACTCTATATGTGGATCAGACATGTTACTTTGCTCTGAATATTGAACTTTCCATTTGAACGTATGGAATGGGCTGTTATTTTTTTAAATGGGTTGTATTTGTCCTCCACGGGTTTAGAGGTTGACTTGTGGGCCTAGCAAGTTGACGCGTACACAATCAGGAGATTATTGTACGTGGAGAGGATGACAGCAGGGACCCGCCAGGGTCATGGCAGTACGCAAGCAAGTGCCTCCTTATTTCAAGCCAATAAAAAAATGGCTCCTCCTAGTGGATTTCTGACATATGGGTCCCATGCCATTGTCAACGTAGTCAATAAATGAGAGAATTGCACAACGAGCGGCTGACACCAGGGACCCAGCAGCTCGTCCAGTTATTTTTGTTTTGGGTTAATTTGATAAATGCCTCCGAGAAATGCCACTTCAATTTCCAAGCTTTGAAAAATGCCATGTCATGCCATTTCTAGTGGCATTTTTTGAAGTCTAGAGTGGCATTTTTCAATGTTTGCAAACTGCAGTGGCGTTTTTCAAAGTTTGCAAAAATTGCAGGACATTTTTCAAAGTTTGGAAATTGCAGTGGCATTTTTATGAATCGCCATAATTGGAGTGACATTTATCTAATATGTTTTGAGACGGAAGCAGGGTGTCAACTGGGCTGCGGGACACTCTGGCCTGTCTAGACAGCCTTTTCTTTTATGTTGACCACAGACCAGCCCAGTAGTTTTTTTCTTTTTGAAAATGGCTAGCCCAGTTTTTTTGTGATTTGTCAAGTCACTTTATCACGCCTGTTGGGCTAGACAAGGAGAGCTTCATTCGGCTGGCCGAGAAAATAGCCTATCAATAATGAGAAATGGGCTGTACATTTTTAAAACACATCAAACCGGTAATTAGTTTCAAATATTTTTTTTTCATTTCGAGATTTTAAATTGCATTGATTTTTATGCGTGGACAATCTATTGGATTTTATATTGATATAAATTTATTTTTATAATCAGTCTTAATGTGACTCAAAATTTCGGGATTATAAACAGTTCAGACCGCACCAACATATGCAAAATTTCGTATAATTTTTGAATCGTGGCCACAATATGGGCTGTAATGCTAACAAAAAGAATATGGGCTCCAAAAAACCCGTAAGAATTACCAAATGGGCTGTAAACTATTTGAAATAATGGCAGATGGGCTGTATGCTATTTTCCACAGATTTGAGGCTTTCCACAAATGGCCTGTATACTGTTGGATGTCCATCCAACGGCCGTCGTGCTTCTTCAATCTCTGCTCTTCCCGCTTCAGCCGCTCAAACAAGCGCCGGCGGGACTGCCTGCTCCCTCCTCCCCGCGGCCGGTTGTGCTGCTGCGCAGGCCTCATCGCCCCACCATACTCCCAACGCTGGCCTAGCTATCCCTCTACTCACCCTCAGTCCCACACATGCTGTTATTCTCCGGCGATGGCAAACGAACCAGTAAACCCTCGTACTCCTCTGCGTGGGAAATAACTGCCGAGTATTCTCTGGCTCCGTGTCGTTCCCTTCCTAGGCCTCGCCGTCGTCCACTGCCCTGGTGCTCTCGGCGCGGCCTGGTCAACATGGTCAACGAACGACATCCATGGGAAGTGGACTGTACGTGGAGAGGCTGACAGCTGGGTCCACGGCCACACGCAAGGAAATGCCTCCTTATTACGCGAAAAATAATGATTCCTCCACCTGACATCTGGGACCCACCGAAAGGGCCTCTGTATTTCGCGAAAAAAACATTACCGCTACTGACAGCTCGGACCCACCAGCTATATCTTCGCACGCAAGAAAGTGCCTCCTTATTATGCGCAAAAAAAAGAATACTCCCCCTACTAGCTGGGGCCCAGTATAGTGGGCCTACTAAGTTGACGGGGATGAAGGGCTTTGTCAACTTAGTCAATATGCACGATTCTAGCTCGACTGACCGTACGATGTTCATCCAACGGCCGTAGTGCTTCTTCAACCTCTGGTCTTCTTGCTCCAGCCGCCCAAAGCAGCGCCGGTCGTGCCGCCTGCTCCTGCCTCCCGTGGCCGGTTGTGCGGCCGTGGAGGCCTCACCACCCCCATACTACTCCCACCGCTGGCCAGGCCATCCCTCCACTCCACTCACCCACACCCCCTGTTATTCTACGGCGACGGCAGCGCAGCCGAACCAGTGAACCCTCATACTCATTTTCGCGTGGGCATCCACTGCCGCTTCTTCCTCGGCTTCGCGTCGTCCCCTTCCCAGGCCTCGCCGTCGTTCACCGCCGTGGTGCTCTCGGCACGGCGTGGTCAATGTGGTCAATGACTGACTTCCATTGGAAGAATACTGTACGTGGAGAGGCTGACAGCTGGGTCCACAGCAGCCGCAAGGAAGTGCCTCCTTATTACGCGGAAAATAATTATTCCTCCACCTGACAGCAGGGACCCACCGGACGGGCCACCAGTATTTTGTGAAAAAAACGTTTGCCCCTGACTGCTGGGACCTACCCGACGGGCCACCGTATTTCGTGAAAAAAATGTTCCCCCTGCTGTCAGCTCGGACCCACCGGAAGTGCCTCCTTATTACGCACAAAAAAATGAATACCCCCCAGCTAGCTGGGACCCACCTTGGTGGGAGGCTGACTTGTGGGCCTACTAAGTTGACGGAGACGGAGGGCTTTGTCAACTTAGTCAATATAAATGATTCTAGCTCCAGTGACCGTACGATGTCCATCCAACGGCCGTAGTGCTTCTTCAACCTCTGGTCTTCTTGCTCCAGCCGCCCATAGCAGCGCCGGTCGTGCCGCATGCTCCTGCCTTCCGTGGCCGAATGTGCTGCCGCGGAGGCCTCACCGGCACCTACTATTCCCACCGCAGGCCAGGCCTTGCGGTGACGGCAGCCTCACACCGCAGCCGAACCAGTGAACCCTCATACTCCTCTCGGCGCGGGCTTCCACTGTCGCGTCTTCCCCGGCTCCCCGTCGTCCCCTTCCTAGGCCTCGCCGTCGTCCACCGCCCTGGTGCTCTTGGCGCGGCGTGGTCAACGTGGTAAGGGAACGATTTCCATCGGACGTGGACTGTATGTGGAGAGGCTGACAGCTGGGTCCACGGCCTCAGCAAGGAAGTGCCTCCTTATTATGCGGAAAATAATTATTCCTCCACCTGACAGCAGGGACCCACCGGACGGGCCACCGTATTTCGCAAAAAAAACCGTTTCCCCCTGACTGCTGGGACCCACCAGCTACACCTTCGCACGCAAGGAAGTGCATCCGGGCAAAAAAAATGATTCGCCCCTCTGACTGCTGGGACCCACCAGCTACATTTTCGCACGCAAGGAAGTGCCTGACAGTCGGGACCCACCTGGTCGAAGCGTACGTAGAGTTGTCATTCTGGTCGCCAACGTGTACGTACATACTGGTCGTTGTAGAGGCGCGCATGTGTCGTAGTACAGGTGCGCACGTAGCATGTACACGTACGTACAGCGGCCAGGGTGCAAGAAAGAAAACACGGTCACGTATGTGTACATATGGGCGGGGTCTCGAACGCCTACTCGCGCATACGTACATGGTTGGGTCGGAACGGAGAAACAGCGTCGTCGTCGTGTTCATGAGGAACCAACCGGCTGGGTCAGAGCGGAATGTGTGGTCGTGTTCATCAGGAGGGTTTGGACGGAACAGGCGATGTAAACGAGGCCTGGCGTACCGCACAATGGAGGAAACGACCTTGTGTTCGACCGACCACGTTCGAAACTGGGTCCTGTTGATCGGGAGGGGCCTGGAGTACCGCAAAACGGAGGAAACGAACCTCCTACGGTCGAAACTGGGGTCCTGTTGATCGGGAGGGGTGTGGCGTACCGCAAAACGGACGAAACGGACCTCCTACGGTCGAAACGGGGGTCCTGTTCATCGGGAGGGGTGTGGCGTACCGCAAAACGGACAAAACGGACTTGTGTTGGAGCGCTACGGTCGAAACGGGGGAGGGGGGGGAGGGGTGTGGCGTACCGCAAAACGGGACTCCACGGGATATTGTTCATCTCCACCGTCGACCTCCTCCAGCCTCCACGTGCTCCTGTTGATCCAGCCTCCACCACGCGCTACTCCACCGGCTACTGTTCAACCACCCCTCCATGGGCAACCCTCCATCGTCTACTATTCATCCAGCCCTCCACACCATGGGGTCCTATTCAACCACCCCTCCACGGCCACCCCTCCACCGTCTACTATTCATCCAGCCCTCCACACCACGGGTTCCTGTTCATCCAGAGGCACACCACTCACTGTTCACCCACCCCCCCCCCCCTCGCAACACTCACTGTTCATCCCAGAGGCAGCATCGATCGGCTTCAGTTAGCAGCAGTAGCGAAGGAATCGCTCCATCGGGTTCAGTTAACAGCCATCGATCGATCGCTCGGGTTCAATAACGCGTAGCCTGCAGTGCAATCGCTCAGGTTCAGTTAGAGCCCAACGCCTCGCTCGGGTTCAGTTAGAGCCAACGCCTCGCACACACGCGTGTACGTACGAGAGAAACGCACATCGCTCTGCCCCCCGACCTCCCACCGTAACCGGCAACTCCCCGAAATTTTCCTCCCCCTCGCTTCTACCACGGTTTTTTTCGTCATGGACGGTCCAAAGAATGTCATGCAGCTGCGTCTCCGGCCCGCCCAGGACGAAAAGCCCATTTTCTTTCATTATTTTTTGTCATAGAAGTAGGATCCCACCACATCTATGATGATATCGGGTTTTGTCACAATTATCGTCATAGAAGTGTCATATGTATGACAGAAAAAAATTTCGTTCGGCCCAAAATGTCACGGATGTGTCTTTTTTTGTGTAGTGTTGTGAACGCTTTCTCTAAACCCCAATCCACCAAACATGTCTCGATGTCCTTCCCAATGTCTTCCCCCTTATGACCACACACTAAGAAGAACCCAATAATCCTCTTATGTAGCCTCCAATCGGTGTCAAGGAAATGAGCCGTAACACACATATAGCTCTGCTGTTGCATAGATGTCTAGGTGTCGGTTGTTAAGCCGACCTTATCACACGATTCATTGAAAAACTCTCTAAATCCTGATTTCTCGGAGGATGCAAATGGGAGCCCATCCATAATTATCATTTCAGCAAAAGCATCTCTAATCTTCTCAGGATCAAACCTCCCAGCAACAATTGCATAATTACTGCCATCCTCCTCATCTGTTGTAGCGTTGTAGCTTGAAGAGTTTGCTGCCCGTTATCAATGATCTTATTGGGGTTGCTCTTGCAGGTGGTCAAATGCTTCAGCAAGGATGATATACCACATTTTTTTATTCGCCTAATAGCTCTTGTTTGCAATAGTTGTGCTTGCCCTGCTTCTGAACACAAGGATGTTGATAAAAGATTCTGAAACATCTTACCTTGGCACCATTTTCTTAATTTTCTTGGCCTCCTTCGTTGCTTTATCCTTCTAGGACTCTGTTTTCTTCTAAGATTTGCCTTCGACCTCGTCCTCAACATTCTCGCAGCTCATTGCCAACGATCACTGAGAACTTTTGATGCTATTGCCAACTTCTTCTTCCAGTTCAGGCGTCTACAAATAACAAACAGGGCAACAAATAAGCTGACAAAATAGAGCTGTACACTCTCTACTTGGAAGACCAAATGGATGTTTTCAGTTATAGGGATCTAAGTTCTAGCCAGTCATTGAAAACTCAAATTCTACTTAGTAACCTACTTGATTGGACAATGCTTAGAACTAGTAGCTGCTTCGTCGTTATCTGAACTTGAGCTTAGTGCGCAGCATAGTGAAATGATATGCGTAAATTGATGGTTTCCAAGTGTATCCATTAGCAGGAATCATCTAATCAGGGGAAGTTGAATGAGGGGAGAGCTCTCTTAATCATCCAATCAGGTGGAATTTCAGTTTGCTACAGAAAGAGAAACTAGGGATCAGGGGACTTACTTTGCACGAATCTAGGCTCGTTGCCATGGTGGTGGTGGTGTGGTGTCCTCCTCTCCGGCGAGCAGCATCACGGAGCAGGCCGGCGCAGCGGGGTGGCGCCCTCCTCTGTCTTCCCTAGCGTCACAGAGCAGGCCGGCGAATCAGGGTCGCCGGGAAAACTGAGGGGAAGGGCGGGGGCGGCCGTGCGAGAGCGGCGCGCCGCCACTGCCGATTGAGGGTTTCTGTCGTGTGGGACCGCAGCACCGCCAGGGGCGAGGGGAAATGAGTGTTCTGAATACCGAAGACTGAGGCCTAGTTTGGTTCATAAGTCCTAGGACTTTTTTTAGTCCCAACTTATAAGTCCCAAGTCCATAAAAAGTCCCTACATGTTTGCTAACCGGGACTTATAAGTTCCTATAAGACCATATTACAACTATAAGTCCCTATAAGTCTCTCCTTGAGAGTCTTATTTCATAAGTCCCAAATGCCCACTTTAAGTCCCTATAAGTCCCTCCTGTTTGGTTTAGATGGGACTTATAGCGAATTTTTTATGTCCCTAAACCAATAAGTCCCTGAAAACAAACACCCTCTGAACCTGAAAACCAATCCTGAATTCTAAAAACTGCATATGTAGTAATTAGTAAAACTGAGCGGCCGGGTTCTCACACACGCATGCATGCAGTGTTGTGGTCTAAAATTTTATCTTTATGCATGATGTGGTAGATAGTAATGACATATTCACGTGAGCAAGAGATTCCTTGTCTGATGGGTGTGCATGTGCGCTTATTTTGAGTTTTCAAATTTTCGAAAAGTCATATATTTCAAACCGTGCATCCAAATTCAGATCCGTCTTCACCGCTGGATTCCTTGCGGCGAAATCTTTAAAACTAGATCCTCCATGAGTATGTTTCGACGAAAAAAAATTGATGCCAACTTTGGTGCTATATGGTGCAACTTTAGTACTGCATTATGCAACTTTAGTATGGAATGGTGCAACTTTTTTACAAACTTAGTTTTTGCTGCTGCATGATCCAATTCTCTATGAGGTTGCAACCTACCAACCATGAGAACGTAATGTGCAACTAGTCTACCGCCCCGGTCAACAACCTAGTAGTCGATGTGCAACCCTCATTCTTACTCATGGATCCAGATGGCAACGGGGACGAAACCCATCGGGTTTTGCCTTCCCAAACCCATCCCCACGAGAAAATCGCAAACCCATCTCTGTCCCCATCACCGTGCGCGGGGCTAGTTTTCCGCCCGTCCCCTAAACCCATCGGGTTTTGGGGAACCCACGAGAAAATCAAAATATTTAAACAAACATAGTGGCGACAAAGAACAACATTTGAACAACAAAACAAGTACATTTCAGTAGCATAATGAGAGCAAATTTCAACAAAAACAATAGTAGATGGTTCAACAACTATATAGAGTTTATTTCAGCAGATTTAAACAACATACATAGTATATTTCAGAGGCAGCAACATAAGATAAATAGTAGCAACAATGATATCATTTCAGCAGCAACATAGTATATTTCAGCAGCAAAACGACAGCAAATTTCACCACAATACTCAGGAATAACATCAGCTAAAAGAAGCCTATTTCAGCACAACTATAGCCCATTTCAACAACGAATATAAGCATATTTTAGCAAACAGGAGCATATTTCGGTCATACATTGTTCACGTGCTACCAGCCTCAAAGTTGGATAGCGTGTTCCAGAAACTTTCCACCAATCTAACACACTAAACTTATCTTTGGAAGCAAGCATCTTTCTAGCAAAAACTTGGTTAAAAGTATAGTTCTCCACCGAGATGGGATCGAGCCAGGCGGCGGCTGGGGTCCTAGGTTTAGGGTTAGAGCGAGGGGGAAAGGAGCGAGCGACAGGCCACCCCAGCGAGGGGTTGGTTTGGCCTTCGACACTGCAGGGTGGGGGGGCTCGGTCGCTCTCAGGCTCGGTACTTTTGGGTTGGGCCGCACCGGAGAACTGCTTGGTAAAAAAAATGTATTTTGCCGGGTTTGCCGGGTTTCGGGTTCGGGGACTACCTAAACGGGTGCAAACCCACGAAATGTGTCGGGTTGTATAATGTTCCCAACGACAGCCCCACGGGGATGAAAAGACGCCCATCCCCGTCCCCTAATAGGGTAAAAACCCGCGGGGACGCGGGTTTCGGGGCCCCGTTGCCATCTTGACTCATGGATGTGTAGTTTTTCATGCTTTGCACACCCTGCCCACCCCCTACCAGTGCTATGTGCAACTTAGTCTGTTGTTCACGCCAACAACTTATTAGTCGATGTGCAACTCCTCCCCCTCCCTTATTGTGGATATGTAGTTTCAGTTGGCGGAGGCAATATACGGAGTTGCACAAGTCCGCCAGGCAGTTGGCCGGGCCAACATACGAAGTTGCACATCTCACAGGCAGGATAGTTTGATGGTGAAAACTCCACATTCATGAGGATAGTGAAAAGTTGCATATAGACAGGACGTTAAAGTTGTACATCTCACTAGCAGGGATGGTTTGGCGTAGGTGCTAGCAGAAAAACTACACATCCATGAGATACAAGAAAAAGTTGCACATCACTGTTAGACAGTTGGCCGTGGCAGTATCCTAAGTTGCACATCCGCTGGTAGATAGTTGGCTAATGTAGCAAACAGTGAAAACGCTCAAACGCTGGTGTGGGGGGTACACGCGCAGCGTCTACCAGGCATGCAGTTGGCCAGGGCACCGGGGCAACAGACGAAATTGCACATTTCACTGTTAGAGAGTAGTTGGGGTGGTGCCACTAGTGAAAACTGCATGTCCTAGGCAACAAATGAAGTTGCACATCTCACTAGAAGGAGGCGGTTTGGGGTGGAGGTACCATAGAGGAAAACTACACGTGTACGGTGTACGAGAAAAGTTGCACATCCTCTCAGGTAGTCAGTTGCATAAAACGGGGTCAAAATTGTACAACAATATTTCGTCGAAATATATTCATATGGGATCTAGTTTCGAAGAGTTCGCCGCGAGAGTTCCAACAGTGAAAACGGATCTTAATTCCGACGCGCGGTTTAAAAGTTATGGCTTTTCATAAATTCAGAAATTTGAATTAATGCGTTCACATGGATGGTTTTATAATCAATGAAAAAAATAGCGCCATACAGAAAATAGCGTGACCCTTGAAAATATACTATTAGCATGCTATAGCGCGCTATAGCGTGCTATTAGCGAGGAATTATACATCGACTTATTTAGCGAGACAATTCTTCATATGATATAGCATGCTATTAGCGACATTATAGCGCGCTATTTTTTCCAGCGTTTATAATTCACTTGCCTTTAATTAGGGGACCAAATTAGATTAAAGGACAAAAAAAATTCTTTTGGGCCTGCCGCTCCGAACAGCCAGCGAGCAGCCGGCCGCTGCGTACACCTGTCCAAAACCAATTGCCTTGTCTCTGACGCCCTGTCTCTGACCTTGGTCATTCTGAAGTGGGAGCTCAGAATACCCGAAGACTGAACCAACGACGGCAAGCCTTACCTAATCAATGTAAAAGCTCTGAATCTCTGATGAACTCATTCTCAAGTCAAGCAATCAGTGTAAAAGAAAAGAGGGTTCAAGTTGAAAGCAGACCAAATATGCTGTCCATGAGCTATCTGGACTCTAGACAATCAACACGAACTGTTCCTTCTCTGACTAAAATAAATCTAGAAAACATGCGCATCTGAGGTGATTGTAGTTTGTCTACGAGCATCCCTCTTCCATTCTATGCTTCTCCCGTTGTTGCGACGATGCGCAGTAATAATCACCAAGTACCTATCCTACGTGGCTTTGGTCTTGCTGCACATGGCGCTGACCATCCGCTGGAACTGCTGTGCGTCACATGGGATCCTGAGAACGCCTGGCTGGCCGTAGCCGAACTGCTGCGCGGCCATTTCCAGCAGCGCCGCCATGCACGGTTCCTTAAGTGCGCCGATGCGCACCACCACCCGCTCATCGCCGTCCCCATCCTCGCCCACCAGCGCTAGCGGGAGGTACCCCTTGGGGACCTTTCCTCCGTCGCCAGGGGCAGCGAGCACGTACGCTACGGCCGTCTCCTTCCTTCGCCAGGCGGCCATTGCTGCCGCTGCTGCTGTTTATGTCGTTGTGTTGCGAGGCTAGCTAGCACGGGAATGGAATGTGCTGATGGTCGATGGTGTGATAATGTCCTGATCGATGATTGCTCGAGAGATCCCTGCCATAAGCTTTTATAGCGTGAGAGATGAGAGAAAGATGATCCAAGATGACAAGAGCAGTGAGTTAATTTGGAAAGGGGATCAGACGTTCAGAATTCAGACAGGAAAACGTACGCTCTGTGGCAAGGGGTGGCGATGGTGACGGGTGACCGCGAGTGTGGACGATGGGGTTGGTTGGGGTCTCGATGATGTGATCCCGGCAGAGACTCGGTTATAGCAGTCAAATCGTTCCTAAATGGTCCCTGTCAAGAGAAACAATCGTAGTACTAGGTTAATTTGCAGTGTCCGCACGGTTTTGTACTAGGACAGATCTCTACCAATGGACGAGGAAGAAGGAACAAATTTAAGTAGGGCAAGCTCCTATCCGCTGGCGGGAGACACGTTCGTTCTTATTGACTCTGTGCTCAGTAATATGTTTTTTTTACAGTCACCTTCATTTTTTTTTCCTTCAAAATTTTACAAGGGGTCTCGCAGATTTTGGACTGTTGGTAGTAGTACCATGCATGCTAATTGCTAACTGGTCATTTTTGCTAAGTGGGACACAATCAAATGTGAAAAAGAAAAGATTGAGTATCATGATATGATAATTAAATAAAGTCATTATGATACCAAGCTCAGATACTTTTGGCTCTAGGGAGTATATGCCTCTGCCTGTGAAAAATGTATTTTGTCAAGATCAAGAAAAGTTGGAAAAATAATAATATATGTATTCATTGTCACACCCAAATGCTACCTCCAAATTTTTAGGTGGAAAGCTTAAGCATGTTGATCTATGAAAAAAAAGTAAGTTGAACGACAGATGTTACGTTCAAATAGTACACTTGATTTTGCTTTTTTCAACGACGAATCACTACTACCCCGTTCGCATGAAAATTGGCAAGGACTCTTGTTACACTAACATGAACATCTGCAAATAAATTCAGAATTTTTAGAATTTATTTTCTATTTGTTTTTAATTTACTGTTCACCAGGGTCCCTAGAGCCAAAACTCCGCGTCCTACCAAGTTATGATATTATGTACTGTGGAGGTAGCATCATACAATAAAATTGTATGCATTATATGAGTATATGATACTTTTCATTGTGACCAGCCTTGTAGGTCCAAAATTTTCTGATAAAGTGACAGTGGAAATCAAACCCAATAAGCGCGAAGGGAAGGGCGATCACTGGGCATGTCCACCTAGCAATTTTTAATGTGCAGTCATTGTATCTCGCCCGCGGATAACACCTTCCCTGGGTAAATAGTATAGATGGAGAGAACCCAGCCGCTGCTCTCCTCCCTCTTTCCCTTGCGCTACCACCCCTCCACGCCTTCTCTTTGAAGGACCAGATCGAGTCGGTAAGGTCAACCGCACAAGACCCACCATAGCCACAACGAGACCTTTGAATCCCCGTGTCGTCATCGAGCCATGATGGAGGTCCATCTCCAGAACTACGGAGCAGGGGTGGAGGACTGAGGGCCCTTCCTCTGTGGGACGCCGCCATGAACCTCAACCACGCAACTCCTTCTCCTAAGCATTGCAGAAAGCAGCGGCAATAGAGGAGCTCCTTCCTCCTTGTGCATCTTCTCCATCAAGCTTCGTCCCCAGCACCGCCGGCATGGAGCACGTCAAGGTCCTGCCCCTCTCCCCCCCCCCCCCCCCCCCCATCTCCCCTCCGTTCCTTTTAATTTATGTGATTTCCTCACGCGTAGATCACAATGTGCTTCTTCCAGGGACGCCGCTCTCTCACTGCTCCTACCCGAACTTTGCATTGGCCATCGAGTCATGTTGATTTTTAGGGTTTTAGTGCACTTCTATCTATCCAAACTGTGTATTTCTATTAATATAATCATCACACCTTTGCATGGCTTAGAGGTACTGCAAATGCATAATTGCTTCTTTCTCAAGGAATAATACTACACCATTTCCTCAACTGCAATTAAACTTGAATGATGGTTAGTAAATGTTCCATGTTTGCTTAGTCTATACTCCCTTGATTCGTAAAAGTAAGGCATATTTTGTTTCCTTAAGGCGTGCTTTTGACCAATAATTACTCCATAAATAATCTAATACACTATGATCCCTAATTTTAGAGCCCTCACGTTTCAATTAAGCTCTTCAATTTCGAATTGGGAACCCAATTTTGAGCGGGTCAACACTTATTTTTCTCAAGGAGCTCTCTCATTAAATTTTTTAAATTCACTATGCTCCCTAATTTTGGAGCTCTCCCATTCGATTGGGGTATTCAATTTTGAATTTAGTTCACAATTTTGACCGGGTCACCGATTTTTCACAACCGACCTATAAAAATGCATATATTAGCTCGCGCACCAAAGCAAATCTCCCTCGGTTTCAAAATATAAGTTGTGTTTGTTTTCTAAAAAGTCATTTTTCTTTAACTTTGACCAAGTTCAAAGCCAAAAACATTGACATCCACAATACAAAATAAATAAAATAGGAAAAATCATTTCTTGACGAATCTAGCAATATCCACTTGTTATCATGGATATTAATGCATTTCTCTACAAAATTAGTCAAATTGGAAGAGGCTTGACTTTTCAAAATAATGATACACCTTATATTTGAAACGTAGGGTGTAGAAAATTGATGGAAACCTAATAACACAAATGGCGCAGCAAAGCGTGCCCAACCCTTCTAGTACAAGGTTATATGACATGAACTTTGTGTCACTAGATTCGTATTTAGAAGTACTTTGTTGTGATAGTGATTTTCTATCACATAAATCAAATATTAAAAGATTATATGTTGGTCAGAGTCTTGTCGTAACGAAACAAAATCCTTATTCTTCGAAATGGAGGGAGTAATTTTTCTCACGTAAGTCAGATGGTGCACTTGCCTTTGGAATTAAAGAACATCAGCTTGCGATACTAACCAGAGATCATTATTCTGCTCTACAGCTATATGAAGGGATGAGCTAATTCTATTGTCACTGTGCTTCACACTTTTCTGTCGTGGTATACAGATTACAGAGCTAGCAATTATGCTGAGACAGATACAGCGAAGGGGTTCAGTGGAGTGGATTCTCATTTTTAGTACTGGGTTTTAACATGACCCTGTCGCTTTCTGGTACTACATCAACACATATGGTCAGTACTACATCTATGAGAATGGATATCGCGTGTTATGGACTTCAGATGCGGTACTTACTAACTTACAAGTTCATCTGGTTACTCGAAATTTCTCAATGTGTCTTGTGTGATCTTACATCCATATCCATATTCAAATAGGTCAAGGAGCGCAATGTACATAATCCATGTGATGAGTCTAGCCAGAAAGTTCATGGCATAAACAATAAAAATTAAAGCATCATCACTGATGTTTTTGCCAACAACATTATGAGATTTTTGCAATATTTGTAGGAACACAAGATAAATACTTAGGCTACCTGTGGTGGGTAGTATCATATGTTAGTATCATGCACACGGGGAAATGCCTCTTGGCTCCTTGTTGTATCTACACTCTATATGGGAAAATAATAATTAATAATTACAAAAAAGTCAAAATAGTTTAGAAGTTTTTTACAATAAACTTGACTTTCTTTTGCACCAGTATATAAATTTTTATAAGAAAAACTTAACCTTGACTTCAGGGCAAAAAAGAAAAAAAAAATTTGCTATAATAGGGTCACTATTCCCACTATTTTGCCCGAAAATTTGTCTTTTCTGAAAGAAGCCAAGACTTTTTTTTATTTTTGTGGTAATTTTTTCATAAGTACAATGGAAGGTCAAGTTTATTTCAAAAATGTTTTCACAATTTTCCCATGTAAGGTGTAGATACACCCATAAACCAAACATCCGCCTCCCATGCATGCACATGGTACTAGTGTATGATACTAGCCCCGTAATGTATAGTACCATAGATGATTTTATTTATTGCCATGCAATACGTATAATAGTATAATACTTCATCTATTCCTAAATATAAGTCCTTTTAGAGATTTCAATATAGACTACATAAGCAAAATGAGTGAACCTACACTCTAAAATACGTCTATATTCATCCGTATATAGTTCATATTGAAATCTCTAAAAATACTTATATTCAGGAATGAAGAAAGTATTTATTATGATATGGTATCATGATATGATACTCAACCATCTTTTTCTTCATTTAATTATATGTCATCTTATTAGAATTGTCAAGTTGCTATGCATGATACTAGCTATGATACTTTCATTATGGACAGCCTTATAGGTACAGAGCTGCTGAAGAAGAATCATACACCGCGGCTTAGGGATATGACATGGGCAGAAGCAAAGTAATGCTTTAATTAAGTTCTGATGAATATGAAGAGGCAATCGAGGACATGGACTCGTTGGAAGCTGCACCAGTTGATATGAACTTGTGTTCCAGTGGGTTAAAGACCGCTAAGAGAATCACGGAGAATATGGGCTAGAAAGAAGTATGAGTCCATATCTGTAATGTTGGACTTGGTATGTTCCTTTCCATTCTTTGATGGAATTTTTTTTACTATCGAGAATCAATGAGAAAAATGTTTCTTTTTAAGAACAAAAACATTGTGTATATAGCTACTGAGCACAGAAAGAAGGTGATCCTTGGCACGTCCTTTGGCAGGGTTTTCGCCTATGATCCCGTGACACGCGAATTGCATCCTGATTGCAGGAACCTGGGAAAGGGAACAGACAAGTGAAATGGTGTAGTAAAAGTAAATAGTGGTTCATTCAATGGTGAGCATCGTGAGCTGTTGGATCTTCTCATGCACGTCAATCTTGGCCTTCCATTAACTAAAGAACCAAACACTGCAGCTCCTCGTCGACGATCTGCTCACTGGTGCTCGGGGTCTGCAGCTCGTCGTCGAAGATCTGCTTGTTGGTGCTCCACATCGACTAAAAGCAACACAATAATTAGAAAATAAGTGAAAACTTCAAACACAGTGGAGGAAGGGGCATTGAACATATAAACCCTGAAGAAGTGGTAGTCACGACGAAGCCAGCCACGTCGCCTTTAAATCGCTGCTGCCACCGCCTGTAATTTTTGTTCCCCGCCAAGGGCATTTTGGTCTTTTCACGTACAGGGGTATAAATTGGGCGGCGGGCGCCACAGCGAGCGAGCGGTCCAAACCTAGCCCCCAATCCCCTCTGCCCCGAGCCCCGCGCACCATGCCCCGCTCCATCTCCGCCCGTGCAGTTCGCCGCCGCCATGCCCCTGCTCCTCCCCTTGGTTTCTCTCCTCTTCTAGCTGTCTCTCCTCCAGCCACATCATTGACCATCTCCCTACCTCTTTATCCCATCCCCGCAAGGCAGTGCCTCCCCACGTTCTCGATCCGGCGCGTTGCCGTGCATGGTGGTTTCGCCTCCCCATGTTCTTGATCTGGTGTTGCTGTGGGTAGGTCACCGTCACACTATGGTAGAGTAGGGGCAGTGTGATTTCCGTGATGGGTATGGAGGACAAGGACCAGGGGGAGGGTGAGCAGGACGGACATGGGGAAGGTGTTGCGAGGCCGGAGATCCAGCGGCGCTCGGGCCGCGGTGGTGTGGGGCCGACCATCACTCCCGACCGCTGGTTGTCGTTCCTCATCCCAATCTAGGCTGTACATGTTTGGCCCTGCCATCTTCTTCTTCCTCCCAAGTTTTTGCCTCTTGATTTCTTTGGTTCCTGATTTTGATTTCTCGATTTACAATTTTCCTGAACATGATATGTGCAGATCTTATGAAGAAGAGAAGAGGGAGGATCTTGAGGAAGAGAAGAGGGAGGATCTTACAATCCTTGTTGTTTTATTGCATTCGAGATCTTTACTATTTTCACTGTCGAAAATGCAGAGCAGATCATTAGTATCTTGAATTATCAGTTAAATTTGTTAGTTGTGAGATGCATATGATTCTGGCTTCATTCACAACCATTCATGTGGTTTATTCGGTTTGGTTGGTCGCTGTTGGTACTTTCATGCCATCTGATTATGTGGTAGAGTGCTTCAGAACTGTGTGTGGGGCCGGGTGTTGTCGGCCAGACCTGGGCGCCCTCGCCGGCAACTTGCTATCTAACCCATCCACAGGTTTTCCTACTCTTTGATTTTCCTGTCCAAGTCCATGATTTGGTTTATCTTGGTTGCCGTGCTTTTTTATGTTACCTTGGTGGTCGATGCAATGAGAGGTGCAAATGCAAGGCAAGACGACATTATATAGGTAGTCCTGTGAGTTAGAATATCCATGTGCCACTTATTGTGGTGTGGCATCAAGCATGTTGATTGATTCTGAAGCATGAGTAAACTGTAGTAAGCTGTGTGTACAGATTCCTGATTATTCTGTATGATCCTCTATTTTTTTCCTTTATGATCCTCTTTATTGTAGTGCGACACCAAGATTGGGTTATTTACTTGCTTCCACTGTGATTTCTGGGGAGGGCACTTTATTGATTTCTCAAACCTTGTATCTAGACATGTAAATAGTTAAATGATTATTTTGCTTTTCGATTAAATATGGTACTAACTAAACCTGTCTATCTTATACAAGCTGCAATCTATTCTAAAAATTCTGTTTATAAGGTACCATCAGCTATGACCCTAATGGACCCCGAATAAAAAGGAGAAAACATTTGACAATTATCGTGGCCAACCATGAAACCGTGTTTCAGAAACTGCATCATAGCACATATTTCAACCATCGTTTCCTGGTTTGTAATATGTACTAGCCTTCTCAAAAAGACTGAGGCTGCACTTGTTCCTGTCAGGTACTTGTAGCAAATATTTACTAACTTTTGTTCTTTCGATCAGATAATAAAAGTTTCCTATCTCTTAATAAATTTCAGGTTGTCATGTTACAAAAAGGCCTATCTACAAATAGGTGGACAAGATAAAACATTAAAATAGACTAGAGCATTTTCCATCTCCATTGATAAGAAATAGGTGAAAAGAAATTATACTTACTCTTTTCTTTCCTTGCGTAAACCTCTTGTGCTGCTATGTAGAAGAGGTATAATTTTTTTACATGGTGAATCATGAAGAAACTTGTAGCACAGTTCTATCATCTATTGTATTGGTGAATAGTAGTCATAGTGGTTTAGGATAGTTTTTCATGTGTTGGCTAATTGGTTATTGGTTGTAATTGTCAGTTTCTCTTCACATATGAACCATGCATACTTGCTGGTGGGTGATCCAAAAATGATCTCAACCAATAAAACTTTTAGCGAGTATGTAAGAATTGGAGTCCTGGATATGGATAGCAGACTACTTTTCATGGTACCCAGTTTCTTTAATCCTGTACATTTCGCAAAAATAATATATTCCTTTCGATGTTTTGGATTTTACCATGTGAGTGCCTCTGGAGAGATTGTTTAATTGCTTTCTTATGCTTCCACCTATTTTCTTCCAGAACGATGATGTGCTTTCTGCTAAAATTGTACACTATGGTGTTGATAAGCATGAATTATTTGCTGTCCTCACATACAGTCGTAAGCCTTCTCAACTTGATCATAGTGTTCTCTTTTTATTTGTTAGCGGCATGATTGAAGGGCGAGACTACCTGCTGGTGAAGGAGAGGATATGTATTCGGCGTGTCCTGAAGAGGTAGTCCACGAACCGGCAATGGAGGAAATAAGGTAGAGACGGCAATAGCAGCAAGTACGTCAAGCGCTAGGGATGTGGATATGGTGTGGCATAAAGAGGTAGTCCACAAACCTCTGCTAGGTGCTCCTCTCTCACCTCTTGCATCCTCTTGCACTGTGATTTGATTTCTAATATGTGGCTTTGCTGAATACGATGTGGGCAGATCTGAGAAAGAAGATGGATAATCCATCAGAAGAGTTTGGTGAAGAAGAACAAGGTTATATCTCTCGCTTTTGAACACATTCAAGCTTGTGCCTACCTTTTTGATGTAATTATTATGGTAATGTAAATGTGATTGCTTGATTCTTAGATAGCTTGGTTTGCAGCAAAACTATTTACAGAATCATATTTTATTTAAAATCAATTGAGTTACTATGACTTCCATTCTGCTTTGTGTAAATCTTTCATTGTAAATATTTTGCCAGGAAATATGGTCTCATTGTTGCTTCCGCGACGAGTTCCTCTTCCTCTCTCCCCGATCTAGCTCAGATCCCGTTTAACCCCCTCCTGCCCTGATTGCTTGTGCCATGATTTGCTCCGTGTTTGGATGAGGAAGTAGACCAGCAGGAGGAAGAAAGGATCTCGGGACGCGCTCCTTATTGGACTATTGAAATATGTAGTAATAAGAGATTAAACGTATTTAGAAGAGAGAGCTCTAAGATAAGAAGCAGCGAAGAATAGAATAGAACAGCAAGTCATAGTTTTAAGAGTAAAAAGAATGAGAGAGTAACTAAGAAATTAGAATAGAGAGTAGATTTGCAGATTAAAAGAGTATGAATCCTACACTTTCTAGCTGAGAATAGATAGAGAGAAAGCAAGGCACAATCAGTTCTGGACACGATAAACCATAAGTTGTAGCCTTGTACAGACAAGCAGAAGTAAATCTCGTCCGTACCTAATTTGGGGGAAAAGAGAGATGAATTTGGGAGAGTCTTCTTCAGTCTGTGATTCTTGGGGGCTGTAGATTTTTTTGGTAGTGTATGTGTTGTGTCGTACCCACAAATATCTGTTCTGCACCATGATAGCATGAGCTTGCTGCAGCCATATGGTAGTCCGATTTGGTTCTCATGGTGGTATGTTTCGTATCATCTTTTTTAGTTTCTAACTTTATGCTTCCATTTTTTTCTTGGCCAGCAAGAGCAGTAGGAGGTGGCGGGGAGGATGAGCAAGGAGACGGCGGGAGGAAGAGAGATTCTTGGTGGCGCACTTGCCTTATTGGACATGTTGTGCAGCTCACTGTTTTTTCTCTTGCCATCATCTCCAATAGTGTCGAGTCCCCTTCCTGGCGCCAATTGCAACACATATCTCATTTGACTGATTAGCCATTGTTTCCCGCAGCCGGTTTAGTTTTGTCTCGAACATCCGTTTTCTTTGAGATTTGTTTTTGTCGTGTGCTGATTGTTTAGACATCCTCGCTGCCAACACAACCTATCCAAGCAAGGAACAGATCGAGGAACATGGAGGCACGACGCGACGACGATCGTGGCATAGATCAAGAGCATGGTCATGGTCTCATGGCCTGGGAGTGAATCAGGCATCCTGGATCACGACGGAAGTTGGAAGCCGCGAGAGCTGCCTGAAGAAGAGAGCGACGACATGGGTTGGAGGCCGAGGTAGAGGGCGACGGAGCGGGGGTGGAAGAGGGTGTGTTAGTGGTGAATCATGTATCTATGTTAGATCCGGTGAGAAAAGGCGGCTTCCAAGCAGAGGATGCGGGAGTGTTGACCACACTTGGTTTTCGACTTGGGTATCTAAATATTCTCACGATACTTGCCTCCCTCTCGGCCTTTGCGCCATTGGCGCAACGAGTCATCTAGTGATGTTAGTGCTAACCATATCGATGAGTGTGATGGCAGCACAGACAAACTATGCAGACTCGAAGAAGAGCCCAACAGCGTCCCATGTTTTCCTGGCACATCATCCATCCTAACCCCCGGTTGTTGGCCCATCGGAAGCAACACCTCTAGCCCTTGAACCTCCATCATGTGTATGACCAGTCGACTCATTTTCCTTTCTAAAAGTCCTCTGCTTCTAACTTAGGATGGTGGGTGGTAGGCCCCTCCTTGAGTTAATTGCAAGGAACTACCACACTTCGGCACGTCGTAACGAATTGGTACCAATAGTCACATTTTTTGCATGTCAGTACCATCTCTATGCCTAATTGTTACAATTTGGTCTGACCACGGTATAACAACGTATTGACGGTGCATCTAACACTCGAACCCACCTGCCAGGTGCTGACATGGCATGTTTTTTTTCCAAAAAACCCCCTACTTTACACGTAATCACATAAATTCCCCTTTACTTTGCGAGGAAAAGGCTACTGCCAGAGATTGTTTTTTTCATTCGCAAGTTTTCAACACCGAGTCGGACTTATTTGAAAGTTTCCGTCGAGTCGGACAAATAAATAAAACGAAATAAAATTCAAACCATGTTAACAAGAACTAATATATGGATCAACCATGAGCGAAAAGATGGTATAACAAGTAACTGATGATACTTCTAACTTGGTGGGTGGTAGGCCCCTCCTTGAGTTAATTGCAAGGAACTACCATACTTTGGCACGTCGTAACGAATTGGTACCAATAGTCATTTTTTTTGCATGCCAGTACCATCTCTATGCCTAATTGTTGCAAATTGGTCTGACCACGGTATAACAACGTATTGGCGGTGCATCTGACACTCGGACCCACGTGCCAGGTGCTGACATGGCATGCTTTTTTTTCAGAAAACCCCACTGCTTTACATGTAATCACATAAAGGCCCCTTTACTTTGCGAGGAAAAGGCTACTGCCAGAGACGGATTTTTTCGTTCGCAAGTTTTCAACACCGAGTCGGACTTATTTGAATGTTTCCGTTGAGTCGGACAAGCCAGGGTACGCTCACGGGATGTTCAGGCGATTTATCTTTTATAATCGACGAGGAACCCTGGGCCGCCTGTTGGGCCCAGCAATGCCAGCACACTGAGTTACTCATTTTTTATCACGATATTAATACATCTTTTTTTGTGATTACATATTAATTTTTTAGATAACCATTTTAGTATTCGTATAAGTGTCAAGCACCAGACTAGAACACATGCATGACCCAAAATGTATGTGTCTTTCGCTCAGTACCACACGCACCAAATAATTATTATTTATCCTCATTATATTTTTCAAATGCACAACTATTTAACAAAATTATATGGCCAACACACATTTTTTTTGAGTTACTTGTATATTGATTGATTTTTTTAAATGCACAATTACTTAAAAAATTAACAATGTGTATGAAAATTAATTGTGAGAAATGCTGAACATTTTTTGCAATGCAAGAACCATTTTACACAATAAGTTTCATACATGTTGAACATGTTTTTGAAATACACATTGTCAACAAAATTCATCGTATGTAAATGTTCACCATATAAATTAGAAAAAGTTCACCATGCATTATGTAAAATCTTCATCATATCTTAAGAAAATTGTTCAACATATATTACAAAAATGTTCAATTTGTATTTAAAATATGTTCAATGTACATTACCAAAAGTTTATTATATTTAAAAAATACCGTTTGTAAAGAAAAATACCGTATGTTAAAAATCCAGGAGAAAAAACAACCCAGTGAAAGAAAACAAAAGAAAATAAGAAAAACCTAAAAATAAGCCAAAAACAGAAACAAAAATAAGCATAAGCAAGAAACATGGGCAACAAACGAGCCCGCCATGCGGGTGAGTAAAACGTGAAACGAATAAAATAAAGTGTCAGATCCGCCAGATCCGCCCCTGGCCACCCCGCCATCCGTCGGAACCCGACAAAGCCTGAGCCGCTGGGACCCGACGACACCCGAGACGCGCACCTTCGCTTGTCAGGGCCATCCCATCCCGTGCCGCCCACGCACCTTGCGAGAGGGGAGAAGGGCCTCGTTGTCACGTTGCAAGATTTTGCTCCTGGGCTGCTCGCGGGAGTTTCATGAGAGAAGTGTGTGAGTGATTCCTCTGGAATTACGACCTTTACCACAACGGTGCCGTCCATGGATCAAATTATTTCATGGATCGGATTTCATTTGCCTGTCTACGGTTTCCTTGCGTGTGCTCGGGATAGGTGTTTTGTATAAATGTTTCATCGTATTATTAAGTATTTTGGTTTAGTTTTTTTCTCTACTGTGAAGTCAGTGTTGGCCATAACAATGAGCGCGATGACGGCACAACGAACTGCCCTATATATAAGCGTGAGGCACATAAGTGTCCTAGGCTTGTCTGGCATGTCATGCATCTTGACCCGACTGCTCTAACCGGTGCTTGGTGTGATAACATTCAAGAGGTAGAGATGTTGCAGGTGCAAGAGTAGGCGACTTCATGAAAATGTTGCAAGTGTTAAAGTTGATTTGTTTTAGCACTATGTATTGTGGGTGTAGAACAGCCACACTCTTTCAGCTATTGCCTCTCATCTGTATGCTCTTTGTAAACGTTTTCTCTGCACCAGTAAATCCAAAATTTCAGACGCCCTGTCTGCTGGTGCGTGCACTTTCTATGCCAGTGTACGGTTGAATGTGCATAGAGGCGGACACAGCAACGTTCGAGCCGAGAACAGAACAAAAACAAAGTCGATCAATCAATGTAAACAATAGTGAGTTCAATTCAAACAAAACAACATGTACAGAACCACCTCGCTGAAAGACCAAATTCGTCTAGTGGGCGGCCGGCCGCTCTGGGATCGCTAGCCAGCGGCCACCCGAAAAAGGAAACCACCTGGTCCCCCCTCGAGCGAAAGAAGAAACAGTCCCCCGCTCGCCCACGTGGTCCACCTGGTCCCCGCCCGTCGGAGCGAAAAAGGCAACTGCCCCGCCCGCCAGCTGGCCGCGGGATCACGTGCACCCTCCTCGCCAAACCATGCCCCGCGGGATCACGTGCACCCTCCTCGCCAAACTGCGCCCTGGCTATCTTCTTCTTCCTCACGAAAGAAGGAGGATCTGCCCAGGTTGCAGAATCCACGCCATCGCTCGCCCCCACGCCTCAGCCCCACCGACGCTGCCTTCTTCTTCTGCACGCCAGAAACAGATCCAAACGCAATCGCCCCCAGCCCTTCTTCCTCCTCCTACACAGCCGCCATGGGAGCCCCAAAGTAGAAGGAGCTGCTTCCAGATCTAAAGGGCAGGGTGGTCAGAGCCATACCAGGCAGTAAGATCGAGCAGGTAAGCCCCCTCTCCACTTCACTTCCCCCTTCTCCATGGATCCATGGAGAATCTGCTTCAAAAAAGAGGTGAATCTGGCACATCACACCAGATGTTAAGGACAGGAGATGTTAAACATGCTGGATGTGTTAAACATGCCAAAAACTACCACCTGGATGTGTTAAAACAAGCCAACTAAAAACGAGTTCTCTGGCCAATTAAAACATTATTAAAGCCAACTTCTAGTTATTGTTTGCAAAATGAACAAAAAATTGACTGCCCAATGCTTTGTTGAACATGTGCAACGAAAAATTCATAAAAGTGTAACTGAACATGCATCCCAGCCAACTGAACATGTATCCTGGCCAACTAAACATGTATCCTGCCAACTAAACATATATTTGGCAATACCTGTTTCTGAGTGAACACTTTGGAAAAAATGTAGTATATGTGGAAATAAAAAACATGTTTTCTGGCCAACTAAACATGCATGTTGGCCAAAAACTGATGACCAACTAAGACATATATTCTAGGCAACTAAGACATCTATTCTAGCCAACTGAATGCATTAACTGTCCAACTGAACATGCATGTTGGCCACAAACTGAAAAAAATGCAACCTGGCCAGTTGAGACATCTATTCTAGCCAACTAAAAGCATTGAATGTCCAACTGAATATGTATGCTGGCCAAGTGGAAATCCTGGAAATTAAGACGTCTATTCTAGCGAAAACCAGAAATCTGTAGTGCAACAGGAAAAACATAGGAACTTTTGTCCATGGCTAATGAAGCCACAAACCATATTAACATATTCACACACGTAATCTTGTCCCACGCATATATTCTGGTCCCACACCTATTGCAAACCATATTAATATGTTCAAATATACCAGATCTAGAAACATAAACGGCGATGAAAAACATATAACTATAATCTGTCCTCCAATTCTTCTTTATTCTTTCTTCTTTCACCTGGATTTTCCTTCTCAAATGTAGCATCCAATTATGTGCAGAAAAATCTGAAAATAGCTCCTTGCGAAACGGAAACCTACAGATCAATGCAACAAAACAAAAAGGGAAAAGGTAAGAAAAACTCTGTAGCAAAAAGAAGTCATGCTCTTGCCAGTTATTTATTGCAAACTGTGCAACTAACATAACAACTCTGTGCAAACAAAAAAATTCATAACTGTTATAATAAAAGATTATGCTATGGTCATGTTGCTTTTAGGTTGTTTGAAACACAGTTTTTCTGTGGTTACCAACTGATGACATCAATTTCTTCTTTTTTATATATGTGCAGGGAGTGTGTGGCAGCATCCAAAAACAAGAGAAAAATGCTTGATCTCAATGAGTTGCCTCCAGATCTCAATGAGCTTCCTCATGATATGGATCAGCAGCAACCCAGCATACAACAAGGAAACTGCACAGAAAATGGTCGATCTGTTTACTACACGCAGGCAAGTCGTGATGGTAACCCTACGGGCCATGACAATGTGGCAGGCCAGTCATCAGCCCGTGGTGCCCCTGCAGTGGTGTCTTTGCAGTCAGAGAGCCATACTCTTGATGACACAGGAACCGAGGCAAATGTTCCTGGTCCAACCAGGACTGAGCTAGAAGCTGGGGCTTTCGACAGAGCTGTGCAAGTAGAAGAAGGAGAGGATGAGGCTGGTTCTCAACCTATGGAACCCTATGTTGGCATGAGGTTTGACAGCCTTCAGATTGCTAAGGATCACTACAACAGTTACGCACTACGGATGGGTTTCTCTATCAAGATGAACACCTCTAGACGGACACCCCGCACCAATGAATTGATAAAACAACAGTTTTGCTGCAACAAGTTCAAGAAGCCCAAAGCTGATGATGGAGGAGCTGAGGCTCCTCCTTACCTGGACCCTATTCCAGATCCAACATCTGTTAACAGTGATGAGGGGATGGAAGAAGAACCTCCAATATTTGCTGAAGAGGATGCTGGTACTAGTAAGAAGAAGAAGAAGCGCAAACGTGAGACAATAAAGTAGACTGAATGCAAGGCGAAAATGTTGGTGAAGCTGATAGATGGGCGATGGGAGGTGACGCACTTTGTTCGTGACCACAATCATCCGCTCGTGAACAAACCTTCATTGTACAAATACTTGAGATCCCACCAAGGCATCTCACCTGATGAAAAGGAGTTTCTGCGCATCTTGTATAACTGCAACTTGACTACAGGTGTGGTGTTTTTCTATATCCCTTGAAGAATTAAGTTTCTCTCTAGGCAGTCCAGTGTGCAACTGTTATGGTACTACTGTGCAACTGAAATGGCTTAACTATGAAACTGCTGTCCAACTTCCCATGCTTTTTATATATCACTTTGGGTGCTTCTTGTGCAACTAGATTGTCTTTACTGTGCAAATACACAATGTCCTGTATGCCAAAACTGCAAAGTGTTTTCAAAAAGGTGCAGCTAGGTGTCCATTTCCTGTGATTATCTTCTGTGCCAACACGTGTCCTATTACTGTGCAGCTGGATGTGCGCATTTGTGCAACTAAAAAAAGGATATATTGTTTGTTTTTGTATTATGCAGGACGAATGATGCATGTAATGGCAGAGTTCTATGGATCTGAGATGATGGTGCCGTTCGGACCAAAGGCAATAACAAATCTTTGTACAAGTTTCCGTAGAGATGACACAAAGGAGGGTGATCTGATTGAGACAATTGCGCACTTCAAGGATATACAAAAAACCGATCCAGACTTCTTCTATAAGGTGAAATATGATGAAGAGGACAGAGTTGTCAACATATTTTGGGTGGACGGCTTAGCTCGAAAAGCTTATGCGGAGGCGTACCATGATTGCATATCGTTTGACACCACCTACATGACCAACTTGTACAATATGCCGTTCGCGCCCTTCATAGGAATAAACCGACATGGCCAATCTTTCATGCTGGGTTGCGCGTTTGTGAGGCAGAAGTAGGCATCGAGCTTTGATTGGGTCTTTGGAGCATTCCTAGAGGCTATGGATGGCAAACCTCCTGACAACTTCATCACCGATCAGGATGGTGCGATGAGGCAGTCAATACAGAGCATCTTTCCAACCACCGTGCACCGTTGTTGTCGATGGCACATCATGAAAAAGGCTCAGGAAAAGGTTGGTTGGTTGCTGTGCCGGAATCCAGGACTCTCTGATGATTTCAACAAGTGTGTTGACTTCAGCTTCACTATAGACGAGTTTGAGCAGAATTGGGCTGGGTTAATGATGAAGTATGAGGCTATGGCACACACGCACTTTGAGAAGTTGTACGAATACAGGTCAACTTGGGTGTCGTGCTACTTCAAACACAGGTTCTTTCTCTTCCTCCAGTCTACACAGCGTAGTGAGGGGTTCAACGCCGTCCTCAAAAGATATGTGAACCCACACAACTCAATGTTGAACTTCGTCAAGCAATATGAAAAAATACAGAACCACATCCTTGCCAAGGAAGGCTGCATTGATTACAGGACACAACACCTTGAGATTGAGTTGTGGTCCAACTTCCCAATAGAGAAGCAAGCTTACAAAACCTATACTAGAGACCTTTACCGCAAGTTTAGAGAAGAGTTTGAGCTGATTGGACGTTATAATGCATTCCAAGTTGGTGCTGATGCGTTTGAGCTCAGACCGAACAAGAAATTTGTTACGAAATATGGTTCTCGAAACTACTTGGTGCAGGCAAGGGTGGAGGAGGGTTCCTATTTGTGTGAGTGTTGTAAAATGGACAAGGACGGCATCCTCTGTTGCCACATCCTCAAGGTGTTCACCCATGTTGGCGTTGATGTCATACCGGAAAGGTACCTGCTAACACGGTGGACACCTACTGCTGTACCTAGTGCGCCAGGGACTGGTTATGAGAAACCGGATGAAATGCCTCCTCAATCAAAGAAGAAGATAAGGGAGAGGAACATGATATACGATTTTCGGAAACTAGCAAAGTTTGCGAGTGGTTCTGATCCAGCACAAGCTATTGTATACAAGCATATGCGTGCAGCACGTACCGAGATCGGCCACCTGAACAAGTCCAAGAAAAAGAAAAAATCGACTGCTGCAACGGGGCCATCAGATGATGGCAACCCTCGAGGACCTCCTCCACCTCCAGGCAGCAATCAGGGGGCTCATCATCCAGGTAATTACCTGCCCCAACTCCTGATCTAACTAGGTGTGTAACTTCAGTTGCACACATCATTGTGCCCAGTTGCACACACCATGGTAGCCACTTGGACAGAACATACTGCCTAGTTGCACACGCTGTGTTAGTTCAAGCATCAAGATAACACAACTAACTTATTTTTCCAGTTATGCATATATGTGATGTCAACCCTCAAGGACCTCCTCCCCCTCCTGGCTGTACACGGCATCCTCCGCCACCTCCTCCCCCGCATGCTCCTCCCAATGGCCCTACAGGCAGCACTCAGGGGGCTCGTCGTCTAGGTAATTACCTTCCCCCAACTCCCCATCAAACTAGGTCTGTAACTCCAATTGCACACATCATGGTGCTCAGTTGCACCGAACAGGCTACCTAGTTGCGCATGCTGTGTTAGTTCGAGCATCAAAAAGATAAACACAACTGACTTGTTTGTCCTGTTCTGCCTATAGGTGATGCCAACCCTCAAAGACCTCCTCCCCCGCCAGGCCCAACTAGCAGTGCCCTTTGTGCTACTCCCAATGGACCTACAGGCAGGACTCAGGGGGCTCATAACCTAGGTTAGTACCTTCACCGACTCCAAAACAAAAACTAGGGTGAGTGACTTTAGTTGCACATATCATAGTGCCCAGTTGAACAGAAACATGTTGCCTAGTTGCGTGCACTGTGTTAGTTTGAGGATCAAGCTAAACATCTAACTTATTTTTCATGTTCTTCCCATAGGCGACTACAATCCAAGTACCATGACAGGCCGTGCTACTACAGGTGTTTTTTTCAACTTAACTTGCACACAGCAACCAGTTAGTTGCACAAAATGTACTATGTGGTTGCACAGAACATCAGTGCTGGTTGCACAATAACAAAAATACTAAACTTTTTATATGATTATTACACAGGTGATCGCGACGGTCCTACTGCCCCGCTGGAGGCTGCATCCCTTGCACAAGCTTCTGATGATTTTGTGCCCAGGGATCCTCCAAGGTCTACTACAAAGGGTAGGGCAAAGAGTCGACGGTACAAATCGGCGCTGGAGCTACACTCAAAGAAGAAAAACAAATGCAGCCAGTGCCAATCTACAGAGCACACTGCTGGTGTGTGTCCACAGAGGCTCCTGTGATTCTGTTTCCTCATTTGTAACTTTGGAACAAAAAAGGAAAATAATGATGTCTTTTTTAGCAATGTTGGGACCAAGTGGACACATTCAGCATCTATGATTCCTCTTTATCTAATTTATGCTGCTTGAATTAGTTCATGCATTGTGTAAAAAAAAGTTGCTATTTGTGCCTTTGTTGGCAACTGGTTAAATATTTAGTTGTTGAACAATTGTATATCCAGTGCTCCTAATGTATCAACAAAAGTGATGATATTGAGTTGCAAACGCAATTACTAGCAGTGTGCAACTACAAAATCTACTTAATAAAATTGTACAAACCAGAAACTTCCTCCATGGAGCAGAAAAAAAATAGTACTGACCTACTCCTTGTCGTATCTCAGCAACTTCCTCCATGGGGCGGTGTTGTGCACGCTGGTGACCCAATCATACGTCAGCTTCTTCCTGATGTTGAGTACTTCCTTGGGGTCATAGTTGGGCAGTTGGCTACCATTCCACTCGGTGGCGTTAAGCAGTGCGAACAACCCACACTCATTACTGCAAAAAATGGGCAAAAAAATTGTCACATAAAACTAAAACCAAAATAAAGGTAATGCACTCTGTGCAACTACTTATGTCCTACTATGCAACTGCTTGTGTTCTACTGCAACTCATTATGTGCCACTGTGCAACTACTTATGCGCCACTCTGCAACTAGCTAGATAATCCATTAGAAACTCATAAAAATGATAAAACAGATTGAAGACTAGTACTGTGTCTTAAAAATACTAAAGATTGCACATGTAGAAAAATTTAAAAACTACAAAATGATTGTATTTGATTGAGAAGGAATGAAATGCTTATTGTCTTACTTGCCAAGCTGCTTCGGTACGTCAATGTCAATAATCTGGAAGTGCTCGATGCTGAACTTTGGGTAATGCTTCCTCCATAGCTGGCGTACTGCCCCCGCAATGGTAGAGGCGTTGTTCATCAGCTCAATGTTGTCCAGGGTCCTGCTTGAATCAAGAACTTCGAAGCGTCCGTCCCTCAAGTTGACACTGAAGACCCAATAATGCCTCCCTCCGTCCTTATCGGTTACATCTGCACACTCGAGCACTGGTAGCATGACCTGCAAGCGTGAAAGATTTCAGACACAAATACAAGATGTAGCTAAGAAAAACAGTAAAAGACTTGGTCAAGTTAAAAACGGGTTGCAACAAGTATCTGCCAACTAACAGATGTGTCATGTGCAACTAGACATGCTGTGGGTGCCAACTAAAAAAAGATTGATGATGTGGGCACAACACTCACCAAGTCTTTCTTGTCGAGACGGTTCTTGTAATCAAACTTCTTGTTCATCTCATTCACATTGTGGATCCCTTGCTGTAAATTTATCTGCAGAGATTATAAAACATGGCTCAAAACTCCTTAGTAGGTGAAAGGCCTCCCTCAAATGGTCAATGAAAAAGTGCTACAGAACAAAGATGAGGGTAAAAAGAAGGTTTTGGAAAAACTTACAGAAAACCTCAGTGGCATAACAACCTTCTTTGACCCTTCTGGTAAGTTATCCATGATGTGTAAGATTCCAGTCTCAATAACAATTTTTGACAACCGTTGAACCGGCTTCATCGAATCAACTAACTCCTTTAAAGAAATGTAGAAAGCACCATACCTGATTATCTCAGGGCTGATTTTTTTTGAAAGCAATAAAAAGACAAGTTAGCTCGAAGGGTCACAGCAGCAAAAAAAAATGTGCATGAAAATGAAAAAAGAACAGTGTGCAACTAAAAGCCCTGTTCTGTGCAACATACTATGCTTTCTGTGCAACTAAGTGGCTGGTGCTATGCAACTGAAAAAGATATGTATGTAGGCTGTGGGGAGTTAGTTTACCTGGTAGCTCCATCATTTGCTCCTTTGTGATGCCTGACCCAATACAAGAGGGCAGCGTAAAGCTTGTTCACTACCTCATTGGTGCTGAAAGTCTTGTTCTTGTTGTAGTCGATGAATGGAGACCTTTGAGATGTTGCGGGCCTTCTTACCCTCCTCTGTCTTCGTGCAAGAGGTGGCCGCGAAGAACTGCTCGTGCCAAGTTCTGGTTCTGCGCATATCGGGGTGTGGCAATTCTCTGGTGAACCAACATCTACTTCTTGAGCTATTGCCTTGCCAGCATCAGCAGCATCACATCCTTCATTCACAGCTGCTGGGTCTAACTCACACTCATCGATGCTAATCACACCGGCTTCCGCTGTATCTACTGCTGGAGCAGGTGCAGGAGCATCACCATCTATGCCGAGGTCAAAAGATGGTGCATCGCAGAACCCGTCACCATGATAAGAGTTTGATCTTCGTAAGGGTTCAAGGACCAGGGCATCTCCTTGTGGCACAAACACGGGTGCATCATTCACTGACTTGGTTCGCAATAGTGTTGTAGTTGGTGGCCTTGGAGGCTTGCACCTACTTATAATGTCGAACACCTCCTCTTGTGTTAATGGTTGCTGAAAGACAGCTCTTGGGGACGGCACTTTGATAGTTGGATCGCCTCCTTTTGTGTTTGGCATTGGAGCATCTCTATCAGTAGGCACCTTGGGACTTACAGTTGTAGTGGTGCCTTCCTGACCAGCTGTGGTGGTTTTGACTGTGACCATACTGCTAACTGACACATCAGTTGGCACACTGGTATCTGTAGTTGGCATCTTTCCAGTCTGAGTTGGCAGCAACCTGGCAGAACATGGCACCCCTGCATCAATGGCTGCGGCTCGCAGCTCTCTCTCATCTCTGAACCCCAAATCTTTTGTGGCATGTTCCCCCTTTGCGCCCCTGGCAAACTTGACAATCTTCTGCTTAGGTGGTTTTGGTGGGACTGTTGAAAGGGGAGTCTTCCCCTTGATCTGTTGAACTTCTCTGACATTGGTTGGCTCTCTGCTCACTACTGTTGGCATATCAGTTTGAAGCACAGCTTCCTTGACCATATTTACTTCAGCATTTGCACTCACCATCTTCTCCTTGGTTTGAGGCAACTGCAGATTCTTCTTCATTGAAACTGCTTTACACTTCTGGACCACGTGAGGGTTTGCCGTGGATGCTGCCTTGCTCTTGCTGGAGCTTAGGTCTGGGAGCTGCTTTAAATATTCCTTGTATTTTTCCTTTGAATGAACCCAGTCAAGATCCTTTCCTGCTTCCTCCATGTCAATTTGATTCTTTTCAGCAGCAGTTGATAAGAACAGGCTCTTGTCAATGGCAAAGTTGATCTTCTCACACATATCTTTGTCGCTGAAATCTGGCACGGGAAAGGTGGTTGGCAAAGCTGGCTTCAAGTTGCAGAGCTTGAACATATCAATGCTGCCCTGAGACTCTGCTTCATCATTTTTCTTTGACTTTGGCAAATCCTGGTCTTTCCAGCAAGTCTTGTCAATCAACATCTGTAGTGTGCTCCTGCTACTCAATGAATTGCTGCTGCTCGCAGGGGTGGCGTGAGTGCTAGTCCTCCTGGATGTGTTGCCACCTGTACCATCAGAACCAGGGGCATTGTCATCATCATCGTCATCGCTGCTGTCGCTGCCTCCATTGGATCCTCCTTTATCATCACCATAATCATCCTCGTCTTCTTCATCCTCGTCTTCTTCCCTCTCACTGCCATCAGCTGCTGCGCATTTGTCTTCTCCCCTCTTACTGCCATCAACTGCTGCCCCTTTGTCCCCGTCCCCCTCTCTGGCCTCACCTTCTTCTTCCTCCTCCTCTGCATCACTATCTTCTTCCTTGTTCTCCTCCTCTCCTTTGTCCTCTTCTTGTTTGTCCTCCTCCTCCTCCTCCTCCTCCTCTTCCTCCTCATCCTCCTCCTCCTCCTCTGCATCTTCTTCATTGTCATCCTCATCCTTGTCCTCCTCCTCTGATTCATCCGCATCTGTCTCCTCATCGTCGTCAGCATCTATCGCTGCTTCCATTTCCTCATCTTCTTCTGAATCATCCTCAACAAATTCTTCTTCTTCTTGTATAGTTGACCGCCATCTCTTTCTTTTTGGAGCACGGCGTGATGCCCCAGTTTGCATTGATGGCTGCTGTATGTAAGGATCAATATCTGGTTCCTCGTCATCAATCTTGACAACTTCTTCAATGAAGGTGCCAACCTGTTCAGTTACAGCCTTGCATAGCTCATTGACCACTTTCGCAATTTTTGCCTTTTTCTGCATCAACACAAAAAAAATTCAGTACTGATTCAGTTAGAAAAAATAATAAAAAGTAAAAATGTCTGTAACTGACCATGATGTGATAAGCAAAAACGACTAATACACACTTTCTGGCCAACTAAAAACATGATTCTAGCCAACTACACATGCACTGTGGCACAAAGTAAAAACCATGCATTTCTGCCAAAAGTTGATGACAATGGTTGTAAATGAACACTTTGACTATCCAAAAGAACATGTGCAACTACAAAAGCTTATATGTGCAACTGAACATACATCACAGCCAACTAAATTCTGAATTTTTGCAACTAAAAAAGTTATACATGTCCAACTGAACATACATCCCAGCCAATACAAAAAATATTGGTAAGTGATACAAGTTTCTGTATGCAAAACACTAACCTGCGGATTATATGTTATTGGTAACTTGGATGCCACAAATGCTTCAGCTTGCAAAATTCCACCAAACAGCGGTGTCTGCTCCGTGCCTCTGTACTCCTCTTTAAGCTGATGTGAAAAAAAAGAGAAATAGAAAATAACAAGGTTATCAAAATAGATTTGTGTGTTGAATGAAACCACACATTACAACCTGTGCAACTACAACAAGATACTGGGGTAGACAAATTCAACTATACATATATGCAACTGAACAAAGACACAAAAACTGTGCAACACACATGGCACCTAAAAAAAAGTTCCTACCAACTGATGCAACACATCTGTGCAACAAGATTAGTAAAACTGTGCAACTTAAAAAAGATGGTTTGCCAATTTAAAATGAACATGTGTGCAGATTGCCAAACTTAAAGCTATAATCTGTGCAATTACATGCATTGTTGTGCCAACTGATGATAGTTTTCTGTGCAATTTCCAAAAAGAGTGACCAGACATCAAAAGAACATAGAAGGAAGACACTGTTGGAAAAAAAAAACTCACTTGTAATTTGCCGAACACACAAGGAGAGATAGTATCCTTCTTGATCACCTTGGCAATTAGAGTACTATCCCATGCATTCGATCGTATCACGCAGTTGCTTACTGGGATGTCATGTACGAGCACATCAAGGTATAGTATCTGCACTAGACCCAAACAAAAGAAAAAGCCAAGTTCAGTTATTGTTATGAGAATTTCAGCAAACTATAACTGCACAGAAAGAACAAGAACAGATGGAAAAAAAGTGGTCGTTTTCACTAACCATCAAGTGATACAAGCAGCAGCAAACAGTTTGCTTCTCCTGGTCCATGTTCCGGAAAGCTTCGTTAATGTGTTCTGCTACAAAGAGGCAGATGTTTGTATTCTTTAGCATTTGATGATCTAGCACAAGTCCATAACACTTTGGGCTGAGCTTCAAGGCCGTGGTTGGTGCTAGAAAGGTGCTGAAGGCAACCGCAAGCCAGGCCATAAAGAATGTGTCATCCGTTCTTCCAGCCATATGCTCAATCATCTTGAGCCATGTAGTGATCTGGGGATGAGAATTTCGAGTTATGTTGAAAGCCTGTCTGAATCTCCTAGTGGCATCCTTGTCAACTAAATATCTGACTTTTGGACCCTTGTTTGGAAGATCAAATACCCTCTGAACACTGTTAGCATCGACACGGATCCTTCCCCTTCCTAGGAAAACCATTTCAGAGGTCTGTGGCTGGTAGGACTGCACCAGGAACTTAGTGAGGTCCGCTGGAAGTGTGTCTGATAAGTTCAATAGCCCCCCGACCGACCTCGAAACTAGCTCTGATTTCTGTAGTGGAGTTAGAGAGGCGTTGAAATTTGCAAAGCGCGCTGGTGATGCCCTTATCCTGCCTGCTTGTGATGGTCGCTCCACATCTTCCCCTGGAGCCACCTCAACTCCTTCACCGCTACCCTGTTGATTAGAAAATGAAAGCATTACACAAACATTAAACACAAGAGAAAAAACAAGAATGAAAAAAAATTAGCAATCATCATTTGGATCAGTATTAGAATGAGCTATATATTCATAAAATGGATCATGCCAACTAATATGATGTATTTGTGCAACTAATAAAGCTCATGAGGACAACTGCAAAGACTGCCAGTGTGCAACTGAATGTGCAACAATAAAACAGTAAATAAAAAAAGAACGAGACCTGCCAGCTACAAAAAGTTCTAGTGTATGTGCAACAATAAGAAATGATATTGCAACACAAGAAAAACAGTAACTAAAAAAAGGTTTGCAAATAACTATTCAAATAGCTCATAAAAACACACAAAAAACCCACATACCTCAGCATCTGCTGCGGAAGATGCGACTGCTGCCTGCACAAAAAAATGACCACTGATGTCAACTATGAAAAGATGCCAGCTAGTGAACTACAAGATGCCAACTAATGCCAGCTAATGTCAACTGTATTTAAATCAAAATGACTAGAGATGTCAACTACAAAAGGTTGTTATTGACAGACTAAAAACAAAAATAGTGTTCCGAACTGCTGCATAATTTCATCACTATCTAAAAAAGGCGAGAAAAACACTTATATTTGAGATTTTACTTACCCTAGAAGATGACTCAGCTCCATTGCCAAGTGCTGCACGTCTAGTCCGCTTTACAACACGGAACTGGTCAGCATCCTAAGAAAAAAATATGAGCATGGGAAAAAATAAAAAAAATGTTATATGACCCAAACAAAACCAAAAAAATGGACTTGTGTCATCAACATGCCACTTACCTCAACATCCTCTCCCTGCTCAACACTCTGCGCAGGTCGTGGCTGGCGATTAGAAGGACGCTTCGAGTTCCGGCGAAGATGCTGACTTCCAGAACGCTGATTAGGCAACCAAAAGAAAACATGAAAAAAAACATTAGCATACATGCATAAGTTGAAAAACAACTCAAAAACAAAAGAAAAAAAGTGAATAAAAATACATCTCCTTCATTGCCACCCGCATCTCCTCCTATTATAACCATTTTTGCCCTGCGGCAGGAAATACAACAAAAAAACATAGTTAAAAGATGTGGATAACCAACTACTACAATCATGCAGCCAACTGGGCAGTAAACCTTGTGCAAACTGGACATCAAATAAGCCAACTAACTTTTTTCTGCCTAATTATTACTTGCCAACTGTGACAAGTAATACCTAGACAGAAAAAAGTTAAGTAAAGGCAACAAGCTCAGTGAGATAACTTATTCTGAAAAAAGCGTCCCTAGTTGAACATGAAGGGAGACATATGAAAACAATCACATCCACAACAAAAGACTTGCACATTGAGAAAAATTAAAATGGAAAATTGGCAAGCATTGGTACTAATTTGCACAAAATCAAGGGGTCCTAGTTGCACAAAGCAGGAGAATAACACATAAACCACCACAGCCACCACAACGTTGGTCGATTGGGTAGATTATATTGAAAAATTGGCAAGCATTGGTGCTAAAATTGTACAAACAAGAGTCCCTAGTTGCACACAACAAAGGGGGGAACAGCCAACTAGTAAAAGTGTATAACATATGCAACTAAGTAAAACCAACTAAGTAGAGCAACTGGCACAAGCGCAAACGGGGACTACACGTTGACCCTGTCCAGCCACCCCCGTGCCGTGAACTACGCCTCCAACGATTCCCCCGCGAGGAGAACCACCCACAAGCCGTCGCCAAACTGAGCACTCCGCCGCGACGCCCCGTTCGGTGGAGAGGATGGCGAGGAGGAAGACGAAGACGGAATGGGGAGAGAACTCACTGTGGCGAGTGATTTCAGGCCACCTTGTAGATCCCGACCACCGTTGGGCGCGTGCTGTGAGATGGGAGAACGGAACTCAATGTGACCAAAATCGAAGATAAGCGGGGGTAGTTTGCGCCGTTCCCGAACCCTAGAGAGCATTCCCCTCGCATTTCGGCACCATCCGCGCTCCGCGAGATAGAGAAAGGGAGGAGAAGCACGTAGAAGTGCAGGGAGAGCATACCTCCGGCGGTGAGGAGCACCAGCGATTCCCCGGCGAGGAGAACCACCCGCAAGCCGCCGTCAAATCTGAGCACTCCGCCCGCCACGCCCCGTTCGGTGGAGAGGATGGCGAGGAGGAAGACGATGAAGAAAGGACGGGAGAGAGAGCACGCTGCGGCGAGGGATTTCAGGCGCAGATTTCGAAAACCGGGCCTCCCACGTCCGGATGCGGACAAAACCGCCCACGATCGCGGTGCGCGACCAATCCAGACCAGGTGGCACCTGGCGGATCTGGGAGCGATCGCTCGCGCGATCGAACGGCCACGGGCCGGCCGCCCGTTTCGGTCAGTTAGTGGCCGGCCACTTTTTAGACTTTGGGAATTCGTTGTCCATCAGCTCAGGAAAAAGGTTTCAGCAGAGTGGAAGATGGACGCGCTAAACAAATCACAATCACCTAGCTATCTACGTGGTTTTGCCCTTGCTGCACATGGCGCTGACCATCCGCTGGAACTGGCGCCCGTCGCAGGGGATCCTGAGGACGCCGGGCTGGCCGTAGCCGAACTGCTGCGCGGCCATCTCCAGCAGCGTCGCCATGCACGGCTCCTTGAGCGCATCGACCCGCACCAGCACCCGCTCGTCGCCGTCTCCCTCCTCGCCCACCAGCGCCAGCGGGAGATACCCCTTCGGGACCTTTCCTCTGTCGCCGGCATCAGCGGCGAGGACGTATGCTTCGACCGTCTCCTTCCTTCGCCAGGCAGCCATTGCTGCTGCTGTGTTACGTGGGTGTTGCGTGGGTAGCTAGCACGGGAACTGAAGGTGTTGATGGTTTGATGATGGTCGATGGTGTGGTGATGTCCTGATGATGATGATGCTCGAGAGAGCCATGCCATATGCTTTTATAGTGTGAGATAGGAAATCTTCCCGGGTTAATCGATTAGGATGCGGTTGATTTCGGAAACGCGACGCCAAGAGCAGTAAGCTAGTTTGGAAAGGGGTTCAGTTGAGATAGTTAACGTAGGCTAAGTGACAAGGTGTGGTGATGGTGACTGAGCGTGGACGATGGGCTCTGATTCCTGGCGTAGTGATTAATTTTTTTTAACACGGCGTAGTGATTATTAGTCAAACCATCCGCAAATGGTCAACAGAAAAGAAAATATAGTATAATACTTCCTCACATCGGTCGTACTAAAACATTGACAACTAATATGGATTGAAGGGAGTTGGTTAATTCGTCAGGGCTATACGGCTTTGTGCTACATGCTGATCTTGCCCCCCCCCCCCCCCCTCCCCACTAATAACGTTCACGAGCGAGAAGGGCTTTTGGGCTCGGCTCAGCCCAAAAAGAACATAGGCCGAGCCGAGTCGGTCTTATTTACTTTTTGTTAATCTTATTTATTTATTACTTGGGTGTGCCTTCCGGATAAAAACGCCACGGCACATTTCAACCCATGCACTAAGTAGATGAGCCGGCCTATGTAGCTGTTTCTTTTCTTTCGGTTTTTTAGTGATTCTTTTTCTTGGTTTTTCTTTTGATTTGTTACGTTTTTCCGTTTTTTCGTCATATTTTCTTTTTTTTCTTTTTGTTTTCTTACTTTCATTTTCTGTTTTTTTTTTCTTTTTACTTCTCCTTTTAAACTACATGAACACTTAAAAGTGGCATTATAATTTATGAAAATGTGAACACTTTCAATTTAAATATTTTCTAAATTAATGAAAGTTTTTTTAAATAAATGTTTTTTGTGGAAAAATGTGAACACTTTTAAATATCCACAGGAATATTATTGTTTGTAAATCCGCCAACACTAAATCATTTTCGCCGAAAATAAAAACTGAGGGGAAGAACGGTGAAAAACCAGACATAAGCCTAAAATAGGGTGGCACATAATTGCACGGGTGCTTGTGCCTATGCAATTTGTCTTAGTATATATTCTTAGCTTAATTAAGGTGGAGAATAGGATCACTCTGTTCATGCCATGCCAAGCGCGAGCCGCCTCGAGCATTCTTCCCCACACTCCTCACACCGTCCTCCTCGCTATGGTTGTGGCGTCGTTGCACCATCACCAACGCATCGCCGACCCCTCCCACCCCCCTTCATCCAATGTGGGTCCATGATCACGCTCCACCACACCCGCGCTCTGCCACATGTTGCCCACGCCGCGCACTGCCATCCTCATCATGCACACACCATGCACCGGAAGATGCCCAACATGACACCTCTTTTGCTTCTTCTTTTGGCGAAGTGCTAGTGCACTGTCTCGGTGCATTTTCTTCCATGATGAGATACGTAACTGGAAGTTGGAGACAACATGAAAAACTAATTTGTACCACCACAAAAATCAAATATATAACTTATTATCTTAATATGTACATTTGGAAGCTTCGAGAAATGTATGTCGTCTAATTATTTATCGGCTAATCATTCAGTATTGCTGTCTCTGCCAGTGTTTTGGTTAGCGAACAAAATTTTGCGATTTCTGGCGGTTATGGCGAATATCATTGCCCCGCGGTAAATGGCCCTTTCGACAAAAAGTTTCGGGAAATTTCGAATTTGAACAGTTGACATGTAGTCAAGGAAACTGCGTACGGACACGAAGCTAGCTATGGCGTAGTGGTATTGCAACCAACGCAGGTTATGAGCCGGCTTGCTATTGCGTCACATCTTCAAATCCTATCCCTGCTGTATTGCGAGAGGAAAACCACTGCACCATCAACGAGACTATGTCTAATATTAGTTCGACAACTATTTGATTGGCTCAGATATTTGAATTTAAATTTTATTTAAAATTTTCAAACGGTATTCATTCAATATCTCGTTCTAACCACGGTAACCGCATTTACTCCCCCTCCCCTCCTCAGGTAATTTTGTAGTGTTAGGTAACCAAAACACTGATCTCTGCTAATGTAGCACTATTAGGAAAAGACCTGCTAATGGCGCACCCGTTTTGGCTACTAATGGCGCACTACAGGTGCGCCACTAGCATCACGCCATTAGCATTTTATACTAATGGCGCATCCCTGGTGCGCCATTAGTATACCAGATACTAATGGCACACCTGAGAGTGCGCCATTAGTATATCACACGGTGCGTCATTACTATCTGACTTAGTAATGGCGCACCACATAGGGAGTGCGCCATTAGTATTTTTTCAGAATTTTTGTTTTTATTTTTTTTAAAAAAAATTCTTTCAAAAAATTCTCTTTCAATTTGTTTTTCGTTTTTTTCTTAATCTCGGGTCCCTATGGCTTAATCTTGAGTCAATATGCTTAATCTCAAGTTAAATCACACTAAGTGGTCAAACTTCCCAAAAGGTCACTCATCCTCACACTACTCCAGCCCAAACACGCTATTGCATCACATCTTCAAATCCTATCCCTGCTGTATTGCGAGAGGAAAACCACTGCACCATCAACGAGACTATGTCTAATATTAGTTCGACAACTATTTGATTGGCTCAGATATTTGAATTTAAAATTTATTTAAAATTTTCAAACGGTATTCATTCCGTATCTCGTGCTAACCATGGTAACCGCATTTACCCCCCCCCCCCCCTCCCCAGGTAATTTTGTAGTGTTCGGTAACCAAAACACTGATCTCTGCTAATGTAGCACTACTAGGAAAAGGCCTGCTAGTGACGCATCTTTTTTGGCTACTAATGGCGCACTACAGGTGCGCCACTAGCATCACGCCATTAGAATTTTATACTAGTGGCGCACCCCCGGTGCACCATTAGTATACCAGATACTAATGGCACACCTGGGAGTGCGCCATTAGTATATCACATGGTGCGCCATTACTATCTGACTTAGTAATGGCGCACCACATAGGGAGTGTGGCATTAGTATGTTTTCAGAATTTGTTTTTCAATTTTTTTCTTTCAAAAATTTTCTTCAATTTTTTTTCGTTTTTTTCTTAATCTCGGGTCACTTTGGCTTAATCTTGAGTCAATATGCTTAATCTCAAGTCAAATCGCACTAAGTGGTCAAACTTCTCAAAAGGTCACCCATCCTCACACTCTTAACTTCGCAGTTCTATCCAACCCCAGCACCAGCTCACTTCACAGACACTTGTTGATATATCTATCATATCAATCCTATTAAAGCTTGTTGATGTCTAGGACTTTGTTCATGTTCATGAGTATGATAAAATTTGAAAAATATTTCAAACTTTCCGGTCATATTACGTATCATTTTTAGAAAAAAAATTCAAAAAAAAATTGAAACCTTTTTTTTTCGTTTACTAGTGGCGCACCTCGCAAACGGTGCGCCACTAGTAAGTTTGAAATTTTTTGCCTCCAAATCTTAAAAGCTCAGTAATTTTTTTTCTGTTAGTTTTCTGAGGATTTTGAAAATGTTTAACGGGGTTCCCCCGTTAAATTTGGATGTAACTTTTCGAGTAGATGATTTTTCATATAAAAAACTTTTTCATCTGAGTTAGTATGCAAAAGTTATGCCCATTCTACAAATTCCAGAGAGATTTTGCAAATAAAATCGAAATTCATATTTGCAAATTTTCCCAACAACTAGACCACATATCACATGGGAAACTTATTTTCTTTTATTTTTTAGACATTTCCATCATTTTCTTTTATTTTTTTTTTAAATTGGAAAGGCGGTCCAGGGGGTGTGGGTGCATTCGGGGGAATTTTTGGTCAAAAATAGTAATGGTGCACCGTGGATGTGGTGAGTAATGGCGCACCACACCCATGGTACGCCATTACTAACTTTGAGTGTGGTGTGCCATTACTAGTTTTAACTAGTAATGGCGCACCACACCCATGGTGCGCCATTACTAACTTTGTACTAACTTTGAAAAAAAAAATATGTTAGTAGTGATGCACTGAGTGTGTGGTGCACCATTACTAGTTAAACTAGTAATGGCACACTATCTCCTGGTGCGCCATTGCTAATTTTGTAAAAAAAAATTGTTACCAATGGCGCACCATGTATGTGGTGCATCATTAGTATTTGAAGTTTAATGGCGCACCTATATGTGGTGCGCCATTGCTATATACTAATGGTGCACCACACATGTGGTGCGTTATTAGTGTCCATTTCATCTATAGCCGTTTTCTTAGTAGTGTAGCTAGAAATCATGAATCCATAACACCAGCTTTGTTTTATGAAACAATTTTCCATTTTATCACTTGTAGGAGAGGCATGTCGTGTGTGGCAAATTTGTTTCTACCAGGATTTTGAATTGAGTTATTTACAATGACATGTATCCTAACACGGACCAGCCGGTTCCACCATGTGCTTCAACGAGCTAGTTAGCTGCTCAAAGCCCAGTTAATTTTTCCAGCCCAACAGTTCAGGCATATGAGTGCCTTCACTTCATGAAACGGAACAAAGCTAAGAAGAACCAACACTGCGCTTTGAAGCTAGATATGATGAAGACCTATGATAGGGTAGAGTGGTCTTATCTTCAGGCTATTATGATAAAACTTGGCTTCAGAGAAGGCTGGGTGAACATTGTGATGAACACGGTCATGTCGGTAAAAAATTTCGTTTTGTTCAATGGTAAGAAACTTCACCAGTTTACACCTACACGTGAAATCCGACAGGGGGACCCGATCTCTCCTTATTTGTTTTTGATAGCAGCAGAGGGCCTTTCGTGCCCTTATTTGGTATACAAGTGGCTCCAACGGTGCCACCAGTCAGCCACCTGTTATTTGCATCTGACAGCCTGCTGTTTTTCAAGGCAAATGGAGAGGGAGCATTGGGTGTGCTTCAGATGTTGGATACTTATTGCCAGGTAACAGGTCAAAGGATCAACTATGACAAGTCCTCGATTTTCTTCAATAAGGGAGTTCCGGATAGTGTGAGGGCAGAAATTAAGGGATTACTCAATGTCCCTAATGAAACCCTCAGTGAGAAATACTTGGGTATGCCATCTGATGTAGGTTCTTCAAAAAATGGTGCTTTCAAATATCTCAAAGACCGTTTATGGAGTAAGGTGCAGGGATGGATAGAAAAGACTATGGCAAGGGCAGGGAAGGAGGTTCTTGTCAAGGCCGTTGCTTAGGCAATTCCGGTCTTTTCTATGTCGTGCTTTAAGCTCCCTAGAGGCTTGTGTGAACATCTCAACATGCTGATCCGCAAATTCTGGTGGGGGGGGGGGGGGGGGATGGTAATAAGAGGATACCCGCATGGGTGGCCTGGGAGGACATGACCAAACCGAAGGACATGGGAGGTCTTGGGTTTAAGGATTTTGAGCTATTTAACCTTTCATTACTTGCAAAGCAGGCGTGGAGGATACTACAGTTGCCAGACTCATTGAGTGCACGTGTTCTCAGGGCTGTCTATTTTCCCAATACATCTATTCTTGAGGCAGCACGCGGAAAACCACCCAAGCCAAATTTGGAGAGCCATAGTAGAAGGGAGAGACATACTCAAAATTGGTCTGATTCGCAGAATTGGGGACGACACTACCACAAGCATTTGGGCTGACAATTGGCTGCCTAGGGAGGAGATGATGAGACCATATGGTTGCAAGTCATCAAACCCTCCCCAATATGTGTCCGAGCTCATCGACCCAACTACAGCCAGCTGGAACATGGACCGCCTGTAGCAAGTTATGGTCCCTATCGACATACCAATCATAACTAGTATCCTGCTTTGCACCAGAATAACTGCAGATTTCTGGTCTTGGAATCATGAAAGAAATGGCCTGTTCTCGGTTAGATCTGCATACAAAATGCTTGTCCACACAAAAGAGCACTGGGAAGCGTGGCTAGATGGAGCTGCAGGACCGTCCAACATAGCACGTGAGCGCAGTTCTTGGAGGTCATTATGGAGCACTCAGGTATCGGGGAAGATGAGGATGTTTCTCTGTAGGCTTGCTAGGCACTCGCTGCCAACGGAAGATGTCAGAGAACATCGACACATGTCTTCGACAAGCTCATGCGCACTATGTGGCGCTCCAGACTCGTGGCGGCATTCATTGCTAGAGTGCACAATGTCCCGATGCATTTGGGCGTTAGTTGATGGAGAGCTGACGGAGCAATTGAGGGTAACATCGGAACCTACCGTAAAATCTTTGCTGTTGTCTATGATTCAAGCACTATCGCATGAAGCTTTTCTCAGGCTTGCAGTAACTCTTTGGGCGATCTGGTCTGCAAGAAGGAAGGCCATCCACGAAGGCGATTTCCAGAGTCCAGGAGCCACACATGTGTTCATCAATAGGTACCTGATGGACTTGGAGATCATCAAGGAGAAGCCGCAAACGACACACAATGCAACCGGGAACCAGTAACGAGCTGCTGGAAGAACTCGCCCTAGGGCACCGCCACCGGGACATGCCAAAATACACGTTGATGCTGGTGTATCTACCCATCATAGGGGAGGTGCAGCGGCGGCAGTTTGTCGAGACGAGCATGGCAACTATATGGGGAGCTCCTCCCTAGTGGTCACGGGAGTTCACGATGCAGCTACACTTGAAACAATTGCCTGTCGCGAGGCGTATGCTTTGGCTGAGGATTTAGCGCTCCACAACTTTATTGTGGCATTGGATGCAAAGCAAGTGGTTGCTGACATTCACAGCAATGCTAGGGGACCATATGGCTCTATCATCAATGAGATTAGAGCAAGGGCGGTGAATTTCACTAGCAAGATTGTATATGAAGGTCGTAGTTCAAATACAGATGCTCATAGGTTAGCTAAATTTTCGTTAACTCTTGTACATGGGCGCCATGTGTGGCTTCTAAACCCCCATGATCCAAACTGTATGCCACAAACTGTGGTTTTTGATGAATAAAGTCATGTTCATCCCTAAAAAAAAGAGGAGGTTTTTATTTATTTTTGGCTAAAAAAAGGAGGTTTTTATTTTTTGCATTGAAGGAGTTCAAGAGTTTTTGAGGTTGTGTCGTTGTGAAGGACTACAAAGGAAACATAAACGTATTCGATTAGAATCTTAGAGATAAAGAGAGACAGAGATGGAATTGGTTTAAACCAACAAAAACTTGCCTTGTACTCCATCCATCCAAGCATCTACCCACGTTGTATGCACGTATTCAACGAGACGGCCTGCTTGCTGCTCAAACCAACGAAGATGATGGCGATGCTGCCGGAGGAGATGATTGCGGAGGTGCTCGTGCGTCTGCCGGTGAAAGCCATCCTCAGATCCCGCGCCGTCTGCCGCCAGTGGGCGGCGCTGGTATCCTCCGAGGAGTTCTGCGCGGCCAAGGAGGCCGCCGGGTCGGCGACGGAGCCGCAGCTAAGCTGTTGTTCCTCTCACGGACCGCGAGATTCGACTCCACCGAGTTGCGCTCCAGCGACGACGGCGGCGGCATGCCGCTGCTCACCCTCGCCGGCATGCGCGGCGACGGCGCGCGCATAACGTCCACGCCGTGCCGCGGCCTCACCCTCCTGCACGACCCTTACAGCGGGTTCTATGTCCTGAACGCCACCACGCGAGCAGTCACCATGCTGCCGCCTTGCCGAGACAAGATCCTACATTCGACAACGGCCGGCCTCGGGTTCGACGCCAAGACTAAGGAGTGCAAGGTCGTGCGGCTGTTCACCGGCGACAGCGGGACACCCATCGAAGCATTTACCAGGGCCAGGTGCGAGGTGCACACCCTTGGGGGAGACCGCTGGAGGCCCATCTCCGTCGAAGGCGTGCCATGCAAGTTCGCCGGGGCCGCGCTGTTCGGGGGTGTGTGCCACAAACTGCCGGCGGTGTTCGCCGACGGGTGTCTGCACTGGCTCATCCACCCAAAGTTTCACTTCGCCACAAGGCCGGCAGCCGCGGTGCTGTCTTTCTCCGTCGCGGACGAGACGTTCAGCTGGGTCCGGGCACCACCCTTCGACTGGGAAGGAGCGCACCTCACGGAGCTCGACGGCGGGCTGTGCATGGTCCGGGAGGACCTCCTCCCTCGTGCTTCTGTTCTTAGTTGCGTGGAGATCTGGAAGGTGAGGGAACATAATGGCGACTGGTCGCTGGAGCATCGCGTCGACTTGGTACGCCTTAGTTATAAAACAGGATATGTGCTGACTGTGCCACAGTATATCAGAGTTGTTGGTAAACAAGGAAAGAAGATGATCCTTGCCACATCCTTTGGCAGGATTTTCGCCTATGATCTCATGTCTCAAACCCTGGAACTAATCCTTCGACTCGAAGGAATTTCTCGTTATGAAACTGAGCGACCTGTTGCAAGAATCTCTTTGTTTAAAGAGAGACTTACTCCAGTGCAGAGGCACAGTGCTCAACAGCAATGAATGCTGCACGGTATGAATAATCAACAACGGAACGTGTTGCCTATGCCTCGCCGGGCGGGACAACACCGGAGGTGATGGCGATCCGGTTTCTGAGCTCTACGTGCTGTCTTAACTCCCCTTGCCGGGTGGAACTAGCCTTATTATTATTAGTATTATTAAGCATAATATAGGATTCGACATAGCTGTACAAAACTCGACATAGCTGTACAAAATTTGTTGTACGGTGTCATAGCTGTAGAAAATATGAATCCCTAATATTCTTGTTCTGTCACTACCGCAATTTCTGAGTTTCCCGAGTGCCAAGAAAACTCGGTAAAAGCCAATGCCCACTCGAAAACGTGTTTGCTAAGTGTAGTTCTCGGCTCAGGGTACATGACCCGAACCCTTCAGGCAAAACCCACTTTGTAGAGGGCCGTCCATCAGGACTCATCAGGACTCGACAGATTCTGCGCTTGTAATTTGAAGCCTAGATTTGACAGCTCCACCAAATTTACAATTCAGAGTGAACTGTCATCTTCTGAGACACTTGCCCGAACATTACAAGTACACTACATCATTTCTTTTCACCTTATTTTGGGAGAAATTTTGAATGGCCATTTAAGGATTATATTATTCCATCATCAATACACAAGTCTTTCCGCTTCATTCTTCCTAGATGTACACTGCCTGCAGATTGTCATATTCCTTTAAGAGGAACTATAAAGTGTTTGGTGCAAAGCTCTCACAGAAATTCCATCCCGATTACAGGTAAGCAAGGCTTTATATGGCCGGCTGGAAACAGTGATAAAAGGAACAGGGCGACAAGTGAAACAGTGCAGTAAAAGTACACAACGGTTCATTCAACGACGAGCATCGCGAGCTGTTGGATCTTCTCGTGTGCATCTTGGCCGTCCGTTAACTGAATAATCAAACACTCCAGATCCTCAATGACGATTTGCAGCTCCTCGTCGACGATGTCGCTGCAACTCGGGGTAGCGGCGACGATCGTCGATGATCGAGAACAAATAGATGGATCAACCTTGAATTTTTTTTATGGTATAACATGTATTTGATGATACTTCTGATTTATGTACTCATACAATTATCTAAACGGTATGTGTTATATGTGCTCGGATATTTAGAGACATTAAAACTCTGCGGTAATTCAGCCCTCTCAGGACATTAGCAGTCTGAACCGTTGGATCTTCCTTTTTGTGCATTTTCGACCATTTGATTTGCCCCCTGATCCCGTGTGAGCTTCGTTTGATCACCACCCCCAGTGCAACGGAGTGAGCCAATGCTCCGGTAACTTTTTTTTTCGAAAAGGGGGGATCCCCGGCCTCTGCATCAGAACGATGCATATATTTTCACTATCTCTTGTTAAATTGGGCCTCATGTGCTAAACTGGATTCCATCACTTCTGGCGAAAAAAAAATACTCCCCCTGTCTCACACCGAGCTTGAGACACTTATTTTGGGACGGAGGGGAGTAAATGGCACGCGAGAAAATGAATAGCCGTCGCACAGGTGCAACTCTCGCATGGAGGCAGACACGGGGAATACGTGGCGACCTGCGCCTGGTCGGAAAGAAAGGGTATTTTGAGGGAGGAGGGTGGCTCGCATATGGAGATCCTAGATCGACTCTGATCTACTCCTACGCGACCGACTGGCTAGCCTCTCCGAGAGACACTGCGTGATCGGGGTGTTGCCACGGAGAGTGAATCGTTCGTTGTCGACTCAATTCCGAAAGTAAATCACAGTTGGTTGGTACAAGTCATTGATGGTAAATCAATGTGTGCCAATTGCAGGTTGGTTATACTGTCGATTCATGCTCCTCCTTTACTCACGAACTTATATATGATCTCCATCCGCAAGCTTCTCCTTCCCCATTCCACTTCTTGCTCCCACAAAAACTGTCCGACAGGCATAGTCGAGAGCGAGGTTGCTATTTCGTCAGCCCTGCAGTGTTCCCTCCGCCCTCTCCCCACCCCAATTCCAGTTCTGCATCCTGATGTTCTATTTTGTGCTCCCAAATGAATGCAGGTTCCGTAACACATTGATTAGACCTCAGTTCACTGGGTTGGCTGATTCTCCTACATTGGAACTGCTATGCTTGAATGCCAACATCTTGGAATTTCTCAAGGTGATAATGGTTACACTGTGAGGTTATTTGCTAATAGGGGCCATGGTCGTCACCCCATATATATCAAACTTACACCATGAGTGCTGCAACTCCCTTTCCCTTCTACTTCCTCTAGACTTCAATCAGACATGTGATTCTCTTAGATGGTTAATTAATACACCACGAGGATGGTGCCGATTAGCGTTTTCTCTTTGATTTGGTCGATGTATTTTATTTACTAAGTCACATATATATCAGTTCGAGATATACCATTTTCATGTTCCCATGTATTGCCATTTGCCACCAGGCCTCAACCGCGCTTTCATAGGGACGCAAAGGGTGAAGCCTGAAGTGTAGATAGTAATTCTTCAAATATATGCAGCTTACTGGTCAGAAAATTTTTGATCTCAAGATGATGCTATTAGTTACAGTAGAACTACACAATCATCTGAATGTTGCAGCATTGAAATTTGAGCTATTCCAAGCCATTTTTATTCGTTCCATTTTCTGTTTTCTAAGGTTATCTCGTGGCGAGTGGATTATCAAAAAATCCTAACCATTTATGTATTTACTTACTGCCATGTTGGATATATAGCAATGATATATATGCAATAGCAAGCTTTGTACTTTCAGAACTCCCTTGTTGTAGAAAAAAATAACTTCTACAGTTTTGTACTTTTGGTTTATGGTCTGATTGCATTTATTTTCGTACCATGTAACCCCTTCCCGTAAATACTCTCCTCATAAATATTGATTTTGCTTAGCCCATTTGAAACAACTAATGTTTTTCTTCTTACAATCCAGTTTCCGATAATTTGTCAACACTAATGTTTGCGATAATTTGTCAACACTAATGTTTGCGATAATTTGTAGCAGGTCTGAATTTAATAAGATTCTGAGAACTTTCTTCTCGCATTAGTGTTGACAAATACATTTTACTTGAGGTTCAAGAAACTGAATTTACATAGCACTCTCGGACCTACAACATTACCTTTGACTGCTGACCAATATATACAAATTAAACTTATGTGCTTCGTGTCTTCATACATTTATAGCGATCCTTATTAGTTTTTTTTTGCGGAGGAAAGCATTTCATTACTTAATTGAATAAGGTCTTACAATCATTCATAATGAGGATGCTAATCTCCGAAGGAAAATTTGCTAGCCAACAAGCAGTCCTTTCCTGCCCACGCTCAATGGATGCCATAGTATGACCAACCTTGTTCTGCAAGCGGTTGATCTTTCAAACCTGAGATTGTCGCTCCTTTAGTAGCTCTATAATGTCCGCAGCAAGCTACATGTTACTGGAGTGATCCGCTCGGCCAGCCTCGAGCAATGCAGTGAGTTCAGCGCAGTCCGTTTCCACCATGAGAGGCTTCTGAGACCATTGCAGTGCAAGGTTCAGCCCCTCGAAACAGGCGGCGAGCTCCGCTTCCAAAGGTCCTCGACATTCGTGGAGCCACCTACACGCAGCAAAAATCACCTGGCCCAAGTGATCGCGCAGGACCATGCCTGCCCCCGCAGATCCGTCGGTGGCGACGAACGAGCCATCAAAGTTTATTTTACATCCTTCAGGCGGGGGCTCCCATACAGCCGGTGGGACAAAGTGTTCTGTGACACACATGGCAGTTTTCCTTCGATTGCATCTACATGTGGGAAGTACTTGATTGTCAACAAAGATTCAGCGTAGCCACAGAGGAACCGCTTCGACACCTCAACTGGGATTAGAGGCTTTTGATGAGTCAGTTCGTTATGAATGTGCCATACACGCCAAAGTAGAATGAGCAGTAGCAGTCGCTGGGTCTCGTTCAGTTCCTGTAAAAGCAACAACAACCAATCTGGTTGGGCCTTTTACTAGTCGCATAGTCCCACACTAGTCGCATAGCATCCCACAAATTTTTTGCATGAGGACAACGTACAAGTGCATGATGTACTGATTCATCCTCCAGGCCACAGATGGTGCACACTCTGTCAACTTCCATATGGTGCCTCTTCTTATTTAGCTGGGTGGCCAGAGCTTCCCTAGATGCCTTCCAAACAAATACACAGATTTTGGGTGGTGCCCCACAGTTCCATATATAGCATTTTCCACGCCGGCCTTGAGCCATCAGGCCGAGAGCTACACGCCACAGTACCTTGTCGAGCCATGATCTCATCTCTTACCAGATTATAAGCTGACTTCACAGAAAATCGGCCATGCTTGTCGGGTTGCCAGGCAATAGAATCAGCCTCCCCTCGGCGAGAGGTTTTTATTTTAAGAATCTCTGTAATGTCTACCGGATAGAAGTGTTGCCTGAGGACCGAAACATTCCAGGATCGATCAAAGTTAAGGAGGTCAGCCACCCATTTGAGCCTGCACCGTCGTTTGGGTGTGATTGGCTTAAACGGAGGCCCTCTTGGCAAGGTCTCGCCAGATACGGATGTTAGCACCATTCCCCACACGCCATACATACCCCTGTTTCACCAGCTGTAAGCCATGCTCAATAGCATTCCATGTTGAGGATCCGTTCCCTGTAAAGGCAGTGTCAAGAATGGACCCAGATGGATAGTACTTGGCCCGTAGAACCTGCGCACAAAGACTTTCCGGGAACTGAATGAGACGCCAGGCTTGCCATGCTAAGAGGGCTTGATTGAACGGCCGGAGATCTTTAAATCCAATTCCACCTTTTCCTTTCGGCCTCAATCCCAGTTGACCCAGTGTGTTTTGCATTTACCTTTTTCTGCTCCCCACCAGAAGCGATGGATCATCCACATAAGTTCCTCACAGAGTCCTGCTGGAACCTTGAAGACGCTCATAATATAAGATCCTTATTAGTTAGTTGGCAAAATAGATGGGCGTGGCAAAGCGTAGGGGTGGGCATAATAACCGAGAACCGATGTACCGAACCGAAAGAACCGGGACCGAGACCGAATGGACCGAAACCGAAAGATTCAGTTCCTATTTTGGTTATTAAATCTGCAGAACCGAAATTTATTTTGTAATTTCGGTTGTACCACCTGTTTAACCGAAAAAAAACCCAAATAACCGGAAACTACAGGACAATGCCTCGCTCCTCCTGTATTCATTCCTATCGACGCACTAGGCCGGCTAGGCCAGCTGGCCCATCTTAGCCACGTACATGTTTGGTATCGCCCAAATATTGTGTAGTAACTGGCCCACATAATATGTTAATTGCTCTACACCCGTTTGTGGTTTAGTACCACCTCGGACAACCACTGAGAATGGAAGCGTAGGTAAGACAATAAAAAGGTAGTTGCAGCTGGCTATTCGCCTCGTCACACTGGTGGGCGCTTGTACTGAAACATGCGGCAAAGGCGGGCTAATAAAGTACTTCTGGTTTGTTCGGTCAAAACCGAAGACATAACCGATTTGTCGGTTCTAAAAAGTATCGGTTACCTCAATTTCCAGGATCCGATCAGTCTGCACTTATTAAGGAACCGAAAATGTTTGTGACCTAGAAAACCGAACCGATCGGTCCGGTTAGACCGAATGCCCAGGCCTAGCAAAGCGTGTTCTTGTAATATACTTCCTAAGTTCCTTTATACAAGGTGTATTTGTTTTTTGATAAAATTCTACAATGTAAGGTGAAACTATCTCTCTCCTGATTGCGTGTATCTCTTCCTTTTCTAGCCAAAATGATTTATTGCCGCTAATGTACGAATTAGATAAGGGTAATTTCGTCCTAAATAGTACATAATTATGTGCCTTGGTTAACATGCTGAAAATAATACACCTTAGATATTGGAATGGAGGGAGTATTATACAATGTGCTGGTGGGGGGGGGGGGGGGGGGGGCATTGGTCCTCTACCTGTAACTTACGCTAGTCGTACTGGCGAGTATCATGTACTAGTATCATGTACTAATGTATGATACTACATCCGTAGTGCATAGTATCATAGTTTAGTATCATGGATGACTACATTTATTGTGAGCATGACACATATAGCACAACATTTAATATGATAGGTATGATACGGTATCATGATATGATACTCAACCCTCTCTTTCTTCATTTAATTATATGCCACCTCAACAAATTTGCTTAGTTGGCATGCATGATACTACCTATGATACTCCCATTACGATCAGCCTTAGGGTGGTGGGTGGTAGGTGTTGGGGAACGTAGCAGAAATTCAAAAATTTCTACGCATCACCAAGATCAATCTATCGAGAGACTAGCAACGAGAGAGGGGAGTGCATCTTCATACCCTTGAAGATCGCGATGCGGAAGCGTTACAAGAACGCGGTCGGTGGAGTCATTCACAAAGCGGTTCAGATCGCGGCCGAATCCGATCTAAGCACCGAACAACGGCGCCTCCACGTTCAACACACGTGCAGCCAGGTGACGTCTCCCGTGCCTTGATCCAGCAAGGAGAGAGGGAGAGGTTGGGGAAGACTTCGTCCAGCAGAAGCACAATGGCGTGGTGATGATGGAGGAGGGTGGCACTCCAGCAGGGCTTCGCCAAGCACTGCGAGAGACGAGGAGGGAGAGGGGTAGGGCTGCGCCAGGAGAGAGGGAAACTCATGTCCTTGGCAGCCCCAAAACCCCCACTATATATAGGGGAAGGGGAGAGGGGCCGGCCCCTCTAGATCCCATCTAGAGGGGGGGGGGCAGGAGGGGAGGCTTGCCCCCCAAGCAAGGTGGAGGCGCCCCCTCCCCTAGGGTTTTCAACCCTAGGCGCCTTGGGCCCTTGGGGAGGGACGCACCAGCCCACTAGGGGCTGGTTCACTCCCATATTCAGCCCATCAAGTCCCCCAGGGCAGGTGGCCCCACCCAATGGACCTCCGGACACCTTTCGGTGGTCCCGGTACAATACCGATAACCCCAAAACTATTCCGGTAACTGAAACTGGACTTCCCATATATTAATCTTTACCTCCGGACCATTCCGAAACTCCTCGCGACGTCCGGGATCTCAGCCGGGACTCCGAACAACATTCGGTAATCACATACAAACTTCCCTTATAACCCTAGCGTCATCGGACCTTAAGTGTGTAGACCCTACGGGTTCGGGAATCATGCAGACATGACTGAGACAGCTCTCTGGCCAATAACCAATAGCGGGATCTGGATACCCATGTTGGCTCCCACATGTTCCACGATGATCTCATTGGATGAACCACGATGTCAAGGATTCAAGCAATCCCGTATACAATTCCCTTTGTCAATCGGTATGTTACTTTCCCGAGATTCGATCGTCGGTATCCCAATACTTCGTTCAATCTCGTTACCGGCAAGTCACTTTACTCGTTCCATAATGCATGATCCCATGACTAACTACTTAGTCACATTGAGCTCATTATGATGATGCATTACCGAGTGGGCCCAGAGATACCTCTCCGTCATACGGAGTGACAAATCCCAGTCTCGGTTCGTGCCAACCCAACAAACACTTTCGGAGATACCTGTAGTGCACCTTTATAGTCACCCAGTTACGTTGTGACGTTTGGTACACCCAAAGCACTCCTACGGTATCAGGGAGTTACACAATCTCATGGTCTAAGGAAATGATACTTGACATTAGAAAAGCTTTATCAAACGAACTACACGATCTTGTGCTATGCTTAGGATTGGGTCTTGTCCATCACATCATTCTCCTGATGATGTGATCCCGTTATCAATGACATCCAATGTCCATAGTCAGGAAACCATGACCATCTGTTGATCAACGAGCTAGTCAACCAGAGGCTCACTAGGGACATGTTGTGGTCTATGTATTCACACATGTATTACGGTTTCCAGTTAATAAAATTATAGCATGAACAATAGACAATTATCATGAACAAGGAAATACAATAATAACCATTTTATTATTGCCTCTAGGGCATATTTCTAACAGTCTCCCACTTGCACTAGAGTCAATAATCTAGTTCACATCAATATGTGATTGTAATGAATCAACACCCATGGGGTTTGATCATATCTCGCTTGTGAGAGAGGTTATTAGTCAACAGGTCTGAACCTTTCAGATCCGTGTGTGCTTTACAAATCTCTACGTCATCTTGTAGATGCAGCTACCACGCTCTATTTGGAGCTATTCCAAATAACCGTTCTACTATACGAATCCTGTTTACTACTCAGAATCATCCAGATTAGTGTCAAAGTTTGCATCAGCGTAACCCTTTACGACGAACTCTTTTACCACCTCCATAATCGAGAATATTCCTTAGTCCATTAGTTACTAAGGATAGGCTTGACCGCTATCCTATGATCCATTCCTGGATCACTCTTGTACCACTTGATTGACTCATGGCAAGGCACACTTCAGGTGCGGTACACAACATAGCATACTGTAGAGCCTACGTCTAAAGCATAGGGGACGACCTTCATCCTTTCTCTCTCTTCTGCCGTGGTCAGGTCTTGAGTCTTAACCAATACTCACACCTTATAACACAGCCAAGAACTCCTTCTTTGCCGATCTATTTTGAACTCCTTGAAAATCTTGTCACAGTATGTATTCATTTGAAAGTACTATTAAGCGTTTTTTTATCTATCCTTATAGATCTTGATGCTCAATGTTCAAGTAGCTTAATCTAGGTTTTCGATTGAAAAACACTTTTCAAATAACCCTATATGCTTTCCAGAAATTCTACATCATTTCTGATCAACAATATGTCAACAACATATACTCATCAGAAATTCTATAGTGCTCCCACTCACTTCTTTGGAAATACAAGTTTCTCATAAACTTTGTATAAACCCAAAATCTTTGATCATCTCATCAAAGCGTATATTCCAACTCCGAGATGCTTACTCCAATCCTTAGAAGGATTGCTGGAGCTTTGCATACTTGTTAATTAGCATCTTTTAGGGTTGACAAAACTTTCTGGTTGTATCACATACAACCTTTCCTCAAGCAACTCTTCGAGGAAACAATGTTTTGACATTCTATCTGCAAGATTTCATAAATAATGCGGTAACTGCTAATATAATTCCAACAGACTCTTAGCATCACTACGAGTGAGAAAGTCTCATCGTAGTCAACTCCTTGAACTTGTCAGAAAACATCTTAGCGACAAGTCGAGCTTTCTTAATGGTGACACTTACCATCATTGTCCGTCTTTCTTTTAAAATCCATCTGTACCCAACAGCCTTACGACCATCAAGTAGTTCTTCCAAAGTCCACACTTTGTTTTTATACATGGATCCTCTCTCGGATTTTATGGCCTCTAGCCATTTGTCGGAATCCAGGCCCACCATCGCTTCTCCACAGCTTGTAGGTTCATTGTTGTCTAACAACATGACCTCCAAGACAGGATTACCGTACCACTCTGAAGTAGTACGCATCCTTGTCGACCTACGAGGTCTGGTAGTGACTTGATCCGAAGTTTCATGATCACCATCATCAGCTTTCACTTCAACTGGTGTAGGCTCCACAGGAACAACTTCCTGTGCCCTGCTACACACTAGTTGAAGTAACGGTTCAATAACCTCATCAAGTCTCCACCATCCTCCCACTCAATTATTTCGAGAGAAACTTTTCCTTGAGAAAGGACCCATTTTGGAAACAATTACTTTTGCTTCCGGATCTGAAATAGGAGGTATACCCAACTATTTTGGATGACATATGAAGATGCATTTATCCGTTTTAGGTTCGAGCTTACTATGATGAAACTTTTTCACATAAGCGTCGCAGCCCCAAACTTTTAAGAAACGAAAGCTTAGGTTTCTCTAAACCATAGTTCACACGGTGTCATCTCAACGGAATTACGTGGTGCCCTATTAAAGTGAACGTGGTTGTCTCTAATGCCTAACCCATAAACGACAGTGGTAACTCGATAAGAGACATCATGGCATGCACCATATCCAATAGGGTGCAACTATCACGTTCAGACACACCATCACACTATGGTGTTCCAGGTGGCATTAGTTGTGAAAAAATTTCCACAATGTCTTAATTGTGTGCCAAACACGTAACTCAGATATTCATCTCTATGATCATATCATAGATATTTTATCCTCTTGTCACGACGATCTTCAACTTCACTATGAAATTACTTGAACTTTTCAATAATTCAGACTTGTGTTTCATCAAGTAAATATACTTAGCATCTACTCAAATCATCTGCAAAGTAAGAACATAACAATATCCACTGCGTGCCTCAGCACTCATTGGACTGCACACATCAAAATGTATTACTTCCAACAAGTTGCTTTCTTGTTCCATTTCACTGAAAACGAGGCCTTTCAGTCATCTTGCCCATGTGGTATGATTTACATGACTCAACTGATTCAAAATCAAGTGAGTCCAAACGATCCATCTGCATGGAGTTTCTTCATGCATATATACCAATAGACATGGTTCGCATGTATCAATCTTTTCAAAAACGAGTGAGTCCAAATATCCATCAACATGGAGCTTCTTCATGTGTTCTATACCAATATGACTCAAATGGCAGTGCCACAAGTATATGAAACTATCATTACTATATTATATCTTTTGGCATGAACATGTGTATCACTACGATCGAGATTCAATAAACCATTCATTTTAGGTGCAAGACCATTGAAGGTATTATTCAAATAAACAGAGTAACCATTATTCTCCTTAAATGAATAACCGTATTGCGATAGACATAATCCAATCATGTCTATGCTCAACGCAAACACCAAATAACAATTATTTAGGTTTAACATCGATCCCGATGGTAGAGGGAGTGTGCGACGTTTGATCACATCAACCTTGGAAATACTTCCAACACATATCATCACCTTGCCTTTAGCTAGTCTCCGTTTATTCCGTAGCCTTTTATTTCAAGTTACTAACACTTAGCAACCGAACCGGTATCTATTACCATGGTGCTACTAGGAGTACTAGTAAACTACACATTAATATAATGTATATCTAATATACTTCTGTTGACCTTGCCTGCCTTCTTATCTACCAAGTATCTAAGGTAATTCTGCTCCAGTGACCGTTCCTCTTATTACAGAAGCACTTAGTCTCAGGTTTGGGTTCAACCTTGGGTTTCTTTACTAGAGCAGCAACTGTTTTGCCGTTTCATGAAGTATCCCTTCTTGCCCTTGCCCTTCTTGAAACTAGTGGTTTCATTAACCATCAACAATTGATGCTCCTTCTTGATTTCTACTTTCGCGGTGTCAAACATCGCGAATAGCTCAAGGATCATCATTATCTATCCCTGATATGTTATAGTTCATCACGAAGCTCTAGTAGCTTGGTGGCAGTGACTTTGAACAACCATCACTATCTCATCTGGAAGATTAACTCCCACTCGATTCAAGTGATTGTTGTACCCAGACAATCTGAGTACAAGCTCAACGATTGAGCTTTTCTCCCTTAGTTTGTAGGCTAAGAAAACTCGTCAGAGGTCTCATACCTCTTGACATGGGCACTAGCCTGAAATCCCAATTTCAGCCCTTGGAACATCCCCTATGTTCCGCGACGTTTCAAAAATCGTCTTCGTCGCCTCAATTCTAAACCGTTTAACGTTACTGAACTATCACGTAGTCATCAAAACATGTATGTCAGATGTTCGCAACATCCATAGACGACGTTCGAGGTTCAGCACACCGAGCGGTGCATTAAGGACATAAGCCTTCCATGTAGCAATGAGGACAATCCTCAGTTTACGGACCTAGTCCGCATAATTGCTACTATCAACTTTCAACTAAATTTTCTCTAGGAACATATCTAAAACAATAGAACTAAAATGCGAGCTACGGATAATTTGCAAAGACCTTTTTACTATGTTCAGGATAATTAAGTTCATCTAATCAAATTATTTGATGAACTCCCACTCAAATAGATATCCCTCTAGTCATCTAAGTGATACATGATCCAAGTCAACTAGGCCGTGTTCGATCATCACATGAGACGAACTAGTCATCATCGGTGAACATCTTCATGTTGATTGTATCTACTATACGACTCATGTTTGACCTTTCGGTCTCTTGTGTTCCGAGGCCATGTCTGTACATGCTAGGCTCGTCAAGTCAACCTAAGTGTTTCGCGTGTGTAAATCTGGCTTACACCTGTTGTATGCAAACATTAGAATCTATCACACCCGATCATCACGTGGTGCTTCGAAACAACGAACTTTCGCAAAGGTGCACAGTTAGGGGGAACACTTGCTTGAAATTTTAGTGAGGGATCATCTTTTTTATGCTACCGTCGTTCTAAGCAAATAAGATGTAACCATAACAAACATCACATGCAAATCATAAAGTGACATGATATAGCCATCATCATCTTGCGCCTTTGATCTCCATCTTTGAGGCGCGGCATGATCATCTTCGTCACCGGCATGACACCATGATCTCCATCATCATATCATGATCTCCATCATCGTGTCTCCATGAAGTTGTCTCGCCAACTATTACTTCTACTACTATGGCTAACGGTTAGCAATAAAGTAAAGTAATTACATGGCGTTGTTCAATGGCACGCAGGCCATACAACAAATTAAGACAACTCCTATCGCTCCTACCGGTTGTCATACTCATCGACATACAAGTCGTGATTCCTATTACAAGAACATGATCAATCTCATACATCACATATCATTCATCACATTCTTTTGGCCATATCACATCACATAGCATACCCTGCAAAAACAAGTTAGACGTCCACTAATTGTTGTTGCATGTTTTACGTGGCTGCTATAGGTTTCTAGCAAGAACGTTTCTTACCTACGCCAAAACCACAACGTTATATGCCAATTGCTATTTACCCTTCATAAGGGCCATTTTCATCGAATCTGATCCGACTAAAGTGGGAGAGACTGGCACCCGCTAGCCACCTTATGCAACAAGTGCATGTCAGTCGGTGGAACCTGTCTCACGTAAGTGTACGTGTAAGGTGGGTTCGGGCCGCTTCATCCCACAATACCGTCGAAACAAGATAAAACTAGTAACAGTAAGCATATTGAACAAAATCAACACCCACAACAAATTGTGTTCTACTCGTGCATAGAAACTACGCAGTAGACCTGGCTCATGATGCCACTGTTGGGGAACGTAGCAGAAATTCAAAATTTTCTACGCATCACCAAGATCAATCTATGGAGAGACTAACAATGAGAGAGAGGGGAGTGCATCTTCATTCCCTTGAAGATCGCGATGCGGAAGCGTTACAAGAATGCGGTTGGTGGAGTCGTTCACGAAAAGATTCAGATCGCGGCTGAATCCGATCTAAGCACCGAACAACGGTGCCTCTGCGTTCAACACACGTGCAGCCCGGTGACGTCTCCCGTGCCATGATCCTGCAAGGAGAGAGGGATAGGTTGGGGAAGACTCCGTCCAGCAGCAGCACAACGGCATGGTGATGATGGAGGAGGGTGGCACTCCAGCAGGGCTTCGCCAAGCACTGCGAGAGACGAGGAGGGAGAGGGGTAGGGCTGCGCCAGGAGAAAGGGAAACTCATGTCCTTGGCAGCCCCAAAACCCCCACTATATATAGGGGAAGGGGAGAGGGGGCCGACCCCTCTAGATCCCATCTAGAGGGGGGGAGGGGCGGCCAGGAGGGGAGGCTTGCCCCCCAAGCAAGGTGGAGGTGCCCCCTCCCCTAGTGTTTTCAACCCTAGGCGCCTTGGGCCCTTGGGGAAGGGCGCACCAGCCCACTAGGGGTTGGTTCCATCCCATATTCAGCCCATCAAGTACCCCGAGGCAGGTGGCCCCACCCGGTGGACCTCCGGACACCTTTGGTGGTCCCGGGATAACCCCCGAAACTATTCCGGTAACTGAAACTGGACTTCCCATATATAAATCTTTACCTCCGGACCATTCCGGAACTCCTCGCGACGTCCGGGATCTCACTCGAGACTCCGAACAACATTCTGTAACCACGTACAAACTTCCCTTATAACCCTAGCGTCATCGAACCTTAAGTGTGTAGACCCTACGGGTTCGGGAGTCATGCAGACATGACCGAGACAGCTCTCTGGCCAATAACCAACAGCGAGATACTGATACCCTTGTTGGCTCCCACATGTTCCACGATGATCTCATCGGATGAACCACGATGTCAAGGATTCAAGCAATCCCGTATACAATTCCCTTTGTCAATCGGTATGTTACTTCCCCGAGAGTCGATCATCGGTATCCCAATACCTCGTTCAATCTCGTTACCAGCAAGTCACTTTACTCGTTCTGTAATGCATGATCCCGTGACTAACTACTTAGTCACATTGAGCTCATTATGATGATGCATTACCGAGTGGGCCCAGAGATACCTCTCCGTCATACGGAGTGACAAATACCAGTCTCGATTCGTGCCAACCCAACAAACACTTTCGGAGATACCTGTAGTGCACCTTTATAGTCACCCAGTTACGTTGTGACGTTTGGTACACCCAAAGCACTCCTACGGTATCAGGGAGTTACACAATCTCATGGTCTATGGAAATGATACTTGACATTAGAAAAGCTTTAGCAAACGAACTACATGATCTTGTGCTATGCTTAGGATTGGGTCTTGTCCATCACATCATTCTCCTAATGATGTGATCCCGTTATCAATGACATCCAATGTCCATAGTCAGGAAACCATGACTATCTGTTGATCAACGAGCTAGTCAACTAGAGGCTCACTAGGGACATGTTGTGGTCTATGTATTCACACATGTATTAAGGTTTCCAGTTAATACAATTATAGCATGAACAATAGACAATTATCATGAACAAGGAAATACAATAATAACCATTTTATTATTGCCTCCAGGGCATATTTCCAACAGTAGGTCCCTCTAGCCCTATCCTAACTAGCATATTTCATGAAAGTCACACATGCACATAACTAGTTTGAACATAAATAGAAAAAGGTTCTTTTTCATGGAGCCCACAAACTAAAGTTTATGAAAAATAACAGTGAAAGCGCATACCTAGATGCAAACAACGTCAAAATCATAACCAGCACAATGGCATGATCACGCAACTCAGTATGGATGACCCTCGAAATGTCGTTGTCTGACATGCATGCTGTAGTGAAAAACCACTCCTATGATCACGCAAATAGATTAGCGGGGGTGAACTTCTTAAGTATATAGGATTGGTTGTAGTTATGCTCAGAAATCACGGATGCTTACCAATAATATTTTCCCTTGGTACTCGAGCTCTGACTAGCAGGCCCAATAAACCCGGACGGAGGGAGTATTATACAATGTGGTATGGAGGGGGGGGGGGGCAATTGGTCCTCTCCCTCTAACTTAGGGTGATGGGTGGTAGGCCCCTCTAGCCCTATCCTAACTAGCATATTTCATGAAAGTCACACATGCACATAACTAGTTTCAACATAAATAGAAAAAGGTTTTTTTTCATGGAGCCCACAAACTAAAGTTTATGAAAAATAACAGTGAAAGCACAAAAAAATACCTAGATGCAAACAATATCGAAAGCATAACTAGCACAATGGCATGATCACCCAACTCAGTATGGATGACCCTGGAAATGTCGTCGTCTGACATGCAGCATGTAGTGAAAAACAACCCTTATAATTCGTAAAGAAAAATAAAGTGTATCCAAAATAAAGAGAATATTAGATATGTGCACTTGTTCCATCCCCATCAACAAACAATTGATCAGGCAAATTATGTCATAGACGACGATTGAAAAACAACGCAGATTCAAAATGGTCATTTTTCCCTAAAAATGGCCTATGACAAGCTCCATTGACACAAGCTAGCCAAACTAATGACTAGTTTCATATGGCAAAATAACTAATGGCAACCTGATGATTATAAACTAAAAAGAAAAAGGGTAACCCAGAGTGCCGACACAACGAACTGTTCCATAAGCGTGAGGCTCATAAGAGCATCTCCAATAACTGCCCTATTTTAGGGCCCGAGAAATAAGTGTTCTAAAATAATTGTGCAGCAAAACTGTGTTTTTTTCGCACCAGCAAGTGTCATCATCTCACTGCTCCCTACTTGACCCAAACTCAGGGGCAGTTTTAGCATACGGGTACCCTGGGCACGTGCCCAGGCTCGAGCTTGCTGTTTAGATGAACTATGGCGAGCTGCTCAAGCTGCCGGAATCGTTAGAAACGTTGAAATACGCTGGCAAATCACGGAATATACGCTGGAACGAATGTGCTCTGACTGGTCCAATTCGAACATTTTCTTGTCATTTGGGCCTTTCTCACTGCAAGCAGGAACCATTCGCTTGTTTCCTCACATGGGCCATAGGCCTTGTTTGCTGCAACCAGGAACCAGCTTGTGAAATGATTTAGAAGGCGAATAGATCATGTAGGAAGACAGCTTCTGAGACAGCGGTCCAGTTATGCTAGTTTAAATATCAGAACTGAGCAGATTTTTAGGTTAACACGAAGAAATTTGCAAGTGGAGCCACCTTAAGACCCACAACCAAGTGATGAGCATGAACATAAACATTGGAGCTTGGACTTTTCACGTTGAGATGTCGAAGGTTTGGTTGCCTGGCTAGTGTTTAGGGATTTGTTGCGAGAAAAGTATACTTTTTGGCCCTCAATTCTTCGTGAAGTCTAGATTTGGTTCCTCAACTTCAAAACCGGACAACTTGCACCCTTAACTATTGAATCCGGATAAGATTCATCCCTGGTCACAGTTTTGACCAGTTTTGGTGCTGTCTCACCCCAGTTTTGACTGTCTCGACTCAAATTCGCGTACTTTTTCCCAAGTCTGCTTAATGTTTTTTTAAAATTTTGTGTCAGCACCGGTCAGAACTGAGGTCTGTCAGCACCAAAACCGGTCAAAATCGATACCAGGGACGAACTTTGTCCGGTTTCGATAGTTGGGGGTGTAAGTTGTCCGTTTTCGAAATTGAGGGACCAAATCTAGACTTCACCAAGAGTTGAGGAACGAAAAGTATACTTTTCTCATTTGTTTGAAATTTTATTTCTTGTTTCTATTTAGTTCTGTGATCTACTCCCTCGGTCCCAAAATAAGTGACTCAACTTTATATACTAACTTTAGGATGGAGGGAGTATGAACGGAGTAGAGCGAATATTCCACATGACTTTATTCTAAACATATGATACTTGCGTTGTGTGATAGACCAAAACAATTTTTAGCTTAAGGTGTGCCCAGGCATTGGCAATTCGCTAGCTCCGCTACTGCCCAAACTGCATCTACTGTCGATTCCGATTTATCTGTTGAAACTGAATTTAGTTGTCAACTTGGGCGTTAAGTGACAAATGTTGATTTGCACTGTACGAAGAGAAGGAGTAGAAACACGCCACTGGAGAAAATTGGAAATAGCTGCCTGGACAAATGTTGATTTACACTGCACGAACAGGTCACCGAACAGCCAAATTGATAGGAGCGCTATTCAGTTCGTAGCAAATTGAAGTGGCAAATTCGCACGCGCGCAACCACTCCCATGTTCAGACAGGAGCACACATGTTTAGACGACGCGCACTACGAATTGTTCGTTCCTTCTCTAACTAAATAAACCGGCCCAGAAAGCATATCACCACTCAGTATTCACCTATCGATAAACCGAGAGAATAGACAAATCACAACCACCTAGTTATGTGGCTTTGCTCTTGCTGCACATGGCCGCCACCATGCGGTGGAACTGCTGTGCGTCGCAGGGGATCCTGAGGACGCCGGGCTGGCCGTAGCCGAACTGCTGCGCGGCCATCTCCAGCAGCGCCGCCATGCACGGCTCCTTGAGCGCATCGATCCGCACCAGCACCCGCTCGTCGCCGTCTCCCTCCTCGCCCACCAGCGCCAGCGGGAGGTAACCCTTGGGGATCTTCTTTCCTCTGTCGCCCCGGGCATCGGCCGCGAGGTAGTATGCTTCGGCCGTCTCCTTCCTCAGCCAGGCGGCCATTGCTGCTGCTGCTTATGTGCGTTGCGTTGCGTGGCTTGCTAGCACGGGAACTGAAGGTGTTGATGGTTTGATGATTGATGGTCGATGACGTGGTGATGTCCTGATGGTTGCTGGAGAGAGCAATATGCCATATGATTTTATAGTGAGAGAGAGAGAGGAAGACGGTCCAAAATGACGAGAGCAGTGAGTGAGTTTGGAAAGGGGTTCAGAGTTCAGACGTTCAGTTCAGATAGTAGGAAACGTAGGGTACGTGACAAGGCGTGGTTGATGGTGACTGCGTGCGTGGAGGATGGGGTCTCATGTCCAGACAGTTTGGGATTAGTCAAATCGTCCACAAATGGTCGCTGTCAAGCAAAACAGAGGCAGCACGTTAATTTGCGGGTCCGTACGGTTTTGTACTAGTACTAGTAGATCTCTACATCTGGACAAATTTAAGTAGGGCAAGTTCATTTCAGCTGCCGGGGAGGCTTTGTTCTTTTTTAAATCCAGTCTTTGGAAGTTAGACTATTCCAGATCTAGATTTTTGGACTACATAGCATAAAGCTATAATAATTCGGGTAAATACACTGAAGGTAATAAGAAACTACTAAACAACCTTTAATTTATTCGCTGATGCCTAGTGTATCTTTTTCTAAGAGTTAAATACACTGGAGGTACCTCAGCTTGTCTTGCGCGGTTAGTTTGATGCCTAAAGTTGCAAAATACATAAAACTAATGCTCAAACTTGTCCGATCATGTAAATACAGTGCATCCTTTCGTATTCTAACGTGATGTGCCAGCCTGGTGGTGAACCACCTGTCAGTGGCTGAGAGCGGGAAAGTGTTGGGTGCTCCGCGCATGAGATTTTTTTTTACAAAAACCTACCCGTATTTTATTTAATCATATAGGAAATACCTGAAATAACATGGAAAGCGTGGCGGTGACCACCTATCAGCGGCTAAGAGCGCGGAAGTGTTGGGTGCTACGAGCGTGAGATTTCTTTTGTAGAAACCCACTTGTATTTTATTTAATCACAATAGGAAAGACCTTAAATACATTGTAATTCTTTTGCATCAAAAATACATTGTATGCTAGCCATGCATTCACCTATTAGCTACAAAGCTCTGTAGACACTTTCCACGTATTCCTTTGCAATATTCCTGATGTGTTATCTATGGTTTATTTTTATTTTATTTTCCAAGTTCCTGTTTAGTTTCATGGCACGTAAAATTTGCCATATAAAAAGTAAAATATAAAATTATTTATTATTTTATATATTTTCCATTTTCATTATTGCGTACTTTCAAATATTTATGGGGAATGAAATAGTTCAACCTATATTATAAAGTATTGTGTGAATTTATGTATGTTCACTCTGGACAACAAGCACATTCTATTATTGTTTATCTTCATTGTATTTCTAAAATACCCAATTATTAGCAAATTGACAAAGTTGTATTTTGTAAACTATTCAACATTCATTAAAAAGTATTGTGTTAAACTTTTTAATACAGTTATTCAAAATATTACAGAATAAATTTTTAATACACATTGATTTTTTTTGTAAAATACACATTTTTAAAAAACACGCAAAACATGTTGAACATTTTTCAAATGCACTAACACTTTCTTCATGTTTATGGCATTTGTAATATTTTTCTTACATTTCTTTTTTAATGTAAAAATAATATGAAAAATAAAAAAACTGGAAAAAAACCTTATGCGGGTCCATAGAAGCACCATATACAAATAAAATCACTTAAAGAGGTACATTGCAGCCAAAGCGTAATTTTGGAGCACGGTAGCCACTGAGCATTCTTTTTTGAAAGGCTAAAAACTTGCACTTAAAAGTTTCAAAAAGAGTTGGTTGTTTTCACACAAAAGCGTATGCATTTCCTCTAAGTGACTTTCAAATTTCGTTAGAAATTATGTTATATTTAACCATGCAAAAAAGACAAAACTCCAATAAAAAAACAAGTTGATCTTTTATTGCATTTATTTTATCTCCCATGTACAAACATAGCTCTTGATGAAAATTCACACGGATACATTACACTTTTATGTGTTCATGTACAAAAAAAAACAGATTTTTTTCAGCTGTAAAAAACTGTTTCTTTGAACTTATAAAAAAGGACACAATGTGTCCGTGCTCCTAAGTTAATGTTTGCATAGCAATGCAATATATAGAGTTTGACCTTGTCAATATCTATGAAGCAGAGTATGGCAAGGTGGACAACCCGTGTGTGCAATGCAAACCACGATCACGACGTCTCACGTTCGATCATTAATCATGCAAAAAAAAATTCTAATTTGTGGGGTTCTCCCTACGTGATTAAATAAAATATGAGGGGACTTTCTATAAACAAATATCCTCACGCGCGGGTCACAACACTTCCCCAAATCTCAGCTACTAACAGGCGGGCCACTGCCACACTAGCATGCGACGTGGGCTGGATGTACGTCCAAATCCGGATGGAGGCACCATTTGCACGGCCGAACAAGTTCAAGCACATTTTTCATGTATTTTGCAATTTCAGACACTAAACTGGCCATGCATGACAAGTTAAGGCATCTTCAGTGTAATTAACTCTTTTTCTAATGTTTTCACCAAAAATAAATTCTGACAACTGTGATAGTTAATTTAAACCCATTTAGATAGGTTGGGCCCACATGTGGCCTAAAATGACGACTTGGACAAAAGTAGCACTGGTGAGCGCGCGGTACCGGCGTGGGTTCACACCAAGCTCATGCCTCATCACCAACTCCTGAGAGGACTCCACCTGGGGCTACGCTGCAGTGCGCTGTCAGCTGGAGCTTGCTCCGACAACCAGGCAGCAACCCCGATGGCCGAAATCACTAAGTAGTTTTCATTAATGTTTTGCATTGTTTTATGTCTTTAGTAATGGGTAGAAAACACAAATTACCAAAAAAATAGTTGTAACCACTAGTAGAAGGTTGGGGAACCACCTAAAATTCTCGTTGCTGAAAGTTTCTACTTGAATATGTTCGTGGTTGTCGTGTCGAACACCCAACTAGTATAGTATGAGAAAAAAGTTAGATGAGTATTAAAATTTTGTGAAACACCACTTGTCTCAACAAGGAAAACACTTGAAGGATTTATTATATCGATTGGATCGGTATGCTTGAAATTTTGTCATTACAAAGGTTTAACTTGCTGCCATGGAGAAGACTTTGGGTTTGAATGCAAAAATAGCAACAACCACATTGTGGCCTCTTATGTTAAAAAGGAATATGATTATCAAAATTATAATTTTTTATTTGAAGAATTTGATATCTTTATGGGAGCTAATGGATTAGTTTCTACAGTGGAACAATTGAAACTTAAAACGTTGGTATATTAAGACTGAGACTTATGCTACACTTAATTATTGTTATAAGAATTCAGTAGTAATGCTTATATCACTAACAATATCGAGAATGTCTCCACTGCCAACGAGGAGGCTAATGTTTTGCAGGTACCAATGAAAGAAGAAACTGTTAAATGCTCATTAGATGAAAAAGACAAAGAGGAGAGTGAAGAACAAAATAAGGAAGAGCAGATTAGCTATCCTTTCCCACCTTTCTATGAAAGTAACTCTTTAACTCATACATTGCTTGATTAACCTACATGCTAACCGAAGGATGAAAACTATGCTGGTGAAATTTATGATCCTTTGAACTTCTTAGATGAAAAAATCTCCTTTAATGAATTTGATGCTTATGACTATCATGCCGCCCTTCTGAAAGATGCTTATGGAGGTGAACTTGCTACGGTTCCTTATGATAACAATACAATGTTAATATTGCACCCACACTCGATAGTCCTATCATCTTTTTGAACTCTCCAAACTACACCATACATGAGAAGTTTGCTCTTAATAAGGATTACCATGCGTTGGCCTTTACTTCATGTTCATGATTTATTCTCTTATGACATGCCAATGCATATGAAGAGGATTAGACTTTGTCGTTACATGCTCTATGTTACTTTGTCCTCACTACTTAGATTCAAATATTATTTATTAAAATTGTCTTTGATATACCTTGGGATCCTGGTGGAAAAATTATTGAGCACATTAATCCTAGATATGCAGCTTTAAAGAAAGCGATGCTTGGGAGGCAACCCATAAGTTTTAGAGAGTATTTTTCTACTGTTTTCTCCTAGTAAACTTTTCAACAACAAAAAGATAAGGTGGAGATCCTAAACTTTCTCAAAAGGATAAGAGATTAGAAAGGTAAGCATTAAAGAAGTGAGTCTCATCCTTGAACACTTGTGTTCATATTTCATACTCATGAAAACAATGTAAAATTTTCTAACTAGGGGAAGTCGAATTCACCATCATCACCAACACTCCATTCATCGTGGGTATCACCATCACGAGCTCCATCTCCAACAGCATCGCCATCTCCATATTTTCTCTACCTTCGAACCTTTTGTGTTAGATATGATGTGTCCATCATGGTGTCATCATGCCACATGGAGTGTTAAGTAGAGTAACATGCTCTATATGTTTATATGAACATGTGTTAGTCCCGTTCATGAATGTAAGCTTGAAGGAGAGAAAGCATGCATGGTAGTGTTGCTCCTAGCGGACACTAGCAAACCCTTGCGTCCACCCCAACAAATGATCATGTGTGTATGGGGGTGAGGGAGTCCTGAATTAGGGGGTCCTCGGACAGCCGGAATATGTACTTGTGCCGGACTGTTGGACTATGAAGATACAAGATTGAAGACTTCGTCCCGTGTCCGGGTGGGACTCTCCTTTGCGTGGAAGGAAAGCTTGGCAATTCAAATATGTAGATCTCCTTCTCTGTAACTGACTCTGTGTAACCCTAGCCCCCTCCGGTGTCTATATAAACCGGAGGGTTTAGTCCGTAGGACAAGAATAATCATAATCATAGGCTAGCTTCTAGGGTTTAGCCTCTACGATCTCGTGGTAGATCAACTCTTATAATACTCATATCATCAAGATAAATCAAGCAGGAAGTAGGGTATTACCTCCATCGAGAGGGCCCGAACCTAGGTAAACATTGTGTCCCCCGCCTCTTGTTACCATTAGCGTTAGACGCATAGTTCGGGACCCCCTACCTGAGATCCGCCAGTTTTGACACCGACATTGGTGCTTTCATTGAGAGTTGCACTGTGTCGTCATGGTAAGGCTTGATGGCTCCTTCAATCATCCACAATGATGCAATCCAGGGTGAGGATTTCCTCACCGGAGAGATCTTCGTATTCGGCGGCTTCGCACTGCGGGCCAACTCGCTTGGCCGTCTGGAGCAGATCGATAGCTACGCCCCTGGCCATCAGGTCAGGTTTGGAAGCTTGAACTACACCGCCGACATCCGTAGAGACTTGATCTTCGACGGATTCGAACCCACGACAGGTGCGCCATACAGTCGCGATGAGCATGGCTTAGACCTGCCATCGGACGGTGTTCAGGAGAGCACACCTGCAGCTGCCCTGGCCTTAGATCCTGAGCAGATCGTGCCATCCGAGGACGGGTGGATAGACCCCGCCGCGGAGGCCGCACACTCTTCGGCAATAGAGCTGAACACAGACTTCGCCTCCAATGAGGTCTGTGTCATCGGACCCTCGGACTCTTCTTCGACCATAGGCTCCGAACCGCGTACATCCGTGCCTATCGAATCTGATTGGGCACCGATCATGGAGTTTACTTCCATGGATATCTTTCAGCACTCGCCCTTGGGCGACGTGCTAAATTCACTAAAATCTCTCTCCCTGTTAGGAGACTCTTGGCCGAACTATGTCCGGCTTGAGTGGGAAGTGGACGACGAAGAAATTCGTTCCCCACCCACCACCCACTTAATAGCCACTGTCGATGACTTAACCGACATGCTTGATTTCGACTCCGAAGACATCGACGCTATGGACGACAATGCAGGAGAAGAACAGGAACCACCGCCCATAGGGCGCTGGACAACCACCTCATCATATGATATATATATGGTGGACACGCCCAAAGAAAGCAATGGCAACAAGGCAACGGAGGATAATCCCCTCGAGAAGCAACCTAAGCGCCGGCGGCGCCGCTCTAAGCCCCGCCATAGCAAAAATGACGATACCGGCACAAGAGACAATAGCACTCCGGCTGGTGCCGAAGACGAAAACAATCCCGCCCAGCCAAGCTTCGAGCAAGCCGGACAGGAGGATGGGCAAGTTAGCCCTGATAAACAGGCAATGGAGGGAGACTCGGAGGATGATAATTACATGCCCCTCTCCGAAGACGAGGTGAGCCTTGGCGACGAAGAATTCATCATTCCTGAGGACCCCGTCGGGCAGGAGCGCTTCAAGCGCCGACTTATAGCCACTGCAAAAAGTCTGAAGAAAAAGCAGCAGCAGCTTCAAGCTGATCACGATCTACTAACTGATAGATGGACTGAGGTCCTGGCAGCCGAGGAATACGGACTCGAGCGCCCAACCAAAAGTTACCCAAAGCACAGGTTGCTACCTCAACTCGAGGAGGAGGCGTTAAAGCCTACACTACCAGCGTAGGATGGGGCTGACCGACCACCTCGTGGCCGAGACAAAGCGGCATATCAGCCCAAAGTCCAGCCCGCACCCCGTCGCCAAACAAGCAAAAACACGAAGGCCCGGGGCTACACGCATGACCTGCAAGACAAATTGGAAAACAAAGCAGGACAGTCAAGATCGATCTATGGATCACGGGGGCGCGCCCCAATGCGTGATGATGACCGTCACGCCGGATATACTAAAAACAAATCCGGCCGGGCCGAATACAACAGACCAGGGTCATTTGAACTGCGTCGTGATGTAGCCTAGCATAGAGACGCCGCACACCCCCTATGCTTCACTGATGAAGTAATAGATCATGAATTCCCAGAAGGGTTTAAACTCGTGAACATTGAATCATATGATGGTACAACAGTCCCCGCGGTAGGGAAACTTGAGGTCTGGTTTTAGTTGTACGGATTGCTCATCCGTACAGTTTCTGGGTTATGTTTGACGTAAGTAGGAGTTCAGGATCACTTCTTGATCATTGCTAGTTCACGACCGTTCCTTTTGCTCTCTTCTCGCTCTTATTTACGTATGTTAGCCACCATATATGCTTAGTCGCTGCTGCAGCCTCACCACTTTACCCCTTCCTTTCCCTTTAAGCTTTGCTAGTATTGATACCCATGGTAATGGGATTGCTGAGTCCTCGTGGCTCACAGATTACTACAACAACAGTTGCAGGTACAGGTTTTGCGATGGTCATGACGCGAGAGCGATGCTTGCTTTGCATTGAGTTCTTCTTCTGCTTCTTCGATCAGGGGATAGGTTCCAGGTCGGCAGCCTGTGCTAGCAGGGTGGATGTCGTTTTTGTTTCTGGTTGTGTTTCATCCGTAGTCGGATGATGATCTTATGTATGATGATGTTGTATTCATGTGGCATTGTATGCCTTATGTATGTATCCCCATCTATTATGTAATGTTGATGTAATGATATCCACCTTGCAAAAGTGTTTCAATATGCGGGTCTATCCTTGGTGGGACCTTCGAGTTCCTTTTGGATAGGGTCGCATATTGGGCGTGATACCGAGCCTGATGCTCAGGAAGCTCATCACCTGGAACCACACACAAGAACACGCAACCAACCAGAAAGAACGAGCATAAGCCACCAAACACAACCAAAAAGGATCACTGAATAGTAAGAGTATGGTGGAACCTGGTAGAGGGCGGTAGTACCACGACCTATGAGCGGCAGTACCGCTCCAGAGGGAGCGGTAGTACCGCTCGAGACGGGGAAACAACAGTTTCCTACTACCGTGGTCAGATCCAGCACTAGCGTCCTACCAAATTCAAAAATACTTCTACCAACCACCAATCCAAACTGCCTAGATGCCTTCTCCATCCTACTCAAGCCTAGATTTGGCGAAAAATCTAGAGATGCAACCACTATTGCCCCTAAGATGCTAGATTGGAAATCTAGACAAGAAGAGAGAGGGAACGGGGGCAATATCGGCATCCATGGCAAGAGGACAAGGTGGGGGTCATCTCCATTGAAGGAAATGGAGAGGAACGCCCCGGAGAAGGGGATCCGCCGGAGCCCTCCTGTGGCGCCGGTTGCTGGAGAGACGAACAGAGCGAGGGAGCGAGCGAATGGGTATGGGGGATAAGAAAACTCCCCCTGCCCCCGATATAATCCCCTGCCCTCGCCTCGCAGCAGTAGTACCGCGCTGGTGGGCGGTAGTACCGCTTAGAGCGGTAGTACCGCACACTACCAGCGGTAGTACCGCTCAGCAACCAACAGGCCTCTAGACAGACGACTAAAGCTCAAAAAGAAACAAAAAACACAGCCAAGAAGGAGGAAAGACCAACACGGCCACAAACACACTAACAACGGTCCAGAACACACCTCTTCAAGAGAGGGCGGTGGCCGAGGCCACCTATGTTTGAGTCAAGAGGCATGGCGTCGCAAAGATTTTAACCTTGGACCCATGACCAAAACTCGTCCTTGAAGCACTAGTACCATAAAAAATGGATAAAGTGAAAGACTAGATCAATTTATGCATAATGGGGGGAGGGAGAGTTCATTGAGAGAACAACACTCCTCCTATGTCCATGCCTACATCTAAACTAGACAACAAGTTGAGTGAGGTGGGGTGTGCAAGGGTTCAAGTCACATTGCTCGAATCAATGATATATTTAGCTCATGCCTTAGCTCGAGAAATCTCGCTTCATCCAAGGGCTTCGTGAAAATATCTACAAGGTTATCATGAGTGTTGACATACTTGAGCTCGATCTCCCCTCGCCTAATGTGATCCCGGATGAAATGATACTGAATCTCAATATGCTTCGTCTTGAAGTGTTGCACCGGGTTGAGAGAAATCTTGATGGCACTTTCTTATCACACCAAAGAGGCACTTTGTCACAAATGACAGTGTATTCCTTTAAAGTTTGCCTCATCCATAAGAGTTGTGCACAACAACTACCGGCCGCCACATATTCCGCTTCGATGGACGAGAGAGACACACAACTTTGCTTCTTGGAAGACCAACTCACCAAAGAGCACCCAAGAAATTGGCACCCTCCGGAGGTGGACCTCCTATCCACTTTGTCTCCCGCCCAATCGGAATCTATAAATCCATCAAGCTTGAAGTTTGCTCCTCTTGGGTACCATAAGCCAAAGTTTGGGGTATGAGACAGATATCGAAAGATTCGCTTGACCGCCACATAGTGACTTTCCTTTGGTGCGGCTTGAAACCATGCACACATTCCCACACTCAACATGATATCCGGTCTAGATGCACAAAGGTAAAGCAAGGAGCCAATCATGGAGCGATACACCTTTTGATCCACCGCTTTACCATTGGGATCAATGTCAAGTTGGCACTTGGTAGGCATTGGTGTAGTAGCCGGCTTGACATCACTTATCTTGAATCTTTTTAGCATGTCTTGAGTGTATTTGGCTTGGTTGATGAAGGTACCTTCTCTTCGTTGTTTGATATCAAAACCAAGGAAGAACTTCAACTCTCCCATCGAAGACATCTTGAACTTGGAGGTCATGAGAGCGGCAAATTCCTCATTGAAAGCTTTGTTAGGGGAACCAAAGATAATATCATCAACATATAGTTGGCATACAAACAACTCCCCTTTGACTTCTTAGTGCAAAGAGTGGGATCGATTTGCCCCACCTCAAATCCACGATCTTGTAACAACTCGGTAAGGTGGTCATACCACGCACGTGGGGCTTGTTTAAGGCCATAGAGTGCCTTATCGAGTTGATACACATGATCCGGGAAGTAGGGATCCTCGAACCCGGGGGGTTGCTTGACATAGACCAACTCATTAATAGGACCATTAAGAAAAGCACTTTTCACATCCATTTGTTGCAACTTAAAGTTGTGATGGGAAGCATAAGTAATCAACAAACTTATGGGATTCAAGAGGAGCAACGGGAGCAAAAGTTTCACCGTAGTCGATACCCTCGACTTGGGAGTAGCCTTGTGCTACCAATCTTGCCTTGTTGCGAATGATGTTCCCATGAGCATCTTGCTTGTTCTTGAAAATCCACTTGGTTCCAACGACGTTGTGGTTCCCCGATGGCCTTGGCACCAATCTCCACACCTTGTTGTACTCGAAGTTGTTGAGTTCTTCATGCATGGCATTGAGCCAATCCGAGTCTTCAAGCGCCTCATAGACCTTTTGGGGTTCAACACAAGAGACAAATGCGTGATGTTCACAATAGTTTGCTAATTGTCTACGAGTGCTTACCCCCTTTCTTAGGCTTCCAACCACATTTTCCATGAGATGGCCTTTGGTGGTGAGCTTGGAAGCAATCTTCGTGGCACGACGCTCTAATTCCTCCTCGGATGTGGAAGGAGGAGGGTTAACTTGATTATCTTGAGCGCCGTCTTGAGCTTGTTCTTGATCTTGGGCTCGCTCATGATCTTGAACTTGCTCGAGGGGGAGAACTCGACCTTGGGCATCATTTAGAGGTTCACCACAATCTTGAGATTGATCTTGCCCTTGGTCTTGTTCACGAGGTTGAGGGCCTTCACTTTGTTCTTCGGAAGCGTGTGGGTCTTGGGGAGGTGATGGCTCCACTTGAGTGGAGCATTGTCCTTCTCCTTCGGCCACAAGGGGTTCCTCAATGGGTATAATATGACCAATACCCATTCTTCTTATGGCTTGGGGAGGAATATCATCACCTACATCACAAGTACCACTTTGCTCCACTTGGGAGCCGTTATTTTTGTCAAACTCCATGTTACATGTCTCCTCAATGAGTCTGGTGGACTTGTTGAGAACACGGTAAGCATGAGAGTTTGTAGCATAACCAACAAATATGCCCTCATAAGCTCTAGCCTCAAATTTAGACGAACGAACACCTTTCTTGAGAATGAAACACTTACACCCGAACACCCGGAAGTACTTGAGATTGGGCTTGTTGCCGGTGAGTATCTCATAAGGAGTCTTGTTCAAGCCTTTGCGGAGATAGAGCCGATTGGATGCATGACATGCGGTGTTGATGGCTTCGGCCCAAAAGTTGTATGGAGACTTGAACTCCGCCATCATGGTCCTTGCCGCATCCAGCAATGTCCGGTTCTTCCTCTCCCCAACACCATTTTGTTGACGGGTATATGGAGCAGCATATTGATGCTAGATCCCCTCATCACTAAGAAACTCATCCAAGGTGTAGTTCTTGAACTCGGTGCCGTTGTCACTTCTGATTGTCAAGATCTTTGCATTATGTTGACGTTGAGCTTCATTTGCAAAGTCGATGACAGTTTGTTGAGTCTCACTCTTCCTCTTGAAGAAGTATACCCAAGTGTATCTTGAATAATCATCCACAATCACCAAGCAATACTTTCTACCTCCAAGACTATCAAAAGATGGAGGCCCAAAGAGATCCATGTGAAGGAGCTCCAAGGGTCTCTTCGAGTAGATGATGGTCGTTGGAGGGTGAGTCTTCTCATGGAGCTTTCCTTCAATACAAGCACTGTAAGCACGATCTTTGGCAAAACTAACATTTGTTAGTCCACGGACATGGTCCCCCTTGAGAAGACTTTGCAAATATCTCATATTGGCGTGGGCTAAACGGCGATGCCAAAGCCATCCCAAGTCAACTTTAGCCATTAGGCATGTCGCGGTCTTAGTGAGTTTCTCCAAAAATTTAATCACATAGAGACCGTTCTTGACATGCCCAACAAAGGCTACTTTAAGAGTCTTGCTCCACAAGAGGGGCACGGTATCAATGTCAAAGAAAGTAGCAAAACCCATGAGTGCAAGTTGACAAACGGAAAGCAAATTGTATGCAAGGGACTCAACAAGCATGACTTTCTCGATCGTTAGATCATGAGAAATGACAACCTAGCCAAGACCCAATACCTTAGAATGTGAGGCATCACCCCACTCGACATTGGTGGGCATAGATGGAATCTTTTGCACGTCCACCACCAAGTCCTTGCTCCCGGTCATATGATTTGTTGCTCCACTATCGAGCAACCATGATCCTCCACCGGGAGCAAACACCTACAAGAGATCAATGCTTGGTTTTAGGTACCCATTTAGTAATGTGTCCTTTGATGTTAGTAACAAGGGTCTTAGGAACCCAAATAGACCACTCAATGTACTCATAAGGAGAACCAACAAATTTAGCATAAACATGTCCATCACTAGCATGGCACAACACATATGATGGGTTAAAGTCGCCGGCCTTGTTGGAGGAGGGGGAGGTGGTGTTGCCCTTTTTGACATCAACACCCTTCACATTGTTCTTCTTCTCCTTAGGAGCACCCTTTCCCTCTTTCACAAAGGTTTGCTTGAGAGGGGGAGGTCATTTGGTCTTGTCGTTCTTCTTCTTGTTCTTGGACTTGGTTGCGAATCCAATTCCTTCCTTGGCCACAACTTCCTTTTGATTGCTCAAAAGGTCGTTGAGGTTCTTCTCACATTGAATGCATGTCACAAGGCCTTTCTCGAGTTGATCCTTCAATTTGGCATTCTCCTCCACAAGATGCACATGCTCACAACACGGGTTAGTAGCATATGCATTATCAATTAATACCATATGAGGAAAGGTGGCCTTTTCCTTGGTTAGCTTAACTTGGAGTTGAGCATGAGACTCCTTGAGGTTGGCATGAGCACCCTTCAAGACCTTGTGGGCCTTGTCAAGCACATCAAACTCCTCCTTGAGTCTAGCATGATCAACCCCAAGTTTAGCCTTCTCGGAAGTTAGCACACGAGACACAACAAGAGCACGATCAAGGTCTTTCTTTAACTTGGCATGGTCATCGTTTTGTGACTCCTCAAGAGCCAAGCGATGCCCACGCTCTTCCTCAAGAGCATTAAAGAGATCCGATATCTCATCGGCATAGTCACGACTATGACCTTCCATCTTAGAGATGGTTTCTTCATGTGCCTCGATCATGTCATTGGCTTCACCAAGTTGTTCCAAGAGAGCAACAAAGTGCTTCTTGGATTTGCCCTTGAGCTTACTCATAAAGGACTCAAAATCATTTACTTCCTCATTAGACCCCTTATCATCATCAATGCCAACCGTCAAAGAAGGATTTGGAATAATAGTGGTTTTGATGTTGGGGGTTACCTTGTTGGTGGTTTTAGCCATGAGGCATTTGGCGGTGATGTTCTCGTTGGGTGAGTCGAAGAGAGACACCTAGGGAGTTGTGGAAATGGCAACGGATGCCATGGCCATTGCTTCACTATCTTCATCATTATCGTCATCCTCAGGGTATTCCTCTTGAACCACCAACCCTCGAGTAGGAGTCTTCTTGGTGAAGTTGTTCTTGTTGGGGAAGGACTTGGCTTTGTCTCTCCGAATGAGCTTGCCACCATTGTCTTCCCGCTTCTCGTAAGGACAATCCGCAACGAAATGGCTCACATTGCCACAATTGAAGCAAGTTCTAACTCGTTGCTTGCTCTTGAAGCCACTTGAGTCGTTCTTGTTGGAGTTGGGTCTTGAGTTCTTCTTGCTCCAAAATTGCCTTGAAGCAAGAGCCATGTGCTCGTGATAATCATATTTTGTGTCTTCGGGGTTGCTCTCGTCCTCTTCCTCTTCTTCCTCTTCTTCCATAGTAACCTTGGCCTTCAAGGCAAGGTTGGGCTTCTTTGCCCTTTGAGACCGGAGTACTGCATTGTCGGCGGTCTTGTCCAAGATGCTCATGGCAACAAACTCATCTAACACTTCACTTGAGGTCATGGAGTGGAAGTCCGGTCTTTGATGAATGACGGAGGATAGGGCCTTGTTGTAGGGCATCATGGCCTTGAGGAACTTGCGTTTGATCCAATTGTCATCCGTGTCCTTGCTCCCATGATCTCGGAGCGAGATCGCAAGTTTGGTTACCCTCCGAAAGAGCTCACGAGGTTCTTCATCTTCTTTCATAGCAAACTCATCGGCTTCATCTTGCACCACTTCATAGTTGGAGCATTGAATGCTCGCACTTCCTCGATAGAGAGACACAACACATGCGTCTTTGGCCGTGGCGTAGGGTCGAAGATGAGGGAGATCTTCGGGAAGAATTGCCTCTTGAATGATGAAGAGAGCATTCTCATTGAATTGATTATCCATGGCTTCTCGAGGGGTGAAGTTGCTCGGGTCATGAGGACAGAAACCTTCTTCAATGATTCTCCAAAGATTAGTATTAACATGCTTTAAGTGACGCTTGAAGCGATACACCCAAGAATCAAAATCCTCATTTTTCACAATCTTAGGAGGAGGACCGGCATGATTTAAATGAGTAGATGGAATCGGTCCTCCATAAATTGGAGGTTCCACATGGGCAAAGATGTCGGTGCCATTTCTACCGCTAGTAGAAGGACCCTTTTCACTGTTAGCTTCCCCATTGTCGGAGGTAGCATCCGTCACTTTGTTAGTGGGATCACCCACTTTCATCGGCGAGGTGGACAGTTTAAGTCCTTCAAGAAATTTAGTAAACATGCTTTCAACCTTGGTCTTCATGGAGTCTTTCAATGTGTCTAGAGCCACATTGAATTCCTCACGAGAGACCGAGGTTCCGCCATCGGCCGTAGACGAGATAGGATTCACACCGGAGTGCTCCTCCGCACCATCTGTGGTGTCAACCATACTCTTCGGACGGCAAAGTCCTTAATAAAGAGACGAGGCTCTGAGACCAATTGAAAGGATCGATATAGTTGACTAGAGGGGGGGGGGTGAATAGGCAACTAACATTTTTTAAGCTTTTCTTTACCAATTTAAACTTTGCAACAAAATAGGTTGTCTAGATATGCAACTATGTGAGCAACCTATATGATGCAATAACAACTAGCACATAAGCAAGCAAGGGATACAACACAAGTAGGCTTGCAAAAGTAAAGCCACGAAATAACCAAGAGTGGAGCCGGTGGAGACGAGGATGTGTTACCGAAGTTCCTTCCTTTTAAAGGGAAGTACGTCTCCGTTAGAGCGGTGTGGAGGCACAATGCTCCCCAAGAAGCCACTAGGGCCACCGTATTCTCCTCACGCCCTCACACAATGCGAGATGCCGTGAATCCACTATTGGTGCCCTCGAAGGCGGCGACCGAACCTTTACAAACAAGGTTGGGGCAATCTCCACAACTTAATTGGAGGCTCCCAACGACACCATGAAGCTTCACCACAATGGACTATGGCTCCGAGGTGACCTCAACCGTCTAGAGTGCTCAATCACCCAAGAGTAACAAGATCCGCTAGGGATTAGTGGGGGGAATCAAATTTCTCTTGGTGGAAGTGTAGATTGGGGCCTTCTCAACCAATCCCGAGCAAATCAACAAGTTTGATTGGCTAGGGAGAGAGATCGGGCGAAAATGGAGCTTGGAGCAACAATGGAGCTTTTGGGGGAAGAGGTGAGTCAACTTTGGGGAAGAAGACATCTTTATATAGTGGGGGAAACAATCCAACCGTTACCCCCCCCCCCCCCCAAATAGCCACGCACAGAGCGGTATTACCGCTTGGGCAGGACGGTACTACCGCTCCCTCCCAGCGGTACTGCCGCACTGACGAGGGATGCAGGGTCCTGGCCCCAAAGCGGTACTACCGCGGAAGTATTGGCGGTACAACCGCTTGTAGCGGTACTACCGCCACTAGTACCGCTACTAGTACCGTAAAACCCGACACGAAAAACAGCGGTCTCGAGTCGAGTTGGTAGTAGCCCAGAACCACTACGGTACTACGGCCGAAGACCGCAAGCGGTACTACCGCTCGGGGAGCGGTACTACCGCTCAGGGAGCGGTACCACCGCTTGACGTGCTTCGCCGGTACTATCGCCGAGGACCGCGGTACTACCGCTGGGACAGGACAGGGCACGCACAGATAGGAAAGGTAGCTCCAATGAAGCGGAAAGGAACATCGCGTGTGATAAGGATGTGTACGTGTTGATTCCACCCTAGCCTTACCAAAGCGGACCCCCTCTTGATAGTACGGTGACTCCTACGAAACTAGTCCACCAACACAGAAATGAAGGAGCTACACCGTCTTGAATAAAACACCGAGGGGAGGTTATCGTCTCGTGCCAAAGGATGAATCTCTGAAAGAATTCAACGCACACGATTAGTCCGCAAAAGCATTGTCATCAATCACCAAAACATCTTGGGGATAAATATGTCCTTACACCCTCGCAGCAGAAGTACAGAGAAGCCTTATTAGGCAGATCTCTAACTCGGCAATAAAGCCCCCGGACACCGCCAAGCGAGTTCGAAGTACTCTGCAACAGGATCGTCCGGAGCTCGCCTAGCAATTCGGCCTCCGTCCTAGTTCCAGTCAAGCGGTGAAATTTGTACCGCGCGTACATAATTGCGCACTTAAAATACCATCGGCATAGGCGGATGCACAACTACAATGCGGCCCACAATGCGGCTCAACCGCCCCAGGACCCGTACACTTTCACCCTTTTCTTTCTTTCAGGTCCCTATTTTCTGGAGGCTCCTCCGGTAACCTGACTATTGGTCACGGGACGGAAACACCAAGGAAGCAAGGAGCTTTGACGTACAAAGGAATCCCCAGGTGCTCTCTGATAACGATCGCTATACCTATTTTACATATCCACACGCAACTCGCCTTTGGTCAGGACATGTCAAATAGTCCTATTTTGCTTATCGCACTGCTTGTATACATACGCTTTGACATATTATTCAAATAACAATGGAAAATAATGTACAACGTCAGCTTATTATTACATTTATTTATCTTTTTCCTTGACTGCTTATTTATTACAAATTGCACCCGTACATTCTGGTACGTCCAGTCCGCTAGGGGCTTTAGTGTACCCCATAACACGACAAGAATAGTCCGAACACTTTTGATAATGCGTCACCCCGAACTTATAGCATTATATGCATCAGCTCCGAATCATGTCTTGGGTCAATAGTTGGGTTTGCCCGGCTCCCATGTTTTGCTGCCTTACGTTCCGCTACATTGGCTAAGGTAGCACAGGGAGAACTACTGCGATTGTGTCCCGGTTCTTCCGGACGAGCACCTCAGTAGAGAAAGCCGAAAACTGACTGTCATGATGCGGCAAGAGCTGGTCGCTGTTCGAGAGGATTCAAATCCTTAAAGATTTTTTCCGCTTTGGGCGTGGAATCGGCCTTGTCCGATTTAGGCGTGTATAGCACCCCAAGTTCGGCCTTCCGAATACCAGGGGCTACGCCAAAATTTAAAATTATAGACTTCTATGGCTAAGTGAGAGTGATAAAGTTGTATAGTCCGATTGCCTTGTTCGTTGCGCTAAACACCTCCTTAAAGGACCAAAACTTTGGATAAAGAGTGTTTAGATTTTTCCCGAACACCCCGGTACTAGTTACATGGGGGCAGAAGCCGACGACTGGCCAACTCTCAGATTTTATAAACGGCCGCACAGAACCATACTTAGTAATGGCGCACCACATAGAAGTGCGCCATTAGTAATAATTTTTTTTCAATTTTTTTTCCGTTTTTTTCTTAATCTTGGGTCACTATGGCTTAATCTCAGGTCAAATCGCACTCCGTGGTCAAACTTCTCGAAAGGTCACCCATCCTCACACTACTCCAGCCCAAGCACGCTTAACTTCCGAGTTCTATCCAACGCAGCACCAGCTCACTTCACAGGCACTTGTTGATATATCTAGCATATCAATCCTATTAAACCTTTTTGATGTTTAGGACTTTGTTCACGTTCATGAGTGTGATGAAATTTTGAGAAAATGTTTCAAACTTCCGTTCATATTACGTATCATATTTTGAAAAAAAATCCCGAAAAAAAATCGAAACTATTTTTTTTTTTCTGTTACTAGTGGCGCACCTAGCAAACGGTGCGCCACTAGTAAGTTTGAATTTTTTTGAATTTTTTTGCCTCCAGATCTTAAAAGCCCCGTAACTTTTTTTCTGGTAGGTTTTTGAGGATTTTGAAAATGTTTAGCAGGGTTCCATGATATAAATTTCGGATGTAACTTTTCGAGTAGATGATTTTTCATATAGAAAACTTTTTAATCCGAGTTCGTATGCAAAAGTTATGCCCATTTTACAAATTCTAGAGGGATTTTGCAAATAAAGTCAAAATTCATATTTGTAAATTTTCCCAAAAACTAGACAACATATCACATGGGAAACTTATTTTCTTTTATTTTTTTGACATTTTCATCATTTTCTTTTATTTTTTTTAAACAGAAAAGGCGGTCCACAAGGGGGGGGGGTGCATTCGGGGGAATTTTTGGGCCAAGTTAGTAATGGCGCACCGTGGAAAAAAATATAAAAAATTATAAAAAAAAATATTAAAAAAATTACTAGTGGCGCACCGTGGATGTGGTGCGCCATTACTAGTTCCATTACTAGTTTAACTAGTAATGGCGCACTATCCCCTGGTGCGCCATTACTAGTTTTGAAAATAAAAATAAAAATAATTGTTAATAATGGCGCACCAACACATGGTGCGCCATTAGTATATAGTAGTGGCGCACCACATGTCTGGTGCGCCATTAGTGTCCATTTCATCTATAGCCCTTTTCCTAGTAGTGTCAGGACACTGTCATAATACTTTTCGGGGTCGCGGTGCTCCTTGCCCTTCGGCGGCCCCTCCTTCACCAGCTTCTCGGCATTCATCTTCGCCCAGTGCACTTTCGCGCGGGCGAAGGCCCTGCGCGCACCTTCAATGCAGACAGACCGCTTTATGACTTCAAGCCGCGGGCAGGCATTTACTAGCCGCTTCACAAGGCCAAAGTAGCTGCTGGGCAAGGGCTCGGCATGCCACATCCGGACTATAAGGTCCTTCATGGCCAGTTCGGCCGCCTTGTGCAATTCGACCAGTTGCTTCAGCTGGTCGCTCAAGGGCATCGGATGTTCGGTCCCAATATATTGAGACCATAACAACTTCTCCATCGAGCTCCCTTCTTCGGCCCGGTAGAACTCCACGGCATCCGATATGCTGCGCGGCAGATCTGCAAACGCTCCTGGAGAGCTCCGAATTCGGGTAAGTAAAAGGAAAGTCTGCTTCACATGCTTGCTTTGCATAATGAATGCCTTACCCGCCGCTATCTTCTTGACCGCCTAAATCTCCCGGAGGGCCCTTTGGGCTTCGGCTTTGGCGTCTCGCACGCTCTGGAGGGCCTCAGCAAGCTCGGACTCTCGCGTCTTAGAGTCACGCTCCAAGGACTCGTATTTTTTGACGAGATCCTGGAGCTCTTGCTGGACCTCGTCGACACGGGCCTTTTGTTTCTCGTGCTCAGTGCGTGATACGTCTCCAACGTATCTATAATTTTTGATTGTTCCACGCTATTATATTACCCCTTTTGGATGTTTATGGGGCTTTATTTTACACATTTATATCATTTTTGGGACTAACCTACTAACTGGAGGCCCAGCCCGTATTGCTGATTTTTTTTGCCTATTTCAGTATTTTGAAGAAAAGGAATATGAAATGGAGTCCAAATGGAATGAAACCTTCGGGAGCGTGATTTTTGGAACAAACGTGGTCGAGAGGACTTGGAGTGCAAGTAAAGAAGCAGCCGAGGTGGCCACGAGATAGGAGGGCGCGCCCACCCCTATAGGGCATGCCCACACTATCTCGTGGGCCCCTCGGGTGGCCACCGACATATTTCTTCCTCCTATATAAGCCTACGTACCCCGAAAACATCCGGGGAGCCAACGAAACACAATTTCCACCGCAGTAACCTTCTGTATCCGAGATCCCATCTTGATCCTTCACCGGCGCTCCGCCTGAGGGGGGATCGACCACAGAGGGCTTCTACATCAACACCATAGCCCCTCCGATGAGTTATGAGTAGTTTACCACAGACCTTCGGGTCCATAGTTATTAGCTAGATGGCTTCTTCTCCCTTTTTGGGTCTCAATACAATGTTCTCCCCCTCTCTTATGCAGATCTATTCGATGTAAACTCTTTTTGCGGTGTGTTTGTCGAGATCCGATGAATTGTGGGTTTATGATTGATACGTCTTCAACGTATCTATAATTCTTGATTGTTCCATGCTATTATATTACCCCTTTTCGATGTTTATGGGCTTTATTTTACACATTTATATCATTTTTGGGACTAACCTACTAACCGGAGGCCCAGCCCATATTGATGTTTTTTTTTCCTATTTCAGTATTTCGAAGAAAAGGAATACCAAACGGAGTCCAAACGGAATGAAACCTTCGGGAGCGTGATTTTTGGAACGAACGTGATCCGGAGAGCTTGGAGTGCAAGTCAAGAAGGTTTCCGAGGAAGCCACGAGACAGGAGGCCGCGCCCCCCGCCCCCCCTTAGGGCGCGCCTCCTGTCTCGTGGGCCCCTCGGGTGGCCACCGACGTACTTATTCCTCCTATATATATCTACGTACCCCGAAAACATCCAGGAGCACCAAAAAACACAATTTCCATCGTCGTAACCTTCTGTATCCGCGAGATCTCATCTTGGAGCCTTCGCCGGCACTCTGCCAGAGTGGGAATCGACCACGGAGGGCTTCTACATCAACATCCTTGCCCCTCCGATGAGTTGTGAGTAGTCTACCATAGACCTATGGGTCCATAGTTATTAGCTAGATGGCTTCTTCTATCTTTTTGGATCTCAATACAATGTTCTCCCCCCTCTTGTGGAAATATATTCGATGTAAACTCTTTTTGCGGTGTGTTTGTCGAGATCCGATGGATTGTGGGTTTATGATCAAGTTTATCTATGAATAATATTTGAATCTTCTCTGAATTCTTTTATGTATAATTGAGTTATCTTTGCAAGTCTCTTCAAATTATCAGTTTGGTTTGGCCTACTAGATTGGTCTTTCTTGCCACAGGAGAAGTGCTTAGCTTTGGGTTCAATCTTGCGGTGTCCTTACCCAGTGACAGAAAGGGTTGCAAGGCACGTATTGTATTGTTGCCATCGAGGATAACAAGATGGGGTTTACATCATATTGCATGAGTTTATCCCTCTACATCATGTCATCTTGCTTAATGGGTTACTCTGTTCTTATGAACTTAATACTCTAGATGCAGGCAGGAGTCGGTCAATGTGTGGAGTAATAGTAGTAGATGTAGGCAGGAGTCGGTCTACTTGTTGCGGACGTGATGCCTATATACATGATCATGCCTAGATAATCTCATAATTATTCGCTTTTCTATCAATTGCTCGACAGTAATTTGGTACCCACCGTAATACTTATGCTATCTTGAGAGAAGCCACTAGTGAAACCTATGGCCCCCGGGTCTATCTTTTATCATATACGCTTTCAATCTACTTTTATTCGCATCTTTACTTTGTGCATCTATATTATAAAATACCAAAAATATATTTATCTTATCATACTATCTCTGTCAGTTCTCACTTTCGCAAGTGGCCGTGAAGGGATTGACAACCCCTTTATTGTGTTGGTTGCGAGTTCTCAGTTTGTTTGTGTAGGTGCGTGGGACTTTTGAGGAGCCTTCTACTGGATTGATACCGTGGTTCTCAAAACTGAGGGAAATACTTACGCTACACTTTGTTGCATCACCCTCTCCTCTTCGAGGAAAACCAACGCAAGCTCAAGACGTAGCAAGAAGGATTTCTGGCGCCGTTGCCGGGGAGGTCTTCGCTCAAGTCAAGACATACCAAGTACCCATCACAAACCCATCTCCCTCGCATCTACATTATTTGCCATTTGCCTCTCGTTTTCCTCTCCCCCACTTCACCCTTGTCGTTTTATTCGCCCTCTCTTTCTCAATCTCCTCCTCTCTTTTTCACTTGCCGTTTTTCTGTTTGCTCGTGTGTTAGTTCGTTTACCTTGTCGTTATGGCTAGTCCTCCTATCTTTATTCTCACTCCCGAACAAGAAATTCACAATTTTAAATAAAGGGAGAGGGAAAGTTTAAAAGATGCTCGGCATAGAATTTGCAATGCCCAATATAAAGCTACTAGGAAGCTTGCTACTCCTTTGAATAGATGTGTTCTTGATATTGCTACCAGAGGTGATTTTATGAGTAGCCATACTTTTGATCCTTATATTGCTATGTTAGATTTGTTTGGCCCACCACCTCTTTTGGTTAATGGAATGGTTTTAACTCTAGAACATGTGATGCAATGGCTTGATATTATTGAAAATAAAATTGCCACTGTTGGGTTGATTGGAAATTTGGATAAAAAGATTCATAATCACATTACCCAATTTGGATCTAGGGTTAGAGTTACTTTGAAAAATCTAAAGAAAAAGAACCAATAGTCAATGAAAAAATAGATCTAGACTCTGCTAGAATCGGTAAACTTGAGGATATCATTACAAACTTAGGTTCCGCGTTTTCCCCCATGAAAAACACTCCAAAGCCCCCTACTAAAACTGCCAAGTTTATTTATGTTCCTAAAAATAAGGGTGAATCTTCTAGTAAGGGAGACACGGATCTCAAATCCATAAGTGTTCTTCCAAATTGTCTCTCTATCGTTAAAGAACCTTATGCTACCAATGAATTTCTAGAATTTTTGCCTAAAGGTTTAGCCATTGCTAAAAGGGAAGAAATCCCTACAGATCACAAGCGTGCTACTTATGAATTTAGTGCCAAAGATGGCACTCGTTAGATCTATCCTTGCTTTTATGCCTAGCTAGGGGCGTTAAACGATAGCGCTAGTTGGGAGGCAACCCAATTTTCTTTATGTTTTTTTGTTTTTTCTCCTGTTTAGTAATAAACCTTGCATCTACCTTCTGTTTAGATGTGTTTTTATCTTTTAATTAGTGTTTGTGCCAAGTAGAACCTATAGGATAACCTACGATGATAGTTGATTTGATTCTGCTGAAATACAGAAACTTTGCACGCACGAATATAATTTTGTTAAATCACAGGAAAGTGATTTTGCGTTGATTCTTTTTGGTTCTGTTCAATAAACAAATTTTCCAGGACTTCCTATTTTTGTAGGATTTTTAGAGTCCTAGAAGTTTGCGTTAGCTACAGATTGCTACAGACTGTTCTCTTTTTGACAGATTCTGTTTTTCATGTGTTGTTTGCTTATTTCAATGCATCTATGGCTAGTAAATTAGTTTATAAACCATAAGGAAGTTGGAATACAGTAGGTTTAACACCAAAATAAATAAAGAATGAGTTCATTGCAGTACCTTATGTGGTGGTTTTGTTTTCTTTCACTAACGGAGCTTATAAGATTTCCTGTTGAGTTTTACGTTGTGAAGTTTTCAAGTTTTGGGTAAAGCTTTTATGGACTATGGAATAAGGAGTGGAAAGAACCTAAGCTTGGGGATGCCCATGGCACCCCAAGATATTCAAGAATATCCAAAAGCCTAAGCTTGGGGATGCCCCGGGAAGGCATCCCCTCTTTCGTCTTCGTTCATTGGTAACTTTACTTGGAGCTATATTTTTATTCGCCACATGATATGTGTTTTGCTTGGAGCATCGTGTATTATATAAGTCTGTGCTTTTTAGTTTACCACAATCATCCTTTCTGTACACACCTTTTTGGAGAAGCCTATTTGATTAGAATTTTCTAGAATACTCTTTGTGCTTCACTTATATCTTTTGAGCTTGATAGTTTTTGCTCTAGTGCTTCACTTATATCTTTTGAGCTTGATAGTTTTTGCTCTAGTGCTTCACTTATATCTTTTAGAGCACGGTGGTTTCTTAATTTTGAAGAAATTGCTAGTCTCTCATGCTTCACTTATATTATTTTGAGAGTCTTTTTAGAACAACATGGTATTTGCTATGATCATAAAGTTGGTCCTAGAATGATGAGCATCCAAGTTGGGTATAATAAAAACTATCATAGAAAAGATTTGGATGCTATGATCAATATGATGCTTGATAATTGTTTTGAGATATGGAGGTAGTGATATTAGAGTCATGCTAGTTGGGGTGATTATGAAAAATACTTGTGTTAAGGGTTGTGATTCCCGTACCATGCACATATGGTGAACCGCTTTGTGATGAAGTTGGAGCACAATTTTATTTATTGAGTGTCTTCCTTATGAGTGGCGGTCGGGGACGAGCGATGGTCTTTTCCTACCAATCTATCCCCCTAGGAGCAAGCGCGTAGTGCTTTGGTTTTCGATGACTTCTAAATTTTTGCAACAAAGTATATGAGTTCTTTTGATTAATGTTGAGTCCATGGATTATACGCACCCTTTCACCCTTCCATAATTGCTAGCCTCTCTTGTACCGTGCAACTTTCGCCGATACCATACACCCACTATTTACCTTCCTCAAAACAGCCACCATACCTACCTATTATGGCATTTCCATAGCCATTCCGAGATATATTGCCATGCAACTTTCCACCATTCCATTCATATGACACGCATTACTTTTGTCATATTGCTTTTTGCATGATCATGTAGTTGACATTGTATTTGTGGCAAGGCCACCTTCATAATTTTCATACATGTCGCTCTTGATTCATTGCATATCCCGGTACACCGCCGGAGGCATTCATATAGAGTCATATCTTGTTCTAGCTTTGAGTTGTAAATCCATAAAAGTGTGATGATCTTCATTATTAGAGCATTGTCCTAGTGAGGAAAGGATGATGAAGACTATGATTCCCCCACAAGTCGAGATGAGACTTCGGACTTTACAAAAAGAAAAAAAAAGAAAAAGAGAAAGGCCAAAAAAAAGAGAAGGCCAAAGAAAAAGAAAAAAAAGAAAAAAGAAAGAAAAAAAAGAGGAAGAAAAAGAAAAAATAATAAAATGAGAAAAAAAAGAGAAGGGCCAATGCTACTATCTCTTTTTCCACACTTGTGCTTCAAAATAGCACCATGATCTTCATGATAGAGAGTCTCATATGTTGTCACTTTCATATACTAGTGGGAATTTTTCATTATAGAACTTGGCTTGTATATGCCAATGATGGGCTTCCTCAGAAGTGCCCTAGGTCTTCGTGAGCAAGCAAGTTGGATGCACCCCACTTAGTTTCTTTTGTTGAGCTTTCATATATATTTATAGCTCTAGTGCATCCGTTGCATGGAAATCCCTACTCACTCACATTGATATCTATTGATGGGCATCTCCATAGTCCGTTGATACGCCTAGTTGATGTGAGACTATCTTCTCCTTTTTGTCTTCTCCACAACCACCATTGTATTCCACATATAGTGTTATGTCCATGGCTCACGCTCATGTATTGCGTGAATGCTGAAAAAGTTTGAAATTATTAAAGTATGAAACAATTGCTTGGCTTGTCATCGGGGTTGTGCATGATTAAATACTTTGTGTGTGAAGATAGAGCAACAGCTAGACTATATGATTTTGTAGGGATAACTTTTTTTAGCCGTGTTATTTTGAGAAGACATGATTACTTTGATTAGTATGCTTGAAGTATCACCATTTTCATGTTAATATGACCTTTTATTTTGTATCATTTGGATCTGAATATTCATGCCACAATAAAGAAAATTACATTAAGAATGATGCTAGGTAGCATTCCACATCAAAAATTCTCTTTTTATCATTTACCTACTCGAGGACGAGCAGGAATTAAGCTTGGGGATGCTTGATACGTCTCCTACGTATCTATAATTTTTTATTGTTCCATGCTATTATATTACCCCTTTTAGCTGTTTATGGGCTTTATTTTACACATTTATATCATTTTTGGGACTAACCTACTAACCGGAGGCCCAACCCATATTGTTGTTTTTTTCCCTATTTCAGTATTTCAAAGAAAAGGAATATCAAACGGAGTCCAAATGGAATGAAACCTTCGGGAGCGTGATTTTTGGAATGAACGTGATCCGGAGAGCTTGGAGTGCAAGTCAAGAAGCTTCCGAGGAAGCCACGAGACAGGAGGCCGCCCCCCTGTAGGGCGCGCCCCCTGTCTCATGGGCCCCTCGGGCGGCCACCGACGTACTTGTTCCTCCTATATATACCTACGTACCCCGAAAACATCCAGGAGCACCACGAAACACAATTTCCACCTCCGTAACCTTCTGTATCCGCGAGATCTCATCTTGGAGCCTTTGCTGGCACTCTACCAGAGGGGGAATCGACCACGAAGGGCTTCTACATCAACATCCTTGCCCCTCCGATGAGTTGTGAGTAGTTTACCACAGATCTACGGGTCCATAGTTATTAGCTAGATGGCTTCTTCTCTCTTTTTGGATCTCAATACAATGTTCTCCCCCTCTCTTGTGGAGATCTATTCGATGTAAACTCTTTTTGCGGTGTGTTTGTCGAGATCCGGTGAATTGTGGGTTTATGATCAAGTTTATCTATGAGTAATATTTGAATCTTCTCTGAATTCTTTTATGTATGATTGAGTTATCTTTGCAAGTCTCTTCGAATTATCATTTTGGTTTGGCCTACTAGATTGGTCTTTCTTGCCATGGGAGAAGTGCTTAGCTTTGGGTTCAATCTTGCGGTGTCCTTACCCAGTAACAGAAAGGGTTGCAAGGCATGTATTGTATTGTTGCCATCAAGGATAACAAGATGGGGTTTACATCATATTGCATGAGTTTATCCCTCTACATCATGTCATCTTGCTTAATGCGTTACTCTGTTATTATGAACTTAATACTCTAGATGCAGGCAGGAGTCGGTCAATGTGTGGAGTAATAGTAGTAGATGCAGGCAGGAGTCGGTCTACTTGTTACGGACGTGATGCCTATATACATGATCATGCCTAGATAATCCCATAACTATGCGCTTTTCTATCAATTGCTCGATAGTAATTTGTTCACCCACTGTAATACTTATGCTATCTTGAGAGAAGCCACTAGTGAAACCTATGGCCCCCGGGTCTATCTCTTATCATATTTGCTTCCAATCTACTTTTATTTGCATCTTTACTTTTTGCATCTATATTATAAAATACCAAAAATATATTTATGTTATCATACTATCTTTATTAGATCTCACTTTTGCAAGTGGCCGAGAAGGGATTGACAATCCCTTTATTGCGTTGGTTGCGAGTTCTCAGTTTGCTTGTGTAGGTGCGTGGGACTTTTGAGGAGCCTCCTACTGGATTGATACCTTGGTTCTCAAAAGTGAGGGAAATACTTATGCTACACTTTGCTGCATCACCCTCTCCTCTTCGAGGAAAACCAACGCAAGCTCAAGACATAGCAATGATCAAGTTTATCTATGAGAAATATTTGAATCTCCTCTGAATTCTTTTATTTATGATTGAGTTATCTTTGCAAGTCTCTTTGAATTATCAGTTTGGTTTGGCCTACTAGATTGATCTTTCTTGCCATGGGAGAAGTGCTTAGCTTTGGGTTCAATCTTGCGGTGTCCTTTTCCAGTGACAGTAGGGGATGCAAGGCACGTATTGTATTGTTGCCATCGAGGATAAAAAGATGGGGTTTATATCATATTGCTTGAGTTCATCCCTCTACATCATGTCATCTTGCTTAATGCGTTACTCTGTTCTTATGAACTTAATACTCTAGATGCAGGCAGGAGTCAGTCGATGTGTGGAGTAATAGTAGTAGATGCAGGCAGGAGTCGGTCTACTTGTTATGGACGTGATGCCTATATACATGATCATGCCTAGATAATCTCATAACTATGCGCTTTTCTATCAATTACTCGACAGTAATTTATTCACCCACCGTAATACTTATGCTATCTTGAGAGAAGCCACTAGTGAAACCTATGCCCCCCAGGTCTATCTCTTATGATATTTGCTTCCAATCTACTTTTATTTGCATCTTTACTTTTTGCATTTATATTATAAAATACCAAAAATATATTTATCTTATCATACTATCTTTATTAGATCTCACTTTCGCAAGTGGTCGTGAAGGGATTGACAACCCCTTTATTGCGTTGGTTGCGAGTTCTCAGTTTGTTTGTGTAGGTGCGTGGGACTTTTGAGGAGCCTCCTACTGGATTGATACCTTGGTTCTCAAAACTGAGGGAAATACATACGCTACACTTTGCTGCATCACCCTCTCCTCTTCGAGGAAAACCAACGCAAGCTCAAGATGTAGCAATGATCAAGTTTATCTATGAGAAATATTTGAATCTCCTCTGAATTCTTTTATTTATGATTGAGTTATCTTTTCAAGTCTCTTCGAATTATCAGTTTGGTTTGGCCTACTAGATTGATCTTTCTTGCCATGGGAGAAGTGCTTAGCTTTGGGTTCAATCTTGCGGCGTGCTTTTCCAGTGACAGCAGGGGAAGCAAGGCACATATTGTATTGTTGCCATTGAGGATAAAAAGATGGGGTTTATATCATATTGCTTGAGTTTTATCACTCTACATCATGTCATCTTGCTTAATGCATTACTCTGTTCTTTATGAACTTAATACTCTAGATGCAGGCAGGAGTCGGTCGATGTGTGGAGTAATAGTAGTAGATGCAGGCAGGAGCCGGTGTACTTGTTGCGGACGTGATGCCTATATACATGATCATGCCTAGATAATCTCATAATTATTCGCTTTTCTATCAATTGCTCGACAGTAATTTGTTCACCCACCGTAATACTTATGCTATCTTGAGAGAAGCCACTAGTGAAACCTATGCCCCCCGGTGAAGGAAATATGCCCTAGAGGCAATAATAAAGTTATTATTTATTTCCTCATATCATGATAAATGTTTATTATTCATGCTAGAATTGTATTAACCGGAAACATGATACATGTGTGATTAGATAGACAAACATACAGTCACTAGTATGCCTCTACTTGACTAGCTCATTAATCAAAGATGGTTATGTTTCCTAACCATAGACATGTGTTGTCATTTCATTAATGGGATCACATCATTAGGAGAATGATGTGATTGACATGACCCATTCCGTTAGCCTAGCACTTGATCATTTAGTATATTGCTATTGCTTTCTTCATGACTTATGCATGTTCTTGTAACTATGAGATTATGCAACCCCCGTTTACCGGAGGAACACTTTGGGTGCTACCAAACGTCACAACGTAACTGGGTGATTATAAAGGAGTACTACAGGTTTCTCCAAAGGTACATGTTGGGTTGGCGTATTTCGAGATTAGGTTTTGTCACTCCGATTGTCGGAGAGGTATCTCTAGGCCCTCTCGGTAATGCACATCACTATAAGCCTTGCAAGCAATGTAGCTAATGAGTTATTTATGGAATGATGCATTACGTAACGAGTGAAGTGACTTGCCGGTAACGAGATTGAACTAGGTATTAGATACCGACGATCGAATCTCGGGCAAGTAACATACCGATGACAAAGGGAACAACTTGTTATGCGGTTTGACCGATAAAGATCTTCGTAGAATATGTAGGAGCCAATATGGGCATCCAGGTTCCGCTATTGGTTATTGAGCAAGAATAGTTCTAGGTCATGTCTACATAGTTCTCGAACCCGTAGGGTCCGCACGCTTAACGTTACGATGACAGTTTTATTATGAGTTTATACATTTTGATGTACCAAAGGTTGTTCGGAGTCCCGGATGTGATCCAGGACATGACAAGGAGTCTCGAAATGGTCGAGACATAAAGATTGATATATTGGAAGCCTATATTTGGATATCGGAATTGTTCCGGGAGAAACCGGGATTTTTCCGGAGTACCGCGGGGTGACCGGAACCCCCCCCCCCCCGAGGGTTATTGGGCCTACATGGGCCATGAGGGAGAAGAGGAGGGCCGGCCAGGGCAGGCCGCGCGCCCCCTCTCCCCCTAGTCCGAATAGGACAAGGAGGAGCGGGGGGCGGTGCCCCCCTTTCCTCTTTCCCCTCCCCCCTTTCCTTCTCCACCAAGGCAAGAGGGGGGAGTCCTACTCCCGGTGGGAGTAGGACTCCTCCGGGCGCACCCCTTGGGTGCCGGCCGCACCTCCCCCTCCCTCCTTTATATACGGGGGAAGGGGGGCACCCTAGAACAACACAAGTTGATCTTCGTGATCGTTCCTTAGCCGTGTGCGGTGCCCCCCTCCACCATATTCCACCTCGGTCATATCGTCGCGGAGTTTAGGCGAAGCCCTGCGCCGGTAGAACATCATCATCGTCACCACACCGTCGTGCTGACGGAACTCATCCCCGGCACTTTGCTGGATCGGAGTCTGGGGATCGTCATCGAGCTGAACGTGTGCTGAACTCGGAGGTGCCGTACGTTCGGTACTTGGATCGGTCGGATCGTGAAGACGTACGACTACATCAACCGCGTTGTCATAACGCTTCTGCTTACGGTCTACAAGGGTACGTGGACATTACTCTCCCCTCTCGTTGCTATGCATCACCATGATCTTGCGTGTGCGTAGGAATTTTTTTGAAATTACTACGTTTCCCAATAGTGGCATCCGAGCCTAGGTTTTATGCGTTGATGTTATATGCACGAGTAGAACACAAGTGAGTTGTAGGCGATACAAGTCATACTACTTACCAGCATGTCATACTTTGGTTCAACGGTATTGTTGGATGAAGTGGCCCAGACCGACATTACGCGTACGCTTACGCGAGACTTGTTTTACCGCCGTGCTTTGCACACAGGTGACTAGCGGGTGTCTATTTCTCCAACTTTAGTTGAACCGAGTGTGGCTACGCCCGGTCCTTGCGAAGGTTAAAACAGCACCAACTTGACAAACTATCGTTGTGGTTTTGATGCGTAGGTAAGAACGGTTCTTGCTAAGCCCGTAGCAGCCACGTAAAATTTGCAATAACAATGTAGAGGACGTCTAACTTGTTTTTGCAGGGCATGTTGTGATGTGATATGGTCAAGACGTGATGCTATATTTTATTGTATGAGATGATCATGTTTTGTAACCGAAGTTATCGGCAACTGGCAGGAGCCATATGGTTGTCGCTTTATTGTATGAAATGCAAACGCCCTGTAATTGCATTACTTTATCACTAAGCGGTAGCGATAGTCGTAGAAGCAATAGATGGCGTAACGACAACGATGCTACGATGGAGATCAAGGTGTCGCGCCGGTGACGATGGTGATCACGATGGTGCTTCGGAGATGGAGATCACAAGCACAAGATGATGATGGCCATATCATATCACTTATATTGATTGCATGTGATGTTTATCTTTTATGCATCTTATCTTGCTTTGATTGACGGTAGCATTGTAAGATGATCTCTCACTAAAATTTTCAAGAAGTGTTCTCCCTGAGTATGCACCATTGTGAAAGTTCTGCATGCTGAGACACCACGTGATGATCGGGTGTGATAGGCTCTACGTTCAAATACAACGGGTGCAAAACAGTTGCACACGCGAAATACTCAGGTTAAAACATGACGAGCCTAGCATATACAGATATGGCCTCGGAACACGGAGACCGAAAGGTCAAACGTGAATCATATAGTAGATATGATCAACATAGTGATGTTCACCATTGAAAACTACTCCATCTCACGTGATGATCGAACATGGTTTAGTTGATTTGGATCACGAGATCACTTAGATGACTAGAGAGATGTCTGTCTAAGTGGGAGTTCTTAAGTAATATGATTAATTGAACTTTAATTTATCATGAACTTAGTCCTGGTAGAATTTTGCAAATTATGTTGTAGATCAATAGCTTGCATTGTTGCTTTCATATGTTTATTTTGATATGTTCCTAGAGAAAATTGTGTTGAAAGAAGTTAGTAGCAATGATGCGGATTGGATCCGTGATCTGAGGTTTATCCTCATTGCTGCACAGAAGAATTATGTCCTTAATGCACCGCTAGGTGACAGACCTATTGCAGGAGCAGATGCAGACGTTATGAACGCTTTACTACCTCAATATGATGACTACTTGATAGTTTAGTGCACCATGCTTAACGGCTTAGAATCGGGACTTCAAAGACGTTTTGAACGTCATGGACCATATGAGATGTTCCAGGAGTTGATGTTAATATTTCCAGCAAATACCCGAGTTGAGAGATATGAAGTCTCCAACAAGTTCTGTAGCTAAAAGATGGAGGAGAATCGCTCAACTAGTGAGCATGTGCTCAGATTGTCTGGGTACTTCAATCGCTTGAATCAAGTGGGAGTTAATCTTCCAGATAAGATAGTGATTGACAGAATTCTCTAGTCACCATCACCAAGTTACTAGAACTTCGTGATGAACTATAGTATGCAAGGGATGACGAAAATGATTCCCGAGATCTTCGTAATGTTGAAATCGACGAAGGTAGAAATCAAGAAAGAGCATCAAGTGTTGATGGTTGACAAGATCACTAGTTTCAAGAAAAGGGCAAAGGGAAAGAAAGGAAACTTCAAGTAGAATGACAAGCAAGTTGTCACTCCCACGAAGAAGCCCAAAGCTGAACCAAAGCCTGAGACTGAGTGCTTACACTGCAAAGGAAATGGTCACTGGAAACGGAAATACCCTGAATATTTGGTGGATAAGAAGGATGGCAAAGTTAAGAGGGGTATATTTGATATACAGGTTATTGATGTGTACCTTACTAGTGTTTATAGTAGCCCCTGAGTATTTGATACTTGTTCGGTTGCTAAAAATTAGTGACTCGAAACAGGAGTTATAGAATAAACATAGACTAGTTGAAGGAGAAGTGACGATGAGTGTTGGAAGTAGTTCCAAGATTGATATGATCATCATCGCACACTCCCTATACTTTCGGGATTAGTGTTAAACCTAAATAAATGTTATTTGGCATTTGCGTTGAGCATGAATATGATTTGATCATGTTTATTGCAATACGGTTATTCATTTAAAGTCAAAGAATAATTGTTGTTCTGTTTATATGAATAAAACCTTAAATGGTCATACACCCAATGAAAATAGTTTGTTGGATCTCGATCGTAGTGATACACATATTCATAATATTGATGCCAAAAGATGCAAAGTTAATAATAATAGTGCAACTTATTTGTGGCACTGCCGTTTGGGTCATATCGGTGTAAAGCGCATGAAGAAACTCCATAAAGATGGATTTTTCAGAATCACTTGGTTATGAATCATTTGATGTTTGCGAACCGTGCCTTTTGGGCAAGATCACTAAAACTCCGTTCTCCGGAACAATGGAACGAGCTACTGACTTGTTGGAAATAATACATACCGATGTATGCGATCCAATAAGTGTTGATGCTCGTGGCAAGTATCGTTATTTTCTGACCTTCACAGATGATTTGAGAAGATATGGGTATATCTACTTAATGAAGCACAAGTCTGAAACATTTGGAAAGTTCAAAGAATTTCAGAGTGAAGTGGAGAATCATCGTAACAAGAAAATAAAGTTTCTGCGATTTGATCGCGGAGACAAATATTTGAGTTACGAGTTTGGTCTTCAATTAAAACAATGTGAAATAGTTTCGCAACTCACGCCACCTGGAACACCACAATGTAATGGTGTGTCCAAATGTCATAATCGTACTTTAGTAGATATGATGCGATCTATGATGTCTCTTATCGGTTTACCACTATCGTTTTGGGGCTATGCATTAGAGACAGCTGCATTCACGTTTAATAGGGCACCATCTAAATCCGTTGAGATGACACCATATGAACTATGGTTTAGCAATAAACCTAAGCTGTCGTTTCATAAAGTTTGGAGTTGCCATGCTTATATGAAAAAGGTTTCAACTTGATAAGCTCGAACCCAAATCGGAGAAGTGCGTCTTCATAGAATACCCAAAGGAAACTATTGGGTACACCTTCTATCACAGATCCGAAGGCAAGTTATTCGTTGCTAAGAAGGATCCTTTCTAGAGAAGACGTTTCTCTCGAAAGAAGTGAGTGGGAGGAAAGTAGAACTTGATGTGGTAATTGTACCTTCTCCCAAATTGGAAAGTTGTTCATCACAGAAGTCAGCTCCAGTGATTCCTACACCAATTAGTGAGGAAGTTAATGATGATGATCATGAAACTTCAGATCAAGTTGCTACCGACCCTCGTAGGTCTTCCAGAGTAAGATCCGCACCAGAGTGGTACGGCAATCGTGTTCTAGAAATCATGTTACTAGACCATGATGAACCTACGAACTATGAGGAAGCGATGATGAGCCCAATTTCCACGAAATGGCTTGAGGCCATAAAATCTGAGATATGATCCATATATGAGAACAAAGTATGGACTTTGATTGACTTGCTCGATGATCAGCAAGCCATGTTAAATAAATGGATCTTCAAGAGGAAGACGGACACTGATAGTAGTGTTACTATCTACTAAGCTTGACTTGTTGCAAAAGGTTTTCGACAAGTTCAAGGTGTTGAATACGATGAGATTTTCTCACTCGTATCGATGCTTAAGTCTGTCTGAATCATGTTAGCAATTGCCACATTTTATGAAATCTGGCAAATGGATGTCAAAACTGCATTCCTTAATGGATGTCAAAACTGCATTCCTTAATGGATGGCAACCAGAAAGTTTTTGTCAATCCTAAAGATACTAACAAAGTGTGCAAGCTCCAGCAATCCATCAATGGACTGGTGCAAGCATCTCGGAGTTAGAATATACGCTTTGATGAGTTGATCAAAGCATATGGTTTTATACAGACTTTTGGAAAGGCCTGTATTTACAAGAAAGTGAGTGGGAGCACTACAAAATTTCTGATAAGTATATGTGAATGACATATTGTTGATCGGAAATAATGTAGAATTTTCTGGAAAGCATAAAGGAGTGTTCGAAAGGAGTTTTTCAAAGAAAGACCTCGGTGAAGCTGCTTACACATTGAGCATCAAGATCTATATAGATAGATCAAGACGCTTGATAAGTTTTTCAATGAGTACATACCTTGATAAATTTTTTGAAGTAGTTCAAAATGGAACAGTCAAAGAAAGAGTTCTTGCCTGTGTTGCAAGGTGTGAAATTGAGTAAGACTCAAAGGCCGACCAGGCAGAAGATAGAAAGAGAATGAAAAGTCATTCCCTATGCCTCAGTCATAGGTTCTATAAAGTATGCTATGCTGTGAACCAGACCTATTGTATACCTTGCTCTGTGTTTGGCAAAGGAATACAATTTTGATCTAATAGTAGATCACTGGACAGCGGTCAAGAATATCCTTAGTGAGGACCAAGGAAATACTTCTCGATTATGGAGGTGATAAAAGAGCCCGTCGTAAAAAGTTACATCAGTGCAGGCTTTTACACCGATCCAGATGACTCTAAGTCTCAATCTGGATACATATTGAAAGTGGGAGCAATTAGCTAGAGTAGCTCCATGCAGAGCATTGTAGACATAGAATATTTGCAAAATACATACGGCTCTGAATGTGACAGACCCGTAGACTAAACTTCTCTCACGAGCAAAACATGATCATACCTTAGTACTCTTTGGGTGTTAATCACATAGCGATGTGAACTAGATTATGGACTCTAGTAAACTCTTTGGGTGTTGATCACATGACGATGTGAACTATGGGTGTTAATCATATACAGATATGAATAGTGCTGTTAAATCACATGATGATGTGAACTAGATTATTGACTCTAGTGCAAGTGGGAGACTCAAGGAAATATGCCCTAGAGGCAATAATAAAGTTATTATTTATTTCCTCATATCATGATAAATGTTTATTATTCATGCCAGAATTGTATTAACCGGAAACATGATACATGTGTGAATACATAGACAAACATATAGTCACTAGTATGCCTCTACTTGACTAGCTCATTAATCAAACACTACAGGAATCTTCTACTTTGCCATCTGCCATGGCGGATGGCAAAGGCATGGATGGCGGACGGCAAAGACCTTTGCCGTCAGCCGCGGACGGCAAAAGGTGACGGCAAAGTAGGGGACGGAAAAGAGCTGCATTGCCGTCTGCTTCGGGCAGCTGACGGCAAAGGGGCCTTTGCCCTCAGCAGCGGACGGCAAAGAAGACGGACGGCAATAAATGCGCTGTTACTCCGTTAGGTGGTTAACGGCAGGCCTTTGCCGTCCGCTGCGGACAGCAAAGCCTTTGCCGTCTGCTGCTGATGGCAAACTGACCAAATTGGTCAGCCTCCCAGGAAGCACAGTTGCCTGCCATGTGGCCTTTTTGCCGTCCGCCGCTGATGGCAAAGAGCCCTTTGCCGTCCGTGGCAGACGGCAAAGAGCCTTCATATTGTCTCTTTTTTTCTGTTTTTTAATCCAACAATTTTCACATCAAATATATGACATATATAGATATATTTCCATATCACATATCCAGCACATAAGTTTCATATCACGTATCACATCAGTTTCATCCATACACATTGTTCATACATAAGCAAGTTCCATCCGTACACATTGTTCATACATAAGCAAGTTCCATCCATATACATATTACAATGCAAAGTTTCGTCAAGATAGCAAGTTCTATCATAGCAAGCTAGATACAATGCAAAGTTTCATCAAAGGAAAAGCAAGCACTCCATTATAGCAAGCTAGCTTCCATGAAGTGAATGAAATCTGCAAAATGGTAAATAAGAAAGTTAGAAATAGGTGACTAGAACAAGAAGAAGACTAGAACAAGAAGTATATGTCATTTATGAGCTAACTTAGGTGAAATGGATCATATATGAGCTAACAAAAGTTGAAATGGGTTGTTTATGAGCTAACTTAGTTGAAATGGATCATTTATGAGCTAACTTAGTTGAAATGGGTCGTTTATGAGCTAACTTAGGTGAAATGGATCGTTTATGAGCTAACTTAGGTGAAATGCATCATTTATGAGTTTTTATGAGCTAACTTAGTTGAAATGGGTCGTTTATGAACTAACTTAGGTGAAATGGATCATTTAAGAGCTAATTTAGGTGAAATGGATCATTTTTAGCTAACTTAGATGAAATTGATCGTTTAGGAGCAAATCTAGGTGAAATGGGTCATTTTGGAGCTAACCTACGTGAAATGAGTCATTTTGGAGCTAATCTAGGTGAAATGGGTCATTTTAAAGCTAACGTAGGTAAAATGGATCATTTACGAGCTAATCTACTAAAATGGGTCATTTTAGAGCTAACTTGGATAAATTGGATCACCTATAAGCTAACTAAGGTAAAATGAGTCATATTAGAGCTAACATAGGTAAAATGGATTGTTTATGAGCTAACTAAGTTAATTATGCAATTTTTGACATAAGTAAGCTTATTAAGTCATTTTGAAGGAAAAGAAGCTAACTCTAGGTCATTATGGTAAGCATATTGGAGGAAATAAAGCTAAGTTTAAGTCTAGAGAAACTTACCGTGATCAGGGAGGTGTAGGAGCGGGCTGGCTCGTGCCGGTAGCTGGAGAAGGATCGTGCGATGCGTTTCTGGAGTTAAGCTGCACCAAAGATCATTTCCAATGTCTCGTTAGCATTATGACACTCAAATGTTAATACTAGCAAGTAATGTCCATTCAAATTAAACTCACCGTGCTCCCAGGAGCAATCACTGGCATCGGCGGAGCGGTCTGACCGGACTTCTCGCACATAGACTGCACATTTGGTTTTCACAACAGAGTCATACTAGTTAGTAATGAGACTCAAATGTTAAGACTAGCAAGTAATCTGCAGAAGAAACTTACCACAAGGAGCTCATACATGGCCCTTGCCTGCATGTCATTCCATGCCCTCTCCTCCTCCAACATCTTTGTCGTCCTCTCTTCCAACTCCCGCTGCCTCTCCGCCGCCTCCGCCAGAAGTTTCTCCGTTCTATCTCTCTCACTCTGTATAGCAGCCTGCAACACCACTCACATGACCATTTGTAATCATTGATGGAAGCGCACACAATGTAATGGAGAAAGATAGCTGAGTACGTATAACTATCCTTGATGGCGAGTTGGACTGGCCGTTCACGAGGCCTTATCTCAGGAGCGGAGCTCGACTGGCGCGCCTTGATCTCCGGGAGAGTGCTAGGACAATAGATAAGTCCATCTCCCATGGCTATGGAGCCATGGGACCTCCCGCCACCAGATATCATCAGCAACTCTGTATCAATGGGACCCTGGCTCGGGTTAAAGTCCTCCCCTTTCCTCGCATTCCCCTGATCTCTATATTGCACGAGCTTGTCGTGGGCGGAGATGTTGGTGAAGTTCTTTGGATCATCGAGGTCAGACGCAGAGAATGCCTTGACTTTCTTGTAAGAGCCAGTGTGGGCCATGGCATACAGGTCGTACACCTCTGGCACCTTATTCGCCTTATTGTAGCGTGCCTGAAAGAGAGAAACAAAGTAAATTAGTAATTAAAGGGCTAAAGCTAGCATGATGAATGAATTGCATGAATCATGAAGCAAACCACATACCCAGTTTCGCCCATACTGAAATAAGTTGGAGCTGCCTTGGTGGTGTGGCACACCTTCCATTTGGGCACGTTTGTCCTTGGCCTCGTTGTGGGTGGCCCACCATTCTTTTGAGCACCACCCATCGACCAACACCTCCCAACAATCCATCCGATCCGCACACCATCTCTGAGGGGCCTAAGTTAGCAAATAGAAACTTCAGCGCTACGGCTATGAATTACTAAATGAAGGAATTAAGTACAATGCCTTAAGAATTACCTTCATGTACTGCTCCTTACTCAAGAACTTATCGCGGCAATCCCGCTTGGACTTCTTTATACCACGGTCGGCGTAGTAGTCTCGAACAGACTGCACCCGAGCCTCATGCCGTAAGTTCTGAAGTAGGCGCTTGCACTCCTTCTGGATAACATCTTCCGCCTCCTCCTCGTATCCCTCCTCACACCTGTAGAATGTCTACAATCAAATGAGACAATATTGATTAGTACAATTAATAACTAGCTAGTTGAAGATTTTTAATTGTGTAAAGGAGAAATTACCCAGAACTTTCTGATCACCATGTCTTCCCTCGTCTTGCACAAGACACCGTCGATAATCTCACCCGGCGGGGCCGGGGAAGCCAAGTAGTGCTCCCAACTCAATCCAACCTCTGGAAGCCGACCCTCACCAGGCAACGTGACGAACCCCGGAAAGTTTTGCCGAATTAGAACTCCAAGGACGGAGTTGGGCCGGCAGACACTTTCATGGTGGTCCCAACCCCTGCAGCATGACAAGGCCAACGCATTAGTTATTTCAAGAAACGTGAATGCAGAAGGTACAAAAAGATTAAATGCACTTACCTCTCCCCATCATGGAAAATCAACCACGTCTGCTCACGGGTCGCCGGCACGGACGGGAGCCGTGTAGCACCACGCTGGAAGACGTTGCCCACCTCCTCCCCCTCCTCCTCAAAATCAGTTGGCTCCCCGCCATCATCAGCATGGCCACTCAGCTCCCCGCCATCATCAGCATGGCCACTCAGCTCCCCGCCATCCTCAGGCTGACCCGACCAAGTACCCCATCCAGACGTGTGCTCCTCCGAGGTCTCGTGGTCCCAACTCTCGTGGGCCGAAGGGCCGTCGACCCGAGGCTCGTGGGCCGAAGACCTGTGGACCGAAGGCTCGTGGACCGGAGTCCGTGTAGCCTCCTCCTCAGATGAGTCCACCGTAGCAGTCACGTGCTCGGGTGAAACAGCTGGGGGCGGCGGCGAGGAAGGCGCCGTAAGAGTCACCCTACCTCCTCTCCCGCGACCACGTGCTCCACCTCGGCCCTTCTTCTTACCTTGTCCCCTGCTGGGCACCGCGGTCGACGAAGAAGGGCCCGGCGGTGTTGCCATACTGTCCAGCAACGCTCGGCGGAGAGGTGTGTGTGGAATGGAAGACCTCACACTACGCGCCGACGAAGAAGGGGCCTCGGCGCGCTCCCGACCAGCGCCCACCATCTTTCAACACCTGCCATGACAAAGAATAAATGAAATTAGTACAACATGAAAAAAAGTACCGACATGAATAATAATATGTATATCACTTAAGTGTATCATCATCAAGTATAACATAAACAACTGCACATTTAAAACTACCCGATCAACACAATTATATATGATGTTTTTCATAACAAAATCGAAAAATATATGACCTAACTAATAATTCACAAATATATGACCCCGTCGGCCTCTGGAAGGCCAAAGAACACCTTTTCGGGAGGTGTCGGGGGTCAGGGTGTCGTGTCGGTGTCGGGGTCGGGGTCGGGGTCTCGGGGTTGAGGTGTCGGGTCGGGGGTGCCGGGTCGGGGTCGGGGTGCCGTGTCGGTGTCGGGGTCGGGGTGTCGGGTCAGGCTCGGGGTCGGGGTGTCGGGTCAGGCTCGGGGTCGGGGTGTCGGTGTCGGGGTCAGGGTCGGGGTCGGGGTCGGGGTCTCGGGATCGGGGTGCCGGGTCGGGGTCGGGGTGTCGTGTCGGTGTCGGGGTCGGGGTGTCAGTGTCGGGGTCGGGGTGCCGGGTCGGGGTCGGGGTCGGGGTGCCATGTCGGTGTCGGGGTCGGGGTATCGGGTCAGGCTCGGGGTCGAGGTGTCGGTGTCGGGGTCGGGGTGTCGGTGTCGGGGTCGGGGTCGGGGTGTCGGGGTCGGGGTCGGGGTCTCGGGGTCGGGGTGTCGGGTCGGGGTGCCGGGTCGGGGTCGGGGTGTCGTGTCGTTGTCGGGGTCGGGGTCTCGGGGTCGGGGTGTCGTGTCGGGGTGCCGGGTCGGGGTCGGGGTGCCGTGTCGGGTCAGGGTTTTTTTCCTCTTTTTTCCTTTTCTTCTTCTTCCTCTTCTTCCTTTTCTTCCTTTTTTTCCTTCTTCTTCTTCTTCTTCTTCTTCTTCTTCTTCTTCTTCCTCCTTACCTTTTCCTCTTCTTCTTCTCCTCCTCTCCTCTTTTTTCTTGTTCTTCTTCCTCTTCTTATTTTTTCTTCTCCTCATCCTCTTCTTCTTCTTCCTTTCCCTTTTCCTCTTCTTCTTCTCCTCCTCCTCTCCTCTTTTTTCTTCTTCTTCTTCCTCTTCTTCTTTTTTCTTCTCCTCCTCCTCTTCTTCTTCCTTTCCTTTTTCCTCTTCTTCTTCTCCTCCTCTCCTGTTTTCTTCTTCTTCTTCTTTTTCTTTCCTAAAACTGAACTAAACCTAAAACTAAACCTAAATCTAAACCTAGATCTAAAACTAAAACTAAAACTAAAACTAAATCTAAACTAAACATAAACCTAAAACTAAAAAAAAGAAAAAAAGGAAAAAACTAAATCTAAACCTAAAACTAAACTAAAACTAGAACTAAACCGAAAACTAAACCTAAAACTAAAACTAAAACTAAATCTAAACTAAACATAAACCTAAAACTAAAAAAATAGAAAAAAAGGAAAAACAGAGGAGGTAGAGCTCACCTGGGCTGGTGGAGGAGGTGGCCGGTGGAGGAGGGGGCGGGGCGGCCTGGGGCGGCGGCGCCAGGCCCGGGGCGGTGGGGCGCGGGGGGGCGCCGAGACGGCAGGGCGGCGGGGGCGACGGGGCGGGGGGGGCGGTAGGTCCACGGCGCCGGGCGGCAGTGGCGACGAGGCGGGGGGCCGGTGGAGGAGGGGGGCGGGACGGCCTGGGGCGGCGGCGCCGGGCCCGGGGCGGTGGGGCACGGGGAGGCTGGGGTGCGGCGGCGGGCGGGCCGGGGCGGGGTGCCGGTGGGGCGGCGGGGCGGTGGGGCTACCGGGCGGCGGCGAGTGCTGGGGGCGGCGGCGCGTGTGTGGGAGCAGGAGAGAAACAGAGAGAGAGGGCGGGGTGGGGCGCGCCGTTATTTTTGTTGAATGTTTGCCGTCCGCCCTCTTTGTCGTCCGCTTTTTTGCTCTTTGCCGTCTGCTAGCAGACGACAAAGAGGGGGTATGTTAAGTATTTTTTAAACAGCTCCTCAATGGGCCCCCCCTCCCTCTTTGCCGTCTGCTAGCGGACGGCAAAGATTCTTTGCCGTCAGCTAGCAGACGGCAAAGAATAGGCTGATGGCAAAGGCTTTCTTTGCCATCAGCCAGTTCTTTGCCGTCTGCTTTCGGGTAGCTGATGGCAAAGAGCTTCTTTGCCGTCCGCTAGCTGACGGCAAAGAGCTGGCAGATGGAAAAGTAGCTGATTCCAGTAGTGAAAGATGGTTATGTTTCCTAACCATAGACATGTGTTGTCATTTCATTAATGGGATCACATCATTAGGAGAATCATGTGATTGACATGACCCATTCCGTTAGCCTAGCACTTGATCATTTAGTATATTGCTATTGCTTTCTTCATGACTTATGCATGTTCCTGTAACTATGAGATTATGCAACACCCGTTTACCGGAGGAACACTTTGGGTGCTACCAAACGTCACAACGTAACTGGGTGATTATAAAGGAGTACTACAGGTGTCTCCAAAGGTACATGTTGGGTTGGCATATTTCGAGATTAGGTTTTGTCACTCCGATTGTCAGAGAGGTATCTCTGGGCCCTCTCGGTAATGCACATCACTATAAGCCTTGCAAGCAATGTAGCTAATGAGTTAGTTACGGAATGATGCATTACGTAACGAGTAAAGAGACTTGCCAGTAACGAGATTGAACTAGGTATTAGGTACCGACGATCGAATCTCGGGCAAGTAACATACCGATGACAAAGGGAACAACGTATGTTGTTATGCGGTTTGACCGATAAAGATCGTCGTAGAATATGTAGGAGCCAATATGGGCATCCAGGTTCCGCTATTGGTTATTGACCAAGAATAGTTCTAGGTCATGTGTACATAGTTCTCGAACCCGTAGGGTCCGCACGCTTAACGTTACGATGACAGTTTTATTATGAGTTTATATATTTTGATGTACCGAAGGTTGTTCGGAGTCCCGGATGTGATCCAGGACATGACGAGGAGTCTCGAAATGGTCGAGACATAAAGATTGATATATTGGAAGCCTATATTTGGATATCGGAATTGTTCCGGGAGAAACCGGGATTTTTCCGGAGTACCGGAGGGTGACCGGAATCCCCCCGAGGGTTATTGGGCCTACATGGGCCATGAGGGAGAAGAGGACGGCCGGCCAGGGCAGGCCGCGCGCCCCCTCTCCCCCTAGTCCAAATAGGACAAGGAGGGGGGGCCGCACCCTCCTTTCCTCTTTCCCCTCCCCCCTTTCCTTCTCCACCAAGGCAAGAGGGGGGAGTCCTACTCCCGGTGGGAGTAGGACTCCTCCAGGCGCACCCCTTGGGGGCCGGCCGCACCTCCCCCTCCCTCCTTTATATACGGGGGCAGGGGGCACCCTAGAACAACACAAGTTGATCTTCGTAATCATTCCTTAGCCGTGTGCGGTGCCCCCCTCCACTATATTCCACCTCGGTCATACCGTCGCGGAGTTTAGGCGAAGCCCTGCACCGGTAGAACATCATCATCGTCACCACGCCGTTGTGCTGACGGAACTCATCCCCGACACTTTGCTGGATCGGAGTCCGGGGATCGTCATCGAGCTGAACGTGTGCTGAACTAGGACGTGCCGTACGTTCGGTACTTGGATCGGTCGGATCGTGAAGACGTACGACTACATCAACCGCGTTGTCATAACGCTTCCGCTTACGGTCTACGAGGGTACGTGGACATTAGTCTCCCCTCTCGTTGCTATGCATCACCATGATCTTGCGTGTGCCTAGGAATTTTTTTGAAACTACTACGTTTCCCAACACCGGGGTCTATATTTTACTATATAAGATTTCAATCTACTTTTATTTGCATCTTTACTTTTTGCATCTATATTATAAAATACCAAAAATATATTTATCTTATCATACTATCTCTATCATATCTCACTTTTGCAAGTGGCCGTGAAGGGATTGACAACCCCTTTATTGCGTTGGTTGCGAGTTCTTTGTTTGTTTGTGTAGGTGCGTGGGTCTTTTGAGGAGCCTCCTACTGGATTGATACATTGGTTCTCAAAAACTGAGGGAAATACTTACGCTACTATTGTTGCATCACCCTTTCCTCTTCAAGGAAAACCAACGCAAGCCCAAGACGTAGCAAGAAGGATTTCTGGCGCCGTTGCCGGGGAGGTCTTCGCTCAAGTCAAGACATACCAAGTACCCATCACAAACCCATCTCCCTCGCATTTACATTATTTGACATGTGCCTCTCGTTTTCCTCTCCCCCACTTCACCCTTGCCGTTTTATTTGCCCTCTCTTTCCCAATCTCCTCCTCTCTTTCGCTTGCCTTTTTCTGTTTGCTTGTGTGTTGGATTTCTTGGTGCCATGGCGCAAGATAATACCAAATTGTGTGATTTCTCGAATACCAATAATAATAATTTCCTTAGTACTCCGATTGCTCCTCTTAATGATGTTGAGTCTTGTGAAATCAATACTGCTTTGCCGAATCTTGTTATGAAAGATCAACTCGCCGGCCTTCCTAGTGAAGATGCCGCTACTCATCTAAACAACTTTGTTGATTTGTGTGATATGCAAAAGAAGAAAGATACGAATAATGATATTGTTAAATTGAAGTTATTTCCGTTTTCACTTAGAGATCATGCTAAAGTTTTGTTTTCGTCTTTGCCTAAAAATAGTATTGATTCTTGGAACAAGTGCAAAGATGCTTTTATCTCTAAGTATTTTCCTCCTGCTAAGATTATCACTCTTAGGAACGATATTATGAATTTTAAACAACTTGATTATGAGCATGTTGCCCAATCTTGGGAAAGAATGAAATTGATGATTCGCAATTTCCCTACTCATGATTTGAATTTATGGATGGTCGTACAAAAAATTTATGCCGGTTTGAACTTTGCTTCTAGAAATCTTTTAGATTCGGCCGCGGGAGGCACGTTTATGGAAATCACGTTAGGAGATGCTACAAAACTTCTTGATAATATTATGGCTAATTATTCTCAATGGCACACCGAAAGATCTTCTAGTAAAAAAGTGCATGCTATAGAAGAAATCAATGTTTTGAGTGGGAAGATGGATGAACTTATGAAGTTGTTTGCTACTAAAAATACTCCTCTTGATCCCAATGATTTGCCTTTGTCTACTTTGATTGAGAATAATAATGAATCTATGGATGTGAATTTTGTTGGTAGGAATAGTTTTGGAAACAATACTTAGAGAGGAAACTTTAATTCTAGATCGTTCCCTAGTAATTCCTCTAATAATTATGGAAATTCCTACAATAATTTCTATGGTAATTTTAATAAGACGCCCTTTGATTTTGAGAATAGTGTGAAAGAATTTATGATTTCTCAAAAGAATTTTAATGTTTTTCTTGAAGAAAAATTGCTCAAAGTTGATGATTTGGCTAGGAATGTTGATAGACTTTCACTTGATGTCGATTCTCTTAAACTTAGATCTTCTCCTCCTAAGCATGATATCAATGAAAAGCAATGAGAATTTCCATTGATGAGTGCAAGGAAAGAACCGCTAGATTGCGTGCTAAGAAAGATTGCTTTATAAAGGCGTGTTCTTCTAGTTTCCATGAAAATAATGATGAAGATCTTAAAGTTATTGATGCGTCTCCTATTAGATCTTTGTTATGAATCTTGATAATAATGGGACTGGAGATGAGTCAACTTTACCTAGAAGGCGTCCCAAGAATTCGGAGTTTTTAGATCTTGATGCTAAATTTGGTAAAAGTGGGATTGGAGAGGTCATGACTTTAAATAGTATTGAACCCACTATCTCGGATTTCAAGGAAATTGATTATGATAATTGTTCTTTAGAAGGTTGTATTTCCTTGTTGCAATCCGTTGTTAATTCTCCTCATGATTATAGTCAAAATAAAGCTTTTACCAAACATATCGTTGATGCCTTGATGCAATCTTATGATGAAAAACTTAATTTGAAAGTTTCTATACCTAGAAAGCTTAATGATGAGTGGGAACCTACTATAAAGATTAGAATTAAAGATCATGAGTGTTTTGCTTTGTGTGATTTGGGTGCTAGTGTTTCCATGATTCCGAAAACTTTATGTGATATTCTAGGTTTCCATGATCTTGATGATTGCTCTTTAAATTTGCACCTTGCGGATTCCACCATTAAAAAGCCAATGGGAAGGATCAATGATGTTCTCATTGTTGCAAATAGAAATTTGGTGCCCATAGATTTTATCGTTCTTGATATAGATTGCAACCTTTCTTGCCCTATTATTCTTGGTAGACCTTTCCTTAGAATGATTGGTGCAATTATTGATATGAAGGAAGGGATTATTAGATTCCAATTTCCATTAAAGAAAGGCATGGAGCACTTTCCATGAAAGAAAGTCAAATTACCTTATGAATCTATCATGCGAGCTACTTATGAATTTAGTGCCAAAGATGGCACTACTTAGATCTATCTTCGCTTTTATGCCTAGCTAGGGGCATTAAACGATAGCGCTACTTGGGAGGCAACCCAATTTTCTTTGTGTTTTTTGTTTTTGTTCCTGTTTAGTAATAAATTTTGCATCTACCTTCTGTTTAGATGTGTTTTTTATCTTTCAATTAGTGTTTGTGCCAAGTAGAACCTATAGGATAACCTATGATGATAGTTGATTTGATTCTGCTGAAAAACAGAAACTTTGCACGCACGAATTTAGTTTTGTTAAATCACAGAAATGTGCTTTTGCGTTGATTATTTTTTATTCTGATCAATAGACAAATTTTCCAGGAATTCCTATTTTGGTAGGATTTTTAAAGTTCCAGAAGTCTGCGTTAGTTACAGATTGCTACAGACTGTTCTGTTTTTGACAGATTCTGTTTTTGGTGTGTTGTTTGCTTATTTTGATGCATCTATAGCTAGTCAAATAGTTTATAAACCATAGAGAAGTTGAAATACAGTAGGTTTAACACCAAAATAAATAAAGAATGAGTTCATTACAGTACCTTATGTGGTGCACTACTAGAAAAAGGGCTATAGATGGAATTGACACTAATGGCGCACCAGACAAGCGGTGCGCCATTAGTATATACTAATGGCGCACCACCTTCTGATACGCCATTAGAGTTAAAACTACTAATGGCGCACCTGGCCCAAGGTGCGCCATTAGTATCAAAAAAAATTTGAACTAGTGCGCCTGTCCAAACATACTAATGGCGCATCCAGACTCAGTGCGCCATTACTAGTTGTAACTAGTAATGGCGCACCTGTCGGAAAGTGCGCCACTAATGTTGGTTTTTTTATTATATTTTTTTCCTTTTTTTGCAAAACTACTAATGGCGCACTGTTCCACTGTGCGCCATTACTAGTTTAAACTAGTAATGGCGCACTGTAGGACGGTGCGCCATTAGTATGTTTTTTTTGCAAAACTACTAATGGCGCACCACCAGAAGGTGCGTCATTAGTAACCTGGATTACTAATGGCGCGTTTAGAGTTGGTGCGCCATTAGTAAGTGGGCAGCAACAAGATATTTTGGACAACCTCTCCTACCCACACTCACTTTCTCCCCACTTCATTCTCTCCACCTCCTCCTTGTCTCGGGTGCCTCCTCTTTTTCACCTCATTTCCACCATAGATTCATTCAATTTAAGTGGTTAAATTACCTTGTTTTGATAGGTAAGTAAAGGGGGAAGCTATATTTATGTTGTTCTCCCTACAACAATGTGCACATGCACTTTTTATGGCATAGCTAGATCTATGTATGTTCGTGGTGTTGCATATGTTTGTGGTGCTGCATATGTGTTTGTGTTTGGAGGTGTACCGGTATTTGAAATGCGATAGTTGCCAATATTTTGCCGGAATGTTGATTCATTTCCGTTTCGGCGAGAATTTTGGCATTAAGCATTCTTTTTGGTCCTATTTTTAGGGAAAGTCATGCCAAATTTTTTCTTGGTTCTAAAATATCGTTTTGCTCTGCCCCGCAGGCGACCATGGTCCGCACGATGACCGAAGGCATCGTGAATAGGTTTTTGAGGTCCGTGAAGGCCGAGATGCTTCAAAAGAACGAGACAGAGATAAGATGTCCGTGTCGAAGATGCAAGCTGAAGAGCCTTATTGCGGACCCGGATTCCGGGCAGGTGCGGGACCACCTGCTCTTGCGTGGTTTCATGGATGGCTATCGGTGGCAAGGTGATGAAGATGACTACGAAGTCATCCATGGGGGTCGGGCAAGAAATGAGGAAGGGCAGCAAGACAACCACCGCGGCTCAGGCGGGCGAGAAGACGAAGAATCCCCAGGAGCTGATCACGACGGTGATGCTGTACACAGTCATCATGTAGAAGATGCAGGACATGATGATGAGGAAGATGCCGGAGCAGACGACGGGCATGATCATGAAGATGATGATGCCGGCGGAGCAGACGACGCTGGACCATCGATGGGCTGGGTGCAGGACCCTCATATTCAAGAGCTGCTTCTCAAGCAGACGGATAACGCAAGAGCTGCCGCCCGAGAGAAAGCCAAGATGGATCAACTTGAGTTAGACGCGGTTACTCTATTGTGTGAAGGATGCAGGCCCGAGGATACCCGCCTGAAAGTAACGCTCATGGCTCTGGAGATGAAGGTAAAACACAAAATGACCGACGCATGCTTCGACGAGAACATGTCATTCTGGCACGAACGTCTTCCCAAGGGGAACAAGTGCCCGACCAGTTTGGAGGAGGCGAAGAAAATCGTGTGTCCTCTGGATTTACCGCACGTGAAATATCATGTGTGCATGAACAATTGCATCATTTATCGGGACGAGCACACGGAGTCTACCATATGTCCGGTGTGCCGCGTCACTCGATACAAGAAGAGGAAGAAAGCTCCTCGAAAAGTGGTGTGGTACTTTCCGATCACTCCTCGTCTGCAGCGGTATTTCGCGGACCCTAAGGTAGCAAAGCTCCTGCGTTGGCACGCGGATAGGGAGGAGAAGAAGCGAGAAGATGACGCAAATGATCCGGAGATAGATAAAAAAGACAAGATGCTGAGTCACCCTAAGGATGCGAGCCAGTGGCAAGCGTTGAACTTCGAAGACCCAGAATTTGGGAACGATCCAAGGAACATCGTGCTGGGCGCGAGCACCGATGGAGTCAATCCGTTTGGCAGCCAGAGAAGCACACATAGCACCTGGCCTATGTTTGTGTGGATGTAAAACCTTCCCCCCTGGTTGTGCATGAAGAGGAAGTACATTCACATGAGTATGCTAATTGTAGGGCCGAAACAACTAGGGAATGACATCAATCTGTATCTGGGGCTGCTGAAAGAGGAGCTTGACACGCTGTGGAAAACGCCAGCCAATACATGGGATGCCGGAGAGAAAGAATATTTCCCTATGAGAGCCGCACTGCTCACGACGGTGCACGACTATCTCGGTTACGGATATCTCGCGGGGCAGGTAGTCCACGGATTTTCTGGATGCGTAAGGTGCATGGATGACACAACGTATCGCCAGCTAGATAGAGATCCCGGGTCTTCGAAAACCGTGTTCATGGGACATCGAAGGTGGCTTCGCGACGATGACCCGTGGAGGAAACGCAAGGATCTGTTCGATGGTGAAACCGAACCCCGAAAACGCCCGTGTACGAGGAGCGGCGAGGAAATAGACAAGCTGTTAAAAAATTGGAAAGACTGCCCACTACCGGGAAAGAAGCAAAAGGCGCCAGAGCCGGGAAAGAAGCGAAAGGCGCCAGAGCCGCTGCTGAAGGTATGGAAAACAAGGTCTGTTTTCTGGGACTTGCCGTACTGGAAGATCCACCGTGTGCCTCACAGCCTTGATGTCATGCATATCACGAAGAACGTGTGCGAGAGTCTGCTTGGTACCCTGCTCAACATGCTAGAGAGGACCAAAGATGGGCCGAAAGCAAGGGCAGACTTGAAATCAATGGGCATCAGGCAGGAGCTTCACGCTAATGATGATGATGATGATGATGATGATGATGAGGCGAAGCAGGACACAGTAAGTCATCGCAAAGGCAAAAAGGCCAAGAAGACCGGAAATGACTACCCTCCCGCGTGCTTCACTCTAAGTCAGGAGGAGATCGAGCAGTTTTTCACCTGCCTCCTAGGAGTAAAACTTCCTTATGGTTACGCGGGGAAGATAAGCAGATACCTAGACCCAGCGAAGCAGAAGTTCAGTGGGATGAAGTCTCACGACTGTCACGTGCTGATGACGCAGATACTTCGAGTTGCAATCCGTGGGATCATGGACGCGCACGTCCGTGAAACGCTATTTGGCCTATGCAACTTTTTCGACGTCATCTCTCGGAAGTCGATTGGCGTGAGGCAACTCAGAAGGCTACAGGAAGAGATCGTGGTGATACTGTGCAAGCTTGAGATGTACTTCCCGCCCGCATTCTTCGATGTTATGGTGCATCTGCTGGTCCATATAGTGGAGGATATCATCCAACTTGGGCCAACGTTCCTGCACAGCATGATGCCATTCGAAAGGATGAATGGTGTCATCAAAGGATACGTTCGCAACATGTCACGTCCAGAGGGAAGTATAGCTAGGGGCTTTCTGACCGAAGAGTGCATCTCCTACTGCATGAATTATCTAGGCATTGAGAACCCCGTTGGTCTGCCCGTCAACAGGCACCTCGGCAGGCTCGCTGGATGGGGTCACCGAGAGGGTCGCCGCGAAATACATGTCGACTTAGAGGGTCGACTCGCCGACTTTGAAAGAGCAAACCTAGTCGCGCTACAACACATAGACGTGGTCGATCCTTGGGTGGTAGAGCACAAAACCTTTATTAAGAAGACATACAATGACCGAGGCCAACAGAGGACGGACGGAGATATAATCAAAGAGCACAACTCATGTTTCACGCGTTGGTTCAAGCAGAAGCTTCTGTCGTACCCTTTACATGAGGATTCTTCCATGGAAGAACAACTCATATTCGCCTTGTCACAGGGCGCCGAGCACAACCTAATGACCTATGAGGCGTACGATATCAACGGCTACACATTCTACACCGAGGCCAAGGACATGAAGAGCGATGGTTATCAGATCTCCGGGGTAATGATGGAATCCTACACCGGTAATGACAAGGACAGATACTACGGAAGGATCGAGGAGATCTGGGAGCTGAGCTACGCTGGAGAGAAGGTCCCGATGTTCCGTGTCAGATGGGCAAAGAGCGTCCTAAAAGAAGACCGGTATTTCACCACCATGGTTATACCCGAAGCCAAATCCAAGACCGCGGGCGCAAACGTCACCGCGAAAAATGAGCCATGGGTACTGGCTTCCCAAGTTGACCAATGCTTCTTCATTACCGACCCGTCAAAGCCCAGTCGTATTGTCGTGAGGAGAGGCAAAAGGAAGATCATCAGAATGGATGGAGTAGCCAATGAGCAAGACTTCGACAAGTACGGCGACCCGAGGATCGAACATGACGACGACGATGAAGTAGCAGCATACACCACAAGAAGAAGCAGGACCACCCTACCTAAAGGACGTCCGTTCCACAGAAGAACTCCATTTGCGAAAAAGAAGGGCAAGAAGATTGTGACCAGATAGCTAGCTAAGATCGATTGTATTTAAATCGTAGCCTTCATTTCTCGATTGTATTTCATGGGCACTTTTTGAACTATCATCAATATTTTTAAATTTCATGGACACTCGATCTCGATCCCCCTCCATCTCGATCGCTATCCCACCTCGCCAGATCCGGCCCCCCTCGCCGCCGAGCACCCCCCGGTCCACCGGCCGCCGCCGCCGACCCCCCGCACCCTCGATTCCCCTACTCAACCGCCGCCGCCGACCCCCCGCACCCCTCCCCTACTCAACCCCCGCCGCCGACCCCCCGCACCCCTCGCACCCTCCCCCGCTCCACCGGCATTACTGTTTGATGATATTTTTAAAAAAATTATTAATGTCTTATAGAAAAAATATTACTGTTATGATTTAAATAAGTTTGAACATATTTAAACACAAATAAGTATCAAACAGCATTTTAAATGCATAAAAAAAATTGTGGAGCCTGGGAATCGAACCCAGGACCTCCTGGTGTGAGAACTGGCTGCTGATCAGTCGAGCTAGTAGAGGAAGCTTGATGTGGATCAGGTCAGGTGGAAGATAACCTGTTGGCTCGAGCAGAAATAAAAAAAAAATACTAATGGCGCACCAGGGCGAGGTGCGCCATTAGTATGGATGTACTTATGGCGCACTGAGGTGTGGTGCGCCATTAGTATGGATGTACTTATGGCGCACTGAGGTGTGGTGCGCCATTAGTATTGTGCCGCCCCCATCCATACTTCCTCCCCGGCCCAAACCTATCCCCTCTCTCTCCCTCGCCCTCGCCCTTATCCCCTTCCCCTCTCCTCTCCCGACGCCGCTGCCCCGCCGCCTCGACGCCGCCCCGACGCCGCCTCGCCGCCTCGACGCCCCCCCCGCTCCTCCTCCGGCACCTCTCCGCCCAGACCAAGCCCAAGGCCGCTCCGCCTCCACCTCCTCCGCCTCCGCCGTCGGACGAGGGCGCCACAGCGTGGGCCCGTCGCGCGGCCGCGCTCTCGCTGCTGGGGCTCACCGGTGCCGTCGCCGCGAGCGCCTTCAGCGACCTCATCGTCCGCAGCAAAGGAGCCCCTCCACCGCCCGCAGCCAAGGAGTCGAGTCGATCGCCGCCGAGGAGCCGCGTCGCCAACCGCCAGCGTGGAGTCGACCGTCGCCGAACAACCCCGCCGTACTTCCTCAAGATCCAGGGCGTTGTAGGTAAGATTCAGGCCGATATGGTCACTCCTCTGCTTGTCTGACTACCGGTAGTGCCACCTGAAGCTTCGATCCAATGCAGGGTGACGCTGTCTGCAACCAAGGAGCCACCTAGCCCTCTACATCAAGAAGTTCTCCTTCCCTTTGTCTTACTTCGCCCCCAAATCCAGCCCCTGGAGGTAAGCGTGAAAATAGATCCCGTTTTTCTTTTCCACTTCATATGTTATTTCTAGTTTCCCCGTGAATGTGATTGCCCATTAAATCTTGTTGGCTCAACGATGAACTAAACAAGATCATGTCAGTTCGTTTGAGATTGGAGATTTCACAGTGCTAACCATCCATCTCTCATGTTATAATTAGGGTAAATTAAGTATTTAGTTGATTTCTGGACAGACTGAAGTATATACATTTTACTAACCAGTGTTATGTGCTATGTTATTATATGTTTATGTAATTCTTCTAGTCCCATCTACATTGTTTATTCACATAGCTATATTGCAACTCTTTGTTCTCGATTAGCACCGTCAAGTTATTTTAATGTTGTTTTTGTTGTTGTTGATTTGGGATGTGTTCTTAATCGCAACTTTCATTAGAGCACTTGGTGTTCAGTAGTTAATCCCTTGTGTACTGCCTTTTGCACGCTCCAAAAGCTATGTAGGCTAATTCAATTTAAATTTTGTACTTGGGACTGAGTACATCGTCTTTCTATGGCCTCTGATGATTAAAAAAATATGATGATTACTTAGGCTGCGTTTGGCTACTCAGTATTTTTGGAGTTTTAAAAGAATACCATGGTTTTTGAAAAAATCCCAGTTTTAAATACTTTAACGTGTTTGGTTTTGACAAATACTTTAGTTTTACAAACCGTGGTATATCTAAAGCCATGGTTTTTTTGCTGTATCTAAAAAAGAGGTCTCAACCTCTTTTTTGTAAACTGAGAAACACTTGCTCGAGTCCATCTTCTTCCGGTCCTCCTCACCCATCTCTTCCGCAGCCACAAAATTAAGATTACCACCTAGCAAGCTTGACTACTCTGTCGCTGATGTCTTCAATCGTTGGCTATTGTTCTAGTGCAACAAGAAGCAGCCTGTACAGTAGATAGTACTAGAGGTTCAGTCCTATTGGATGGTGCGTGTACACGTACAAAAAAATTAGCGAAGGCTTAGACCCTGGAGTAGATCGATTGATACTGAGCAAAGTTATACACAGCAGTCCTAGAGTATGTCGATGGGGGAGTTATGAGCTGTTTACTGGTACGGCTACACAGTTCACTTTTTCGCCGTAACATAGATGGTGATGTTAGTTTTATTGCGTTGGGCTGTGGGGATTTTGAGCTGTTTTCTGACATGTCTTCTTTTAGTGTACTTGTCTCCCCGCTTGTTGGTTACTTCTCATGGTTAGAAGATGTGTTGTAGCTTTTCTTAGACTTGTACTGTAAACGGATTTGGTTGTAATAGAAATGACATTTTCTCTACTCAAACTCATTATATTGGAATTATTTGAAGATGTGTGGTGTTAGCCTATCGGTAATAATTATGTGTTAGTGTGAGTTTATTCTTCCTGTGAGCATTCTAATTTTATTTCTCTGGATTCAAGCAATGGGTTTGGACTTGCAAGATTCAGTTCACAAGTACTTGTGGGCTTTGGCTTTTAGCCCAATGAGGTCTCTTACTTGTGACAATTCAGTTGTCAGTGTAATATGTTAGAAACTGCTACTATGTCTCTAGAAGAATCATCACTCTTTACACACTTATTAGAAACCAGTTTATTTCATCTGGTGAGACTTGTCTGTCTTCAGGCTCAGCTGCCGTAGGGCTGTTAGACATGAGCAGCCGCCAATTAATTCTGCTCCTGGTGTTCCCCACTTGCAGTTAATAAGAAAGTATTTTGGTTTTGCAAGATTCTGTGTTTTACTACTAGCACAATTATGCATTGTGTTGTGTCTGCTCAGAACACGAATGACCTTCCTTTAATTGGCACACCCTCTGTTCCTAAATATGAGATGTTTTCATAGTTCAACTAAACTGTCAAAACGTCTTACATTTAAAAACAGAGGTAGTACTTGCTAAGTTACTACACCCTCCATTCCAAAATACTTGTCTTGGTTTTAATTCAGATTTGAACTAAAACAATAAAAGCAAGCAGAACTCTAATACACAACAAAGTTATTCTGATCCAGTATTGCTTGTAGTGGTTTGTCCAAAATGTTGAATGATACTGCTTGGAGATGCATATATTGTTTCACCTCTTCACATGCCAATATATTTTCCATGTTGTGATGAAGGCCTTTTTTGCCTTGTCCACCTGAGAGGCCCTTGAGTTTGCTGGAATGTCAATTAACTTCCGTTCCAGCAAATTCGGGTACTCCATATGTCCTATTTTCAGCAAAGGTCATGCTAAAATTTTCCGTGAATTTTAGCATGACTTTGCTAAAAATAGGACATATGGGGTACTTGTGACTAATGCATGGGCCGGGGTACTTGTGACTAATGATGAAAGCTTAGGCTTTTAGGGTGCCTCGGCGTCGAAAAACACTCAATGATAAAAGCTTAGCTTTTAGGATGCCTCGGTGTCGACAAACCCTAAATGATGAGACCATGATCTTGTTCCTTGACAATAACCAACTTTGTTCCTATTTATAGAGAAACATGGCCAACAACGATGAGGCCGGGGGTTCGGGCGGCAAGGCATTCTGGAAGCTATCCCAGGAGCTGGAGGAACAACCTCACTTGTATGAGGATGCCGCCTTCCCCACCGATCCTGAGACCACTGATGGTACCGCCGAGGATGACCCCACTGATGCCACCACTGATGGTGCCGCCGAGGATGCCACCACTGATGATGGCGGCGCACGCACAGATGGCAGCCAACCGAAGAGGCAATGGAAGGACCGGCGCCCGACCGTGCTCCGCACCCTCAAGGAGGAAGTTACTGAAGTGGACTCCGACGGGAATCCAACGGCGCCCGAACGAATAGTCAAGGGGTACTCGCTTCAGCTCGGGTGCATTCTCTGGAGCACCGTCTCGATCAACACCGAGAACCTGAGGCATCCTGACTGAGGGAATTTGCGCAACCTCGTCTTCACGAAGCTGCACGAACGATACAAGTTCCCCGCTGAATTTGAAAACACAAGCCTCAAAGGGAATAAAGTGAACAATGCTGCCCTCACGAAGATGAGCAAGGCCCTATCTACTTGGAAAAGCAATGTGAAGAGAATGATCGAGAAAGGTGAGAGTTATGAGAAGATCAAGGAGAAAAATCCTTCGATCACCGAAGATGACTACAACGACTTCAAGATCAATTGCTCGAGCACCACAAACTCCGAATCAAGTCAGTGGGGGAAAGAAATGCGGGAGTTGAACTTAGGGAAACACAAACTCGGTCCCGGCGGTTACAGAGTGGCGGAGCCTATATGGGACAAGGAGGACGCGGAGCATGCCGAGCAAGGCCTACCGCCCCGCTTCGAGAAATACAGCGGTAACAAGTAGACCAGGAACTATGTCAAGGCCCGGTACAAGGAGGACCCGATAACAAAGGAGCTTACCACGGATCCGAAGACCAGGGCGCTTGAGCTTATTCTGGTAAGGAATACACCCCCGCGTAATTAGCTCCATATGGTTGCATTCTAATTATTGAAGCCAAATTTCTAAATGGTTCACAGTCCTTCCGCAAACGACTGAAAGCAGTAGCGCGGGGTCGACTAAGAGAAACCCTTGGGACACCACTCTAAATAGGGCGTTGAATGTAATGAAGAATAAGGATAAGCTCAGTAAGCCGACGTTAGCTGGTCGTGTGGCCGGCAAAGGCTTGTCCACAAAATGGGGGTCATACTATACCGCTGGTGTGCGGAAGGAGAAAAAGACCAGCTCAGAAAGCCAGGCGCGCGAGGTTCAAGAACTCAAGGCACAGGTGGCGCGGATTCCGGAGATTGTCCAAGAGCAAGTGCAAGAACAACTCGGAGCGACGATCTCCACCATTGTGCCTACCTTGATCGAGGGGTTGAGTGCGTGGATTGCGGGCGACCAACAGGGGTCGCCCCCGATTCCTAGCTTCACGGCCAGCAACTCGCAGAATGCGATGGCGGGGCCATTGGTGTCTCCGGCGGAGGCGCATTGGTGTCTCCGACGCCGGCACGGGAGCTTAATGCACCCGGGTGTACGCCGGCCGGCACCTCTGCAGCAAGCGGCCCCTCCGACAACTGCACGCCCGCCGTTGGCGGTGCCTCGACATTAGCCGAGCTCGACGCCATCATCATGGTAACTAATTAAGCCTCTCTCGGCCGAGGACTTCATCTCCTTGCCTTTGACTGGGCATCCCTGACGCCCTACATGTTTTCGCAGGGCGCCGCCGACATTCCGTGCACTCCCCTGCACTTCGTGAACAACGAGTTGGTCGATGTCGCCAAGGGCAAAATCGTTCAACCGGGCAACCCCTTGTTCCACGGTACCCAGATGCCACCCAACTTGTTTAGGGTTGAATTGGTTCGGGTGTTGCCAGACTGGGACGAGTTGTTACCTTCGATTCGACCCGTCGGGGCTGACGATGATGACGTGATGACCCTCAGCGCCTGCCTGAGCTGGCCCCTGCTTTGGCCGAAGAGCCAGATTCGTTTGGGGTTGGGGGACACCACCACAAAGACAACACCGCCAGTCGTGCCGGTGCCAAGTCGGCCCCATGGCAAGACCGCCGCAACGGTGCCGGACATCCCTATGCCACTGGATCCAAACATGCATATGGCACAGGATCAGAACGACGACGACGACGATACATTTGGCAATGTCGATCAGTACTTTGCCGAACATGGGTACGATGGCGACTTCATGGGGCCTCCTTCTCAAGAACCCAACCCAACAAAAGACGTGCGCGATCTAGCTGGTACTGCGGAGAAGCCAAGTTGCAACAGGCGTCGTCTGCCGTTCATCTCTCAGGAGACGCCTCCAGCTGCCGACTTCACCGAGCCTCAGATAGGCGAGGTGCGAAATATTATCAGCCCCAACACACTCAAGAAGGCGGTCTGTGAGCAGAACTCGGTCCCATTACAGGAGAAGAAGAAGGCATGCAAAAGAAAGACTAACAAGGGTGCGAGCCAGCCGGCACCGAGTACGATCCGTGCTCAGGACGGGCCACCTTCACCTAAGGATATCTCGAGGAGGGTGCATGTGGCGGGTAGGGCGATGCTACCGACAAATATGCTCAATGCTGCAACCGGTGCTATGCGGAGTCTGCATGACAGTGTTCTTTCTTTGGAGAAGCGGCGTCTCAGAGAGAAGGATGTGGCATACCCGGTTTTCACGGCCAAGGTGCCAGAGGGCAAGGGCTTTGTGGATAACTCCATCGGGCGTACGATCGTCCTGCGGTTTGATGACATCCACGCTATGTTGAACCTTCATCCGCTGCACTACACCTTCATTCGGCTATTTTCGCTGAGTACGGAGATGCGGATCATTCGCGACAAGACCCCGGACATCATGATAGTCAACCCCTTCTACATGCGTGCCAAGATCTTGGGCAGCGCTGGGGACCGGCAAGTCGCGAGTTCTTACCTCGAAGGCGTCATTCTGGCAAACCAAGATAAGGATAACTTCCTCGTGCCTTACTTTCCCGAGTAAGTCCTCCCCTCAACCGGCCCATAACATATGAATTCTTAGATTTCGATCGTTTTTCTTTTAACATTCCGTGTTTTCTGCAATGACACACATTGCACGCTCATCCTCCGAAGCCCCAAATATTCCATGGCCACGTATTTCGACCCGGACTGTCAGTCGAACGTAGACTACACAAATGTCAAGAAGGTTCTTGATGATGTTCTCCCCGGCTACGCCAAATCTGGAGGCACCTTCACCAGGCCTATTCATAAGTATGGCAAGCACGTGTTCTCCCACAATACAACATTCTGCTGCGTCAAGCAGCCGCCTGGCGGTCAGAAGGGTGCCTACTACGCCATCCATCACATGCGGGCGATCGTACGGGACCATCATCAACTTCTGCTAGTGAGTAAACTCAAAGATTGGGCCGCGAGCGTGTCGGCAATCCAGGACGCGGACATCAGACAAGAATTCTTTCGCATCCAGTCGGAGTTTGCGGAAATCATCCATCAAGATGTCCTTCGTACCTCGGGGCAGTTCTACCTCAGAAATCAACCGTCCAACAGTGACATCGACACAATGCTACAAATGCAGGCTGACAACGCCCGTTCTTTCATGACTCCCACGATAGACGGCGGCTTCATACACGCTCCGGTCCCTTGAGTCGAGTCGAAAGCAGTGATGCTGTGTCTAGTTCTGAAACATCGATTGGCTCATGTTGAAATTAAACTTTAATGAACTTGTAGTATGTCTCTTTGGTTTCGAGAGTCGTTCAACTTAGATGTAATCGATGCTATTAATGTCTTGCTTTTCTCTTCCGATCATTCTGTTGCATACTTATATATTTCTTATGTATTGTCCGTGAATTGGTACTAACGTTTCGTTTGGCTAGTGCATAGTGATGCCGTCGTATGTCGTGTACAAGGGTAAGGTTCCCGGAGTCTACGACGACTGGGAGGAGTGACCGAGACAGGTTCACCGATTCAGCGGTAACAGTTACAAAGGGTACACCACCAGGGCCGAGGCCGAATCTAGATACGCCCGCTATCTAGCGGGAGAGGGGAGGGAGCATTCGAGGAACCGGATGAAGACGAGTTTCATCGTGATGATGCTCATCGTGATGACCGCAGCTCTCTTCTATGTGATGGTAGTTTAGATGATCGATATCGACTTGTAATGTGAAGACAAACTCGCTAATCGCGGTCTCGAGACTTGTAATATAATGTTCTATCTTTGTTCGGTCTTTTAAATTCGAAGACTAATATGATGAATTGTATTCAGAGACTAATCTTCTATTGTATTCGATGAATCTGTTGTTGATGTGTGCTGTCTATATTTTGTCTAATTATACATTTTGTAACCTGTGCAAAAAATAGAAAATAAAAAAATAAAAAAAACTAATATTAATACTAATGGCGCATCACATCACAGTGCGCCATTAGTATGCCAAAGGATACTAATGGCGCATCATTAAATAGTGCGCCATGAGTATGCCGAAGTTACTAATGGCGCATCTTGTTGTTGTGCGCCATTAGTATGCCAAAGCACCTCGGTATACATGGCCCCCTGGGAGGCATACTAATGGCGCATTGTTGTATATATTAATGGCGCATCCATGGTCCGCCATTAGTATACCAGATACTAATGGCGCACCAGTGGTGTGCCATTAGTAAAATATACTAATGGTGTGGCACTAATGGCGCACCACTAATGCGCCATTAATGGCCAAATTAGGTGCGCCATTAGTAGGCCTTTTCCTAGTAGTGGTGGTTTTGTTTTCTTTCACTAACGGAGCTTATAAGATTTCCTGTTGAGTTTTGTGTTGTGAAGTTTTCAAGTTTTGGGTAGAGCTTTGATGGACTATGGAATAAGGAGTGGCAAGAGACTAAGCTTGGGTATGCCCAAGGCACCCCAAGATATTCAAGAATAGCCAAAAGCTTAAGCTTGGAGATGCCTCCTCTTTCGTCTTCGTTCATTGGTAACTTTACTTGGAGCTATATTTTTATTCGCCACATGATATGTGTTTTGCTTGAAGCGTCGTGTATTATATTAGTTTTTGCCTTTTAGTTTACCACAATCATCCTTTCTGTACACACCTTTTGGGGGAAGCCCACTTGATTAGAATTTGCTACAATACTCTATGTGCTTCACTTATATCTTTTGAGCTTAATAGTTTTTGCTCTGGTGCTTCACTTATATCTTCTAGAGCACGGCGGTGGTTTAATTTTGAAGAAATTGCTAGTCTCTCATGCTTCACTTATATTATTTTGAGAGTCTTTTAGAACATCATGGTATTTTCTATGGTTACAAATTTGGTCCTAGAATGATGAGCATCCAAGTTGGGTATAATAAAAACTATCATAGAAAGTGAATTGGATGCTATGATCAATTTGATGCTTGATAATTGTTTTGAGATATAAAAGGTAGTAATGTTAGGGTCATGCTAGTAGGTAATTATGAAATTGAGAAATACTTTTGTTGAAGTTGGCAAGTCCCGTAGCATGCACGTATGGTAAAAGTTGTGTGACAAATTTGTTGCATGAGGTGCTCTTTTGATTGTCTTCCTTATGAGTGGCAATCAGGGACGAGCGATGGTATTTTCCTACCAATCTATCCCTCTTGGGGAATGCGTAGTAGTACTTTGCTTCGAGGGCTAAGTAGACTTTTGCAATAAGTATATGAGTTCTTTATGACTAATGTGAGTCCATGGATATACGCACACTCACCCTTCCACTTTGCTAGACTCTATTATACCGCGCAACTTTCGCCGGTATCATGAACCCCTCATTTACCTTCCTCAAAACAGCCACCATACCTACCTATTATGGCATTTCCATAGCCATTCCGAGATATATTGCCATGCAACTTTCCACCTTTCTGTTTATTATGACATGTTCCATCATTGTCATATTGCTCTTTGCATGATCATGTAGTTGACATCGTATTTGTGGCAAGGCCACCTTCATAATTTTCATACATGTCGCTCTTGATTCATTGCATATCCCGGTACACCGCCGGAGGCATTCATATAGAGTCATATCTTGTTCTAGCTTTGAGTTGTAATTCTTGAGTTGTAAATCAATAAAAGTGTGATGATCTTCATTATTAGAGGATTGTCTCAGTGAGGAAAGGATGATGAAGACGATGATTCCCCCACAAGTCGGGATGAGACTTCGGAATTTACAAAAAGAAAAAGAAAAACAAGAGAAAGGCCAAAAAGAAAAAAAAAGGCCAAAGAAAAAAAAGAAAAATAAAAAAAATGAGAGAAAAAGAGAGAAGGGACAATGCTACTATCTCTTTTTCCACACTTGTGCTTCAAAGTAGCACCATAATCTTCATGATAGAGAGTCTCCTATGTTGTCACTTTCATATACTAAGTGGGAATTTTTCGTTATAGAACTTGGCTTGTATATTCCAATGATGGGCTTCCTCACAATGCCCTAGGTCTTCGTGAGCAAGCAAGTTGGATGCACACCCACTTAGTTTCTTTTTGAGCTTTCATATATTTATAGCTCTAGTGCATTCGTTGCATGGCAATGCCTACTCACTCACATTGATATCTATTGATGGACATCTCCATAGCCCGTTGATACGCCTAGTTGATGTGAGACTATCTTCTCCCTTTTTTTGTCCTCACAACCACCACCTTATACCACCTTAGTGCTATGTCCATGGCTTGCGCCCATGTATTGCGTAAGAGTTGAAAAAAGCTGAAGCGCATTAAAAAGTATGAAACAATTGTTTGGCTTGTCATCGGGGTTGTGCATGATGGGAGTATTTTGTGTAATGAAAATGAACCATGGCCTAACTATATGATTTTGTAGGGATAAGCTTTCTTTGGGTATGCTATTTTGATAGGACATGATTATTTGTTAGTATGCTTTGAAGCATTATTATTTTTATGTTTTATAAGCTTTTATCTTGAATCATTTGGATCTGAACATTCATGCCACAATAAAGAAAATTACATTGAGAATTATGCTAGGTAGCATTCCACATCAAAAATTCTGTTTTTATCATTTACCTACTCGAGGATGAGCAGGAATTAAGATTGGGGATGCTTGATACGTCTCCAATGTATCTATAATTTTTGATTATTCCATGCTATTATATTACCCCTTTTGGATGTTTATGGGCTTTATTTTACACATTTATATCATTTTTGGGACTAACCTATTAACCGGAGGCCCAGCCCGTATAGCTGTTTTGTTGCCTATTTCAGTATTTCAAAGAAAAGGAATATCAAACGGAGTCCAAACGGAATGAAACCCTCGGGAGCGTGATTTTTGGAACGAACGTGATCCGGAGGACTTGGAGTGCAAATCAAGAAGCAACCGAGGCGGCCACGAGATAGGAGGGCGTGCCCACCCCTACAGGGCACGCCCCTGTCTCGGGGCCCCTCGGGCGGCCACCGACGTACTTCTTCATCCTATATAAGCCTACGTACCCCGAAAACATCCGGGGAGCCAACAAAACACAATTACCACCGTCGTAACCTTCTGTATCCGCGAGATCTCATCTTGGAGCCTTCGCCGGCGCTCCGCTGGAGGGGGAATCGACCATGGAGGGCTTCTACATCAACACCATAGCCCCTCCGCTGAGTTGTGAGTAGTTTACAGACCTTCGGGTCCATAGTTATTAGCTAGATGGCTTCTTCTCTCTTTTTGGATCTCAATACAATGTTCTCCCCCTCTCTTGTGGAGATCTATTCGATGTAAACTCTTTTTGCGGTGTGTTTGTCGAGATCCGATGAATTGTGGGTTTATGATCAAGTTTATCTATGAGAAATATTTGAATCTCCTCTGAATTCTTTTATGTATGATTGAGTTATATTTGCAAGTCTCTTCGAATTATTAGTTTGGTTTGGCCTACTAGATTGATCTTTCTTGCCATGGGAGAAGTGCCTAGCTGGGTTCAATCTTGCGGTGTCCTTTCCTAGTGACAGCAGGGGCAGCAAGGCACGTATTGTATTGTTGCCATCGAGGATAAAAAGATGGGGTTTATATCATATTGCTTGAGTTTATCCCTCTACATCATGTCATCTTGCTTAATGCGTTACTCTGTTCTTTATGAACTTAATACTCTAGATGCAGGCAGGAGTCGGTCGATGTGTGGAGTAATAGTAGTAGATGCAGGCAGGAGTCGTTCTACTTGTTGCGGACGTGATGCCCATATACATGATCATGCCTAGATAATCTCATAATTATTCGCTTTTCTATCAATTGCTCGATAGTAATTTGTTCACCCACCGTAATACTTATGCTATCTTGAGAGAAGCCACTAGTGAAACCTATGGCCCCCGGGTCTATATTTTATCATATACGCTTTCAATCTACTTTTATTCGCATCTTTACTTTGTGCATCTATATTATAAAATACCAAAAATATATTTATCTTATCATACTATCTCTATCAGATCTCACTTTCGCAAGTGGCCATGAAGGGATTGACAACCCCTTTATTGTGTTGGTTGCGAGTTCTTTGTTTATTTGTGTAGGTGCGTGGGACTTTTGAGGAGCCTCCTACTGGATTGATACCTTGGTTCTCAAAAACTGAGGGAAATACTTATGCTACTATTGCTGCATCACCCTTTCCTCTTCAAGGAAAACCAACGCAAGCTCAAGCTGTAGCAGTGCGCTCCTTGGCCACTTTGTCTTCGGCCTTGGACAGCGCCTTCTTAAGGGCCGCCACTTCGGTCGTGGCCCCTATTAAAGTTCATGACGCTTCTATGAGCTGAAACCATTTTTTCTTTATCAATATACAGACGGGGTATCACTTACCTTTGTTCTCCTCGAGCTGCCTCTTCACGAGGCCGAGCTCTTCCTCGGTCCGCTCCAGGTCCCGCTTCAGTCCGGAGACCTTCACAATATGAGCGGCAGTGGCCAACATCGTCACCTGCTTATTCACATAGACATATTCTGATTAGACTCCTGCGGATGTTAATTGATCCTCTGTTTGGCCTTTCTTTCCGAACACCAAACAGAGCATCAGGGGCTACTCTTTATACTGTGATACTTTCTTACACTTTTATTACTTACCTCAAAGCCCATCAGGAGGCTGGCGCAGGCTTCGGTCAATCCTGTTTTGGCGGATCGGACCTTCTCAATCAGCATACTCATAAGAGTACGGTGTTCTTCATCAAAAGCGCCTCCAAGCGCTTGCAGCAAGTTGTCCGATGCCTCTGGATGGATAGAGGTCATCGGCACGGGCGGCTCGCCCCCCTTAGGGAGAGGCTGCCTGCCCGTATCCGAAACCACTGGGGGTTCCGGAGCTACCCGGCTGGGGGCCAAACTTGCTACGGCCCCCGTCATCAGAATCCATGGGGGTCTTCCCTCCCATGTGCCCAGCGTCTGGGATTTCGCCTTGGGGCATCTCCAGAACCGTCTGCCCTTGGTCCGGTATCCTCTCAGACAACACATCGGTGTCATCCGCTGGCTTGGGAGTGGAGGCTGTCGGGAGTGAATCACTATTCATCGCCGACAGGCCCAGAGACCCATCCGAAGAGGATACGTCGATGTGGGATCTGGCCGGACTGCACGAGAATGTTCGGCATGATAAGAAGCAATAAGGAAAAACATACCAGAAGTATTATAGTGTCCGGATACTTACGACTTCGCCAGGGGCTTGTCCCTGGGCAACCACTCGTCGCCGCTGTAGGTGGTTGTGGTGGAGTGGTCCGGAGGGAAGGTCTTTCCCTTCTTGGACCCTTCGGCCTCCCTAGATGGGGCGGCCTTCCTTTTCTTCTCCCCCTCCGGTTGGGGGAAGGGGAGGGATTTCCTCCTCCTCCTCCTCCTCCTTGTTTTCGTTGGTGGAGCACGCCTCGGTATCTTCGGACGATGAGTCCGATACAACCTTGCGCCGGAGACCTTTCCTGGTCCCCGCGGCCTTCTTCTTAGCCTTTTCCTCCGGCGCCTCATAGGGCGCCGGAAACAACATCTCCGTTCAGAGAGCCGATGCTGGATCTTTGGGTAATGGAGCCAGACAGTCAATCCGCTTCGCTAACACCACCCAATCCTGTTAAATTGGCATGGAGGTTTAGATTCCCCCCGCGGATGTACTAGTAAAAAGCACGTCTTGCAAAATATAAAAACTCACTGGATTGGCGGGGCGCCTTGCGCTGAGTCCGCGATCTTCGGCTGTGGGCGGTGGTACCTCAGTGGTCTTGAACAACACCTTCCAGACATCTTTGTGCGTTGTGTCGCAGAGCTCTCGCAGCGTCTGGTGTTCGGCCGGGTCGAACTCCCACATATTGAAAGCCCAACTCTGACACGGAAGGATCCGGCGGATGAGCATGACCTGGACCACGTGGACAAGCTTGATTTTCTTGCCTATCAAATTTTTGATGCAGGTCTGGAGTCCGGTCAGCTCCACCGATGAGCCGCAGGCTAAGACCTTCTCTTTCCAGGAGGTGAGCCGCATGGGGATGCCGGATCGAAATTCGAGGGCTGCCGCCGAGTTGGTGTCGCACGGCTCGGTGATATAGAACCACCCTGATTGCCACCCCTTCACGATCTCCACATAGGAGCCTTCGGGCTAGGTGACATTGGGCATCTTGCCCACCATGGCGCCTCCGCACTCCGCTTGCTGGCCGACCACCACCTTCGGCTTCACGTTGAAGGACTTCAGCCATAGGCTGAAGTCGGGCGTAATGCGGAGGAAGGCCTCGCACACGACGATAAACGCCGAGATGTTGAGGATGAAATTGAGGGCCAGATCATGGAAGTCCAGCCCATAGTAGAACATGATCCCGCGGGCAAATGGGTGGAGAGGGAATCCCAGTCCGCGAACAAAGTGAGAGAGAAATACTACCCTCTCCTGAGGCTTCGGGGTAGGAATGATCTGCCCTTCGGTAGGGAGTCGGTGCGCGATGTCTGCGGCCGGGTATCCGGCTTCCCGAAGCTTCGTGATGTCCTCCTCCTTAACGGAGGAGGCCATCCACTTGCCTCCCGCTCCGGACATGCTTGGAATGACTTTGCGGAGAAGGAGAAAGGTTGGGCGCTAGGGCTCGAGCGAGGGGGAATGGATGAGCAGAGGAAGAAGAAGGCGTGGGTGGAGAAAGGTGAATCTTTATCTCTTTATAAAGGCGGTAGAAACCATGCGCCTCCCCACTTGCCCCGTAAACTCGCTTATTCCCCAAGCGTCGTGTTGATGGCGTGGTTGGGTTACCCACACACGTATTGATGAGAATCCCGTGATAAGGGGACACAATCTCTACTTCGACAAGACGTGCCAAGGAAACCACCTCGCAATATGTGCAATAGCTGGTTGAGAAAAATGGTTCGAATGATGACCGGGCCGTGGCGTGATGTCATGCTGTGAAAAGCTGTCAGCAGATTGGATTTATGGAATATTGTACTCTCTACAGTGGTATGTGGAATTTGTTTTGCAGAGCCGGACACGATCCTTGTGTTCAAAATCTTCTATGGAGTATTCGGAGAAGGAACCCGCCTTGCAATGCCGAAGACAATCTGCACGCCGAACTCATCGTCATTGAAGCCTGGTTCAGGGGCTACTGAGGGAGTCCTGGATTAGGGGGTCCTCGGACAGCCGGACTATGTACTTGTGCCGGACTGTTGGACTATGAAGATACAAGATTGAAGACTTCGTCCCGGGTCCGGGTGGGAGTCTCCTTTGCGTGGAAGGCAAGCTTGGCAATTCGGATATGTAGATCTCCTTCTCTGTAACCGACTCTGTGTAACCCTAGCCCCCTCTGGTGTCTATGTAAACCGGAGGGTTTAGTCCGTAGGACAAGAACAATCATAATCATAGGTTAGCTTCTAGGGTTTAGCCTCTACGATCTCGTGGTAGATCAACTCTTGTAATACTCATATCATCAAGATCAATCAAGTAGGAAGTAGGGATTACCTCCATCGAGAGGGCCCGAACCTGGGTAAACATTGTGTCCCCCGCCCACTGTTACCATTAGCCTTAGACGCACAGTTCGGGACCCCCTACCCGAGATCCACCGGTTTTGACACTGATAGGGGGGGCTCTCTCCTTGCAAGGCGTTGACATTGTGGCTCTAGAGTCCGTGTTATTTTGTCTTTTTTTGTTGTGTGCCTCTTAAATATGCAAAAGTTGGATATGAGATTTTTGTATCCCTTGATGTGAATCTTGTGTCAATAACAAGCGCCCTTTATTGAAAAAATGTCGCTTCTTGGTCATATGTGATCCAATGCAAGGTCTTGCCTACCAGGCGATAAGTTCGGTTACCGCCTAGTAGCCGCAATCTCTGTACCCCATGAGAAATCACTTTACCGAGCCAAAAAAAACCTAAAAATTGAATCTGAATGAATTTTGTTCAGATTCAAAATTCAATAAAAATGGCTCGGTAACTGTCAGAATTGGGGCTCCGGGGACCCAAGAGGTTCGAACTCTGGGGTGCGCTCGTTCCTACCGCCCTACTCTTTCTTGCAGCGAACCACAATGAAGCTACGGCGCGGGCGAGCTAGCAGAGGAGAGCCGGAGACACGGTAGTTACCCAGGTTCGGGCCACCTTACGATGTAAAACCCTACTCCTACTTGGTGGTTGGATTGCACTCGCGAGGGAGAATGAGAGTGCAAGGGTTGGGGGAAGGATTGTCATCTTCTCTATGCACTATTAGAAAATGGAGCTTTAAAACCGGTTTGTAAGGGCCTTTAGTGCCGGTTATGGAACCGGCACTAAAGTGTGGGCACTAAAGCCCCCCCCCCCTTTAGTACCGGTTCGGCACGAATCGGCGCTAAAGTGCCACCACATGGCGTGAGCTCACGCCCTGGTATGGGGGACCTTTAGTACCGGTTTTAAAGCGGTACTAAAGGTTTTTTTTATTTTATTTTTTTTGAAAATTTTGGAAAACAAATTTGATTTTTTTTATTTTTAATTTTTCTGAATTATTTGATAATTTAGTCTCTAATCACCTCTCTTAACTGCTCAAGTGTCGATCACTCATTCCAAATCATCTAACTTCCCGACCGATCACCCATCCCTCTCACTACTCTAGCCCGAGCACGCTTAACTTTCGGGTTCTATTCTCCTTCGTTTCCAAGTCTACACTTGTTGTTTTCCTGACAATAGTAAGATGTTAATCCTATTAACCCTCAGGAGTTTAGCTTGAGCATGAAGTCACACATTTCACCGTTTGAGTTTGAAACTATTATTCTAAAAAAACAGTAATTATTTAGTAACGCTAATATTTCTTGAATAAGTTTGACCATAGTTTGACCACAGTTTGACCATAGTTTGACCATATTTGACCAAAATTCAAAAAATTGAAATAATTATTTAGTAACACTAATATTCTTGAATAATTATGTAGTAACATTAATACTTCTTGAATAAGTAGTTTGACCAGATTTACCCAAATTTTTTTAGAAAAACTGAAATTTGACCATATCTTTTTTTCCTTTTGGAATTTGAGGATTCTAAAAAATTCCAAACAGGCCGTAGGTGGTCTCCATCGGATGCGGATTTTCCTGCTGAATTTTTTGATATATTATACGTTTTTTCCGACATCGTATGCAAAAGTTATAATCGTTTTACATTTTCCCTACACTTTTTGCAAAACAAGTCCAAATTTAAGTTTTCAAATTTTCCTAACTAGTAGATGTAGTAATATAACTACCTCTCGAAAGATTTTATTTTCCGAAGTTTTTATCATTTTCTTTTCATTTTTGCAAAACTGAAATGGCGATACACGGGGGGGGGGGGAGGGGGGGTAGAGTTTGTAAATTGCCCTATAGTGCCGGTTTGTGTCTTCAACCGGGACTATAGGTTAAGACTCTGTAGTGCCGGTTGGTGACACAAACCGGTACTGTAGGTTAGACCTTTAGTACCGGTTTGTGTCACAAACCATCACTAAAGGGGCTCGTGGGGCCCTGGACTGACGCCAGCCTGTCACCACCCCTTTAGTACCGGTTCGTGGCACGAACCGGCACTATTGATCACATTAGTGCCGGTTTTTTATAAACCGGCACTAATGTACTTCACGTTTGACCCTTTTTCTACTAGTGATGGCTGCACCCTACCCTCCTTTTATACATGCCTTGGTCCTCTTCCCTGAAAACATTGGCAGGAATGGTTGCCACACAAACGCAATTTTGAAGGGGGACAGGGGCGCAGTCTATCCTGACGAAAAGCGGTCTTCGCCTACAAAGCGTCAAAGCCACTGCCCATGACGCGCATGTGAGCTCGGTGATGACCTCCACCCCGCGCGCTCGTCGACTTGGTCTTCTTGCACTGATCAGGCAACCGTTGGGGGTTGCTTTGGGAACCGGCATGCTGGCCTTGCTCCCTTAGCACCAAAAAGGAAAACCTCCTCATCCGCACCTACTGGCACGGTCTCTAGCATCGTTCGTCGTCGCGCGCGTCACCCATGTGAAGACTCTGGGCCACGTGACCGGGGTGAGCTGCTCCTGACTTGCTCGCCTCGGGAGGTCGCCTCGCGAGGCTCCTGGCGGCGCTTTCAGTCTGCCCGGGGTGCTTGCTGACAAGAGCCTCGCGAGGCGTCTTTCTCATCAAGTTTGCTGGCGGGCCATCTGCTGGACCTTTGCACGCGCCGAGTCCTGGGCCGAAGGCAGGCGGGCCTGGGTACCCCGGTCCCATGGGCCCGACAGTAACCGCCCGGTATTTCCGGGTCATCCTCCAGCACCCAAAACCTTGGTCCAATGCATGGCATGGTGAACTTTTTCATGGGACATAACAAGAACAATTTGATGCAAGAGATTTAAAAAGAAAAAAATAATTTGAATAAATTTTGTTCAGATTCAAAATTCATGACCGGTATTTCCGGGCCATGATAACCAAAAACCTTGGTACGATGCATGGCATGATGAACTTTTTCATGGGACAGAATTAGAACAATTGGATGCAAGACATTAAAAAAGAAAGAAATAAATCAAAGTCTGAACTCTGAAGTTACTTCAGTCCCGGAGGATACGATGCATTGGGTATTTGTTTTATTTCGGTTCTGAGCACTGCCTGAGATACATACAAACTCATCCTGTAAACGCCCTTGAGCTTATATATGTTTCCTGTATATGTACATGATGCTTGGATACAGTATATACTCGCCATTGTGCGGTGTGTATTTTAAATACTCAATTATAGAAAGGACCAAAAACGCAGAGCAAGCAAACAAACAGTAGCCGGCCGAGATCACGAGAGGACCGTCTTGAGCTTGTAGTTCCTGGCGAAGGCGCTGTACACGAAAAAGTTGATCATGGAGATGGCGGCCATGATCCAGAAGAAGTAGTCGAGGTGCCCCTGGTTGAGGTCGTCGGCGATCCACCCGGGGCTGTCCGCCGTCGCGGTGAGCAGCTCAATGACGGCGTATATGAAGGAGCTCAGGTAGCTGCCGAGCGCGATGGTAAGCAGCGCGAGCGAGGTGCACATGCTCTTCATGGTGTCGGGCGCCTCGTTGTAGAAGAACTCCAGCTGCGCGATGTAGCAGAAGACCTCCCCGCCGGCCAGGAAGAAGTACTGCGGCAGCTGCCACGCGATGCTGATCTGCTCGCCGCGCGCCGCGCTGCCGAGCCGGGACGTCTCCACGACCGCCGCGATCGCCATGGAGATCGCCATGAGGACGCGGCCCGCGCCCATCCGCTGCAGCTGCGACGGCTCCCCGCCGCCGCTGCCCGAGGAGATGGAGAACCTGCTCAGCGCGGGCACGATGACCCAGCCGTAGAGGAGCACCCAGGTGAGCACGCAGAGCACCTCGAAGGAGAGCAGCGACGCCGCCGGTATGGAGAGGGACAGCACGTTGATGTCCATGGCGCTGCCCTGCTGGATGAAGGTGGTGTTCATCTGGGAGTAGGCCACGGAGACGATGATGCTGGTCGTCCAGACGGGGAGGAGCCGCAGAAGGATCTTGAGCTCCTCGACCTGCGTGACGGTGCAGAGCTTCCAGGATGAAGAGCCCGGGTCGCCGTCGATCCTCTCGGCGAGGTCCAGCTCCGAGTAGACGGCCGCCTTGTCGAAGAAGCTGAACTCGGCGGTGTGCGCGATCCTGGGCTCGTCGTCCTTGTCGCTGGCCTCGTGGAGCAGGTCGGCGTCGGCGGGCAGGCGGAGGCTGAGCTTCCTGCAGGCGGCGACGACGACCTGGCAGAGGCTCTTGAGCGGCGAGCCGGTGGGCATGGTGCGCTTGTACATGGGCGTGGCGAGCAGGAACGCGGCGTAGGCGGCGGCGATGCAGGCGGTGGCGATCCCGAAGCCGAGCGCCCAGCTGACGTTCTGCTGGATGTAGACGATGAGGAGGCCGGAGACGATGGGCCCGAAGTCGACGCAGAGGTAGAAGAGGCTGAAGAAGGCCGCCTTGCCCTCCCGGTCCGCCACCACGGCGTCGTCGAACTGCTCGGCGCCGAAGGGCAGCAGCGAGGACCGCACCCCGCCGCTCCCGATGGCCACCAGATAGAGCCCCACGAACGCCAGCGTCTTGGCGCTGAAGAATCCGGTCGCGCCGGCCACGGCGCCGCCGGCCGCGGCGACCGGGAGGAAGGCGGAGGAGGTGACGAGGATCATGCCGAGGAGGTAGAAGGCGAGGGAGACGAGGATGGTGTTGTAGTTGCCCCAGTAGGTGTCGGCGACGACGGCGCCGAAGATGGGCGTCAGGTAGCTGGTGCCGATCCATGTGGTGACGCTGGAGGCGCTGGCGAGGTTGCTGCCGTGCAGCACCGTCTCCAGGTACACCACCAGGTTGGTCGAGATGCCGTTGAACGCCGTGCTCTCCAGGCACTCGAACCCTGCGCGCGCCACCATTGCATCATTCAAACTCGTTAGTAATTATCATTCGCTGATCAAAAATAGCTTGTGGCATGGGCATGGAGATGGAGGCATGGAGCTCACCTAGGACTACGAATGGCGCCTTGCTGCTGGGTCTGTTGTGGTCGTCGAGAAGCGGCGGTAGCGGGGCCTCCTCTTGGATCGTCGGCGAGGGAATGGCGAGCAGGGTCTCGTGTTCATTGATCCTCGGGGAAGGCAGGACCCTGGGCCTGGGGGAGGCCAAGTAGGAGAATGAAGGGGAGGCCGAGAAGGAGGGCGACGCCGAGAAGGAGGGGGAGGCGAGGCTGCTTTTGGATCGTTTGAAAGACGGAGACGAACGGTAGGTGAGCTGCCCATGATTCCAAGAAGAAACAGAGTGAGAAATTAAGCCGAATCCAAGGAACAGCAGAGGAATTACTAGCTGAATAACAAATTGCATAACTTGTAAATTACTCCTTCCGTCCCAAAATTCTTGTCTTACATTTGTCTAGATACGGATGTATCTAGGGAGAACTATACTAGCGGGCAGAAATGAACGAATCTCTGAATATATTTTTATGTACCACGTGTTAACTGGAAAGATCATAATTTTAATAGGCGGTAGTATGATGATGAAAGTAGAGCCAAATTGCACAGAGTGCTAGCCGCCATGATCCGCATAGTTTAATTAACAGAGACAAACTGTAAAGCATGCGTACTTAGTTGTCAGCCTTTGGACCGATGTACCGCTGGTTGTACTTCTTTTTGTGTTTGTTTTCTTTTCGCTACCGTCCGATCCTGCGTAGTACCCAACATTGATTCCTCAATGCATCCACCAACTGATGGTGATGTGTAGCTAATGTGTATGCACATAGTCAATCAAACTTGATCGTGATGAGCTTTAGACTCAGTCCATGGTTGCTACATTTCAACTGCCCGTAAAAAAAAATGCATGCATACTAGTAATTCAGTTCCGACGCACGCCATTGACAGTCATGGATTGAAATAGACGTATAAACTTATCCCCAATCTCAAGATGCTGACGAGTTGACCATCGACCGAATCGATCCATCGGAGCAATTAATCAATCAAGCTGATCAAAACGCCGCCGGCGATCGATGCCCTGGTTCTAGATGCAAGCTGAGAAGAAGGGATCGATCGAGACGGACGACACGCAGAGCTATAAAGCCGACGGCGGGAGGCGGAGCGTGCGTACCTGGCGCAGGAGCGGCGCGCGCACGGCGAAGCCTCGCTCCGGCTCCTCGCCGGCGTCGAGGACGACGTACGGCCGCGGCGACGGCACTTGGATGCTGTGCTTCTTCATCGTCGCTCTCTGCAGGTCGCGCCTGGTAGACTGTCGCGCCGGACTCCTTCTCTAGCTTCTAGGTAGCTCCCCGCTCTCTCACGGAGACCAGGGCACAACAACCACGCTGGCTATATAGCGGGCGCGCGCGTCGTCGGTCAAGCTTAGCTCTCCATGGCGCGGGCAGGCAGCATGTGATGGATGGAGCAGGGGCAGGGGTAGGTGAGTCGATCGCCGTCTCGCCGGTAATAGACTAGTTCCACTGGGTCTGGGTGGCTGGCCAGTGGCGCCTAATTAATGGCGCCGGGAACGCTTCAAACGCCACGGATTGTTATTATACTCAAAAATACTTGCTACTACTAGTACTCGACCTTACCAATTCAAAAATAAAAATAGAGGACCATGCGGTTCTGCGATCGTTTTCCTCCTGTAGCAAATCCTAGCCGCCGTCATCAGGAGAGTCGCTTCTTCCCGCACCGTCTTCCGGCGGCTCTCCTCCGCCAGCGACTTTTTGGTCGTCGGTGGTGAGGGGGATCACCGGATCCCGTGCGTGTGGATCGTTTTACCTTTAGGTTTTATGACCCAGGAAGCTTAGGATTTTGGATCGTTTGACGCGTTGGCTTCGGCGGCGGCAACGGCAATGCTGAATAAAGAAGCTCTGGATTTTTCTCCAGTGAGGCGATCGTTTTTATTGTCGATGAAGGATCTCGAAACCAGCCTGTTCAAGTGGGGATGTTGTGGCGGCGAGGATATCCTTGTGGTGGACATGTGTCCTAGGGCTCCGCCGCTGCGACGGCGTCTGCTCCAACGTCGGCGCGGAGCTTGGGAGGTAGTCGAGGAGCGGATGTGGATTGTGGTCTGCATCAACGATATTTGGAAGACGGAATGTGTGCTGAGCTCGTGGTTCGAGGATGACATGTATGGTTTCCTCCTCCGAAGTCTTAGTCATGTGGGGGTGGCAGATCTAGAGTTCGATGACATGTTCGAGATGTTGCCAGAGGCAGATGGCGGGTTCAACGGTAATGGTTTTGTCTATGGCGAGCCACCTTGAAGGTCCGCAAAGCTGCATATCAACGATGGAGCCGTGTCAAGCTCGGGTGAGTGATCCGTCATTTTTTCTTACGGTGACTGCTTTCGTGGTGTCAGAGGCAGATGACGGGTGTTGGTGTCAAGCTCAGAGACGTTATGTTGTCTTTTCAGTTTTGTCATGTCGGTCTTTATATGACCTGTACTTTAATCTTTATGATATGCATGAAACACGTATTACCATGAAAAAAAGTTCAAAAAGAAAAACGCAATCTTACACTACAGTTGTTCGCAAATACGTATTTTAGTGCATGATGTTTGAGAAAGCATGCAGGCGATTTACTCTCTCTATTTCGTAATGTTGTACATATATACTTTTTGAAAAGTCAAGCATCACAAATTTTGATCAAAATTTTTAGAGAAGAACATTTACATCTAGAATGCCAAACTTGTCATTAGCTTCTCTATAAGATGAACCTTCATACTTTATATATTTGGTAGTGTAGACATATAAGGGAAGGTGCCAAATTCTTGCTGGATCCATGGGGTTGGTGGCCGGGCACTTCGGCTGGGTTTTCCTAGTCTGTTTGCTATCTACACTGACTCGAGGATTCCGGTTTCCGTGGCCTCCCAAAATGGGCAGTGGAACATCTTGTTCCTCACACATTTGGGTCAGAGGAAATTGTTGAGTGGGATAGATCGCGGGTAACCCTCTCGCCGGTGTTGCCGGATTCTCCGTACACCGTTTCCTGGAGTCTCTCACCTCCGGGTGAGTTCTCGGGCAGTTCGGCATATCATGCTGTTAGAATTGTGTCGAATATTGTTGTACAAGTTAGGTTACAGTTGGACTTGGAGTCGTACAGTGTGTAGACAGGATACGGAGTCGTGTCCAAGTAGGACACTTGTATCCTAGGCCTCTCATATATAGCGGGGGTAGACACACGATGTAACCTATGCCAACATAATAGCATAGGCACGCGGGGGAGCCGGCGGTGTGTGCCGGCGCCCGGGCGGCCGGTGTGCGGTATTGTAGCGGTGTCATGGGGAGGAGCGCCCGTAGTCATGCCCCGGGGATGTAGCCATATCGGTGAACCTCGTTAACAAATCTCGGTGTCGTGCTTGTATGATTGCTTGGTCCTCGGTAGATCGACGGAGCGCCTCGGATTTATTCTAACAAGTGGTATCATGAGCAAGGTTACGAGGAAGCCGTGGAAGTTGATCTTGAGGAGAGGAGCGAAAAGATTCGTCAAATCGATCGTGCAGAAGTCGGACAGTTGAATCGGCGGCTGCGGAAGGTCGATGGTGCGGCGTGGTTCTATTCGGGTTCCTTGAAGTGATCGAAGGCATCAGGTTCGTGCAGCGTACTCAAAGGACCGTCTCGGCGAGATCGATCAGATCGCGTACAGGCGGCGGCAACGTAAGGCAGTCGTCCAGCGGCGGCGGCGCTCAGGATCGTCTTTCGGAATCGACAGCGGTACAAGGGCAGGCGATAGAGCCAGGCAGGCACCGATCGTCAGGGTCCATGCTCGATGGCAGGCGGCCCAAGCAGTGCTCAAGATGCTGGTGATGGGCTGTGAACAGTTGTGCTGACCACGGGGCGGTGTGTAGCCAGGGCTGGCAGGCCAGGCCCAGGCGCTGCGCGGTTGGAGGCGTGCCGTGTGTATGCGTGCGTCGCGCGTGAGAGCTGCCCAGGCGAGATGATGTGCCTTGCTGTGTTGCGGCTGTGCGTGGTGCGTATGGAGCTGCAGACACGAGTTTTGTTGAAAAAAAGGAAGCGTCTGGACTAGTAATTGCTAGCGTTGGTTGGTGCTATTCATCGTCAGCAAGCAGAGGGAGAGGCAAATCAGTCTAGAGGCTACAAGCATGCATGGAAACGTGGTGGAGTTTGGATCTCTACGATCGTGTGCATATCGGAAGGCTACTACAGGGATTTCTTCATTGTCTCTTTGCTTGGTACACGTACAGTTTACGTACGGGATGGCGACGGTTGTACGCTGCAATGAATAAAGACGTGGAGTCGCAAATCCATGGGAGATCAATACCAATTGGCGCGGAATGCTAAGTTGATCAAGATGGACACCCGTGCGACGAGAGACGATGTGCGCATGAGGCTCGGAGGAGTCTGGAGTGCGTTGTGACAGGATCATGTATACACAGGGCGTCAAGGCAATGCACAGACGTGCGAGGCGGACACGACGCAGGGTGAAGCATGACCGCAGTCGGATAATTTCGGCTGGGTCGGACTGGACTGTCTGACGGACCGACGGAGATGTCGGTCAAAGCAGAAGACGGCGGTGATTTCAGCGACGACGACATAAGAGCGTGATGCTGATGGTGGCCGACTTCTGGGGCGTGGAAACACGTGGTGCAGGCTTGAGGGCTTGTGCGGCTTCGACAGACTATTGCGCAGGGTTGATTCAAGGCGGTGTACACATGAGAGAGCTTGAAGTCGACAGGGCGCAGGGTAGCGTGGCCAGCTACATAGAGTCATGTTGAAGGTGGAGTAGGAGTCTGATGGAGGACTACACTCTGTGCTGATGGAGGGGCTACGGCGTAAGTTAACGGAGACTCGAAGCTTATTTCAGCTGGGATAGCGAGAGACACGTGGATCAGACTGGGTACCAGTGGTCTGATGGAGATGTGATACTCGGCATCGGTCGGTGATGATCGATGGTTCTCTGCAGTGGGGGTTGAGGCAGTGGGGGCTAGCTACCCGGGAGACTCGACCAGGACAGCAGAGGCTCGACGCGGTGATAGCGGCGAGGCGTGCGGTAAGCACGGGACACAGCGACAGACCAAGGCACTGGTGGTCAGACATGTGGCCAGATAAAGTGTGCAAGGGGGTGCTGAAGCAGTGTTGACGAGTACCGGATTCAAGTTGGTGACTGGGTCTATCGGTGCCGGTTGATGGACAAGAGTTGACCATGGAAAATCTGAGAAAGTGACGGGAAGTCTGGAATTGTCAAAACAGAGAGAGTACATGGCCGTATATTCTGTAGTGTTCAGTGCACATGGCAAAGTGCGGATGACAAATACAGAAGAAGGCGGAGTGCTACAGCTGTGGGACATGCCAGAGACTATCCGGAAGAAGGGTGAGACAACTGCGAATTTGACTCAGGGTGACACAGGGCAACGGTGAAATTCCTTCAAGTTTCAGACAGGCGGTCAAAAAAGAGCGGTGATGTTGAGTTCAGGTAACTCTTATATGTGGCGTCCAATATGTGAGTTGTTCATTTTCATGCAGACAGTGGTCGGTGCGTGATGGCATTGAACGGATTCTCTGGAAGTTGGAAGCACAAAGTAGAGTAATGAAGAACTTAATTTCGCTCGAGTGTTGATTATGAAGAAAACAAGAAGGGACTACAGTTGCAGGTGGAGTCACATGGAGTCTGGGAGTAGCAGCGGTGCTCATGGCATATCTCAAGTCCAATGTACATGAAGGTTCGACGCACAGACGAATTCAAGGTGGTGAAGAATATTCGCCAAGGTGGAGTTTGTTAGAATTGTGTCGAATATTGTTGTACAAGTTAGGTTACAGTTGGACTTAGAGTCGTACAGTGTGTAGACAGGATACGGAGTCGTGTCCAAGTAGGACACTTGTATCCTAGGCCTCTCATATATAGCGGGGGTAGACACACGATGTAACCTATGCCAACATAATAGCATAGGCACGCGGGGGAGCCGGCGGTGTGTGCCGGCGCCCGGGCGGCCGGTGTGCGGTATTGTAGCGGTGTCATGGGGAGGAGCGCCCGTAGTCATGCCCCGGGGATGTAGCCATATCGGTGAACCTCGTTAACAAATCTCGGTGTCGTGCTTGTATGATTGCTTGGTCCTCGGTAGATCGACGGAGCGCCTCGGATTTATTCTAACACATGCACTATGCTGTTCGCCCACTATTTTGTGGATTTCCCCTCTATGGAATGCACATTGCCTTTAAAAATCAAGATCTTTGTCTGACAACTACTACGTGACCCCCTACCCTCTGGGACCGAGGTGCTTGAGCAGCATGGCCCGTGTAATGGATTGTGCCCCCTGTGTGATGTTCTGGAAACTAGGGCCTATATCTTGTTCTCGTGCACGGTGGCGCGTGCCCTCTGCAGTTTCATACGCGAGGCACTAGGGGCCGACTGGGAGGTCCTAGACTTTGCAGGGTTCTCTGAGACCAGACCTACCCAGATCGGCCAAAATCGCGGCCCATTCTGGCTAATCTTTGCGCCAATGTCGTGGACGTTATGGACGACTCGTAATAAAATGATGATTGAGGAGGTCTTCCCGTGACAGGCCTATAACTCGTTCTTTAGATTCTATTTTTGCAGCATTGGCACCTGCTTTCTTGGTAGCGTGACCGTGACCGGTTTGGGCTCATGACTGACCAATCAAGTGCAGACTGCCGATTGATTTTTCTCTATTTTTTTATTTTTTTGATAGATTGTATTGTTGCCCAAGATGTCTTATTTGCTATAACTCTTGAAACTTGGTTGTATGGATGTTTGTCTTATCTATAATAAAGCGGAACGAAAGTCTATTTTAAGATGATTCTACTCTGAAGTCTGAACACACATGCATGCTAAAACGAAAGGGATCGAGGGATGACGGAGCTAGCTAGCCCACGGCCGGGGCGTACGGCGCGTACGTACCTGGCGCAGGAGCGGCGCGCGCACGGCGACGCCTTGCTCCGGGTCCTCCCCGGCGTCGAGGACGACGTACGGCCGCGGCGGCGGCACTTGGATGGTGTGCTTCTTCATCGTCGCTCTCTGCAGATCGCGCCTCGTAGATTTGTGGCGCCTGTGCCTCCCCTCTCCTTCCCTCTCTCACAGACACACCACAACAACCGCGCTGATTATGATTATATAGCGCGCGCGCGTTGTCGGTCGCGAGACCGGGCAAGCTAGCTCTCCATGGCTCGGCCGGCCAGCATGTGATGATCGAGTAGGAGTAGGTGAGTCGCCGATAATATACTAGTGACACTTGGTCTTGGTGGCTGGCTAGTGGAGCCTATAATTAACGGCGCAAACAACACGGATTGTTAATTTGTTACTAGACCATGATGGCACGCGTTGCCGCGCCCGTCCATTTCTACAATCAAATGGTAAGATGTAATGTAGCCTGAAAAAGTTGGATCAATATAACTTCTGTTTGCATTTTCTACATTTATAGAAAGAACTTGTTATGCTTGCACAGAAGGCGGATTTGGCCATTTCTGTTTGCCATGTTTCCTTTTATTTTTAATGCAATGGTGGAGGTAGTACTTTCAATATAAGCAAAAAATACCACATATGCTATGTCTCGTTTTAATCATGTAATCTGAAATTTTCACACCTCGATATAATCTGCGCATTACAACAAGATACACCAAAATGAGAGAAGTATCACGGCTAGCTTGCCTGAGTACTGAATTGCTGAAAAGAAAGGTTACGTAATATGTTGAGGACAGAGAAAATGGTTGAAACAGTACGCTTAGTCTAGAGCAGCCAAATGGTGTCAATTCTTAATCTGAATCCTCAATAACAATAGCATAAAAAGGTTCGTTTAGAGATAAGAATGGCATATGTCTATCTACTTCATAAGGCATAACAATATGGGGAGGCGTTTTGGCTCCCAGAGTCATTTGCTTCCGTGTGAACAGTAAAATGAAATAAAAATTAATAAAAAGTTGATGTTTGTGTTAGTGTCACAAGCATGCTTGACAATTTTCATGTGACACATGGAATTTGCATATGTACCTGGATCAGTTCAGACTTTTTTTTGTGTGTGTGCGTAAATGTGAACAACTTTGTGATAACAAAACACTTGGCATGCAGTAATAATATTACTTTGTTAAGTGATAATTAGAGAGCACAGGGGGAGATCTCTCAAACAAGAAGGGGTGTGACCGTGTGAGCATAATTCCTCAAGCTGTGCTAATATTTGCCTATGCGTTTCCAATAGTCTGGACCAGGGACGGCAATTGATCAGCTTGCCGTCCTAAGTTCGTCAACAAGACACTTAGGTACGTCAATGCTGGAACTGTAGCAGCTATAGGAAATTAATAGTGACAGGACCGCATGCAGGAGCATATCAATTTGACATGGACTGATTTGTGGAAGATGGAGGTCGAAATGTTGTTCGAGGCCTGCAGCTGAAAAACAAAACCGGTGGTGTAGAAGACCTCCTCGCACAGGAGCCATGGCTGGCAGCCCGCCACCGCCGCCGCGCCCACCATCGTCTTTGCCTCTGCTCTGCTCCAGCCCTCTCCTCTGAACCGGCGGGTAAGTTATCCACTGCCTCCTCATGCCCACATGGTTTTTGCCTCTCCTCGGCTCCACGGGCAAGTCGCCGCGCCCCCACCGGCTGCGAGGGAATTGAAAGAGACCGCCATGAGCCCATGAATCCCCCACCTGCGATCTGATCTAACTGAACTGGAGTCGCACGAACAAGTTTTTTGGGAGAGAGTAAAGTCTTTTTTTTAGTGGCGGGGGAGAGTAAAGTCGCACGAGACCAATGCACAAGATTATTATTGGGCCACGGCCCGGTGTACGAGAGAGCGCGTAGGACGATTTGTGGAGCAGCGGCCCAGGTATGTTAGCCGGCCATCTCGCGCAGGCTCACGCGGGCTAGTGTGGGAGAGTGGTAGCTGTGGGATAACATAGAAAGATCTGGTGTGTTCGTGGGCAGATCCGACGGTGTACGATATCAAATCGCTGTAAGGGGCCATAGGTTGCTCTGTTATACTGTTTAGTAATACTAAAAAGGAAGAAAAAATGCTACTAATACACAATCTTATCAGCTCACAAGAATAAAAACTTGATCTTACATTACAGCTGCTCCAATATACTAAAAAGGAAGAAAAAATGCTACTAATACACAATCTTATCTATAATGTTGTGACGGAGTATTTTTTGAAACGCGGTCCCTTATGGTCCGATTCATTAAAAAAGGTCGAAGAGAGTTGCCCAGTTAATTAGCAGAAAACCGGGCTAAAACCATTACAACATGCCCGGCAAAACAGGGCACCTGGGCGACCTGGCAACCCACACAAGAACGCACACACGCCGTCAAGGAGAGAACGTCGTCGAGGTTGAATCCGGTGCCATCGTCATCACACCTCCGCGAGGGCGACTCCGACTCCACCATCAACGACCACCGATGTAGCCCTCACTACAAACAAGCATCGAGGCCTGCGTCGGTCGATGCCAAACAGTCAACCGCACGCGCCGAGCGCCATGGAGTCGCCAGGCCGCCGGGAGCCACGCCACGGCCAGATCCAGCAACCTGCACACCACCAGCCGAAACCATAGATCAGGACGGAGAGGGCCGCCACCCCACACGACGCGGCGGGCGGGAGCCATCAGACCAAGGGCCCTGACCCTGCTGGCGAAGCCACCGCGGCCGCCACCCGCCGGAGGTCCTGTAGGGAGCCGAGCCGCAGAACAGGATGGGGCGAGTCTCCCCCACCCAAGATCAAGACGCAAGAGAAGATCCCCGCCGCCCGCGCTTAGCCTGACGGCCTCCTCCGGCAACGGCGAGGGGGGCGGGGCCGACGGAGGGAGAGTGGCGCCGCTCGATCTGGTCTCCGCTAGTGTCGCCTGTGGAGGCGACGCGGGGGACGGAAGGCTGTTCGGTTCTCTCTCTAGTTTACCCCATATATTATAGTATGATGTTTGAGAAAGTCGCGTCGTCGATTTTATTTCATTTTTTGACCCCTAACTACCATATGAAGCTCGAGTCTCCCTGAAAATTGCAAAACGGTCGAAGTGTTCTTCACACCGGCCGGTAAGGTATTTATTTCTTCTTCTTATGTTGGAGCTGTTCCACTAAGCCCCCGCCGCCCCTTCCGTTCTGTTGATAATGAAACAACAACGTCCATGTCCTGCCTTTCTTTATAGGGGAAGCAAAGACTTACCGTCCTGATTAATTAAGGAAGAGGGCATGGTGTTGCATGACGAACATGGCTCGATTATCTTTTTCCTCATGCAGAGAACTTTTTCAATGCCGGGATGCCCTCGAAGCGAACATGGTGCATGCATGTAGGGTCTCACATACGGAAAGATCTTTCTACTCATCATTGGCGAAAGAGATCAAATACCCGGGGTTTTTTAACATACATGACAGATCCGAGCTGTGGATGGCAGTAAGTAGTGGGTCCGATTAACTCTTATTTTCTTACCTTGGGGATTATATGAAATGATTAACATCCACAGGGGTCTTATTATGTATAGTAAAGAAAATGCTTATCTTATTTTCTTACCTCAGGGATTATACAAAAAGATTAACGTCAAAACGGATTCTTATTATTTATTTATTTATTTTGCGAGAAAATTTCCGATCTATTCATCTTCAATCATGGCAGTACAATGAATACCAGAAATAATAGAAATTACATCCAGATCCGTAGACCACCTAGCGACAACTACCAGCACTGAAGCGAGCCGAAGGCGCGCCGCCGTCATCACCCCTCCATCGCCGGAGTCGGGCACAACTTGTTGTAGTAGACAGTCGGGAAGTCGTCGTGCTAAGGTCCCGTAGGACCAGCACACGAGAACAGCAACCGCCGCAGATGAAGAATAACGTAGATCAGAAAAATCCGATCCGAAAACACACGAACGTAGACGAACAACGACGAAATCCGAGCAAATCCACCAAAGATAGATCCGCCGGAGACACACCTCCACACGCCCACCAACGATGCTAAGCGCATCACCGGAACGGGGGCTAGGCGGGGAGACCTTTATTCCATCTTCAGGGGAGCCGCCACCGTCTCATCTTCCTGAGCAGGACACAAACCCTAGCAAAACTGAAAGAAACAATTAAAAACGGAGCCCTCCCGCCGACCCTTGCCGAGATCCACTGCGTCCCCATGGCCCTAAGGCCATCGGAGAGGAGGCGGACCTGCGGCGGCGGCGGTGGGAGGCAAAAACCCTAGTTTTTTGTGGAGGAGAAGGAGGAGGTGGCGGACAGCGTCATGCAAAAACGGATTCTTATTATGTAAAGTAAAAGAAATGCTTACTACTAATGATACTCAATCTTGCACCACTATAGCTATTCCAAAAATATTATACGATGTTTGAGCTAGTCGTGTAGTCGATTTTAATTTATTATATTGTTGACCCCTAACCATATGAAGCTCTAGTCTCCCTGAAAACTGCAAAACGATCGAAGTACTACATCTTCACACCGGCCGGTTAGGTAAAATTACTTTTTCTTATCTTCGAGTTGTTCCGCTAGGCGCCCTCCCCCTCCGGCCGCCCCTTCCGTTATGTTGATAATGAAACGACAACGTCTAAGACTTCCCTTTTTTTTAGTGGAAGCAAAGACTTGCCATTTTGATTAATTAAGGAAGTGATTTTGGACATGCCACATCACATGGGATTATTTTTTCACTCTCGAGGTTTTGGACATGCCACAACACATGGGAATTTTTTTCACTCTCCCGGCATTACCAAACTCAAAGTTTGGCTCCCTCAATGAACCAAAGAGCATGCTCCCCCTTGATTTTGTCGACGATGGCCATCGTGGGGGCGGAAGTGCCGCCGATGATCATCCTGATGTTGTTAGTGCTTCAGCGATGATCATGATGGAGGCGAGCTACACAAGTTCAGTTTTCCTGCACCTAGTTGAACATCCACAAGCTATCCTGTCCATCCAATGTGCATCCAAGGGTTCACAAATAAACATTTACATGTAAAACCTGCAACTATAATAGTTCGGAAATTTTACCTGGCGAACGTTCGCAGGGGAGTGGGATCCCAGTGAACGCCCCCACAGCTTTCTGATCATGATCTGATGGATGGCATTTTCTCCGAGATTTTTACCTGAAAAGTAAAAAGTAAAGAACAGCCATGTGCATTGAAGAAACTGCCATCTTACCTACTACACCTAAAACTGCCAGTCACGCCGTTCGGAAATGCCATCATTGGCAGCGAACAGTCGCTGACTATTGGGGATCCTAATAGTCTTGTGTACAACCACAAAGCCTAAATACCAAGCCAACGCCTCAGCTAGTTAGCTCGGATCCAAAAACTGTCATAGTGACGGGATTTTGTGAAGCAGTTGCCGGGGCGCTCATCCTGGTGCAGATGAAGATGCAACCGTGAGGCCGACTCAGCGCCTGCATGGAGCCAGTTTGTTGGCGCGGCGAGCGAAGTTGACAGCTCGGCTCGGTTCTTCCTCTAGCCAGCGACCAAGTGTGAGGTCCTCACATCGTCGAGATCAATGGTTATGTGAGTATATATAAACGATCTTTCCTCGCCGTTGACGGTAGTAATTGCGTTTTAATGACGGACCGTGTCGTGTCATTCATTAAGAAATCACTTGTCCCGTCAAAAGAAAAGAAAAAAGAAACCACTCGTTAATCTGCAACACCAGTACATGCTGCGCATGCGTACATACAAGCTCGTCGTCGACGGTGACACATCCGGTCGATTTGGTCGCCACACGCCAAGCGGGAAGCAGCCGGGCGGGGCATGAGCGCGTGCGCGGAGACGACTGGTTCCTGCGACGATACAAGTTTTATCATGGTGGGTGGACCGTGGAGTTCCACTGCATGAGCTTGTCGTTTTAGTCGGCAGTTCATAGCTCGCAGTATCGTAAGTTAGTATCATCCATATGATACTAGCGTATTGTACTATCTTCCTAGTACGTATATTAATATCATAGACGATCTTATTTATGGTATTATGATATCATATTCAACTCTTTCTTTTTTCATTTAATTCTATGTTACCCCATCAAAATTGCTTAATTGACATGCATCATACTATTATGATACTCACATTACAGGCAACCTAAGCATGGACCTGGTAACCTGTTTGTATGTCTCCCCGCCAAAGAAATAAAAAGTATTTTGTATACATACATTACCGAGTCTAACTAAGGTTGTCATTATTTAAAAAATGGTCTAACTAAGAGCATCTACGGCCGGGCTTGTCAAATTTGCCCCCTACACGTCCGCATCGCATCCGGACAGCTCCTTATATCTCGCTTCCGGCATCCACATATCTCAAATCCAGACTCTCAAATCCATGCAAATCCGTACACGTCGATCATACACGCCAATGACACACGTAAACACAAATGTTGGTACCAAAAATAAATAGTACTCCCTCCATGCCCTTATACAAACTACAAGAAATCTGTTAATATGTGACGGTCCTTAGCCGTCACAGATCAACCAAAAATTGTCATGCGTGCCCATCCTTGACGGACTTGAAATCCGTCATGTATACCGCGTCATAATTTGACATCTTAGCTTCCATGAGGGTTCTTGGCCGTCATGGAACTGCCTCAGGCCCGCCCAAGCCCAAACTGGCTGTGACAGAACAGACCGTCATGGACCAATGCCATGTAGGATTTTCAATTGACTAACTGGAATAACGTGGCTACCGACGTGGACACTATTTTCGTCACAGAAACCGTCATGGATTTAGGATCAATTTAAATTTGATACCATCCATTCCTTTTAGCCCAATTTTGATCAAATACACTTCTAGCATGATGTGTTCCATAAATTATAATGCCAATTTTGGACCAGGACAATATATGTCCAAAATACCAAACGTTACACTAATCAATCAATATGCAACCATCCATAGGTATCTACAACCCAGCAGTTCAAATATCCTCCATGAAATGATAATATACAATATATTGACAAAATCACTCAATATGCAACCATCCATAGGTATCTACAACCTAGCAGTTTATAATATCGTCCATGAAATGATAATATTCAACTTATATCGACAAAATATATCACACAACAAGGATTAGGAACTGGTACAATCCAATTTACATCAACAAAACATATAAACTACTAAGGTTGTCACTCATGATCTTGTCGTCGACCCTCCGTTCTTGTCGTCGACCCTCCATTCTTGTCGTCGACCCTCCTGATGGCAACTATATGTCATGGCGGATTGTGATTGGAAAACAACATACCTACCATATTCACAACATTAGACATTTGTAGATATAAATATATAGCAGAAGAAGAAACTTAAAAAAATTACATGCTTTACAAAATCCTTAAATCTTATTGTGCCTACAAACGAGAATAACAAAGAATCTAGTGTAAAACAACAATAAACATGAGGGTTCTACAAATTAATCCAAATAGAAAATTTTCAAATGAAAGTCTAATCAAGTTGACCTATGAGTGACAACATAATAGAACATACATTGCAGAGCTCAAGTACTATAGCAGCAACATTTGAGGTCATATAAATCCAACAAAAAATGCCATGTCCACTAATAGATCTATAGAACTAAGTGGCAAATGGTTCTGTGAAGAGGTACTGAGATGGCGGTTAGGATGTATAGTTTTACATTGATTTGAGTGCATGAGATGATAAATTTAACCACCACAAATTAGTTGAAAATCACACCCTGGTTAAAAAATGCGTAACAATGAACTAGATCAACTAAATAGGTGCACTTGCAGTAGCAATTGAGCTGGGGAATGGAAATAACGGAGAAATCATAGTAGTGGAATCCAAACTGAATCAGATCTTGATAGAAGGCCACATACCACAGTGCAGTGGTTTGTCTCTACTTGGTACCCTGCAGTTTGTCTCTACTTGGTACCCTGCAGTATACAAGATACAAAAGAAATTCAGAGAAAATTTAGTGTTAAAGATTTCAGAGAGGAAGCGGTCACGAGAGAGAAGTGTGTCAAATGAAAGTAAAATGACTAACAAACACACATCACAAAACTCAAGTACTATAGCAGCAGAAGTTGAGGCCATATAAACCCACCAACAAAATAATGCTCAACATTTCTAAAAAAAGAATAATATTATGATTTGTGTTTGTCCATACAGTAGGTTTTTTGTTTTAAAGGTCAAAGATAATGCTCAACATTTCCTAATTGACATTTCAGATTAGATCTCGAAATTCTATACATATATTTCTAAGGTAAAAGTTGATTTTTTACCAAGTTCATCTTCATATACCATTACTATATATACTCCACCAGTCAGTAATGAGGATTGGTTTTAAATTTTCTCAGATTTGAGAAGTAACCCCTATTTACTAGAATGCAGTTTCATCATACTACTCACTCTTGAAACTATAGTTGGAGCTATCCTGTTTACATGTTTACATGAACAACTAATCCAATTTAAAAGTAAACAGGCAAGAAGGCCTACTCACAATGTTACCTACCTGATCCAATCAAACATTCAGTTCTTCTTGCAGTGTATAGAAAAACAATATTGCAAAAAACTTGAAAAGCATGGAAGCATCATATATATTGTGTATCGAAATTTTTAAAGCTGCAAGTAAATGGGACACTACAGTAAAGATGCCTTCTTATTACGAACAAGAAGAGCAAAGAGGTTGTAACTTACCCTTTTTCTCCACTAGATGATCACTCTTGTTTCCATTTATCCTCCATTAGCGAGAGCTCAAGGAATGTGACCACAAGGATCTAGTGCCTCTTCCATACTAGCAGCATTACTGGGACCATGAGGAACATCGTTCCCAGCATAACAATCACAACCGCAGTGCCTGTTCATATAACATGACATGCAAATAAGTAAAGCGTAATCTGCAGAATGCAGAGTGCATTATAAAGGTTCAGCTCCACTTGCTTTTAGAAGTTTACTAGTATGGCGTAATACACATATATGAAATGCAACTTCCAGATTTACCATGAGATCCAAACACAAATTTTAAACATGAGGACATACAACACATATTCTCTGGTTGCCTACAATTGCATATACAAGATTGCGAAAAGCAGCAGCACCTACCTTAACCCTCTCATTTCAACAAAAGAACAAGTTTGTTCAAGACGAAACAACATCGAATCAAGCTAATCGAGCCCAAACAACACCAATACCCTAACTAACCATGCATCAGGTTCGGCTCAATGGCCACAAAACAGTGCATGCCACAGCCACGGGCTCAAAAAAAGGAGGGAGGCAGAGATACAAGTGCTCACTGAAGTGGTTTGTAGATGATGCAAGGTTGCAGTGCAGGCCGGCCACCGCTGGCGGGCGGCAGAGGAGGTCGCCATAGGATACACGGCCGGGGCGGAGACGTGGCAGAGGAGGTCGAGGTCGCCGCTGTCCAGCGCAACACGCGTGAGCGCACCGAGCTAGGGAGGGCCATCTAGGAGGTGGATAGGGTGTGAGGGCCGCGGTGTGCGACGGAGAGGATCCGCCGGAGACGAAACGGTGATGGATGCTATGCAGCAGCTAAAACCCTAGCCATGTCTAGGGTTCGCGGGAGAGCGCCATAGACCGGGAGCGGCGGATCCAGCCAGAATGGAGACGGAGTGGTCGTAGATCAGCTCGTTAGTTTGCTGCGCGGCGGCGGTCATCGCCGGAATCACCGGATGTTGGCTGCCGAGAGAGAGAGAGCGCGAGAGATGGGTTGCGAGAGGGGTGAATGGGTTGGGGATGCGGTGGATCTGGCAGCTGCTGAATCTGCAAGGTGGGAGGAGGGGCGGGGGATGGCCGGCGGTGAGCTGTGGAGGAGGGAGGCTAGGAGGTGGTGGGTGGCGGCGGTGTGTGGGATACAGACATGGGAATCGGGAGAGAGAGAGAGAGGAGGGGACGAAGAGGAGGGACTTAGCGTTAGCAATGTATATGAGGAACATTCAGGCGGGCTCTAGCGGGCTCTAGCAGGCTTGCGGGGCTGTAGCAGCTCGGTCCATGACAGTTTCGAAGAACGTCATGGAAAATTTGTCATGAATTAACAGGTTTCTTGTAGTGCAAGGCCACCATGAAAACTAAGTTTTGCATCTATATAAGGCCACAAGCAATAATCGAGGCAAAAATTAATGATGTTTCCTCGCACTAGCGACTTGTTTAATATTTGCATGCATATAGTCATAATGACACTTAGCTACTTTACTTTTATTCCTTCCTTGCATGCATGCGGTGTATTAATGATCCTGATTAATGAAAAAAAAGTTGACTTGCAAAGCAGTCATTAAATTTTACTTTGGTACCTGTAATATGAGTTTGTAGCCTTGTATAAGGAAATGGAGGGAGTATTTACATAAAATTTTAAGTGCACAACTCAAACATCAACTCTTTGGTTTTTATTGTGTGTCATCGAAACGTCACGGCAGATGTCCTAGCAAAAGGACTTAGTCGTGGAGCCATCGCAACTAGGAAGCTTAAAGGGGTTAAAATGGGACAAAGGACACGGGAGTTTCTACTGGTTTGGCCCCTTGCGATGAAGGTAATGGCTTAATCCAGTTTGAGGTGGGATTGCTTATGTCTCGATTACTAGGGAGCGAATCTTCTTGACCTAGTTCTCGATCTGATGTTTCTTGTCCTGAACCGTCACTGGGTCGTCCCTTTATATACAGAGGTCGACGCCCAGCGGCTCACAGAGTCCCGGGAGGCTCATAAACAGTGTCCGGCTTGGTCTCTATCTATTCCTGACTTACAATACAAGTCATACATATATGGCGGTTTATCTCTACGAGCTTTAAGTCGTCTTTGGGCCTTGGGCCCTTAACTGAACCGCCATCTTTCAGTATCGTCTTGGGCTTTATGAATCACCATAGGTATAACCCGGCCCCTCCTGGGCGGTTCATACCTAATATTTATATCCCCAATATTAGGCCCTAGATTGATTTGAACTGGTTCATGTCAATCTTCAACACTTAAGAAAAAATCTTCTGCTCTTCATTGCGCGAGAGTTTATAACCCGCCATGACGTCATCTTCTGGATCTGTGATAACCCGCCATGATGTCATCCGTCACTAATTCACACTTTGTCCAACGTATCTCAATGGATTTTATCTTTTAATAATATCCAAAAATCGAGGCGCCGGAGCAGCTGGATAACCATGTCTTTGGTCTCCTTGTTTTTTGCACCCACTTAAGAGTCTTTCCTTATAAATAGGCACGACCGGTCTTTCCTCATTCTCCCCCTTTCCATTGTCTTTCTCTTCTTGCGACCTTCTGCCTCTTGAGCTTCGCCGCCACCACAGAGCGCACCACCATCTTTGTCCCAAGCCGCTGCATCACCCTAAATCGAACCAGAGAATGACGGCGACCCTCCGCAGTAGATCTGCACCTGTAAGTTTTTGCCTTCCCGCACCTCAGATCCGCATTAGGGTTTCTGAGCTTCTCTGTGTTCTTTGTAGTTCATCGTAGTTCATCTTCAATGCTTGCACCGTGAACCTCTTTGATCTGGAAATGGCGTATAACCAATGCGGTAGTTTTTTCACTTTCACCTTTCATACCAGCAGATCCCCTTTCCTGAAGAAAAGATCCGTCTAAAACTTATGAACTCATATGTACTGGTTTTTTAGGTCTAGATTTATTTACTTTTCCTAAACAGCCGTTGATCCAAAAATAATAGCTGCAGCCTGTGAAACTTGTTTGTGTAACACTTAGCCAAAAAACTGCATTTTGTTAGATCCACCTAGCCAAGGCGGCTCAAACCGCCGGCTTAAATTGCAATGCTCAATAGACATCATCCAACTACTCATGACGTCTTAAATAACCTGACTGCTCATGGCGGTTTACATAACCTGACGTAATTAGTCATATACCATTAGGCCCCTTTGTAAGCCGCCATCTTGAATATGTGCTATAATGCTTTCCTTCCAGCTTAAATTTGAACCGGCATTTTTACTCTTTATTAGGCTTCCTTCTTCACAATGCCGCCCAAAACAACCACTTCATGCAACTGGGTCAAATCCATTGTCATAGAGAGTACACTTGATGACTTTGTGAAAACCGGCTATCTGCCAAAAAAGGAGGTCATGTCGTATCGTGCTCCTGACCCAACAGAAGAAAAACCTCAGCCCAAAGAAGGGGAAGTCATCGTTTTCACTGATCATATGAACCGGGGCTTTTCACCACCCGGCTCAAAATTCTGCAGAGATGTTCTGCAGTTTTTTGACCTCCGTCCTCAAGACATCGGACCCAATTCCGTGTCAAACATCTGTAATTTTCAAGTTTTCTGTGAGGTGTATCTTGAACCTATCTTAGAACTCTTCAGGGAATTGTTTTACTTGAACCGCCAGAATGAATGCTCCAACGGAACGAGTTTGGAACTTGGCGGGGTCTCAATCCAACAACAGAGAGACGCCATTTTTCCTTATGCACAGCCGCCGAGTCACCCTAATGACTGGAACCAAAGGTTCTACTGCCAAGATACTTCTTCGGCCGATGAGAACCCTCTGCCTGGCTTCCGCTCCGTGCGCCTTGAGTCTAATCATTTCCAGACAAGTTGTCAGCCGCTGATCGCCAGAAGCTCGCCCCCACCATGGCTAAAGTTAAGGCTGTTTTGGGGAACGGTTTAAATGGTATTGACTTGGTCCGGGTCCGGGATGCTTGGTGGATCATTCCGTTGAGCCGCCGCTCCGGTTTGATGTGCACCTACACAGGCGAGAAGAATGGTCCTCTGCGCCACAGCCCTGACGATTTACCTGACGTTGTCATCGATGATATGACAAAGTTGCTCTTTGAATGAAAGCCTAGCAGATTGTGGCAAGGTGGGCTTAAGCCCTTTCTGCAAAGCTAACCCAGCTCCAGTGGTAAGCTACCAAACTGAGTAAATTTATCTTCATCCTTGATGATTTGTCTTTACTCAAACCTTTGCTGATTTTCACAGGCCGGCGACAAATTTTAGAAGAAAAAGTATGATCATGAGGCTGCAAAGAGAGCCAGGAAGGCCAAGAAAGCCGCCAGGAAAGCCGCCGCCAAGAAAAGAGGAAAAAAGCCCAGCGCTTCTGAATTGCTTCAATTGGCGGACTCCTCTGAGTCGGAGGTAGCCCTCGACTCTCTTGGCTCCTTTTTCAATCACCTTATTGACACTGATTATCATCAGGCTGACACAGGAACGAGTCACGGAGTGGATAAAGAGGTAACTATTATTTCCTCTGACTCTGAGCCTTTGCCAAGATTGAAAATCCGAAGAGTAACCCGGAAAGTGAGATTTTCACATCCCTTTGCTTATCAGGATCCTCACTTTCTTTTGAAGCGACAGATTCATGAGAGCCGGAGGCAGACCCGGACCAGCAAGGATGCGGAACTCTCCTCCGGCTTACCGAACACACCAAGGAAGCGCCGGAACAAGGTCACCTCCGACTAAAACCCTTTTTATCCTTTTGTAGGCCTCACTCATCAACCACTCAATTCTTTTGATTCAAATTATCAGGAAACTTCACCTTCTTCTGGCAACTCAATCCAGTGCAACATGCCAGCTTTTAATACCACTCCAAGGTAATGATGATTTACTTATCCTATATTCATTACAATCCTTTATATTTGTATTGACCTTTTTGATCTTATGAAGTGGAAAAGCAAAGCCCGACAAGAGGGTGAAGAAGAACAAGCCGGTCGAAGAGCCAACCGTCAATGAGCCGGAGCTCCAGACAGCGCGCCTGAGGCCTCTGTTCCTGAGCCGCTGGTTGAACCGATTCACGATACGCCAACGATGACTGCTGACCCTCCTGCTGATCAACCCGCCGACGGCTCTGTAAACCCTGGAGGCTCAAGCCCGGCTAAGATAGCCGACCCACAAGATGTTGTTGTGGAAATTACCAAGACCGGCTATACTGAGCCGGGGAGACCCACTGTGCTAGCCAAATGCTCTACCAAGGAGGAGCACATCAAACGATGTAAAGTCAGATTCGATGTTGCTGACTATACTCAAATGAGCATTGGTGAAGTTTTTTCTGGCTATCTTAGCCAAGTGCACAGCAGTCATGACCTTGAAGTTGATATGGTGAAACAAATGCACTAGAAATTTGAGGTATAAATTCTTCCCTTCATTGAATTATCTTTACTATGCTAGCCCCCAAGTCTATTGCTTATGATGAATATGCTATAGACTTAGAACGAACTTGTGAGCATCAGTAATATCCTTTGGTAAAACCTGTAAAAAATCCGGCTTAATCTGTAGTCCCCAAGGGCCGGTTTAATCAGCATGAATGCATGAGCCAGTCCTTCACATGCTTGTGTAGAATATAGTACTTGTGTAGCTTTGAACAGCAATATGAATTAGCCCCCAAGTGCCAAGTACTCTTGCTTGCAAAGTGCTTGGGACTTACTTTCATGAACCGCCACTTATATAGAACTTTCGGTAGACATTAGCCCCCAAGTGCCAAGTGTTGTTGCTTGCAAAAGGCTTGGGACTTAATATTGTATGCTAATACTCATGATGTTGATCCGATATTTACACATACCACCACTACTCAACTTCAATCTGAGCTATCTGAATTGAAGAACCGCCTGGAGTCACAGGAGACTGAAACCCAAAGGGCGAATTCGAAATTGAATTCAATGTGTCTGAACAAGAGAAATTGAAGGCTGAGTTTGAAGTTGAGAAAAAGGCCTGGGCTGAAGAAAAAATTGCCTTAACCCAACGCGCTAAAAAAGCAGAGGCGGCTCTTGAAGAGGTGACCACTGAATTGTCCGGCTTAAAACAACATGTGTCTCAGATGGTCTCAGTAATCTTTGGTAAGCCGCCCTACAAGTGTCAAGTGATGAATCTTTTTGGTGATCGTATGAATTGCCGTTTAACTCATCTGCTATTGCTATGCAGGCCCTAGGAGCACCAACCTCAACCAGGACATGCTGGTGAAGCTGAAGGCGGTTTACACGCTTGTGGAACACCTTTACACTGGAGCTCGGCATGCCTTAGCCACAGTTGCCCTGTCAAACGAAGCCCCCACACTCCTGGTTGATGTGCCGAAGAAGCTTTCTGTGCTGCCCCAGTGGTTTAATGAATTAAAGTGGTCATCTGCGAGAGCCGGAACCGTGGCTGCCTTAAGCTGGGCCAAGGCATAGCTACCGGAATTAGACCCGGCCGACATCGCCATTGGGTATCCAAGCCTTAAGGAGGATGGCACTTCATGTGAACAGGAGGACTTCGCTGCTTGTGTGAAGGAAATATGCCCTGTGGCTAGTTTGATTGTCGATGAGATGGACCTCACCAAGTACCATCCGGCTTATGACACAGGAAATCAGAGGATGCCGACGCCGCGTTTGATACGTCCATTTTGCATCATGCTTTTATATCAATATTTATTGCATTATGGGCTGTTATTACGCATTATGTCACAATACTTATGGCTATTCTCTCTTATTTTACAAGGTTTAACATAAAGAGGGAGAATGCCGGCAGCTGGGATTCTAGGCTGGAAAAGGAGCAAATATTGGAAACCTATTCTACACAGCTCCAAAAGTCCTGAAACTCCACGAAAGTCATTTTTCGAATTAATGACAATTATTCAGCGAAAGAAATACCTGAGGGGGGCCACCCACCGTCCACGAGGGTGGGGGGTGCGCCCACCCTTACACGGTGCACCCCCTGCCTCGTGGGCAACCTGGCAGCCCTCCGGTGCCAATCTTCTGCTATATGAAGTCTTTTACCCTAGAAAAAATCATAAGCAAGCTTACGGGACAAAACTCCGCCGCCACGAGGCGGAACCTTGGCGGAACCAATCTAGGGCTCCGGCGGAGCTGTTCTGCCGGGGAAACTTCCCTCTGGGAGGGGGAAATCATCACCATCGTCATCACCAATGATCCTCTCATCGGGAGGGGGTCAATCTCCATCAGCATCTTCACCAGCACCATCTCCCCTCAAACCCTAGCTCATCTCTTGTATCCAATCTTTGTACCAAAACCTCAGATTGGTACCCGTGGGTTGCTAGTAGTGTTGATTACTCCTTGTAGTTGATGCTAGTTGGTTTATTTGGTGGAAGATCATATGTTCAGATCCTTAATGCATATTAATACCCCTCTGATTATGAACATGAATATGCTTTGTGAGTAGTTACGTTTGTTCCTGAGGACATGGGAGAAGTCTTGCTATTAGTAGTCATGTGAATTTGGTATTCGCTCGATATTTTGATGAGATGTATGTTGTCTCTCCTCTAGTGGTGTTATGTGAACATAGACTACATGACACTTCACCATTGTTTGGGCCTAGAGGAAGGCATTGGGAAGTAATAAGTAGATGATGGGTTGCTAGAGTGACAGAAGCTTAAACCCTAGCTTATGCGTTGCTTCGTAAGGGGCTGATTTGGATCCACATGTTTCATGCTATGGTTAGGTTTACCTTAATACTTCTTTTGTAGTTGCGGATGCTTGCAATAGGGGTTAATCATAAGTGGGATGCTTCTCCAAGAAAGGGCAGTACCCAAGCACCGGTCCACCCACATATCAAATTATCAAAGTAACGAACGCGAATCATATGAGCATGAGAAAACTAGCTTGACGATAATTCCCATGTGTCCTCGGGAGTGCTTTTCTCGTTATAAGAACTTGTCCAGGATTGTCCTTTGCTACAAAAAGGATTGGGCCACCTTGCTGCACCTTATTTACTTTCATTGCTTGTTACCCATTACAAATTATCTTATCACAAAACTATCTGTTACCTACAATTTCAGTGCTTGCAGAGAATACCTTACTGAAAACCACTTGTCATTTCCTTCTGCTCCTCGTTGGGTTCGACACTCTTACTTATCAAAAGGACTACGATAGAACCCCTACACTTGTGGGTCAGTAGCGTTACAAAGTGACAAGCCTGGTCCCCCCAATCCGTAAGCATACCTTCGCCATGAAGTTGACCCGTCCAGGCTAATTGATGATAAACCTGAATTTGAATCTTTGAGTGGCATTGACTGGTGATAACCCACAAGTGTAGGGGATAATTGTAGCCTCTTTCAATAAGTAAGAGTGTCGAACCCAACGAGGAGCTAAAGGTAGAACAAATATTCTCTCAAGTCCTATCTGCCACCGATACGACTCTACGCACGCTTAGTGTTTGCTTTACCTAGAACAAGTATGAATTTAGAAGTACTTTGTAGGAGTTGTTGGATAGGTTTGCAAGATAATACAGAATGCGTAAATATAAACTAGGGGCTGTTTAGATAAAGATGCAATAAAGTAAATATAGCGAGTGTGGAAAAGTGGTGGTAGGAGTTGTGAAATTGTCCCTAAGCAACTGACTACTTTACTAGACCGGTAATCACTATTGCAATTATATTTGAGGGAGAGGCATAAGCTAACATACTTTATATTCTTGGATCATATGCACTTATGATTGGAACTCTAGCAAGCATCCGCAACTACTAAAGATCATTAAGGTAAAACCCAACCATAGCATTAAAGTATCAAGTCCCCTTTATCCCATACGCAAACAAACTACTTACTCGGGTCTGTGCTTCTGTCACTCACGCCACCCACCATAGGCAAATCATGAACATATTGCAAACCCTACAGCGGGAATCCCTCATGATTGCGCGACACGGAGGGCAGAATAGGACAGCACCAATAATGAAACATGCAATTCAAACCAATCATAGCAATTCATCAATCACCGGTAGGACAACAAAAATCTACTCAGACATCATAGGATGGCAACACATCATTGGATAATAAGATGAAGCATAAAGCACCATGTTCAAGTAGAGGGTACATTGGGTTGCGAGGGAGTGGACCGCTGAATAAAGATGGGGGAAGGTGATGGAGATGTTGTTGAAGATGGCAGAGATGTTGGTGAAGATCGCGGTAATGATGATGGCCCTCGACGGCGTTCCGGCGCCAGCGGAAGCGAGGGGGAGAGAGCCCCCCTTCTTCTTCTTCTTCCTTGACCTCCTCCCTAGATGGGAGAAGGGTTTCTCCTCTGGTCCTTGGCTCCCATGGCTTGGGAGGGGCGAGAGTCCCTCCGAGATTGGATCTATCTCTCTGTCTCTCTCTGTTTCTGCATTCCCTGATTCTGCCCTCGCACCGTTTCTTTTATATCTAGAGATCCAACTCCGATTGGATTGAAACCTTCGCCCAGATCTTTTTCCAAAAATTAGCTTTCTTGCGGACAAAGAAGGGCATCAACCGCCTTAAGAGGGGCCCACAAGGGTGGGGGGTGTGCCCACCTGGAGTGGGCGTGGGCCCCTATCTCGTGGCCACCTCGGGCACCGTCTCGCATTGATTCTTCTTCCCAAAAATCACAAATATTCCAAAATAATTCTCCGTCCATTTTTATCCCGTTTGGACTCGGTTTTATATGGGGTTTCTGTGAAACATCAAACATGCAACAGACAGGAACCGGCACTAGGCACTGGATCAATATGTTAGTCCCAAAAAATAGTATACAAAGTTGCCAAAAGTATATGAAAGTTTAATAATATTGGCATGGAACAATCAAAAATTATAGATATGACGGAGACGTATCAGCATCCCCAAGCTTAATTCCTGCTCGTCCTCGAGTAGGTAAATGATAAAAAAGATAATTTTTTATGTGGAATGCTACCTAGCATAATCTTGATCATGTATCTAATCATGGCATGAATATCACTAGTAGAAAAAGGGTCAAATGTGAAGCACATTAGTGCCGGTTTGATTTTGAGCCGGCACTAATGTGTCAATTAGTGCCGGTTCCAACGGCTAGCCGACCGCTCTCATTAGTACCGGTTCGTGGCGAACCTTTAGCACCGCTTCATGGCGAACCTTTAGCACCGATTCATGCCACGAACCGGTACTAAAGAGAGTAGTGGCAGGATGTTGTCAGTCTGGGGCCCCTCCAGCACCTTTAGTACCGGTTCGTGGCACGAACCGGTACTAAAGGTCGTCCTACATAAACCCTTCGTCCACCTGAGCTCGCTCTGTTCTTCCCCTTTCCCCTCTTCTCCTCTGTTCTTCTCCTCTCTTCCTCGAGCTCATCACACATTTTGCCCAAAATTTCTCAAGATTTGAAGGCCCCCATCCATTCAAATGATCACAAAGGTTAGCAACTTTGTCCTTTCATCTCTCATTGCTACATTAGCTCTTGCAATGCTTTGTATAATGATTAATTTGTGAGTTTAGTAATTTGGGAGGAATTATATGTGCTAGTATTTGATTTATATGCAATTTGAGGTCAAAAATAACACTTAGTTTGCATATGTAGGTGTGGTTTACTTAGTGCCTTCTAAATCTCCGTCGTAACCACCGTCGATCGCCCGCACCGTCCCATCGCCGGCACCACCTTGTGGTGAGACTCTTGTTCATGAATGTTTTGCATTACCAAATTGATGTTTGTGTGATTTGGATATATAGTTACTCGTATAATTATCTTACCTGTATGTTGTTTGTTATACATAGTGCCATGGTTTTGATATCCGTCCCCGTCGGCCCTCGTCCTTGTTATGATTCGGATGTGGTATATTCTCTTTTAAAACTAGTTGTTGCATTTCGTGTTTATGACAAATTATGCCCATCAAGTTGACATAGTAGTTACACGGGTCCATTGGTACCGGTTCATGGCACCAACCGGTACCAATGCCACTCTTTGGTCCCGGTTGGTTGGACCAACCGGGACGAATGCTCAGCTTTAGTCCCGGTTGGAGCCGCCAACCGGGACCAAAGGTCTTCGTTTCCCGCCCTTTGCGCTGCTGAAAAGAGGCCTTTGGTCCCGGTTGGTGGCACCAACCGGGACTAAAGGTTGCATTAGTCCCGGTTGCAGCCACCAACCGGGACCAATGCTCTTGCTATATATACAGGACTTAGCAGTTTTCGCCAAAACCCATCTCTTTCTCGCCCCGACGCCTCTGCTCCTCGTCGTCGTCGCCGCCGAGCCCGGCCCCATGCCGCCCCGAGCCCGCCGTCCCCGTCGCCTCCCCGAGCCCGCTGTCGTTGCCCGCGCACGTCGTCGCCGCCCCCATCGCCGCCCGCGTCCCACACCGCCCCGTCATCGCGCGCCCATGCCGCCCCAATGTCGTCGCCACCCCTGCCGTCGCCCCTGCCCCACGCCTTCCCGAGCCCGCCGTCCCCGTCGCCGCCCCGAGCCCGCTGTCCTCGTCACCCCTGCCCCGCGCCGCCCCGAGCCCGTCGTCGCCCCTGCCCTGCACCGCCTCGACGCCGAAGTGAGCATTTTTTTTATTTTTGTTAGATTTTTTAGATTCTTTTTGTAGTTCATAGATTTTTTTTGTTAGGTTAGATGTGTAGTAATTTAGATATGTAGTTCATAGATTTTTTTTGTTAGATTAGATTTTTTTTGCTAGATTACATGTGTAGTAATTAATTTGTTCATATAATGTTAGATTTTTTTGTTAGATTAATTAGATTTTTTTGTTAGATTAGATATGTGTAGTAATTAATTTGTTCATATTATGTTAGATTTTTTTTTCTGTTAATAGATTTTTTTGGTGATATTATTATCGAATATGCATGTTTGGTGATATTATTGTTAATAGATATTTTTTGGTGATATTTAGATTGTGTAATTAATTTTGTTCATAGAATTTTAATTATTTTTTTGTTCATAGTATTTAGAAAAAGGAAGAAAATAAGAAGTAGTTTATATATAGTTGAACTAGCTAGTTGATTTAATAAACTAATTTATTTTACTATATATAGAAGTAGTTTGTTTTTAGTAAGTACTACTTATTTATTTATAGTAAGTGCTTACTAGTTGAACTAGATAGTTGATTTAATTAGATTTTTTTGTTAGATTAGATTTCTTTTTGTTAGATTACATGTGTAGTAATTAATTTGTTCATATTATGTTAGATTTTTTGGTTAGATTAATTAGATTTTTTTGTTTGATTAGATATGTGTAGTAACTAATTTGTTCATATTATGTTAGATTTTTTTCTGTTAATAGATTTTTTTGTGATATTATTATTGAATATGCATGTTTGGTGATATTATTGTTAATAGATTTTTTTTGGTGATATTTAGATTGTGTAATTAATTTTGTTCATAGAATTTTAATGATTTTTTTGTTCATAGTATTTAGAAAAAGGAAAAAATAGGAAGTAGTTTATATATAGTTGAAGTAGCTAGTTGATTTAATAAACTAATTTATTTTACTATATATAGAAGTAGTTTGTTTTTAGTAAGTACTACTTATTTATTTATAGTAAGTGCTTAGTGGTTGAACTAGATAGTTGATTTAATTAATAAAACTACTTTTATTTAACTATATATAGAAGTAGTTCCCGCGTCGACGTCGGCGATGCCTATCCCGCATCCTCGTCGTCGTCGATTCGGCGGTGGAGGCCTGCTTGATCAGGGCCATGTTCGGGACTGGGCTCCACCGGGTTGGTATTGGGAGGTGCTACCTTCCGGGGGACGTAGGTTGGTGAGGAGGCAGCCCGTTGTTGACCCGATCCTTGTTTGGTGGCGGTCGCGTGGGCCAGTGACGGTGGTGAGGCATCCGGACACCGCGGAGGTGGTACGTCACCATGTCAGCGAGGAGGACGAGCACGTCCGTCGCTACATGGTTGCATTGGAGGGGAGGTTCGACAATACCTGGCAGGTTCTTCAGGGATCTCACTGGAGCTATGATCCTGTGATGGTTCCTTATATTTGGGTGTCCACCGCCCGCGTCGATACCCGTCGGGCGCTACGGTTCTAGTTGTATTAGTGATAATATTCGACGATGTACGGACACCAAGAGATGATGTACTTTTGCTTATAATTATCGAATGCATGCTAATTTGAATACTATACTTTATTTTATGATTTGGTTTTGCTTATTTTATGATTTGGTTTTGCTTATTGAATGCTCATATTGGATAAGTTCTCCTTCATTCCCGTGTGCTAGACAATTTGGTATAATAATGCATTCGGGAATGAAAGAGGAGCTACGTACATCGATCATCGATAGTCAACCCGTGATTAATAATAATGATCTTGTTCAATATTTGAATTATGAACGTAGGCCGGAAATGTTGTACTCATCGGACGACGAAAACCGCCTAGGGGAGTGCGACTGATGCCACGACGACCGAGATATCTGCGACAGGTTCATTGAGCTGGACGAAGATCGGCGCTTCAGCATTAAGCTCGAGGAGACCTGCGATGTTCATACGGTACGCAACGACGACAATAGTTTTTTTCGTAATTAAGCACGACTTCAACTATTTTAACGTGTATTTTTCATCTTTTCCAATTTGACTAGCTTATCCCATGCTTTGCAAGACGCTATGTCTTGGAGAGGATGGGTTTTGATGACCATGAAAGTTTCGAAACCAAAAAAATTATCCTAAGTACCCATCATGGTGTGGATTTTCAAGTAAAGTTGTACAATGCTCAGACTGTAACCCATTTTGGTTGCAAAAATTGGGATGCATTTTGCAAGATGTATGGTCTTGATGAGGGTATGGTTGTCACCATGGATCTTGGTGATCCTACAATCGAGCAAGAGAGACCTTCGATTTGGGTCCTTGTGGATACACCTCCAATTCTTCCCTCATGTGAGCTAAACATAGTTATTAAGTAATTTATATTGTTTATTTCAAAATATATAGTTGACAACTTATCTCCATTGATAGCTTATTTTCATTCTTCAAAGAATGTGCGGAAGATGGTAGACAGAACGTACTACACCGAAGGCTCCGAATTAACTTATCAGGAGAAAAATCATCTGGTCGGATTTTGTACTGATCTTGAGAATTACAATATCTACAATCGAACACCTCAACATTATGGTCAATACGTGCCACTAGTGCACATGTTGAACTACGATAACTACCATGGAGATACCCTGGTAAGATTATTTTTTACTATTACAACATCCGTGCATCTTTTTGCACACTTCTAAAACTAGTACATCATTGCTAACTACGAAGTTATTACTATGTTTTTCAACAGATAATCCCGAATGATTGTGTGCCTCATCTGATGTATACGCATGGTAGCCTTCATGTTTTGAACATACTACCAGGTCGTCCTACGAATCTCAACTGTCCATACCGGGTTTCTAAAAGAAGTGGAGACATAACAATCAAAGAATGGAAAAAATGTATGGACAGTCGTAAGGAGCTTCTTGGAAGCAATAAGCAGCGAAGGGCAAGAATTGGAGACAGGATGATCGCCATTCTTCATAATGGAGAGTCAGGGTCTATATTGTTTTATGCTATTTTACCTTAAGGGTGTTTAGGTACTACCTGATACTGATGATCATGTGCTAAGAACAATTATGTAGGGTTGGGTTCGATGACTATGAGGATGATGATCGTATGGCTTATTATTAATAACGAGTAGAAGTTGTATGATGATGCATGATTAGTAGGACTTGTTATTATATATATATGATGATGTATGATGCAAGCATGCATGAGCATGTTATATCTGCGGGTGCAATGAACATAGCAGCAGCGTTGATAAACCAAGGACGAAGATATAAGAGAGGACACTTCTCTCCATTAGCTAGCTATAATAACAACCTAAAAATAACCCCCAAAACACCTAAAGCAGCCACTTTTGTAAAAAAAATTGACTTTTGGTCCCGGTTGGAGCCACCAACCGGGACCAAAGGCCCCCTGACTCGGCTCGGCGCACAGGGCCATGTGGAGGCACATTGGTCCCGGTTCGTGTTTGAACCGGGACTAATGGGTGGAGGCATTAGTAACGACCCATTAGTCCCGGTTAATGAACCGGGACTAAAGGCCCTTACGAACCGGGACTAATGGGTGGTTTTCTACTAGTGAAAGGGTACGAGATAAATGGGAATACATTTTACACGATCGCCCAAGATAAGAAGAGCACCAACCAAAACAGTGGTGTCCGCTTTCATGCAACAACCAACACAGGAAAGGAAACATATTATGGTTACATAGAGTACATATGGGAACTTAACTATGGAGGTGGTTTGAAGGTCCCTTTGCTTCGATGAAAATGGGTCAATATGACACGAGGCGGGGTAACGAAAGACCCGCGGTATGGAATGACAACAGTGGATCTCAACAATCTTGCGTATGCAGTTGAACCATTTGTCCTAGCCAATGATGTGGCGCACGTTTTTGATGTGAAAGACATGTCTACCAGGTCGACAAAAAGAAAAGATAAGGAAGCGAATGGATCATACGACGAGCCAAAGCGCCACATAGTTCTTTCAGGGAAAAGAAACATCATGAGAGTGGATGACAAGATAGACATTTCAGAAGATTATGAAAAGTTTGATGAAATTGCTCCATTCGCAGTGAAAATTGATATGTCTCCAACGTATCTATAATTTTTGATTGCTCCATGCTACTTTATCTACTGTTTTAGGCAATATTGGGCTTTATTATCCACTTTTATATTACTTTTGGGACTAACCTATTAACCGGAGGCCCAACCCAGATCTGCTGTTTTATTCCTATTTCAGTGTTTCGATGAAAAGGAATATCAAACGGAGTCGAAACGTAATGAAATCAACTGGAGAAGTTATTTTTGGAAGGAAAGCCACCGGATAGACTTGGACTCTACGTCAGAAGATACGGGAGCTGGCCACGAGGGTGGGGGGCACGCCCACCCCCCTAGGGCGTGCCCCCCTGCCTCGTGGGGCCTCCGTGGCTCCACCGACGTACCCCGTGCACCCACATATACCTACATATCGTAAACTTCTAGAACAGAAGATAGATCGGGAGTTCCGCCACCGCAAGCCTCTGTAGCCACCAAAAACCTCTCGGGAGCCCGTTCCGGCACCCTGCCGGAGGGGGAATCCATCACTGGTGGCCATCTTCATCATCCCGGCGCTCTCCATGACGAGGAGGGAGTAGTTCACCCTCGGGGCTGAGGGTATGTACCAATAGCTACGTGTTTGATCTCTCTCTCTCTCTCTCTCTCTCTCTCTCTCTGTCTCTCTCTCCTGTTCTCTCTCGTGTTCCCTCTATGGCACAATCTTGATGTATCCCGAGCTTTGCTATTGTAGTTGGATCTTATGATGTTTCTCCCCCTCTACTCTCTTGTGATGAATTAAGTTTCGCCTTTGAAGTTATCTTATCGGATTGAGTCTTTTATGAGAACACTTGATGTATGTCTTGCCGTGTTTATCTGTGGTGACAATGGGATATCATGTGCTACTTGATGTATGTTTTGGTGACCAACTTGCGGGTTCCGCCTATGAACCTGTGCATAGGGGTTGGCACACGTTCTTGACTCTCCGGTAGAAACTTTGGGGCAATCTTTGAAGTACTTTGTGTTGGTTGGATGCATCTGAGATTGTGTGATGCATATCGTATAATCATGCCCACGGATACTTGAGGTGACAATGGAGTATCTAGGTGACATTAGGGTTTTGGTTGATTTGTATCTTAAGGTGTTATTCTAGTACAAACTCTTTAATAGATCGATCCGAAAGAATAACTTTGAGGTGGTTTCGTACCCTACCATAATATCTACGTTTGTTCTCCGCTATTAGTGGCTTTGGAGTGACTCTTTGTTGCATGTTGAGGGATTTTTATATGATCTATCTATGTTATTATTGTTGAGAGAACTTGCACTAGTGAAAGTATGAACCCTAGGCCTTGTTTCCTATCATTGCAATACCGTTTACGCTCACTTTTATCATTCGTTACCTTGCTGTTTTTATTATTTCAGCTTACAAAAACCTATATCTACTATCCACATTGCACTTGTATCACCATCTCTTCACCGAACTAGTGCACCTATACAATTTACCATTGTATTCTGTGTGTTGGGGACACAAGAGACTCTTTGTTATTTGGTTGCAGGGTTGTTTGAGAGAGACCATCTTCATACTACGCCTCCCACAGATTGATAAACCTTAGGTCATCCACTTGAGGGAAATTTGCTACTGTCCTACAAACCTGTGCACTTGCAGGCCCAACAACGTCTACAAGAAGAAGGTTGCGTAGTAGACATCAAGCTCTTTTCTGGCGCCGTTGCCGGGGAGGTGAGTGCTTGAAGGTATATCTTTAGATCTTGCAATCGAATCTTTTTGTTTCTTGTTTTATCACTAGTTTAGTTTATAAAATAAAACTACAAAAAATGGAGTTAATCTTGTCTCATATGCTTCATCTTTTTAATATCTTTCGTGATGAAAAGGAAAATTGTGCTCAAGTGCTAGAAGAAGAAATCTATAGAATGTTTGATACTAAATCTTTGTATGATGAGCATGATTGCAATGTTGTTAGTATGAATTCCTTGAATATCCATGATTCTAATGATATGCAAAGCCACAAGCTTGGGGAAGCTATGTTTGATGAATATGCCATTTTTAGTCCCCCAAGTTTTGATGTGCAAATTTATTATGATGATAGCATGCCACCTATTTATGATGATTATATTGATGAAAGTGGATTTGGAAGAGTGTCAACTTTAGGAAGTAGTGATCCCACTATTTTGGAGGATGTTGAATCTTATTGTGATGAATATGAAAGTGGATTTGGAAGAGTGTCAACTTTATTTAGTGATGATTCCACTATTTCGGAAGAGGTTCCAATTGATTATGAGAACAAAGTTGCTATCTATGATGATTATTGTGATGACTTGTATGCTATTAGGAATAATGATAACCATGAAACTTGTCATCATGATTTTAGTTTTCAATTGGATTATGCCTCACATGATAATTATTTTGTTGAGTTTGCTCCCACTACTATTGATGAGAAGAATTTTGCTTATGTGGAGAGTAGTAAATTTTATATGCTTGTAGATCATGAAAAGAATGCTTTAGGTGCTGGTTATATTGTTGAATTCATTCATGATGCTACTGAAAATTATTATGAGGGATGAATATATGCTTGTAGGAATTGCAATAATGTCAAGTTTCCTCTCTATGTGCTTCAAGTTTTGAAGCTATGCTTATTTTACCATCCTATGCTAGTTGATTATTGTTCCCATAAGTTGTTTGCTCACAATATACCTATGCATAGGAAGTGGGTTAGACTTAAATGTGCTAGTCATATGCTTCATGATGCTCCCGTTATGTTTCAATTTTTGTCTTTTATGTGAGCATCATTGTCATCATCATGCCTAGCTAGAAAGGCATTAAAGAAAAGCGCTTGTTGGGAGACAACCCAATATTTATCATTACTATTTTTGTGTGTCCACATGATTATGCTACTGTATTAATCATGTTTTATAGCTTTTGTTTCCATAAAGTGCCAAGTAAGACCTTTAGGATAGCTTACGGTGATAGTTGTGTTGATCCTGCTGAAAATCAGAAACTTTTGCACCCAGTAATATAGTTTTGTTAATTCACAGAAACGTGCTTATGATCTGATTCTTTTTTCTATGGATTGGTACACAAATTTATTAGGACTTCCTAATTTGGTAGAATTGTTTTAGTTCCATAAGTATACGTTTGATACAAATTACTACAAAATGTTCTGTTTTTGACAGATTCTGTTTTCTATGTGTTGTTTGCTTATTTTGATGAATCTATGAGTAGTATCGGAGGGTATGAACCATAGATAAGTTGGAATACAGTAGATATTACACCAATATGAATTTAGAATGAGTTCATTACAGTACCTAAGTGGTGGTTTTATTTTCTTATACTAACGGAGCTTACGAGTTTTCTGTTGAGTTTTGTGTTGTGGAGTTTTCAAGTTTTGGGTAAAGATTCGATGGACTATGGAATAAGGAGTGGCAAAAGCCAAAGCTTGGGGATGCCCAAGTCACCCCAAGGTAATATTCAAGGACAACCAAGAGCCTAAGCTTGGGGATGCCCCGGAAGGCATCCCCTCTTTCGTCTTCATCCATAGGTAACTTTACTTGGAGCTATATTTTTATTCACCACATGATATGTGTTTTTCTTGGAGCGTCATTTTATTTTGTTAGTATTTGCTGTTGTTTATATTAATGTTTTTCATCTTTATTTTCAATAAAAAAGTCAAGCATACCTTTGCCATGCTTATTTTGCTAGTTTACATGTTGCTGTTTGAAAACAGAAAGTTTACCGCTGTTGCAAACATTCCCTAGAAAATTCAGAGAATGATAAAATGTTGAAACCTTTTGCATGATGAGATCTGATAAATTTACTACAGTGGGAATTTTATTTCATAATTTTTGGAGTTAGGTAAGTATTGATACTCTTGGATTCTTTATAGACTGTCCTGTTTTGGCAGATTGCTGTTATGTTTGCATTGTTTGCATATGGTTGCTTGTTTACTGATTCTATTTGAGGATAGGAGTATTAAATATGCAGAGGCATTTAGTATGCAATGTTGGATAATAATTTTATTGATTTGTTACAGTAGAAAATGATAAGGTTTTGCATTGGTTTATACTAACCTATCTCACGAGTTCTTGTTGAGTTTAGTGTGAATGAAGCTTTTTGAGAAATAGAGAAACCATGATATGAGAGGAATTAAGGAGACACAAAAGTTCAAGCTTGGGGATGCCCAAGGCGCCCCAAGATAATATTTCAAGAAGCCTTAAGCATCTAAGCTTGGGGATGCCCCGGTAGGCATCCCACCTTTCTACTCCAACAACTATCGGTTTGTATCGGTTGAGCCTAAGTTTTTGCTTCTTCACATGAGTTGTGCTATCCTTGCAATGTCATTTTATTTTGTTTTGCTTGATGTTTGAATACAAAACCAAGATCTGAAATTCCTTAATGTTATAGAGTCTTCACGTAGTTGCACAATTATTCGACTACTCATTGATCTTCACTTATATCTTTCGGAGTAGTTTGTCATTTGCTCTAGTGCATCACTTATATCTTTTAGAGAACGACAGTGATTATATTTTGTAGAAATTGATAGTCTCTCATGCTTCACTTATATTATTTTGGGAGTCTTTTAGAACAGCATGGTATTTGCTATGGTTACAAATTTGGTCGTAGAATGATGAGCATCCAAGTTGGGTATAATAAAAACTATCATAGAAAGTGAATTGGATGCTATGATCAATTTGATACTTGATAATTGTTTTGAGATATGGAGGTAGTGATATTAAAGTCATGCTAGTTGGGTGATTATGAATTTAAAGAATGCTTGTGTTGAAGTTAGCAAGTCCCGTAGCACGCACGTATGGTTAAAGTTGTGTAACAAATTTGAAACATGAAGTGTACCTGGCTTGTGCATCCTTATGAGTGGTGGTCGGGAACGAGCGATGGTCTTTTCCTACCAATCTATCCCCCTAGGAGCATGCGCGTAGTACTTGATTTTTGATGACTTCTAAATTTTTGCAATAAGTATATGAGTTCTTTTGACTAATGTTGAGTCCATGGATTATACGCACTTTTACCTTTCCGCCATTGCTAGCCTCTTCGGTACCGTGCATTGCCCTTTCTCACCTTGAGAGTTGGTGCAAACTTCGCCGGTGCATCCAAACCCCGTGATACGATACGCTCTATCACACATAAACCCCGTGCAAACTTCGCTGGTGCCATGCAACTTTCCACCGTTCCGTTCACCATCATGACATACTTTACTTTTGTCATATTGCCATTGCATGATCATGTAGTTGACATAGTATTTGTGGCAAAACCACCATGCATTATTTTTCATACGTGTCACTCTTGATTCATTGCACCATCCCGGTACACCACCGGAGGCATTCATATAGAGTCATATCTTGTTCTAGTTTCGAGTTGTAATCCTTATGTTGTAATCAATAGAAGTGTGATGATCATCATTATTAGAGTATTACCCAATCAAAAAAAAGAGAAAGGCCAAAAAGAAAAAAAAATAAAGACCCAAAAAAAGGAAAATAAATAAAAAGGGCAATGTTACTATCCTCTTACCACACTTGTGCTTCAAAGTAGCACCTTGTTCTTCATGTAGTGAGTCTCATATATTGTGCTTCAAAGTAGCACCATGTTTTTCATATAGCGAGTCTCATAAGTTATCTTTTTTATACTAGTGGGAATTTTCCATTATAGAACTTGGCTTGTATATTCCTACGATGGGCTTCCTCAAATGCCCTAGATCTTCATGAGCAAGCAAGTTGGATGCACACCCACTAGTTTTCTTTTGTTGAGCATTCATAGCTCTAGTGCATCTGTTGCATGGCAATCCCTACTCCTCATGTTGACATCAATTGATGGGCATCTCCATAGCCCGTTGATTATCCTCGTCAATGTGAGACTTTCTCCTTTTTGTCTCCTCCACACAATCCCCATCATCATATTCTATTCCACCCATAGTGCTATATCCATGGCTCATGCTCATGTATTGCGTGAAGGTTGAAAAAGTTTGAGATTATTTAAGTATGAAACAATTGCTTGGCTTCTCATCGGGGGTGTAGAAGTTGGGAACATCTTTGTGTGACAAAAATGAAGCATAGCCTAACTATATGATTTTGTAGGGATGAACTTTCTTTTGCCATGCTATTTTGAGAAGACATGATTACTTTGATTAGTATGCATGAAGTATTACTATTTCTTTTATCAATATGAACTTTTATTTTCTATTCATTCGGATCTGAATATTCATACCACAATTAAGAAGATTTACATTGAAATTATGCCAAAGTATCACTCTGCATCAAAAATTCTCTTTTTATCATTTACCTACTCGAGGACAAGCAGGAATTAAGCTTGGGGATGCCTGATACGTCTCCAACATATCTATAATTTTTGATTGCTCCATGCTACTTTATCTACTGTTTTAGGCAATATTGGGATTTATTATCCACTTTTATATAAATTTTGGGACTAACCTATTAACCGGAGGCCCAGCCCAGATTTGTTGTTTTATGCCTATTTCAGTGTTTCGAAGAAAAGGAATATCAAACGGAGTCGAAACGGAATGAAATCAACTTGAGAGGTTATTTTTGGAAGGAAAGCCACCGAATAGACTTGGACTCTATGTCAGAAGATACGGGAGCTGGCCACGAGGGTGGGGGGGGCGCGCCCACCCCCCTAGGGCGCCCCCCTGCCTTGTGGTGCCCCCGTGGCTCCACCGACGTACCCCCTGCACCCATACATACCTACGTATCGTAAAACTTCCAGAACAGAAGATAGATCGGGAGTTCCGCCGCCGCAAGCCTCTGTAGCCACCAAAAACCTCTCGAGAGCCCGTTCCGGCACCCTGCCGGAGGGGGAATCCATCACCGGTGGCCATCTTCATCATCCCGGCGCTCTCCATGACGAGGAGGGAGTAGTTCACCCTCGGTGCTGAGGGTATGTACCAGTAGCTATGTGTTTGATCTCTCTCTCTCTCTCTCTCTCTCTCTCTCTCTCTCTCTCTCGTGTTCTCTGTCGTGTTCCCTCTATGGCACGATCTTGATGTATCCCGAGCTTTGGTATTGTAGTTGGATCTTATGATGTTTCTCCCCCTCTACTCTCTTGTGATGAATTGAGTTTCCCCTTTGAAGTTATCTTATCGGATTGAGTCTTTTATGAGAACACTTGATGTAAGTTTTGCCGTGTTTATCTGTGGTGACAATGGGATATCATGTGCTACTTGATGTATGTTTGGTGACCAACTTGCGGGTTCCGCCCATGAACCTATGCATAGGGGTTGGCACACATTCTTGACTCTCCGATAGAAACTTTGGGGCACTCTTTGAAGTACTTTGTGTTGGTTGGATGCATCTGAGATTGTGTGATGCATATCGTATTATCATGCCCACGGATACTTGAGGTGACAATGGAGTATCTAGGTGACATTAGGGTTTTGGTTGATTTGTATCTTAAGGTGTTATTCTAGTATGAACTCTTTAATAGATCGATCCAAAAGAATAACTTTGAGGTGGTTTCATACCCTACCATAATCTCTACGTTTGTTCTCCGCTATTAGTGGCTTTGGAGTGACTCTTTGTTGCATGTTGAGGGATTGTTATATGATCTATCTATGTTATTATTGTTGAGAGAACTTGCACTAGTGAAAGTATGAACCCTAGGCCTTGTTTCCTATCATTGCAATACCGTTTACGCTCACTTTTATCATTCGTTACCTTGCTGTTTTTATTTTTTCAGATTACAAAAACCTATATCTACTATCCATATTGCACTTGTATCACCATCTCTTTGCCGAACTAGTGCACCTATACAATTTACCATTGTATTGGGTGTGTTGGGGACACAAGAGACTCTTTGTTATTTGGTTGCAGGGTTGTTTGAGAGAGACCATCTTCATCCTACGCCTCCAACGGGTTGATAAACCTTAGGTCATCCACTTGAGGGAAATTTGCTACTGTCCTACAAACCAGTGCACTTGCAGGCCCAACAACGTCTTCAAGAAGAAGGTTGTGTAGTAGACATCAAATATTGACCCGAGCATCCATTTAAAAGATGAAGATTTTCTATGGCTACGGCGCAAAGGGACACACGCGAAGAAAAAGTTTCACACCCAAAGATCTGGGATGTGATCGGCTTCACTATCATCACTTTCTTCTGTGTTTCACACCCAGCAGGGAATCTCTGTAATAGTTAGGGTAGTTATGTGTTTTGGCATTTGAAACACGAAGAAATTTTATGTGCAAACAAATTCTTTCATGCATTTACTGATTTTTTCAGCTAAATGACCTTGAAATTGAAAAGCATTTCAAATGAACTCAGAAAAAGTTGAAAGTTGGCATGGTATCATAATTTCACCCACATAGCATGTGCAAAAAAGTAGAGAGGGTTACCGCAAAAACTAGATGCACTTCGTGTACAAAATGGAAGTATCAGGATTTCGCACGAAAACTCATCTGTTACAAAGGCATTTCACTTTTTAAATAACCTAAGAATTACCAAATTGATTATAATGATAAAACACACTAATATTAAACATAAGAAAAAAGAATCACTGAAAAATCTATTTTCGAAGTTAAGTTATTCACAAACTAGTGATTCACACAAATTTCAAATAATTCAAAATTTAAAATATTCAAATTTGAAAACTAATGGCACTACAGAAAGTTTGTAATTTTTTGTACCTAAAGCAAAAATATTCACAAAGAAACTCTAAATACAGCAAAAAACAACTCAAAAATAAATAAATAAAGAAAATTAGAAAATAAAAAAGCCCGCCTACTGGGCCAGAGCGACCTGCATATGACTAGAAACCCAATGTGTTGTTGGGCCAGGATGCAGGCCCGCAATGGCCCAGTAGGCCCACAGGACAGCAGAGAACAGGTAGACCCAGTAGGCCTTCTTTGCAGAGGAGCTCGAGAGAGCTACCACACAAGGGCTTATAAACCAGTGCGGACGCCCCTCGGTTAGCGAGGTGGCACTAAATTTGCCGCACCGCACCTGCGCCAGCGCCCCCCCTGTTAGTACCGGGTGGTGGCTCCAACCGGTACTACAGGGTGCACCTTTAGTAGCGGGTGGTGGCACCTTTAGTACCGGTTGGTGCCACCACCCGGTACTAAAGGGGGGGCGCTTCCCACCGCTTGGCCTGGCCAAAACAGACCTTTAGTACCGGTTGGTGGCTCCAACCGGTACTAAAGGGGTGTTCTATATAAGAAACTGCTTCAAAAAAATCATTTCTCATCTCTCCCTCTGCTTCTTTCTCACCTGCCCCGTCATCGGCGCCCCTCGTTGCCGCCTCCGTCGCCGTCCCCGTCACCCTCGCCGCCCCGGTCATCCCCGCCCCTCATCGCCGCCCCCGTCGCTGCCCCCGTCGCCGTCGCTGCCCCGGCCGTCCCCGTCCCCGTCGTCCCCATCGCCGCGCCCCGCCCCGCCATTCCGTCCCGTCCCGTCGTCCCGTCGTCCCAGCCCGGCCCGTCCCCGTCCCCGTCGTCGCCGCCCCGTCCCCATCCCCGTCGTCACCGCCCGTCTCCGTCCCCGTCGCCGCCCCCTGTCGCCGCGCGTTGCCGGTGAGCTCCTGCCCCGGCCACCATGTCCACACACACACACACATTAGTTTTTTAGTTATAAATCTTAGTTATAGAAATTTTTCTGATTTTTAGTTATAGAAATATTAGAAATGTTATAGAAATGTGAGTTATATAGAAATGTTATAATTTTTATATATTTTTTAGATAGAAATATTTATAGAAATGTTAGCAATTTTTCTGTTTTTTAGTTATAGAAATATTAGAAATGTTATAGAAATGTTAGTCATATATATAGAAATTTTAGAATTAGTTTTAGTTAGATGAATTAGATTAATAGTGTCAAATTGTTAGAATTTGTATATAGAATTTTAGTTATCACAATCCAATCATTTAAAAAATGTTAATTTTTGCGGGCATATAGTATTTGTTCTCGACGATATGCCCGGCCCACATCCTCGCCGTCGACCCGTTCACGACGATGTCCGGTTGACCCATGTCCGGGACTGGGCTCCGCCAGGCTCGCACTGGGAAGTGCTTCCTGGAGGGGTGCGCCGCTTGGTGAGGAACCCGGCCTTGGGTCCCGTCGTCGACCTTGATCTCCTTTGGTGGCGTTCGCGTGGGCCACATTCAGTGCAGAGGGAGCCGGCCCCGCCGAAGGTGGTGCGACGTCGTGTCAGGGAGGAGGACAAGCACGTCCATCGCTACATGGCTGCTATGGACGTCAGGTTCTCCAATACTTGGCAGGTTCTTTGGGCAGATGATCGGAGATATGATCTTGTGATGGTTCCTTCTCTTTGGGTGTCCACCGCCCGCGCCCCAGGAACCGCGAGTGGCCTAGATTCTTCTGTAGTACTTGATGTTTATTAGGTACCTAGCTAGTGATGTATTCGATATATAATATTCGAGACGATGTATTCAAGATTATATATATTATTCGAGACGATGTATTCAAGATTATATATTAATCGAGACGATGCATATTATATACTATATGATTCAGTTTTTCCTTATTGATTGCATCCATGCATTGTAATTTTAATACTAAATTGTTTTATATTTCTTCTATATTAGTTAAGTAAAAGCTATGGTGGACAATACCGGCAGAGAGAGAGAAAAGGAATTGTTCGACATCATACGCAGCCCTCGCAGGCTAGATGATCTGAATGAAGCAGATGACAGCTCCCAATATCTGAACAATACCGGAGAGGGTGATGATAAGATATTCGATCTCGACGACCGAGCTGATGAAGTCATGAACTATGATTATAATTATGATGACGCAGACAATGATGACAGAGACAATAATGTTGATCTTGAAATAAAAAAGACTACCGGCAAGGTATATTTATATAAGCAGGCATCTAGTGATCATCACATGTTTTTTTATTTGAAGATATATTAACGAATCGATCTCTCTTCTTTCAGCCCTCCGGATCGAGCAAATCTGCTTCTACAGACAGTAGGACAAAGCGAGGCCCGGGCAAAAAGTTGAAGGAGGGTGTAAAGTACAACATCGACTCCATCAAAGCTAGTGGCGAACCCCTCACGCCTAAAAACATTGCGAACAAGTGGACTCGTCAGTGCGGAGTTCTTGTGAAGGACCAACTCCCGATCTCCATTCAAGAATGGAAAGAGCCAAAAACTAAACGTCCAGGTGTTACTTGGGTCGACGACAGAGAAAAAAAAAACCTTTGGGAATCTCTGATGGAACATTTCACCGTACCAGATTATTTCACTGATGCAGATGTGCAGAAAGTCAAGGACGCTGCTCTTAAGAAGATGGCAATTGCATTCAACACCCACAAGAAAACTGTATGGGCCAACTACCTCGCAGCAGAAAGGAAGACTCCAGAATTCAAGGGAACACTGGAGAAGCAAAGAGAACACTGGGCCGATTTCGTGAAATTCAAGGAATCAGAATTATCTAAGGAACGGTCGATAAAAAACAAGGCCAATGCCGCAAAAAAGACGCAGCTCCATAGGCTGGGTCCAGGTGGTTACGCGGTGGGAATGCCTAAGTGGGATAAGTCTGAGCAAGAGATGGAGGATGCAAGGGTCACTCCGGTTACTAGGAGCTGGCCACCTAGGTGCAAAACTTGGTTCTATGCGCATGGGGGGGGGGCATTGGACCCGAAGATAAGTCTGGTTTCGAAGAAGGCAAGTCTAAAAGGAGTCGAACAAGAGATACTTGACGGAATAGAAGATGCTCGAAAGGGGTGTTCACGGCCAACAGAGAGAACGACGAGCTTACGCGCGCCCTGGAAAATCCTGAATACCCAAGAAGAACACGAGGCAAGGGCATTATTCCCTGGTATGAGGGCTTTTCGAAATGGAACGACGACTACAGGACCCGCGCAAGAAAGAAGATGGAGGAGGAGAAGAAGAGGAAGCTGGAGGAGAAGCAGAGGAAGCTAGACGTAGAACGCCTTCAAGGCCTAGAGGCAAGGCACGCGGACTTGGCACTCAAATTCCAGCAGCAGCAGCAACAGACCGACTCACTTAGCCAGGAAAGGGGGTCTCAGCAGCGGCAACAGCAAGCGGATGATCATCCAACATTGGATAGCTCCGTCCCATCCATGCCGAGAAGCAGCGTTGGTTCCGCCCCGGGCGACACATTGCTGGAAGATACATACCCTGTGGATGACATCATAGAGAGCACTAACTGTGAGCTACACTCCAAAATGAAGAACATATCCATGAAGGTGGCGGACGCTGTTGCTTTTACAATTACCCCCGAAGCAACCTTCCATTGCACCCCGATTCCAGTGGGCTATGCTCGTGTCTTGGTTGATGAAGTGGTGGACCCATATTCGGGGCTACAACTTGACATTCCTAGAGGTGATGACGAGCGCACACTGGGAGAGGCCATACATCGTATCATCCTATGGAGAAAGGATTGCATCATCTTTCGAAGTCCACCGACACCGCGTCTGCCGACTCCTCCTTGAAGTTCGCCACCGAGTTAGCAGACTCCCGCTCCTCCAAGTCCACGAATGCGTGAGCCGACTCCTCCTTGAAGTCCGCCACCTCCTCCAAGTCCATGAACGCGTGAGCCTACTTCTGCTTCAAGTCCGGCACAACGTCAAGCCACTCCTCCTGTTTCAAGTCCGACGCCGTGTCAGGACACACCTCCTGCTTTAAGTCCGGCACAGTGTCAGGCCACTCCTCCTGCTCCAACTAAGCCACGTCAGTCGTCTCCGCCGTCTCACCAATCGTAGAAGAGACACGCCGCAGCTATGGTGCGTAGCGGTACGAGTCGACGTAGTACAGGAAGTACATGCGGAGACAAGCGATATAAATATGGTCCAAGCCTCACTCCTCTTCCTTAGAGGCCTTACGACATGACCGAGGAGCAAAATGCAGCCATAGTGCAGGCTCAAGTGGACGCCCATTTTGGACCAAAACCGGCACCGCCGCCAAGGGAGAAAGTGCCTGAGGAAAAGATTTACCACTTTAGTTGTATGGCTAGACCACCAGCTCCCAAGCCTGTTGACTCAGACTATGAGCGCCAAATCAGGAAGGCACAACGAGCACGACTACAGAAGGAAGCGAGCTCGAGCTCGAGCCAACAAGCAACTGGCAAAAAAATGCGGGAAAACCGTTCCCCAGCTGGGAGAACAGGCGACGCAACCGACCCCCCCCCCCCCCCCGCTTGTTGTGCCAATGACACATTAGAGGAGTATGCACGCCCAATATTATTGTGGGCAAACCGTTAACGTTCCCCAGCTGGGCGATGTGGTAATAGCAGAGGAGCATATAATGCAGGCTGAAATGCTCAAGATCACTGTTGGACAACTCCTCAAAATCGAGCCCATGTCTCCGCTTAGAGAGGAGGAAATAAAACGGAAATATGTCCGGGGCCAACCTTTGCTCGAGCCAGACAAGGTCAAGAACCTCCCAACGAGAATGTATGAATTGCATCAATGCTACATGAACATTACCAAGATTTCCAATCGAGAGTCCATCTTGGTGAATGTCAAGGAGGAGCATTACTTCCATGAGAAAGCTCTATCCGTTGAGTATTCAGAACTATTTTAGTTATACAATCAAGACGCACTCGACAAATCTATCGTCAGTTGCTATTGTCTGTAAGTGATTTCTTTCTGTAATTTAAGTCTCAAGCTAGCTGTAGTGATCATTTTGATCAATCATTACATGTAATTATCCTCACTATATTCTTTTCTGTGGTATTATATGCAGGATGAAGATGTATGAAATGAAAAAATCTGGACGCTATGGCATTGGGTTCATTGACCCAAATGCCATTAATGAGTACACATGGAATCTTCCAACTTGTCGAGTAAGTTTAGATGAAAGCATGCTAGAGTTCTTCAAGCGCCTCAATACCAATGAAGATATACTACATCCTTACAACTTCCTGTGAGTCACACTGTCTTGTACTACAAATTCTTTTTTTTGCTTACTAGATAGCTAGATGTTAATAATTAAGTGTATAGGGTTTACAGTAGTTAATTAGTGTTATGCACATGCCCGCTTAATTAGGACATGCAAATGTGTGCGCATGCAGTTTCCACTGGATCTTGTTAGACATTAAAGTTGACAAAGGAACACTTGAAGTACTGGACTCACTACTTACAGAAGAAAATGACTACACCATCGTGAAGGGGATAGTCAACAGGTAATTTCAATCATTATTAACTATATCTCGGCCTATTTAGTTCGTCATTTCCTGATATGAACTATTTAATAACCCCTTTATTAATTTTCTTTGCCGGCCGACAGGGCTTGGGCAAAGTTCATCAAGGTGACTCCAGGCAAATGGGCAAAAAAGTTGTTTTGGTATCGACCAAAGGTAAGTAATTAAGTAGTACTTGCTAGCTAGCTAGCTACCATCTCTTTAATTCCTGTTTCAATACCATTAACTAATTATCATGATTGATTAATCATTATCTGATTCAATTCCATTCTCTTAAAGGCCCTGAAGCAGGCGCATGGGAATGATCTGTGTGCATTCTACGTTTGCGAGAACATTCGCATGATGGCGTCCGAAAGGAGCAGATCTCAAAGACAGGACTGGGTATGTTTGTCAGTACACTATTCACACCATTATCGATATCTAGTCACACAACTAATACACATGCATATTGATCTCCTTCTTAACAGTTCAGAGAGGTGCGGGAGCAGCTCCTACCAACGGAGCGCATACTAGCACTTCAAGAGGAAATAGCGGGATTTTTGCTCTACCAGGTCATAGATCCCAAAGGAGAATTGAAAGTGCGTTATATTGACTAGAGGGGGGGTGAATAGGTGATTTTTATGAATTCTTCACTGAGGAATTTTCCGGTGAGGAAATTCCTTAGCGAAGAACTACTTGCAGCGGAATAAGTACTCAGAAGTAAGCATGACAGAATACACACGTAGTCATCATGATGAAATGAAGAAAAACACAGAGTACAGAAAGCGTAAACACGGGATAACACAAGATGAAGACAAACAGACTGAAGAAATTGAACTGAGGAAATTGAGAAAGTCTTCAGTCAAAGTCTTCAAACACAGATATGAACAATCACTCAACACAGTAATGAAGAAATGAAAGAGTTGAGGAAATAGAACCAGTAAGGTTGGTGAAGACAATGATTTGGTAGACCAGTTCCAACTGCTGTCTCAGTTGTACGTCTGGTTGGAGCGGCTGAGTATTTAAACTCGAGGACACACAGTCCCAGACACCCAGTCGCTGATCACGCAGCTCAGAACACCAAGTCCTCACCGTATTCTCCTTGAACTAAGGTCACACAGACCTCGTCCAATCACTCGTGGTAAGTCTTCAGGCGACTTCCAAACCTTCACAGACTTCGGTCACTCGGCGATCCACAATTCCTCTTGGATGCTCTAGACAATGACGCCTAACCGTTTGGAAGAAGCACAGTCTTCAAAGGTAACAAGCATCGGATCCACGCAGGATCAATCTCTTCAGTGATGCACGCAGGTTTGTAGGTGTTTGGGTTTTGGTTTTTCCTCACTCTATGATTTTCGCTCAAAGTCCTCTGAGGATGGGTTGCTCTCAAATGACAAGTGTCAGTTTCTCTCGGAGCAGCCAACCAGCTAGTGGTTGGAGGGGGCGGCTATTTATAGCCTAGGGAGCAGCCCGACATGATAAGACATAAATGCCTTTCGATGATATGATGGTTAGGTGAATAAGATATTTTGGGACAGCTGGCGCGCAGCACAGCAACGGTCGGAATTTTGACTCTCAAATTCCTCAGGGCTATCATGTTCCTCACTGTGTAGGCAATCCGCACTGGCGAATTCCTAACTCCTCAGTCAGAACAAATTCCTCAGCGACCAGAAGAACTTCGTCTCTGTCACTGACGAAATTGACTGAACTGTATGAGATTTCCAATGGCTTCACTCGAAGGGATTGGTAGGTGTAGGATTTTGAGTTGAGCATCACATGGAATTTTTTCCTTAGTATTTCCTCGACCCCCTTTAACAGTATAGTGTTTCCTATGACTCAAGAAGGAGAAAAACAAAACTATGAAAACGAAAGTCTTCAAGCTTCATATTCCTTGCATGAATATCAAGTCTTCACGGACACACCAATTTCTTCACTTTCAAAGTCTTCATGAAAGTCTTCAGGAATACCAAATTCTTCAGTCGAAGATATTCATTTTTAGGGGTCGGCCTGTGTACACTCATAAACTTATAGACCTGTGTACACTCATAAACACATTAGTCCCTTAACCTATAAGTCTTCAATACACCAAAATCACTAAGGGGCACTAGATGCACTTATAAGAATACTATTACCCGCTACCGCCCCCATGAACCACTTGTCATCGTGCTCCGAAGGCACCAAGGCAACATGTAGGAGAAATTGTATATATATATATATATATATATATATATATATATATATATACATGTGTATGTGTGAATAATTAATGGTGTTGGTTGTGAGACATTCGATGATATATATATATACGGTTCTATGTACGAGAAAATCTATTTATATATATGCATAACATGTACAATTTGTAGTATCATAAAATGCCAGCAAACAAAAAAGAATTAAATGGAAAACACAAAATTAATGGAAAATAAAAATAAAACCAACCCCCCCCCCCCAAACATTTAGTACCGGTTGGTATTACCAACCTGTACTAATGGTCTACCAGCACCCGGGCCTGGCTCGTGCCACGTGGTGGCACTTTAGCGCCGGTTCGTGCCGAACCGGTAGTAGAACCGGGCACTAAAGACCCTTACGAACTGGCGCTAGAGCCCGGTTATGCACTAGTGTATTAAGATACGAGTGATTCAAAGCAATAGTCTATCATTTGACATAAAAACAATAATACTTAGGTCATCCCAACAAACACTCATGTCTTTCAAAATATCAATGCTTCTAAAACGTTATCCCTACAAAATCATATAGTCTTGTATGCTCCCTTTTCTTAACACAAGGTACCCCTCATGCCTATCCCGGTGTCAGCCAAGCAATTGTTTCATACTTTAGTATTCTCAAACTTTTTCAACCTTCACGCAATACATGAGCGTGAGCCATGGATATAGCACAAAGGGTGGAATAGAATATGATGGTGGAGGTTATGTGGAGAAGGCAAAAAGGAAGAAAGTCTCACATCGACGCGGCTAATCAATGTGCTATGGAGATGCCCATCAATTGATGTCAATGCGAGGAGCAGTGATTTCCATGCAACGGATGCACTAGAGCTATAAGTGTATGAAAGCTCAAACTGAAAACTAAGTGGGTGTGCATCCAACTTTCTTGCTCATGAAGACCTAGGGCATTTTGAGGAATCCCATCGTTGGAATATACAAGCCAAGTTCTATAATGAAAATTCCCACTAGTATATGAAAGTGACAATATAGGAGACTCTCTATATGAAGAACATGGTGCTACTTTGAAGCACAAGTGTGGTAAAAGGATAGTAACATTGCCCCTTTTCTTTTTTTTGTTTTTTGAATGGGCTTCTTTGTACCCCTTTTTTTATTTAGACTTCTTTGGCCTTTCATTTTTTTATTTTTTTAATTTTTTTCATGGGGCAATGCTCTATAATGATGATCATCACACTTTTATTTACTTACAACTCAATATTACAACTCGATATCTAGAACAAATATATGACTCTATATGAATGCCTCCGGCAGTGTACCGGGATGTGCAACGATCTAGCGTAGCAATGACATAAAAAAACGGACAAGCCATGAAAACATCATGCTAGCTATCTTACGATCATGCAAGGCAATATCACAATGAATACTCAAGTCATGTATATGATGATGACGGAAGTTGCATGGCAATATATCTCGGAATGGCTATGGAAATGCCGTGATAGGTAGGTATGGTGGCTGTTTTGAGGAAGATATAAGGAGGCTTATGTGTGATAGAGCGTATCGTATCACGGGGTTTGGATGCACCAGCGAAGTTTGCACCAACTCTCGAGGTGAGAAAGGGCAATGCACGGTACCAAAGAGGCTAGCAATGATGGAAGGGTGAGAGTGCGTATAATCCATGGACTCAACATTGGTCATAAAGAACTCACATACTTATTACAAAAATTTATTAGCCCTTGAAACAAAGTACCACTACAAAAAAAAGACACATTCGTGAAATTTTGGGCCGAACGAATTTTTTTTTGTCATACATATGACACTTCTATGACGATAATTGTGACAAAACCCGGTATCAGCATAGATGTGGTGGGGTCCTACTTCTATGACAAAAGATCATGATAGAAAATGGGCTTTTCATCCTGGGTGAGCCGGAGACGCAGCTGCATGACATTCTTTGGGCCGTCCATGACGGAAAAAACTGTGGTAGAAGCGAGGGGGAGGAAAATTTCGGGAAGTTGCCGGTTACGGTGGGAGAGCGATGCGCGTTTCTCTCGTACAGGTACACGCGTGTGTGCGAGGCGTTGGCTCTAACTGAACATGAGCGAGGCGTTGGGCTCTAACTGAACCCGAGCGATTGCACTGCAGGCTACGTGTTACTGAACCCGAGCGATCGATCGATGGCTGTTAACTGAACCCGATGGAGTGATTCCTTCGCTACTGCTGCTAATTGAAGCCGATCGATGCTGCCTCTGGGATGAACAGTGTGTTGCGGGGGGGGGGGGGGGGTTGGATGAACAGTGAGCGGTGGCGTTGCCTCTGGATGAACAAGAACCCGTGGTGTGGAGGGCTAGATGAATGGTAGATGGTGGAGGGGTGGCCGTGGAGGGGTGGTTGAATAGGACCCCGTGGTGTGCAGGGCTAGATGAACTATAGACAGTGGAGGGGTGCCCGTGGAGGGGTGGTTGAACAGTAGCCAGTGGAGTAGCGCGCGATGGAGGCTGGATGAACAGGAGCCCATGGAGGCTGGAGGAGGTCGACGGTAGCCCGTGGAGGCTGGAGGAGGTCGATGGTGGAGATGAACAGTATCCCGTGGAGTCCCGTTTTGCGGTACGCCACACCCCTCCCCCCGTTTCGACCGTAGCGCTCCAACACAAGTCCGTTTCGTCCATTTTGCGGTACGTCACACCCCTCCTGATGAACAGGACCCCCGTTTCGACTGTAAGAGGTCCGTTTCGTCCGTTTTGCGGTACACCACACCCCTCCCGATCAACAGGACCCCCGTTTCGATCGTAGGAGGTCCATTTCCTCCTTTGTGTGGTACACCAGGCCTCGTTTCCATCTCCTGTTCCATCCAAGCCCGTTGGCTCCCACGCGTTCCGTTGCCTCCCGATGAACATGACGCATTTCGTTGCATCCCCATGAACACGACGCATTCCATTGCCTCCCGATGAACACGATGCATTCCGTTGCCTCCCCATGAACACGACGCATTCCGTTGCCTCCCCATGAACACGAGCCCTCGCCATATGTATGCGCGACTAGGCGTTCGAGACCCCGCCCGTATGTACACATACGTGGACGTATTTTCTTTCTTGCACCCTGGCCGCTGTACGTACGTGTACATGCTACGTGCGCGCCTCTACTACGACACATGCGCGCCTCTACAACGACCAGTATGTACGTACACATTCTCGACCAGAATGACAACGCTACGTAAGCTTCGACCAGGTGGGTCCCGACTGTCAGGCACTTCCTTGCGTGCGAAAATGTAGCTGGTGGGTCCCAGTAGTCAGTGGGGCGAATCCATTTTTTGCCCGGACGCACTTCCTTGCGTGCGAAGGTGTAGCTGGTGGGTCCCAGCAGTCACGGGGGAAACGTTTTTTTCATGAAATACGGTGGCCCGTCTGGTGGGTCCCCGCTATCAGGTGGAGGAATAATTATTTTCCGCGTAATAAGGAGGCACTTCCTTGCTGCGGCTGTGGACCTAGCTGTCAGCCTCTCCACATACAGTCCACGTCCAATGGAAATCGTTCCTTGACCACGTTGACCACGCCGCGCTGAGAGCACCAGGGCGGTGGATAACGGCGAGGCCTAGGAAGGGGACGACGGGGAGCCGGGGAAGACGCGGCAGTGGAAGCCCGTGCCGAGAGGGGTACGAGGGTTCACTGGTTCGGCTGCGGTGTGAGGCTGCCGTCGCCGCAGGGCCTGGCCAGCGGTGGGAATAGTAGGGGGCGGTGAGGCCTTCGCGGCAGCACATCCGGCCACGGGAGGCAGGAGCATGCGGCACGACCGGCGCTGCTTTGGGTGGCTGGAGCAAGAAGACCAGAGGTTGAAGAAGCACTACGGCCGTTGGATGGACATCATACGATAACTGGAGCTAGAATCGTTTATATTGACTAAGTTGACAAAGCCCTCCATCTCTGTCAACTTAGTAGGCCCAGAAGTCAGCCTCCCACCAAGGTGGGTCCCAGCTAGCTGGGGGGGGGGTAATAAGGAGGCACTTCCGGTGGGTCCAAGCTGACAGCATTGGGAACTTTTTTGCGAAATACGGTGGCACATCGGGTGGGTCCCAGCAGTCAGGGGCAAACGTTCTTTTCGCGAAATACTGGTGGCCCGTCCGGTGGGTCCCTGCTATCAGGTGGAGAAATAATTATTTTCCGCGTAATAAGCAGGCACTTCCTTGCGGCTACCGTGGACCCAGCTGTCAGCCTCTCCATGTACAGTATTCTTCCGATGGAATTTGGTCGTTGACCACATTGACCACGCCCCGCCGAGAGCACCACAGTGGTGGACGACGGCGAGGCCTAGGAAGGGGACTACGCGGAGCCGGGGAAGACGCGGCAGTGGATGCCCACGCGGAGAGGAGTACGAGGGTTCACTGGTTCGGCTGCGCTGCCGTCGCCGCAGAATAACAGGGGGTGTGGGTGAGTGGAGTGGAGGGATGGCCTGGCCAGCGGTGGGAGTAGTATGGGGGCGGTGAGGCCTTCGCGGCACCACAGCCGACCACGGGAGGCAGGAGCAGGCGGCACAACCGACGCTGCTTTGGGCGGCTGGAGCAAGAAGACCAGAGGTTGAAGAAGCACTACGGCCGGTGGATGGACATCGTATGGTCAGTCGAGCTGGAATCGTGCATATTGACTAAGTTGACAAAGCCCTTCGTCCCCGTCAACTTAGTAGGCCCACTATACTGGGTCCCAGCTAGCAGGGGGAGTATTCTTTTTTTGGGCGTAATAAGGAGGAACTTCCTTGCGTGCGAAGATATAGCTAGTGGGTCCGAGCTGTCAGCGGCGGTAACTTTTTTTCACGAAATACAGAGGCCCTTTCGGTGGGTCCGAGATGTCAGGTGGAGGAATGATTATTTTTCACGTAATAAGGAGGCATTTCCTGGCGTGCGGCTGTGGACCCAGCTGTCAGCCTCTCCATGTACAGTCCAGTCCCGATGGATGTCGTTCATTGACCACGTTGACTAGGCCGCGCCGAGAGCACCAGGGCAGTGGACGACGGTGAGGCCTAGGAAGGGAACGACACGGAGCCAGGGAATACTCGGCAGTTATTTCCCATGCGGAGGAGTACGAGGGTTTACTAGTTCGTCTGCCGTCGCCGAAGAATAACAGCATGTGCGGGACTGAGGGTGAGTAGAGGGATGGCTAGGCCAGCGATGGGAGTACGGTGGGGCGATGAGGCCTGCGCGGCAGCACAGCCAGCCGCGGGGAGGAGGGAGCAGGCTGTCCCGCCGGCGCTTGTTTGAGCGGCTGGAGCAGGAAGAGCAGAGATTGAAGAAGCACGACGGCCGTTGGATGGACATCCAATAGTTTACAGGCCATCTGTGGAAAGCCTCAAATCTGTGGAAAACAGCATACAACCCATCTGCCATTATTTCAAATAGTTTACAGCCCATTTGCTAATTCTTACGGGTTTTTTGGAGCCCATATTCTTTTTGTTAGCATTACAGCCCATATTGTGGCCACGGTTAAAAAATTGTACGGAATTTTGCATATGTCGGTGCGGTCTGAACTGTTTTTAATCCCAAAATTTTGAGTCACATTTAGACTGATTTTAAAAATAAATGTATATCAATATAAAATCCAATAAATTGTCCATGCATAAAATTCAATGCAATTTAAAATCTCGAAATGAAAAACAGTTATTTGAAACTAATTGCCGGTTTGATGTGTTTTAAAAATGTACAACCCATTTCTCATTACTGATAGGCCATTTTTTCGGCCAGCCGAATGAAGCTCTCCTCGTCTAGCCCAAAAGGCCTGATAAAGTGACTTACTTGACAAATCACAAAAAAAATGGGCTAGCCATTTTCAAAAAGAAAAAAAACTACTGGGCTGGTCTGTGGTAAACATAAAAGAAAAGGCTGTCTAGACAGGTCAGAGTGTCCCGCACAGCCCAGTTGACACCCTGCTTCCGTCTCAAAAACATATTAGATAAATGCCACTCCAATTTTGGCGATTCATAAAAATGCCACTACAATTTTTGCAAACTTTGAAAAACGCCACTGCAGTTTGCAAACTTTGAAAAACGCCACTCCAGGCTTCAAAAAATGCCACTAGAAATGGCATGAAATGGCATTTTTCAAAGTTTGGAAATTGCAGTGGCATTTCTTGGAGGCATTTATCAAATTAACCGTAAACAAAAATAATTGGGCGAGCTGCTGGGTCCCTGGTGTCAGTCGCTCATTGTGCAATTTTCTCATTTATTGACTACGTTGACAATGGCATGAGACCCAGATGTCAGAAATCCACTAGGAGGAGCCATTTTTTTATTGGCTTGAAATAAGGAGGCACTTGCTTGCATACTGCCATGACCTTGGCGGGTCCCTGCTGTCATCCTCTCCACGTACAATCATCTCCTGATTGTGTACGCGTCAACTTGCTAGGCCCACAAGTCAGCCTCTAAACCCGTGGAGGACAAATATAACCCATTTAAAAAAATAACAGCCCATTCCATACGTTCAAATGGAAAGTTCAACATTCAGAGCAAAGTAGCATGTCTGATCCACATATAGAGTACTGAACTTCCACGTTGACAACCATCATAGCCAAGTTAACTATCTACTCCCACTAGACAAGTACTAACTTACTCTTAGCTAACTAGACGATGCCGGCGGTACACGCTAAACGCCGGCACCGGCGTCCCGCGCCTCGCCTCGGACGTGCCAGAGGTGCGACAGGGCGCGTTGCTCGCGCGCGTTGGCCCTTTCCATGCCGGCCTGCTCCGCCGAAGCTTCGGCTTCCAAGCGGGAAACCCACTTGATGAGCTGGTAGTAAAAATCGGCGTCGCGAATGCGTGCGTGCCCGACAGCCTCCAGGGGTATTTGCCGGGCGCCGGCCTCCACGTAGTCGGCCCAGTTGCGGGCGCTCTGCTCGCGACTCAGAGCGTTGGTGCGCTGCTGCTCCATGTTCCGCTGGCGGCGCAAATCGGCGTTACGCTGCTCCTCCGCCAGGCGGTCGCGCTCCAACAACTCCTGCTCCTCTGCCATGCGGTCGCGCTCCAACAACTCCTCGATCTGCGCATTGCAATCTAAAGACAAATAGAATGCCTCCTCCCTCCGTCTGCCTTCCGGTGAAAAACCGAACACTAGTTCCGGCGGTGACCGCCTCCGGCGTAGCCTATCACGGACGGGCGGGGGCATGGCGGACGTGGCGAGCGACGTCGGGCTGGTGGGGGCTTATGAGGATATGGCGAGTTGGGTCACGGTGGCATTGGAGAATGCCGGGAAACAGTACTTATAGGGGAAAGGTAGCGCGACGGTCATCGGAATTCAATGCATAATGGCTTAGCGTGCCAGCTTGCCGTGGAAAACTAGGGAAATTGAAATTATGACTGTGCCGTCCCGTCCCATCTGGGTTGCACGCCGGCATGGCGGTCAAACGAGTGCACTCAAATCATCTCCTTCCTTGTCAATAATAATTTCATGGATTTAAAAAGCCCGCAACAATTAAAGTGTATCTTTTTCGCATCAGTTAGCTGCCTTAATTATGGCCGGCTGCATGCAGGCACTCAGAATCGCTCGCAGGCAGTACGCGAAGCAGCATGCAACGAGTCGCAGCCGAGGGCACGCATGCAGCCACTTAAATCGCTGGAATTAATTAGGCTTAAACTTCTGCATGTCGTTAATTATTGCCATGCCTTGGTCTTGCTGCTTTGCTCATGGGACTAATAAACTCGGATGGAGGCAGTACCTTGGTTGGTGAGAGGTTTGAATTAAGCCCTGCAAACCGGAAAGGAGGTACTAGCACGTGCGTGATCTGCTATTTATTCGTGTAGGATCGAGTAGGTCGTTTCTTGAATTGAGCCCTGCAAACCGGAAAGGAGGTAGTACGTGCGTGATATGCTATTTATCCATGTAGGATCGATAGTGTAGCTTGTCAGTTTCTTCAGAGGTAGGCATTTTTATCCGTGTAGGATCGATAGTGTAGCTTGTCAGTTTCTTCAGAGGTAGGCATTTTTATTCAAAAAACTGCCACTTCGCATCTTGCGTCGCAAATAAAACTGCCAGGTGCGCATTTGTAGGCTAGCTAGTGATCGATCAGTAACTTGTAAACACTGAGCGAACAGAAATAAGTAACTGTTAATGCATCTCAATGATTCACTGATCATATACAAATATGTAGCTCCAAAAGCAAAGATCAGCCACTTCGGATCTTGCGTCGCAACTAAAACTAACTAGTACCATTCCCATACATAAGATCAACATGTTAATGCATCTCAATGATTCACGGATCATATACAAATATGTAGCTCCAAAAGCAAAGATCTAGAAAAACATCTGTTCTTCCTACTAACATGGATGCTTCTCTTGGCCAACATTCAGTACAAACTGAAAGACAAATTTGTTTGTGAAGTCTACAATTCCTCTTGCAAACGTAAGTGGTTTCACCAACAGCTGGAACCATGAGAATGAACCACACATGATGGAGGAGCATCCACTGCAATATGACTTGGTCTTCTCTCGATCACACCGTGACACTATTTTTGGAATACAAACTTTAACTTAGGGAAAATGATGCCCATTGTATAATCAGACCAAGCAATGAAGCACCAAGTGTTGGCCAGTAAATAGTATAGTACTAATTTTCTGCAGTCCATGAAGTGACTATCCAATCTTTGTGTCTATTTTCAAATGGCACTGCATGCAGTGACTATACTATTCTCTTGTGCAGTTCAACAAAAATTGCGGACACTTTGTTTGTTTGCCAAATAGCAACGGGCAGACATCTCTGTCTGCACAAATATCAAGCAGCTAGTAAACATATACCACACCATGTTCGCAGTGATGGAAGAGGTGAAATTGATACAACCGAAATTGAGCATCCAATCATTGAATCCTGTCCTGCACCTCCAATGTAGGTCCACCCTGCCAATAAATTCACATGGAAACCACTAGTATTACTATCTAATGATAGTACAAAAAGAGTAGCAAGATAGTAGCAAACCATGTACCTTCGTAATGAACAGCTCATAGTGCCACCAACTGGATATAAAGGTTTGGAAAATAACATGCTCCTAATGTTGAACCAGTTGGACTTTTTGTGCAGCTCCACTAAAATCGAGCATCCCTGTTTGCATAGATATTGAAATTGTGATTACTATAAAAGTGGCACAAGTTGAAGCATAGACTCACAAATATAAGCATTCCAATTTCTTAATGGGAAAAGCTAGCAAGACTGTTTCTAACCACCTGTTTGAAGGAATAAATAAAGCAACAATGGCTGATGGCAGGAAGTCATACATAGTTTTTTTCTAAAAAACTGAGCCATTCCCGACCTTTCCTCTTCTTTTAAGAAAATTTTGTGCAGTTCTACTAAAATAAAATGCCATCACCGCCTTGACAATTTAGTTACAATGGACAAAAGGAAATGACTAACATTACATCATGATGTCGAGTATGTAGTAGACAGGCATTAGAGACAAACATACAGACCTCCTCCGATAACATAATGAACATTAATTTTAACAAAGGTGTGACTAGCTTTACCGGGATAATTTGAGTGAACTCTACACCCTCTGTTCCTTAATATAAGACGTTTTCGCGGTTCAATTTAAAGTACCCAAACGTCTAGTATTTAGAAAAACAGGTAGTAGTTTTCTTGAGCACATATCTGGGAAAGCTTGCCACACTTTATTTATGTCCATACGCTAATGCAACACCATTCGAATACTACAAATATACACTAATCAAGTGGCTAGTGCAACAATAGAGTAGTTAGTTTATTACAGGGTACAGTACAATGGTTTTACTGAACAGATTTCAATAAACTCTAGCACTTGAAGGTTTCTATAAGAATTAACAATACAAAATGTAAAGGTAACAAGTTTCAGCATTGGTATACTAGCTGTGCATGAGCATTAAACCAAATACAAAAGTCTGAGGGTAACTAGCATTATTAACTAATGACAGTATAAAAAAATTGCAAACCATGTACCCTCAAGGTAAATATTATTTCGAACTCGGGGGGACCTTAAAAATTGCTATCCCAATCTTGATAATCGATCAAACATAAAAACTTGATCTTTCCTCTTGATAATCAAGAGAACAGCCGGAGGAGGAGGTGCCCACTCTTGACCTTTCCTCTTGTCTTCATAATTGTCTGTGCAGTTTAACCAAAATAAAATGACATCAGCGCCTTGGCATTTTGGTGACACTGTACAAAAAATTAACTTATCTCATGAAAGTGAGGTATGTAATCTATAAGCATTAATAGTGCAAAAATCTGAAGGTAGTAACAAGTTTCATCGTTGGTATACTGGCTGTGCAACAACATTAGAATGCCTTAGCTGAAAAATCTTTAATACATCCACAATCAACAGCTAACCCTGAAATGATCCAGTGACATTAAATGGCACTGCTTAAATTTATCTGTGGCATTAGACTGAGAGCGGCATTAGTTAAATGTGGCATCACTTTAGCAGTAGCATTGCTTGACTTGACTGCTGGCATTATACTAACAGCAAAAAAAGTGGCAATAAGAGCATGGGAGGCCCATTCGGACAGTGGGCGCACCAGTACGATGTACCTCCACGAACGCAGAGTGGTGAGGGAGGTATGGTTGCCCAGAGCAACAAATATCCAGGCAGCATATGTGGATTACGTCCCATTTTTGTTCTCTTTAGCCACCTTTTTCCTATGTGAGGACAACAAACCGATCGACCTGTTCATTCTCTATTGTGTTGTCATGCCTTTCTACCCTTCTTCAACCAAGAGACACGAGACTCGTTCCTTAGCTACTGATTTTCCCCTTTTCAACCTAGATGCGGGTTCGATGCCTACTCTCTTGGACAGTACAGTCTCCCTTCCTTTCCATATTCAACCCAGACATGCATTAGTCTGCATGAAGTAGAGTTTCCTTTAATAGTGCAAATTATGGTTTTCGTCTGCGTGGCCAGCAGAGCAGAGGATAACAAATTGGGAAGATGGTGGTGTGGAAAAAGATCCACGTGCAATGACGTGCCAGATGGGGCAATAGAACAAGGGTATGGTTCGAAAAGAGGTAGCATACCTGAGGGTCGGCGGGAAGTGGCTTCGCTCATGGTCGTCGTCCTCCGCACACACTACGGCAGCGATCTCGCGCTGGTGCTAGGTCTGAGAGGATAGCCTTGTCGTCAGTGCGTGACCTCGCTCGCCAACGACGAGTGCGTCAACACTGCATGCCCTTTTCTTCCCCGGGGATCTGTGACCACCCGTGAGGAGGGAGAGAGGGGCTGTCTTTTTGAGATCTAGAGAGAGGGTGGTAGTGTGAGAAGCAAGTGGGCAGCCCTTGGCAAGAAAGCGCTGAAGCTCCAGCCTATATATCTTCTTTATACTAGTAGTACTGGAGCTGGAGTAGTGGTAGAGTAGTTTTATTTTCTCTACGTACAGTACCAGTTAGTCGTGCTAAAACACTGAACGGCGCACCATTAAAAAAATAAAGGCCGATAACTAATGCGGCACCTCGGGCCAACGCGACCAGATCGCATTTTGCACGAGAAATTACACACCATGTCTCGTTTACATGTGGTCCCGTTCCACATATCAGTGAGACGACGGCGAGTAGTAGGAGTATTTCCGAACCGACGTGTAGGCCGGGGCGCCCCTTCGTGAACCGTGGCAAACTGGCAACCGTCCATCGACTCTTCGCCTTTCCCTCTCGATTTGGAACTACTATCGCACGCCCTTCCTCTCCCTCCTCCATTTTCCTTCAGCCCTTCACCCTTTCTTCTGCCATTGTTCGATCGTCTTCTCCATGGAGGGAACATGACGGAAACGACCCCGTTATTCTAGCCCCGACCTGAAAGATGACGTGGTGGAGGAACTCATTGATCGGTGCGACGTCATCACCTCGGCTAGCATGGCAGGTTCGTTCAAGCCCATTCTCGACGCATTTAATAACATCATTACAAGGAACCCAAGAGTCGAGGAGCGGTTTGATCTCCCCTATCTTCTTCGCCGTGACCCTGATGGCTGGCGCCGTCACGACGGAGGCCTCGCCCTGTGCAAGTTGATGCCGCTTGATAATGATACGTATGATGCTAAGGTGCCATCGCTTGAGGGCAAGGCTCGGGCAGGCGCAAATGGAGATTGGGTTGTTTACATTGGGTCCAACTGCGAGTGGGAACTTGTGAATGTGTACACTCGTTACCGGGTTCCACTTCCAAAAATCTCAGCAGACTGCCCAGAGGTTGAGCGCACCGGTATTGTACGCACGTTCAAATACAATCATGGTGACTGTCTTCTACGGAAGATAGCAATTTCTCGAGTCCCCAACCGCTCTTGGAATTACAACAACTATGAAGTTGTTGCTATCTTCGACAAGCTTGTTGCCGTCGTCAGTGGTTTGACTGGATGGATATTGCTCAAAAATCAGTTTCTGTACACAGATGAGTACTATGATGCAATTGAACACGAGGGCCTTGTGTTTGCTGCCACCACTCGTGGCACTATTTTTGCATGGCATCCTCGTAGTTTCGGTACATTCGTCTTCCACCGTAATTATAATTATTTCATCCACATGCATGCGGGTTAGCAAGGCTGGTCATAGTGGGGAGTAACTTAGACTAGTAACATGCATATGTTACTAGTTTATGTTACTACCTCTATAGTGCATAGTATCTTAGATTAGTATCATAGGTGGTCTCATTTATTGCCATGCATGACACATAGTAGCATCACATTTATTATGTTACGGTATCTACCTATGTTACTATAACCATCTCTCTCTTCCATAATTGCCTGCCACATAAGTATGTTTGCGAGTCCCAAGTGCATGATACTACTTATGTTACCCCCACTATGGCCAGCCTTACTAATTAACCTTCTTCTTGTGTTTCCAAGGTCCTGTGAACATTCCACCACCTATACTTGAAGATTTTTATAACCAAGGGGGAGATGATGATGGTGATGATCACGAGCATGAGGACGAGCAGCGCCCATATACTATTTGGCTCCTGGCAACTAATTCCGATGGATCACCTCTTCTCGTTTGTATACAACCCACTGATGATGTTACTGCTAAGGAAGCAGGTGTAGTCTCCCATGGTCGCACTCTCCGGACCTATTCCAACACCCGTTGCATGGTATTCGGGATGGATACTAGTGTGCTAGAGCCATCTCCTTCTCCCTAGTACAGAATTGATAGTCTTGGAGAAAATTCGCTCTTCCTTGGACAAAACTATCCAATGATGGTGAAAGGCGATCCAACTGCTGTTGACACAATGTTACTACCATTTATGAGAAGCAACTGTGTCTATACCTCGGACATTTGGGTGGTTCCCTACCCTGGTACTGATCTAGTAGGCCGCTTCAGCCTGGATGATCAGTCCGGCGTTGGTCTCCAGATCGACAAAGGATGGCCCGTCCCAGAGAATCACTTGTGGTTCAAAGCAAGCGTTTCCAACGCTGAGGAATGGTTGAGTTGAAGTTCATTTCATTGCTTGTTATTTGTTGTGTGGTGAAAACTTTAGTATTTATAATGTATCCTCGTTGTCGATGTGGGTTGATGACCTGTTGTATGTAATAAAATGATATGCCTGTGATAAACTTACTAAATTTATGGATGGCTTTCGAGTTGCTTCTGTGAGTGAGTGCTGCGGTGAGGCAAAAAATATATTTTCTGAATACATAATTTTACGTGCATTGCAACAGGTTATCGGATGGGGCCAATCAACAATAGCAGTACACTATTTGTACTAGCTTCACATGCTTTGCGCGTCGTGCGGGTGTTTTTACTGTAGCCATACTGTACTACGTAACCAGCACCTCGAATCCTCGATACTAGTAGTACTATATAGTACTAACTAGTAGGAGTAGTAGGGTGGCATGGGCCAGAACAAGCATTCATGTCCAGGAGTACGGCACACGCCACCAGCACGACTTCCATCTGACATCATATTTCTTGGAGTCCGTGCTAGAGCAATCTCTTCAACCTCATCGTTTCTCTAACTCAGCCATCGCGCGGCGGGCGAGGTGGGGGTTTGCCGATAGTCGGTTTCCTTAACTGCGGTCCCACTTGTAAGGCCAACTGCAACGCACGACCCCAAACGGACCTCCGTTTTGCATGAACGCCAACGATAATTTTGACTAGAAAAGCAAGACCAAAGAAAACAAGAACCACAAGAGTACATTTTACTACTCCTGTAAGTTGGATTAGTGCCTTGTTGATGCATTCATTGTTGATCTGCGGAGGCTCGATCTTGCGTGCTTCTTTCTTCTTCGAGTGTAAAGAAGTAGACGTTGCTTCCTCGCATCTAGTCTCATGTCTAGCCTCTATTCTAGTACTCCCTCCGGTCCGTTTTGCTTTGCGTCTAAGCAGCAACACGCATACCAAGTAGGAGTATCAACAAGTGCACTAATCTCATCTATAGCCTCTGTGCTAGCTAAAAGTGATAGAACATCTACTAAATTGCGTTCTATCAATATATGTATGTACTCTTCTTCCCAATACAAAAACTTGCATCCATTCTACTCCCTCCGTTGCACAATACATGCCTTCTATTTGTCAAAATATATATGTATCTAGACATGTTTTAGTATATAGGCACATCCATTTTTGGACAAATGGAAGTCAAGTATTTTGGAACGGAGGGAGTACACAATAAAATTTTTAAGTTAGGACAACTAGTCTAATCCAAGAGCACAACCGAAGATTTGGTCGGGTTCTTCCTCCTTTTGCCGACACGTGGGACATCCAACATCCAGGTCGTGTCGTGAAAGAAAATAGAGTGGTAGTTGATAAGTTGAAGCCACGAGATGTGCATCTTGGGTTAAACTGTAAATAGAATCTTACTACTCTTGAGTAACTCCAAAAGCGGCCACCGAAGAACTTTCTTGGATTTGTTTTTCATCACCAGCATGTCGAGGTGAAATATGCGCAGGTTCAGTGGGTCCGCTTGCGTTTTTACTGACATGTGGGACCGCATGTGAGCAAACAGATGATGGGCTCCGCGCGTCTGCTGGCTGGTTGAGAAGAGAGATAGAGAAGTGCTGAACACGGACTGCAGGAAATTTGTTCTACGTACTGTACCTCGATATAGGCTCGATATAGTGGGGTGGCATGGGCCATAACTAGAATTCACGTCTAGCACTACGGCGCACGCCACCCACAAGAGTCCCATCCGACACCAATTTTCTTGGAGTCCGTGCTACAGCCATCTCCTGTCCCTCCTGTTTTCTCAGCCATCGCGCGGTGGGCGGGGTGGGTTTTTGCCGATAGTCGGTTTGCTCAGCTACGGTCCCACTTGTAAGTGAAAATGCAAAACCGCACGCATTCCCGCTTGAGCGGCGTGCCGGACCAACCATGTGGGGGTGCGACGCGAACACGGCAGGCTTTTCCTTTTGAACTCGTAACTTGTAAAATTTGGTTCTACTCCATGGCGCGATCGATAGATAGAAAATAACGATTTTGCCTAGAGTAATGAGAAGTTTGGTTCTGGCGCCGTTCATGCATGGAGTACGTACGAAAATTATGAAGTTGATGCGAAAGGTAAGATAATTACCGTAGTATCATATACTACTACATGGATTTGACGGAAAGATAAAAATACATACGGATCCATCAACGACATCCTCACGCCCTAGTGTGCTGGGTCACCAACCAACGTGTGAGGAGCAGCGGTGTTGGCGGCGAGATCAACGTGCTACTGAACAGTGCGCCCAAGGTTGCCCTGCGGTCCAAGAAGGCCAGCGTCCTATCGTCCTCCTCTTGCATGCGCGTAGACGTGGGTGATTATGTCCATGGTGTCTTGCTGCGCCAGGCGCTGTGCGGCGAGCACGACCTCAAGGTGGACATTCTCCGGCACGACGGCGGGCAGTCGCAGGGCCACCAGTGCGTCGAAGAGGTTGTCACCATAGTGGCCGTTGAGGGTGGCGGCCATCGCAGAGCCTGGGCGCATCGGCTGAAGGCTTACGTCAAAGTCATCCGCGAGCTTCTTGACAACGGTGAACTTGTCAAGGAAACCGACGAGGACCTCGTCGAACAAGGAGACGAAGCTGTCATCCAAGCGGCCCCTCGCCCTGCCGGCCTCAAGCAATACTACCTGGAGATGTTCCTAGTTGCCGGGCTGCAGGCCGGCGTCGTGGACCATCTGACACAGCCGGCTGATACTCGCGCTCATCGCCTCCATGGGTCTAGCTTAGCTTCTAGTACTAGTCAACTGATCTTGCGATTCGAGTGATCACTCTTACCCTTGGTTAGTGTGCGTGGGTGCGTAGGATTTCGTACTACTCCTCGGCCCTCTACTGCACCTGCCTTTGGCTGTATGATAGGTGGGCCAGCCACCCCCTGGGCCCACATGTCATTCACCCAAAGGCAGTTGCCGTAAGTCAATGAAGCTGCGCCCCCCTCCGTGCCGGTGCAGTATAGTCATCTCACCGGACCTCTAGTTGGGGCCAAATGATAGAAGTTTGATGTTTACTGGTTTATTGGTCCCCTTTGCATTTTGCACCAAGTTTTGACCTTTGATTTTACTAATAAAATGTTAATGCATGTAAACAAAAATGTTGTGTAAGTCACATTACGAAAACCAAATAATCCCAAAACACTTAGGCACGGTGCATTAACTCCCTCCTTGCTTCTTATTTTGTGACATATCAACCAATGAGAGATGTGGGCCGTGCATGCTTTCAATGACTTGAGACTACCAAACATGACATGCAATGTTTAGTTCATTGCATGTAATCCTATTAAGACTCTAGTTAGCAAGAAAACATTAAGTTCTCTCGCCAATAGGAATAAAACACCATGTATTTATTTATAGAGGGAGTAGTACATTTTTTGTGACATGCATTACTAGATATTGCTAGTCAAATACTAAAATCCAGATGGATGTGGTAGTACTCCTAAATCCAGACGGTGGTGCTACTAGTACTAGTAGTAGTACTACCAATGTAGTACTCCTAGGAGTACTAGCACTATAATACTCGTTGGTCAAATTATTACATGTTGCTCCTCACAGTGAAGTGACAAGACCCTGCGCTGGAGATGACACCTGAGTATAGGCGCCGTGTTCGGCATACCATAGTCAGCCTCACCGTCAGCAATCACTATCATCATGGCTGTAGAGCTAGCCTGCTTACAACTAGTCCTGTTTGACATAATTTCCCGTGCGTAGACCCGTGCATTGCACAGAACACCAAGATTGGGGGTGGACTGCTCCGGCAGCGGCCATCGCGCTAGATTTTTTCATGGCATTCTAGACATGGTGGGGAGGAGATAAGGCTGATTGTGAGAGACAAGGAGTTGTTTGTAAATAGGGAACAAGTGCAGGCATCTTTTTGCAAAAATGGAGAAGCTTGGTTTGTATGCGTCAGATCTAGATCCGACGGGTACTGGTGAAAGAGGGGAGGCACAACATCATCACCAACTCAGGACCTGTTTGATTTGCAGGATTTTGAAAACGCAGGAATAGGACACGGCAATATTACAAGTTTCAAACTGATATTACAAATGTAAGGAGTAATGCTGCACCTAGGAAGAGGGAATTACTAGGAAGTTCACGTAAGAACTTTCGTTACTTTAGGTGGATGCAGCGTTATCGTACAAGCTAAAATCCACCGCCCTGACAAGTCACTAATGGGCAAATAAGTTTTCGAGTCTCTGGCCACTTGATGTTTCAAAAACAAATTCAGCTTCTGCGGAGACTTTGTCATTTAGGCTTAGACGCTTGCGGTGATCAGCACGCCATTCATTATTGCGCCAGGGAACGCCAAACCTCATTACCTTGAGAACACTTGCCTCCAGAACAAAGAACCTGGACAATTTAATCTCAGATGTGCTGCCTCGGTAGTCGATCAAATCAATTTCTGTAAGATGGAGATCAAGGCGTTTGATGTGATTGTTATAGTGCAGCACATTTTTCACTTTCGGGTCTTTTTTATCTGCAAAAGAAGAGAACATATTAGAGCAGCTGGCTGCATAAGATTGCCGTGTCATCAAGAGGTACCAATATCATTTGCTCATACGATAGGGTTGGCTGGCTAGTGATATTTTTTCACTCACTCTCTCTCCCTCTCTTTCTCTCTCTGTTTCTGTTTCCTCTCATTTAACTAGGAGCACGTGAAGAGCTTGGGCATTTGTTGCCTTCCACTATGTGGCCGATGCCATATTTCGCAAAAGTATGCCACATAATACACATCGATGTCAAATCAAAAGAGTTTGGCACCGCTCTCGTGATGTGAGAGAGTTGGCACCGCTGTGCACACAGACCCACATGTATAAACAAACCAATCAAACCAACTACACCAGCCTCTCACTCTCCCAAACAAGTGTTTTTTATTGCCTCAGTCCTCTCTCTCTCCCACGCAGTGTTTTTTCATTGCGTGAGTTAATTTGGCACCGGAGCAAAGTAGGTGCTCCAGATTGGGGCACCAGGTGAGCAATGGACGGGCATCGATGCCAAATGCATCACAAGTGAATTTGGCACATGTTTTGACCTACATAGCCCACTTTTGTACTCTCTTCATCCCAAAATTCTTGTCTTAAATTTTTCTAAATACGGATGTATCTAGTCACATTTTTGTGTTAGATACATCCGTATCTAAACAAATGTAAGACAAGAATTTTGGGACGGAGGGAATACTACCTCGTATTTAGTATAAAATTTTGACCATAGATTTACCTAAGAAATGCCAATGCATGTCACTAAAAATTACACCATTTGAAATTATGTTCAAATACGAATCCAACGATATAGTTCTTAGTGACATGCATTAACATTTTGTCAGTTAAATCTATGGTCAAATTTTGATACTACAAAATTGGAAGAGTAAACTAGGACGGAGGTAGTACTTGCCCTTAGGGTAACCATAGAGTTACTGGAGTAGTCTAAGTTACTTTCCACTATGACTAGCCTAGGCTACTATAGTAGCACAGCATAAAAATGATGCAGGTGATCATGTGAGAAAAAATACTAAAAACATTTCTTTTGATGCAGTGCGTAGATGTAGTTTTGAACACTACACTTTCATCATAATTTGGGAAAATTATGAAAAAATTGAGGTACGTTGTGATTACCTTTTACTAATAGGAAAGAAGTTTCACCTCGATTAGTAGCTTCTCCGTGCATGGAAAGCATGTAAGGAATCCAACAACTTGATCCAGATTGGGGCCGATAGATTTTAGTGCTAAGATCTTCACTGTGCGCATGGACTGGGTCAAGCTTGTGGGAATCATTTTCTGGAAGACGGTCGTAAATACATCTGGAAGAAATTTAAAAATGTGAATTTCAAGAAGACGGAGAAGAAGATGAGTGTTGTACCTAAGCGATTATGGATCCAATAAAGAGTTCGGAGAATTTGACAGACGAGTACACCAACGCTGTGAATTTAGGCGCGTCAATGACCCTGATTTTTGTTAGACCTTCTAGATCTGATACAAGCAATCTCTCAAGGAAAGACGCATTCTCAATGACCATAACGTGGAATAGCTGGAGTGATCTCTTCCCAATTGATGTCTTGTTACGGGGCCAGCAAGACACATAAATCCATCGGAGATTCGTCGAGGCGATGTGGAGGCTAATGAACCCGTGGATATGCTCAAGACGAAGGTACTCGAGCGCAGTACAGCTGTGGAGCAGGTGCTCCATAGCCTTCTTCGAGATGACAACGTCGAAGAGGTTGAGCTGCTTGAGTCGAGGGAGAAGAAGGGCGGGCTCGGCATTAATCTGGGAAAGATAGCAGAAGCTGAAGCTGGCGCGGCGCAACATTGGCGTGAGGCGGAGCGCGGCAGAGAGCGACATCGTCCAGCTTCAAAGCTGAGCTCCTCGAGCTGATCTAGGGCGGGGGATAAGAACCACTCGTCGAACTAGGGTTGGACCTTGCAGTTGGTACTGAACATGCGGATGTCAAGGCCTCTGGCTGGCCCAGGGTGCGATGAAAGGATCTTGGAGACTGCGGCCATGCGTTTGCAATCCCTGTTGCAGAGGCAGCTGTCGACGGTGAGGTTGAGTGGGACGCAACGCCAGAGTTGGCGCCACCACCGGGAGAGCAGGGCGGTCCACACGACAGATTTGGTGGGGAGGAGGCCGATGATGACGAGCAGCATGTCATCGGGGAGGCTGCTGATGAAGTCCAGGCTCGCCGGATGCGGTTTTGGCTCGAGCGGCCTCCGCTTGTTGGCTGCCTCGCTGTCCATCTCAACCGGCGGCGTCGCCGGTGTACCCGTGTACTGGTGTGTGTTGTGTGCTGGGTGTGCGCGAGTGCGTCCTTCTGTGCATGCCGCCGCGCAGTGGTGAATTGTACGCGAGTGCGTCCTTCGCGCGCAAGAAGTTTGTCCTCAATGCGCCCTCAATTTACTAGAGTGCGGGGTGCTACCCCGAGCGGTTTCAACTTTGTTTTCTTCACCGCGTGTCAGATGGGCCTCTAGTTTACTTATTCTCACCCACTGCCACATGGGCCAGCACACCAAGATATAGAACACAAGCTGACAATGCAGCATGTGGATTGGTTGACCGGTCAACTAAACAATATACAGAGCTATTCGCTGACACAGTGAGCGTATAATCCGTCGGTATAGAGAGTTCGAGTGAGAGGGGAGGCCCGTGAGAGATAGTAGAGAGAGAGAAAGAGCTACTCCCTCCGTTCGATAATGTAGTTACAACATTTTTTTAAAGTCAAACTTTTGAAACTTTGACCAAGTTTATAAAGAAATTACTTATATCGGCAATACCAAAGATAACTGATAGTATGAAGTAAGTACGTGTTGTGATGAATCTAATGATTGTTCCAGATGTAAATGTTTTCTCCACATATACCTAGTCAAACTTTTCTGAGGTTTGACTTTTCAAAACATCCATATGCTTGTTGACGTGACAGAGTCCCTGACGAGAGAGAGAGAGAGAGAGAGAGAGAGAGAGAGAGAGAGAGAGAGAGAGAGAGAGAGAGAGAGAGAGAGAGAGAGAGAGAGAGAGAGAGAGGGAGAGAGAGGGAGAGAGAGAGGGAGAGGGAGGGAGAGGGAGAGGGAGGGAGAGGGAGAGGGAGCGAGGGAGAGGGAGAGGGAGAGGGAGAGGGAGAGAGAGCGAGGGAGAGGGAGAGGGAGAGGGAGCGAGGGAGAGGGAGAGGGAGGGAGAGAGAGCGAGGGAGGGAGAGGGGAGAGGGAGAGGGAGAGAGAGAGAGAGAGAGAGAGAGAGAGAGAGAGAGAGAGAGAGAGAGAGAGAGAGTGAAAAAAGTGTGTGTGCGTGTGTGAAAGAGACATGGACAACACACGATAAAAGTGGAGAAAAAGCATGCTTGTCTTATGCAAACATATCACACATGCATCTTCGACAACGGAGGCAAGGTGAGGAGATAGTGTGTGGTTGTTTGGAACCGAGAGAGGAAGACCCCTAGCACGTGGCCAAGAGGGGTCTGACAAACAAGGGAGAGAGGTCGAGAGAGACGTACGGAGAAAATGCAGACATGTGGAAGAGAGAGTGTATGTTTATCATAGAGAGATCCCTGGAGATCGTGATGGGACTACATGGGTGGGAGATCGGGTGACAAGGTGTGTGCGCGATAGAAGATGCCCCGAGAGATATCAAGATAGACGTATGGATGGAAGGAGACAATACGTGTGTTCCTGATGGCTAGTAAGAGATAATCATACTTAGGAGGGGGGGGGAGTGCTTGCGCCTATGGCCCCTGTTTGGATACTCTAACTCTGTTAGAGGTTAGAGTTAGATTCTAACCCTGAACTAACTCTAAGTAAAGAGGTGTTTGGATGGCAGGGTTAGATGGAGCGCGGATACGGCGAGGCACCTTCACGGGCGGTGCGAGAGGGAGGGAGGGAGAGGACGAGAAGCTTCGAGGAAGTGGGCAGGGATCTGCTACGGGGAGAGCGAGAGAAAAAAGTGTTTATTAGTGGTCCCGAGAAGAACTAACCCAAATAAGCACCTCTTGGATGGGTTAGTTTTTTGGATGGGTTAGATGCATCTAACCTAAACTAACCCTCCTATTTGGATCTTTTTGGGTTAGTTGACTCCAAACTAACCCAAACTAACTCTAACCCAGGGATCCAAACAGAGCCTATGATGGAGTGAGGGATTATGGTACTTAGGGGGGTGCGTGTCCCATGGAGAGAGAACAAGGGCGGAGAGTGTTGGATGGGTCTATATGTATAGCGCGAGCGAGACATGTGTATGTGTGAACCAGGGAGATATAAGGCCCGTTTGGCTTGCGTCATGAGCATCTTTTGCGTGGCCTGGGGTTGTGGCTGGATTTCATGCACGCTTGTTTGGTTGCTACCCTGTGAAAAAGAAAGCCCGCCTGGGCTGGGTTCCTTGCACTTTAATTAGCCTGGCTAAACTCCAGACACTGCAAGTAGCCTAGCCCAAGCGACCGATTTTGAATGCCTGGTCGTGCCTGGTCGTGCGGCCACGAGGCTAACAGCAACATGGATGGATATTAGCATTAAATAATTGATGCATGGATTGATTGATGGGACGTTGATGCTTTGCCTGGCCTAGGCATGAACCAAACGCTTCAGCACCACACAAGCCTGGCCAGGCAGAAATATTTTACATCTCATGTCCACACCAAGCAGTACCGACCATCAAGACATGAGGGTCAGGTCATGAACCAAACTGACCAATAAAGTTTGAGAGAGATTGAGGAGCCCCGATAAGGTCGAGTGGTGCGTCAGATAGCTGAGATAGGGAAAGAGATATTCCATCCGCTTGATAATGCAGTGCATGTAAATTTTTTAGAAGTCAAACTTTGGAAACTTTGATCAGGTTTACGCAAATGTTATTTATATCTACAATACCAAAGATACATCATACAAAACTACATCTCATGGTGAATCTAATGGTATATGTTTGCCGTACTAGATGTAATTCTTTTTTCTCCACGTACATGGTCAAACTTTGTGATGTTTGACTTTTCAATAAATCTATGTGCTATGGACGGAGGTGAGTGCCTCAGTCGAGCCAGATCAAGTGTGTGAAGGAGAATGAGTAAGTGTGCAAAAAGAGTATGTGTGTGAAAGAGAAAGTGACAACAAACGATAAATTAGAGAGAGAGTGTGTTTTTTCGTTTCTTATGCGAACATATCACGCATGCATCTCCGAGATGGAAAAGCAAGGCGAGGAGATACACGAAGATAGCTAGTGTGTGATTGTTTGCAACGGAGAGAGACACCCCTGTAGCACATGTCCAATAGAGGTCTGGCCAACAAGGAAAAAAGTTGAAGAGGGACACATGGATGGCATGGGCGCATGGGGAGGGAGAAGAGGGTGTGTTTGTGATAGAGAGATCCCCTCGAGATCGTGAGGGGACTATATGGGTGGGAGATCGAGGGAGTGCGTGCGTGATAGAAAGATGCCCCGAGAGAAATCGAGATAAAACCATGCACATGTTTGTGATGGAGACTAAGATTAGCTAGTCATATACATATAGGGGGGACTGCGTGTGCCTACAATTGAGTGAGAGACCGTCATACTTGGCTAGCTGGGCATGAGATTGTGTGTGTGTGTGTGTGAGATGGAGAGAGAGAGAGTTTTAGATGGGCCTATCGAGTGCGAGTGAGATATGCATGTGTATGTGTGACCCAGGTGGATGGAGAGTTTGAGAGAGGGGGAGGGAAAAGCTCCGAGATGACATAGTGGTGCGTGAGAGAGTTACGGGCAAAGAGCCAAGGAATTTGTGTGCGTACGATGAGTGCACCCCAAGATATCTAGCTTGGACTAGCTAAGAGTATCATACATAGTGTGCGACAGAGACCTATAGATGGTGTATATATGAATGCGGACTAGAAAAGACCCCCCACACACACACAGAGAGAGAGAGAAAGGGAGAGGGACCAACAAGGTTTTTGTGTCGGATGCGTGCGACAGAATTGAAGATTGCCGGCGAGAGAGTGAGAGCGAGCGAGAGAGAGAGAACCGGAGTCCAGGAGAGGGGGAGGTCGCGTTTTATGCATCAAAGACTGATATAAACTTGCACTCAAATATTTAAATTGGAGACCATGTTGTCTGCAATCCACACATGAACGAATATATGCGTATATCAAACAACACTAGTACAGAACCGGCCTTTAGTGCCGGTTCGTGACGGGCTTTAGTGCCGGTTCGCCAACCGGCACTAAAAAGTGGGGAACCGGCGCTAAAGTGCCACCACGTGGCATGAGCCAGGCCCGTTTGCGTGTAGGGCATTAGTACCGGTTGGTAACACCAACCGGTACTAAATGTTTGGGTGTTTTTTTAATTTTTCTTTAATTTTGTGTTTTCAATTTAATTTAGTGATTGTTTTACATTATAATGAGTTGTTAAATCATTAGGTGAAAGTACCGCGGATTAGTTTTGACTGGATGCATTATATTGGATATCTCTAGCTACTAGCTAGCTAGCTAAGTGATCAAGTATATGCCATATCCATATTATACTTGATCAACTATAATATATACGGATATGGCATATACTTGATCACTTAGGTAACGTAGGAAAAATATCATCACCAGCACTACTAGCTTAAAGAAGAAACATTCACTTGTACTAGAAGCAAAAATATCATCGAGTTCAACATGCATGATTGTCATGATATTATAAGAGTTCATATATAACACCACAAAAGCAAATCACTTAAGTTCAGAACGAAGAACACGGACATGAAAGGACAAGTACTAATTAAGAGCAGCATGAAGAACTAGCTAAAATCACTCCTGCTAGCTACTCTCTCTCTGGTAAAATAGCATAGAACATGTATAGCTCTCCTGATTGATCATACTGGAGCATGCAGATGAACCTGTCTCCTAATCGTGGGCTGCGCTTCTCATTGCTGCCCCCTAGTACTTCTCTGCGATCATTAACAATTTTCCTCCAATCTTTCACTATTAAGCATTCATCGCTTCTAGAAATCCTGAATGCATTCATGTGCAATGCAGGATATCTTGGCCGTAAGCTAACAATTGACATCTGACCTTTAGTCTCGATCCCCTGAGGCACAACTGTCATCGGGAGTCCCTGTTGAAGAACATCGTATAGTACTTAATTAATATACTTAGCAACGAAAGTTTAGCAAAAAAAATTATGTATGCAAAATATGCACTGAGGACAAATAGTAAATATCTTACCATCATTCCTAAATATCTTACCATCACTATTGGTCGCACGTTTTGAGTACTAACATTTCTAAGTGCAGGAAGAAAATTTGTCTTGACAGTATGAAGATCCTCAAGCCATCAAACATAATGACTTATCTGCTCGCAGTTTAGTTCAGACGCGCTATCTCAGAGTGTCCTGTCTACCAAGCACCGGACATGTTTGGTTGAATGGAGATAAGCTGTCAATAGAAATTAGTTGTCAGTTATTTTTGAATAAGCAATATCAAAGACAAAAATATAGTTGAGAAGAACTCACATAATGGTAGAACTGGAGGCGTCTGCACATCGACCCATATGTCTCTATTACCTTCAATATCATCTTCTGGACGAATATCAAAGGTGATAACCATACCAGGCTCAAATGCATAAGCCTTGCATAGTGCTTGCCAAGTTTTGCATTCAAAATAGGTGTACGTGTGTGCATTGTATACTTTGACGTTGAAAGTATAACCATCATGCTCAGTTTTCAGGTAAGCTCTCTTTACCTCCATAGTTTCCATATATTTGAAACCTATCTTATCCAAGACAAAAATTCTTGCATGGCAGGGGATGCGCTAGAAGAATAGTGAAAATTAAAAATTATAAGTCAGGCAAATGAAGCATATATAAGTCATGCTTAATTACGAAAACAGACTTGTCGTTGTAACTTACTGTATTGAATTCGAAGGTCTCATCCAGCTTGATGCTGAATTGCCTACCATTAACAAGGAAATTTCTGTCGCACTGGGCGCGCTGGTCTTCACAGTATTCGCACATAATGAAATTTTTTCCGTCGTCAGACGACATTTCCTATGTTCATATTAGGCAAAACATTAAGCACTTACTAATTCAATTAATTCAACTACTTCTATTAATTCAACTAAGCATTTACTAAAAATTAACTAGTTATGTTAATTCAATTAGTTCAACTAAGTATTTACTAAAAATAAACTAGTTCTATATATTAATTCAACTAGTTCAACTAAACATTTACTAAATATAAACTAGTTATATTAATTCAACTAGTTCAAACTAAGCATTTACTAAAAATAAACTAGTTCTATATATTAATTCAACTAGTTCAACTAAGCATTTACTAAAAATAAACTAGTTATATTAATTCAACTAGTTCAACTAAGCATTTACTAAAAATAAACTAGTTCTATATATTAATTAATTCAACTAGTTCAACTAAGCATTTACTAAAAAAACTAGTTCTATATATTAATTCAACTAGTTCAACTAAGCATTTACTAAAAATAAACTAGTTATTATATTAAATAATTCAACTAGTTCAACTAAGCATTTACTAAAAATAAACTAGTTATATATATTAATTCAACTAGTTCAACTAAGCATTTACTACAAATAAACTAGTTATATTAATTCAATTAGTTCAAACTAAGCATTTACTAAAAATAAACTAGTTCGACCTATATATTAATTCAACTAGTTCAACTAAACATTAACATATTTCTAATTCATCTAACATAACATTTCTAACATTCTAAAAATAAACTAGATAGTTCTAATTCATCTAAACATTAGAAAACAGAAAATAAGTAAAAAAAATGTGTGTGTGTGTAGTGTGTGTATATGTGTGTACGTACATGTGTAGTGTACGTGTAGTGTGTGTGTGTGTGTGTTTGTGTGTGTGTGTAGTAGTGTGTGTGTGTATGTGTGTATGCGTGTGTGTGTGTGACTCTGAGATAGCGCGT